>OY728153.1:1663739302-1664939302 GCA_963277665.1 Viscum album | reverse complement strand
ATTGGACCAACATAAAAAATGTGTGGTTTTCAGGTCGATTGTGAAAATAAAAAAATGGATTAAATATATTGTTTATAAATATGTATTTTGGGGAAAAATTAAAAAATAATTATTTTGAGAGAAAAAATGTATTAATTATTGTTATATGTATCTCAAAAATACCCAATATTGACTATGATGAAACATTGCCTCCTATAATATATAAGAGAATATTTTATTTTTTGAAGTTGGTGTTGTAACACCTTAACCCCTCTAGGCTTGAGCTAGTGCATTACTTATGATATTGGAATGGTTAGAAGGAATTAAAATCCCAAATGAATGATTAGTTTAGTAGTATTGAATAAACAAGATAAATATATGTTACTCAAATTACCTTGGAAATGATTACAAAATACACTACATAACAAAAACTGAAAACATTATCCACAAGAACTAAATAAATGATCTCCCCATTGTCACCTTTTGAAAGTAAAAAATAAAAGGGTTGAGCTCAAATTCTCAGTAAGGGTAACAAATAGAGGAAACAAAAATCAATAATTAATGAATTGTAAACAATTCTACATGATCAATATGGCATGGTGAATAAATGAAAAACTCCTGCAATTAATAAACTGAGAATGAAGCTGTATCCCTAGATTTTGTCATAGGGAAAAACTCATGGATAGTAATACCTAATTATGAATAAATAGAATTATTATTAATTAGAGGTCAGTTATCTGGAACATGAAACCATAATACCATTAAAACCATTTAGTTTTGTGGGTAGAAACCCGTCTCATGTTTGGAAACAAACTCGAAGGGTTTGTCGCCAAACTGATTTGTCTCATGAGACCTACTAACGCATCAAGGGGCTATAGTAGGCCCCAGCCACCACTCCAAATCGAAATCATTATTTATTCATCGATTCAATACACGATCATTATTCCCATTCAATATTGGTATAGAGTAGAGTATATAGATTCATCAATAGTTCCATAGTTTAAATAACATTTCAAATAAACATCGTATGTAGAATGGTATATGGTTTAGAAAATAAACATATCCATGATATGAGATTATGGATATTTAATATAAATATAAATTCAAATGAAAATTTATCTCAAATGGGAAGTATATACACCATATAAGGATTATTTAGGTTCATAATTCAAAGTTAGTCATAACAAAATGGTATTTGAGACAAAGGCCCTTACAAAAATGTAATCGGTCGAATCATATGACAGAAACGTATAACCCTAAAATTAATAATTGAATAACATGAATATAAATAAAATAATTTTATCATATATCTAATGTCAGTACACATATACCACATACAGGAAATAAGAGGCGATCAATGAAAATCTCACAGAAATGAATGTGAGATGAGAAACCCCTTACCTTTTGCTCGAGTGTGTTGTTTGTTTGTTTTAATAACGTTAATAATAAAATTTATATTAATTAGTTAATAATTCCAGAACCTCTTATACATGTAATTGATTTATTATAACCTTATTAGGTTCATTAATGGCCCTTTTAATGGGTTTAAGAGGTTTAATTCTATTGTTTTGGAAGCATTTTCTTCCTTGGTTTTCATGATTCATTTACTTGCATTCATGAACGGAAGTTTGATTGAAATGAGGTTAAACATTTAAAATAATTAATATATATTATTAGTTACATTAATGAGATATAAAGTATCTTATAATTATTCTAGGTTATATCCTTGAGGATGAATCATTAGTTAAATGTTTTTGATAAACGCTTGGATTTAGCTCGGTAGTTTTGTATAGAATGAACTTGTTTGTATTATTATTCCATATTTGGAGTGTGTAATTATTCAAGAAAATTAATTAGATTATATATATATATATTATTATTATCTGTTTCAACCATTAAAATGGTTTCAAGTCCAGTAAAGAAGGAGAAAGTGAAAAACAAAACTCTGCCGTCCACAAACATTATTAATTGGAACCTCATGGACGTTGATTTCGTTAATAAAAATAAGAACATTGATTATGTTTATTCCATTTACATGATATTATTAAATTATATAGATTATAATAGAGTTTATCAGGGTCATTTGGATTGAAGATGTGAGAAGGAAAAAAGAAAAGAGATGAGCATGAAAATAAAATTAAAGTTGAGAGATCCCTTATGAAAATTCACCAGCCAAACAACGTCGCTTAAAATTTAATAAAATTAAATGACGAGAAAAAAATGGTATCTCGTCATATTTAAATCAAATTACTGTAATAATAATAAATAAAATCAAACCCCATCATATGATAATGGAATTTCAAATAGATAACATAAAAGAAGTGTCGACTAAAAGAATAGAATGAAGGATCACCTTACCCTGTAGAGTAACTCCTATATCGTGAATTATGGGACCATGGTGGATTAAAAAAACCTTGGGAGGACTACTAGATAGGTAAAACCATCAGATATTCGATGATGAGGGATTTGGAATGAATGAAAACGAATGGATGAGTGGGTATTTATAGAAAAAGAGAGGTAGTTTTTTAATAATTTCAAAGGGATAACTCATTAGTGGTTTTTGCCAAACCATGGGCTTTCCCATGGTATTTTCCCATGGTTTTATCCACTTGTGAAACTTCATTTCATATGTTTCTGTAAAAAAGTAGTCCATACGTTTATATTTAATCATTACATCATTATGATGTCATTAAACTACCGAAAACTCAATACTGTATTTTTACTAATCATGAAAAATTCATGTATTTTGGAAAAATCTCCAAAATTCACCATAACCATTTTTTGATGTGTAAAATTCAAAAATGAAATAAATTTTTTGGAAATATGTTTCATTGTATTTTTAATTTAATTTTAAATAAAATCATAGTTAATTCGAGAAATAATAATTTTAATGGTATAAATAGTTCTATATGACATTGAAAAATTAATTATGATATTATTCTCTTATTACCTTAAGAAAAAAATATTATCATTATTTACTATTTATAAGGGTCACATTACTATTCATATTACTATTCATAAGGGTATGTTACTATTCATCAAAAAATCAAGTTGGTTCTATCATACTCCAAATGACTTACTCGTCATAACTCAAGATGACTATTTTTTGAAATTCAAATCATATAAGTGAAAAATTTTGGTTTAATGGATTGGATTTTTACTATCTCCTAAATTACCAAGTGTGGATTGAAAGGAACATAGTGCTCTATGAAATATAGGCTATGAATAGAATGTATTTAATAGAAGAATACCATAAAATGTTTGCGGTGCTATAGGTGTTCTAGAAAAAAATTGTTGGTACTTTGAATTATATTTATATTAGAATGTTTTAATATTGAATAAAAATATTAATAAATATTTTTTATTTTTCTGCATGAAATTAATATAATAATGTACTATAGTATCTACAAAATTGATAAGAGAAACTTTAAATTCCATAACAATAATCATAAATATAGTTCCATAGTTATATAACATATAATGATGGGGCACAAAATATATTTATTGTTAAGTGTTAGTACTCATAAATAGATTAGACATCTTATCGTGAAGTTCACACTTGGTAATCTCCAGGACAGGAGATTATGAGAACATACTCACATGTAGTAATTCCTCATGTTTATGTGTCATATGATATTCCCATTTTCGATTGTTTGTAATAGTAAGTATTATTTAATATTATTGTTAATGTTTTTCATGAATCATTTCAATTAATTTGCAAATCAAAACTATGATGCCATAAATTCATGGGAAGTAGGGTATGTTGGGTGCATCATGAATAATATGCTATTAATTAATAATGAAAGGAAGGATTTTTTCCTTATATATTTATAGAATTTAAAATAATGTACCTTTTATTGAAATGGAACTATCACATTAAATTTCATGTCCATGGGGTAACGTTGAGCTTATTTCAAATAGTTTAATATAGATGTACCATGGACATAGGTTGGTGACACAAGTGCACAACACATAAGATGACATATTGTGATAAAGGTATTAAATAACATAGTAAACATTTTTGTGTTGTTCTTGACATTGAAAAACTCAATTATTTCAGTTTGTTGCTTTAACACATTTCGAGAAAGTATTCATTTACTTTAGGAAAACATGTGTAATGCTAATGAGAAAATATCCTTGTGGGTCTGACACTATGTTTTTCTATTGATGTCAATTAAATTTTATATGAATTTAATTACTATATTAAATTTTATTCTCAAGTCAAAGGAATAATTTAATTTAGGATTTATTAGTCACAAATATTTACTAGGTAATAGATAATTATTTATTCATTATTAAATAATTTTTTTCATTATGGGAATATTTAATAAATATATTTTTCACTCTCAATGAAAGGAATATTTATTGTATTTATTGTGTATTTAATAAATATTTACTCTCTGTAATGTGAATAGAATATTTATTTATTAAACAAACTCCAAATTAAATTTTTTTTTGGTAATCAATAAATTATGAGGATGACGAGCATACTAAGATTGTGTTTGATGATAAATATTAGTTTTTAATAATATAAAATAATATTTATCATTGTGATAGATAGAAAATTCCCTAAAAAATAATAATAATATTATTTTATGGTATATGGTTAGATGTGGTTTATTATATTATTTAATGCATGATAGAAAATTATAAAAAAAATTAACCAAAACCCTAACTATATAAATGGATTGGAATGCCTATTGTGTAAGGTTAATTGAGTATTTATAATTTTTGTACACAAATTTTAACTCACTTGATTCATCCTTCTATCATCCTATAATGAACAATAAGTACTAGATAAAATCCATCATTCATAAAGGTACTTAAATGAATCAAGGAGAATAGGGAAAGATGATTGACAACTGCCTTAGAATGTGATAAAGAATTGGTTTTGTTTAGTGATTAACAGACTAAATGGATCATAACTAGAGTGGCTTTAATTTGGGTCCTCCCTATGCAATGATGTTAATACAAAATGGTTTCATCGGATCAACTACATCATAAAAGAAAGATCCTAAAACATGGTATTCTATATTTCTAATCTAAATTAAATTAATAAAAAATTTTACGTCAATAAGATCATATCAGGTTATGGAATGTCTAATAAAATATTTGATGGAAAAATCACTTCATTACATTTATGTCTTTCACAAATTGTGAATGGTCTATAAAATTTGAATAAAAAACTGTCTTTTTTATTTTCAGAAAATGCACTACTACTGTATCTGAAACAATTAAATGTTATCAAAGTGGTCATTTTTAAATTTATAATTGTTTATTTGATTTTTCAATGATTATGTACAATTTTTTGTATATCTTTTAGTTCCTTATTATTCAATATTTAATCATAACTTTAGTTAACTTTATATTGACATTTTAATATTCAACTTTCAAGACTCATATTTTTCTTAAATACTACAAATAAGTTGAGAAGGATCGAATATTCCATTGGTTGGTGCCAAAATTTTAAGATATTTGATTGGGTTACATGGTGTTTAAATAGACCATTGATCATATACCCAAGTTCACCACACCTAGATATATCATGGGATACATGAAAAATCTGGTTGGTATTACACATTTTGAATTTATTTTACACCATGTATAGATCGATCCAACCCACCATACATTTTCTCAATTTTCATGTCATGTAGTTGGCGCACACATCATGTAGAAAATATTATTTAGTGGGGATGTTCATGATAATAATGTGGTCAACTACATAGCTTTCAACCACTTTAGACTGATATCACGAATAATTAATGAAACAAAATTTGTGTACCTAACATACATAGCATGTAACTCCTTAATTTGCAACACCCTAAAAACATAATGAGTAATTTAGTGGGTAAAATGGATGTGCGACAAGTGGAACACATAGCATTTAGCCGGTTTGTAGACATCGTTCAATCTGATCGGGATACACACTGATTATGCATGCATTTATATTGAATACATGGAAAATAATGAACACTGTGTATATCTTACATACATACCATGTCGTATTCCAATAAATGAAATAATTAAATTACATTAATATAATTAATTATAGCATTAAAACATAATTTTGTTGTTCAAAATATATGTTCTTGAATATTTAATAATGGTTTTGAAGAATTAATAAATTATTAATTAATATAGTATAATTGGCTGTAATTATTGGATACTATGTTTTATTTTCCATGCATTCATTTATTATGGGTATATACAAGATAATTTTTATGGTCATTACGATATAGAGAATTAATTGATTGGTTAATTAATTAATTAATTAATTAATGTGTTCTTCTTAATAAAAATGTACTAATTAAAGAGAATACTAACTAGTATACTTTTTTATAATCATTACATGTGCATAAAAAACTATGATCTTTGAGTAGACAGTTTTATGATTTGGTTTTATTTAATTTTATTTTAATTTCAATAATTTTCAATTATTTATTATTAAAATCAATATGATGGTATGAAAGTTATCCCTCCCTATTTTATTATATAGGAACAACATATCCAATGATATTTATGTAATCCACCTTTAGAAATCATTTGGTTCCCCTCATATGCATGTTATTTTTAAACATATAATAAATGGAGTATCCCAAGGCACAAGGAGTCGGTTCAAGATAGAATAAATATGACACCTACTCGAGTGATATAGAGGTGGACATGTGGAAAGTTGTAACTCATTCCAAGTCTAGCATAGGGAATTTTACCCTTGGTTTGTAGATTGATTTATTTTCATCTCAATAAATCAACAATTGTATAATCCCATGATTATGTAATTTGTTTATTTATTTTATTATTAATTATTTATTTTATGGATGAAATAACACTACCTCGTAAATTAATATACTAATATGAAAATATTGAATTTAAAAATAATTGTTTGTGTGTAAATGTTTTATCAAAACATGGTCAAGCACATAAGAAAAATCCCTTTAATGTTAACAAGGCATATAAAGGGAAATAAAAGAAATTTTTGAAATATCAAATGAAATACTTCAACTTAATATTTATTTAGGCCTAGAATTCCATTTCATAATTATAATGAACACCATAAAACTATGTCTTTGACCAAACCATATTGTGATAGTTACTTTTATCACAAATGTTTTATGAAATTTTTTGATTGACATAACCAATTTACATCAATAAATGTAACCCATGACAGATGATATAACTTGTAGGCACATGTTGTGTAAATCCAAGTCATGATTATTGGATTAGGGGGTCTACCCAAGGAATCATGGAGCTTCAATATAGCATTTGGAGAAGAATTTCCTAACTAAATTCCATTAGGTAAATGAATGATTCCATTCTTCAGTAAGAGAATAGACATTTTAATCATTTAAATTAGAATGATTGAGAAACTATACATTCCACGTACAACAGTGAGGATTTTTGGGACTTGATAAAATAACGAGAGACTTAATAAAATTTAATTAATTATGTCTCACATAAATTATAATCATGTGAAGTACTAATAACATGATATTTTATTATTGAATAATTATAGAATGTTCTTCAACAAAATTATTTGTCCGATTAAGTTCAGCTAAAGACAATCTCTTTACAATTATTAACATCTAAGAATGGTTCAGATTCCTATGGGTTGTGTTATGTCATAAACAATAATATTATATAAGAACCCGATTCTTATTCTTTTGGTATGGGTTTCTTCTTTTCCTTTTTTCCTTATGTTTTTTTGAGAAAATAAGGAAAATGGGGAAAACTCCAAAATTTGGGAGTACATGCCATGTACTTTTACACATTCAGTGTACTTTGGCCGTGTGGGATGAGTATAGAGGGCGTGTAGGCCTGTCGGTGATGAAGGTGAAAAAACTGACTACACATCGTGTACTTTGTATATACACACCATGTAATCAGTAAGCAAGTGAATAGTATGGCGGTGGGAGTAGCTGCCAGTTGATCAACAGTACACGCCGTGTATTCAAAAATACATGTCGAGTAATCATGTTGACATATGAATAGTTATACAGTGGAATGTGGTCGTAAGAGGAATAGTTAAAAATGAAAAGCACACGTCGTGTACTTTAGAGTACATTCCGTGTAGTTGTTTTTTTTGTAATAAACTGTTAGTAGCCTCCTCTTTCAATAGAGAAAGCACTGAACTCATTTGGAGCGTGGGAGAGATGGTCGGACCTTGTAGGATCTCCTAATCTTACACCGGAACTCGAATTCCTTCGCTGACTGCCTCGCTTGAACCGCGCAAGTGAGTTCTATTCTCTTCCTGAACATCTCCTTCCAACTCATTCCTGAGGGTATGATATTGGGGATTGATTATGTTATCATTTATCCCATATCTACGCCATTCTCGATTGTTTCGGGAGGCGTCGTTCATGTATATTAATCAATGGAGATCGATGTAGGTGGTCTGATGTTTAATTCCAGTTGTCATGTTGTTTTTGTATACCATTTTTCTACACGCCCATGTTTGGGGTGTCATATGGCTGAGGCCTGGACTGATGAAATACAAATAATTGCATAGGTAATTTAATGAATATGTATAAAATGTTTTTTTGGGATCACTGCCTTGATCCAGGGCTACCTCATGGGTGCTCTTCCCTTGTTTAGTCGTTTGACTAAGTTACCTGAGGGTATGCTGTGATTTTAACATGCTTTGTGAATTATTGAGAGAAAATGTATATATAATTGCTTTCTTATTCTTTGGGTCAGCTCGGTTACATGCTTTCGTTTCTATTCTCTTGATGGAATGGCCTTAGGGAAAGGTTCTATTCACCTAAGGGAAAGGCCTATGGTAAAGGTTCTATTCTCCTGAGGGAAAGGCCTAAGGGAGAGGTCCAATTCACTTAAAAGAAAAGGCCTGAGGGAAAGGTTCTATTCGCCTGAGGGTAAGGCTTGAGGGAAATGTTCTATTCTCCGGAGGGTAAGGCATGAGGGAAAGGTTCTATTTAGCCTAAGGGCATGGTTCTATTATTCTGAGGGAAACGTTCTATTTAGCCTGAGGCCATGGTTCTACTAGCTTGAAAGCAAGGTTTTCTTTCGCCAGAGGGCGAGGATCTATTAGCATGATGGCAAGGTTTGTTTAGCCTGAGGGAAAGGTTTTTTTATGTTTTCCTGAGGGTAATGACTTAAATGGATGAGATTTCAATTATATTAAATTGTTAAATAATTATTAAAATGGAAATGTAATTGGTAGGAATGGTTACTTTTGAGTACTTCCTAGTTTACTGTATTTCATTGCTGCACACTGTTGTTGCACAAATTCACTGATGGTTGGGCACATGCCTTTGGGGGTTGCATACTAGGATTTATTTCTCACACCCTATTTTGGACATGTCTGGGGTGGAAAGAGATTATATTTCTGCTGGTGTTGATAAGGGAAAGAGTCCCTATACATTTACTTGATTGTTGTAGATGAGTAGGAGAGCATGGGACCGAGCATAGCCTGACGATGCTGCTGAGCTCCTACTACACTATGTTGATTTGTTTTGTTGTATTTTTCCCTTCAACTATTTTGTTTTAAATTGAATTTTATCCTATTTTGGATGCTTTCATAGACTTAGGGACATATTTCATCATCATATATATATGATTGTTGGTCATTTCTTTTACTACTGTATCGTTGTCCATTTCAGCTTAGTATTGTTTTCTGCTTCCGTTTTTTGTATTATTTTATTTTCTTTGTTGAGCTACACATTTAAAAATGAGGCCATAGTTTCCCCACTATCAGAACAAGGCCCTCGCTGCTAGTTGGCAGCCACTGGCATTTGGGGGAATGCGCTTGATGTCATGTGACCAACCGGGTTCAGGGCGCCCGTTGAGTGGCACCCGGATCCAGGATGTTACAAAGTCGTATCTGCGGACATTTCTTTTCTATAAGTTATTTTATTATTTGGAGACAATAGAATGAGATAGACTATTATGGAATTCGAGAATAAGTGTGCCCAAGATTTTCAACCCCATGTACAGGTAAATGCTGGATTGACTCGAATTAAATTGTGATTTTCAATTTATGATTATTTCAGCTGATTTGATTTTTACCATTGGGTGATGCACTTGTGGTGTGCTATTTATATTTTATAATTAGGTTCTATTTAGTTTCAACCCGATGAGATGAGGGTATTCCATCTCATGCATCATTTAGGCATATATTAGAATCAAATGGCAGGCATAGTTTCTATGCCATGTAAGTGCATTAGAAATTGCCTGTTGTTGTGATAGATGTTGTTCTAGAAAATTCATGTTGTTTTGATAGATTCCTTGATAAAATACCTACTATTTGATAGGTTATTGTAATGTAATGTTCTGAGAATAAATGCTAAACTTTGGTTTTTGAGGAGTATGGGCCCTCATCCACTGGAATTTGGTGGGTCATTGACTTGGTTACTTTGTTATAACATGTATAAGATGCCAAGATTTGGATCGCGGGAAGTATGGGCCCTCACTGATCATAATTTTGCACTTAAGTGTTGTTCTCAGTGTTTTTTTGGGCTCCAAAGTAGTTTCTAAGGCTTGCTGTCTTGAAAAACCCAGAATACATGCCGTGTAGTTTTGACTACACACCCTGTACTCTTCTGTTTGGGATAAGAAGAAAATTTTTTAAGTACACACCATGTTCTGTATGTACACGCTATGTAGTTTCTGACCGATTTATAGGACGTGTAGGCAGAAACACGGATTTGGAAAAAACTCTAAAGGGAACACGCCCTGTAATGGATGTACACGCCGTGTCTTGTTGACCCTACATCCACCCATGTAACTAACAACACGAACAGAGTAATATTCATTTATAAACACCGTTCCATTTTCGAACACGTCGTGTAGTGTAATTTTTGAATCTGACCGTGTAACTAACAACACGGGTCGGTGATATCCTTTCGAGTACATGCCCTGTATATATGGAACATGATGTGTAGTGTGAGCCGTGTATCCGGCCATGTCTCGAACAACTTGGGTCAGCGAATCTCATCTAGTACACACCATGTACCTGAGGGACACTCCGTGTAGTCTTAGACAGTGTAAGACCTTGTGGACTAGGCCATGTGGCTCGGGAAACATGTTGGTGTACATGCCATGTACGGGTGTAACACGCCGTGTAGTGTCAGCCGAGTAACCAGCCATGTCACTAACAACACGGGCAGTTGGAAATCTAAGTCGTGCACTCCGTGTCTATCTAGAACACGCCATGTAGTGTGAGTTTTGTACCCAGCCATGAAACAAACAACACTGGTCAGTGAAGCTTGTCGATTACACTCCGTGTAGACCTTATACATGCAGTGTAGTCTCATTCAAGAGAGACTCGTGTGGCTATGCTTTGTAGAAGGACTCGAGAAAGGGAACAAAATTCAAGTACAGGTCATGTGCCTGAACAACACGCCGTGTGTTTGGGGTGTTACACTAGAAGTTTTAGCAGAGGTATACGCCCATGCGAAAGAATTTAGGGAACACACTGTGTAGTTATTAAACACGCCATTTAGTCTTTTCTTGTAAACTTGAATGTTTTTCCTTGTTCTCTTCTTACACATCCTGTTCTTATTCCTTGATTATCTTAATCTAAGGAGTGTGTTTGACCTTGTAGATTCATGCCACCGAGATTAACACAAGTTGTTCTTTAAGAGATCAGCAACGATTATACCCTAGAGACGGTAGGCCATGGGCTACCGATGGATCCTCCAACAGAGCCAGATGTTGCGCCAACTGTTATACCGGATATAGGAATAGATGCATAGTTCTATGAAGGATTCATGTGGTTCTTATAGACCTTCCAGGGAGCACCGCTGGTAGCCAAATCTATAGTAGACCTGATGCGTATATTCTAGAGGCAGCATTTGCCTACGTTTTCTGGGGATGGCAGACCACAGGTTGCGGAGTCTTGGCTGAGTTCTATGCCGACTATATTTGAGCATCTGGAGACACCTCTAGGGCGGAGGGTATAGCTTGCTATTTACATGCTACGTGATTCCTCCAAGAGATGGTGGGATGTTACCACTTAGACTGAGAATCGATGGGACATGGTGTGGGAATATTTTTAGGTAGTCTTCTATGAATTATTTTTTTCGGAGATGCTACAGGCAGATTATGCTCGAGAGTTCCTAAATGTACAGTAGGGCACCATATCAGTGATGGATTATTCTCCCTGCTTCACTGAGCTACCACGCTTTTCAGCTGTTCTGGTGGGTGATGAGACGTTGAGGGCTCGACTCTTTGATTATAGTCTTCGATATGACATCCGAGCACTGGTGATTGTTTTCATGTTTCCTACAGTGCATGCTATTGTGAACCAGGCACTGATTACCGAGCAGAACCTGCAGGAAGCTAGTGGTGTAGGCCAGGGTGGTTCGACACTAGTTTCTGGTACTATTTCTACCGATAAGAGGAAGAGGCAGATGGATTTCTCTCACGGTGGAAGTACTTTCTATAGGAATTCTTCAGGTGGCCTAGTGATGTGTCACCAGTGTGGTATAGAGGGGCACAAGAGACCTTAGTGTCCCCGTGACCCAGTGGAGTGTCAAGCTTGCAGCAACATGGGTCATTTGTAGTGTTATTGCAGGGCGTTTCCACCAATGGCCAGTGAGAGGGGTTCTGTGCAGACTCCGCACGCTAGAGCAGGGCCAGATGCTTCTCACTGGTCAGGGAATTGAAACCCGTCCAGACGTACAGGCCGAGGTGGTGGTCTTGGCCGTTGTAGCCAGACACCATGATCTCAGGGACAACAGGGCAGGTCAGCTCAGGGTAGCCATGATGTGTCGTAGGGCCACGACACTAGGCATGCATATGCAGTGCAACAGACCCAATAGGAGCGGGATCTTGGACCTTCAACTGTCAGAGGTACTATTCTAGTTTCTTCTGTTTTGCCTTCAGTGCTTTTTGATACTGGTTCTTTATATCAATTCATGCTGCGGAGAGCCTTGGGCAATGCCTTTATTCTTCTTCTGATGTCATGATGCTAGTGACTTCATTGGGGATTTGAACATTAGGTGTGCGTCAGTGCAGGGAGTGCCCCTAGAGGTCGGTGGGTGTCACTTTCTATGGGACCTCTATGTCTTTAAGATGATGAGCTATTACGTTATTCTCAGGATGGACTGGTTGGAACACTGTAGAGCCTTTGTAGATTTCTATCATCATAGTGTGAGTTTCACATCACCAGAGGGAGTAGAGTTTCTATACTAGTGTGAAGGGAATTTCCAGGCAAGCCAAGAGGGACCCGAGCATTGTGGGCGAGGTGGTGTGACAAACCTGATTGCGAGTTTATATCTGGATTACTAGGGAACATGCCAGAAGTTTTCTCTATAGTAGTCGATCATTTCAGGGATGTCTTCCCAAATGACTTCCCAGGTCTACCAATGGGGTGAGAGGTGTATTTCTCTATTGATCATGTTCCAGGAGTGGCACCGGTGTTCATTATTCCTTATAGGATGGCTACAACAAAGTTACAAGAGGTCAAGAGGTAGTTGGAGGAGTTGTAAGAAAATGGTTTCATCTGACCCAGTACTTCTCTTTGGGGTGCGCCTGTCTTGTTTGCGAAGAAGGCGGTCGGTACCCTCAGACTTTTTTTGGATTATCGGAAGTTGAACAAGTTGATGGTCAAGAACCGATATCCCTTGCTAAGGATTGATTATCGTTTTGATCATCTTTGAGGAGCACGAGTGTTCTCAATGATGAATTGAGATAAAGATATCATCATTTTCATGTTAGAACATCAAACATTCTACTTACAACTTTTCATAGAAGATATGGTCTATACAAGTACTTGGTCATGCCGTTCAGACTCACGAATGCGCCAGCAGTTGTCCTGGATTTGATGAATCATGTGTTCCATCTTTATCTGGAATCTTTTGTGGTAGTATTCATTGATGATATCTTGGTGTTCTATCATACTCGATATGACCATGCTACCTATCTTGAGATCGTACTTAGTATACTGAGAGGGAATCAGTTATATGCTAAGATATAAAAGTGACACTTTTGGATGGACTAGATACACTTCCTGGGTCATATTATCTCAGATGCAGGAGTTGCAGTAGACCCAGAGAAAGTGAGAGTAGAAGTCTCAAGGGAGCATCCTAAGAATGTGTTTGAAATACAATGTTTCTTGGGGCTGGATGGTTACTACAAGGGCTTTATACCAGACTTATTTCTCTTAGAAGTGTTGTTGATGGGTTTGACTAAGAAGGGTGTGAAGTTTGTTTGGTCAGAATCTTGCGAGAGAGCCCTTAAAGAGATGAAGGGAAGGTTGACATCAGCACCAGTCCTGATACATCTAGAGCAAGGGAAGAGCTACACAGTTTATTGTCCTGCATCAGGTATTAGAAAGGGAGAAGTGTTGATGCAGGGTGTTTGAGTAGTTGTATAGGGGTCTCAGCAGTTGAGGTTGCATGAAAGGAATTACCCGACGCATAATCTCGAGTTGTCTATAGTTGTTCATGTGTTATGATGTTGGAGACATTATCTCTTGGGAGAACAATTTTTGGTTTTTACAGACCACAAAATTCTGAAATACATCTTTACCCAGCGTGACTTGAATTTGAGACAGTGAAGGTGGGTTGAATACCTTCAGTCCTTCGACTTTGAGCTTGCTTATACACCTGGTAATGGAAATGCAGTAGCTGATGCACTGAGCAAGAGGACTCAGATACAGGTAGTGCAGGAGGCCAATGGGGAGTGGAAGATTATGTCTTTTTCTCTGAGATTCATTTAGAGGTTCATGATTTTCAGGGGAAAGCCTATATTTCATCCTTATCTATGACTTCTACCCTCCTGGACAGAGTGAGGATGAGACAACTATCAGCTTCAGAATACCTAGTTCTACGGGGGTTAGTGGAATGTGAGGAACCTCCTCCCTATTGGACGATAGTCAATGATGAGGTACTGTCTATCAATGGACGAGTGTGGGTTCTAGGGGATATACACGAGGATTTTATGCAGGAGTTTCATGCTTCAGCTTGGGCAGTGCATCCCGTAGTTACCAAAATGTATCGTGACTTGAGACGTCAGTATTGGTGACCGGGTATGAAAAGAGAGTTAGCTGGTCTTGTTATGAGATGTTCCACCTATCAGAAGGTGAAGGAGGAGCATCAGAGGAAAGATGGATTGTTATAAAAATTACCCATTCTGGAGTGGAAATGGGATTATGTCATGATGGACTTTGTGACTGGGTTTCCAAGGTCACCTCAAGGAAGTGATTTGATGTGGGTTGTTGTGGACAGATATATGAAGGCAGCTTAGTTTTGGCCAATCAAGGAGACTATCAGTGTTCACAAGCTCAATAAGTTGTATATCTCATAGGTAGTACATCTTCATGGGGTCCCTCATTCTATCGTGTTAGATAGAGAGGCCCATGTTTCATTTCGTTTCTAGAAGAGTTTTCAGAGGGAATTGGGTACAAAGGTGCTTTTGAGCACAACTTACCACCCTCAGACAGATGGCCAGTCAGAGCATACAATATAGGTGCATTAGGACATGTTGTGTTCATGCATCTTGGACATTGTGGGATCTTGGGAGAAGCATATACCACTAGTCAAGTTTTCCTACGATAATAGTTTTCAAGAAACTATTGATATTGCATCTTATAAGGGTTATATGGTAGTTCATGCTTATCTCCTCTGTACTGGTTGGAGGTAGGTGAGGTAGCTTTACTGGGATCACATCTCTTATGGGAGACTTCAAAGCAGCTCCATTTGATTCAGAAGTAGATGGCTCCTACACAGACTCGTCTGAAATCTTATGCTGATTGCCACAGATATCCCTTGGAGTTTGTGGTCAGGGATCGGGTTTTCTTGCATGTTTCAACAAGGTTGAGACACAGGCAGATCAGGAGAATGGGTAAAATTTCACCAAGGCATGTGGGACCACTTGAGATAATGGAGAGAGCCAGGCCGGTTGCCTATCGGTTGCAGTAACCATAGAGGTATCGTGTAATGCACGACATATTTCATATATCTCAGCTATGCAGTTATCACTCAGACCCATATCATGTCTTTCATCACTAGGATGCTGAGCTTCTGGTCAATTAATCCCTTTTGGTGAATCTGATTCTTATTGTTGATAGGAGCATGAAGGTTCTTTGAGGACGATTAGTTCATCTCATACAGGTGCTATAGCAGCATGGTCGTGTGCAGGATGAAACCTTGGAGCGGGAGACCGACATACATGCTCAGTGGCCAAATTTTTTATCAGATTTATCTTCACCACCCTTGGAAGGGAAATTCAGGGATGAATTTCTTTAACGGGGGAAGTTTTTAAGAACCTGGTTCTTATTCTTGAGGTACAAGTTTCTTCTTTTCCTTTTTTTCTTAAGTGTTTCGGTAAAAATCCAAACTTTTGGGATCACACGCTGTTTACTTTTCCACATGCCTTGTACTTTGGCCATGTGGGATGAGTACAGAGGGCATATAGGCCTGTTGGCGATGAAGGGTGTAAAAACTGACTACATGTTGTTTACATCGTATATACATGCTGTGTAATCAGTCGGTAGGTGAATAATAAGGGAGTGGGAGTAGCCACCAGCGGTGCAATAGAACACAAGGTGTATTTAGAAATACACATCGTGTAATCATATCAACAGATGAATAGTTAGGCGGTGGAATGTGTCCATCATAGGAATAGTTGAAAATGAAATGCACATGCCATGTAATTGAGAGTACAAGCCGTGTTCTTGAGAGTACATGCCGTGAAGTTGTGTTTTTTTGTTATAAACCAGCAGTAGCCTTCTCTTTCAATATAGGAAGATTATAACTCGTTTGGAGGATGGGAGAGACGGAAAAAGAATGCAGGAGCTCCAGATCGTACACCAGAACTCGGATTCCTTTGCCAACGGTATCTCTTGAACTACACGTGTGAGTTCTTCTCCCTTCTTGAACCTCTCCTTCTAATTATTTTTCGAGGTGATGTTATGTAGGTTTGAATGTGTTGATGTTTTTCCTAGATCTACACTATTCTCAGTTGTTTCAGGAGGCATCGTTCATGTATATTGATCAGTGGTGATCGAGGTAGGTGGTTTGATTCTTAATTCCAATTGTCATGTTGTTTTTCTGTCCTATTGTGCTATGCACCCATGTTTGGGGTGTCGTATGGATAAATCCTTGACTGATGAATTAACTATAATTCCATAGGTAATTTAATAAATATTTTTAAACTATTTTTTGGGATCTCTACCTTGATCCAGGGCCACCCCTTAGGTGAATTTCCATTGTTTAGTCATTTTGCCAAGATACCCAAGGGTATGCAGTGATTATACCATGATTTGAGTTTTCTTGAGAGAAAATGTATATATAATTTCTTTCTTATGCTTTGGGCTCGGCCTGGTTACTTACATTCTTTTCTATTCTCCTAGGGAAAGGCTTGAGGGAAGGGTTCTATTGGCCTAAGGGCAATGCTTGAGGGAAAGGTTATATTCACCCGAGGGCAAGGCCTGAGGGAAAGGTTCTATTATCCAGAGGGCAAGGCCTGAGGGCAAGGTTCTATTCTCTTGAGGGCAAGGCCGGAGGGAAAGGTTCTATTCGCCTGAGGGCAAGGCCTGAGGGAAAGGTTCTGTTTAGCCTGAGGGAACTGTTCTATTTGCCTGAGGGAAAGGTTCTGTTTAGCCTGAGGGAATGGTTCAATTAGCCTGAGGACAATGTTCTATTTAGCCCGAGGGCACGGTTCTATTGGCCTGAGGGAAAGGTTTTTTTTGCCTGCGGGAAAGGTTTCATTTCTATTTTCTATAGGTTAAGGACTACAAAGTCAGAGATTTCAATTATATTTAATTGTTAAATTATTATTAAAATGGAAATGTAACTGGTAGTAATGGTTACATTTGAGTACTTCCTAGTTTACTAAATTTCATTACTGCACACTATTGCGGCACAAATTCACTGACGGTTGGCCATGTGCCTTTGGTGGTTGCATAATGGGATTTATTTCTCACACCCGGTTTGGGTCATGTCTTCGGCCCAAATAGATTATAGTTTTGGAGGTTTTGATAATGGAAAGAGTCCCCATACCGGTACTTGATTGTTGTAGAGGAGTAAGAGAGCATGGGACCATTCTTAGGCTGGTGATGCTACTGAGTTCGTACTGCACATTGTTGATTTGTTTTGATGTATTTGTCTTTTGTACTATATTGTTTTAGAGTGTATATTGTTTTGGATGCTTTCTTAGACATAGGGTCATATTGCATCATCAGATATATATGACTGTTGGTCATTTATTTTACTTCTATACCATTGTCCATTTCATCTTTGTATTGTTTACTAATTCCATTTTTGGTTTGTTTGTATTTTCTCCACTACGCTACACTTTGACAAATGGGGGAATAGTTTTCCCACTATTTGACCTAGGCCCTCGCTGCTAGTCGGTAGCCTCTGGCATTTGGGGAAATGCCGTTGAGGTCATGTGACCAACCAGTTTCGTGGCACCCATTGAGTGGCACCCGGATCAAGGATGTTACATATTACATGGTAGAATTGTCACTACCTAATCCACTCATAATGGAGGTGATTGTTGAAGATTTTTATGTCTTTGATAAACATTTGAGTGAAGTTCATGATGTTAATTGTATGATGCATTCACCAATGACTAATAAGATAAGGATGTTACATGAATACATGGATGCTAATTGAATGCTCTAGAATAATTGTTTTTTATATCATGAGTGATCAATAAAGAAAAGATTTGAGATATATAATGTGATCTTTTAGATTAATCTTGGAGAAGGTGTACCATATGGGCCTCTGCTAGCCAAACTTTTTGGATACATTGAGCATATAGTTGTTCTAAGGTATAAATTCCTTGAAATGTTGTGCACTAATCTCATTTGTGCATCACTTCCCCATATATTCTAAAACATTATTGTTAATTTCAATATGAATAACATAGATAAGTCTCTTAAATATCATCTCAAACTTATTCTCTATATTTATTTTAAAAAAAATCAGGAAAATTATTCTATAATAATGATGAACAAATGGAAAGGTTGTAAAAAAATATAAACTCAATGCATCTTCATGAAACTCTTCCTTGAAGAGAATGGTCAACGGGAAAGCAAGGGAATAATATTGTATCTATTTCACATGTGAAAATAAAGAATATTTTAATAAAAATTTCACATGGTCCATGAACTATGGGGAATAATTTGGTATATTTTTTATTAAGTGACCAAGGGGATTTAGATCTAAGAACATCCTACAAAGCTAAACATGATGTCATGGATATTAGTGGCTATAACCTTATATTTTTAAGTGAATTATATTGGTTTTAAAATATATTTTTTATGTGCCTTAAGTTACCAAAAACATTATTTCTATATCCAATGTTTATATAGACAAACTTGATTTCATATTTGGGAAAAAATTGTTTCATTTATAAGAATAACATATGTTATTATAAGTAAAATTTAAAGAATGTTATTTATGTGTTTGATTACAGAAATCAAGTAATGACAATTGATAATGAAACTAACTCACATTACTCAGTCCAAACCCATTTATGGCATTATCAGCAAGGTCATGTAAGTGAAAATATTTCAACCTAATTACACCAATATGGGTATTTGGAATCATTTGGAAAAAATTGTGTATGTTACACATGCTTACAAGAAAAAATTAAAAAATATCCATTGAGAGGAAAAGGTGGAAGGGCCAATGAGATTCTGGATTCAGTTCATACCGTTGTGTATGTACCATTTCTAGTTGAAGAAATGGATGGGTACTCATGCTCCATAATGTTTTCAATTGATTTAAGTAGATATGGATATGTATACATAATAATGAATAAGAATAATCATTTAAAATATTATTAGAATATAAGAATTATGATTATAACTGTAACACCCCACGATTTTATCGTATTTCTCTTTTTAAATTTATTTTTTTCGATAGCTTTTGGGATTAAAAAATGATTAAATATTACTATTGAATAATTATTATTATTTATTAGATTTTGGAAATAGTATGAATTAATGATATTATGTATGTTATGAGAATATATATTACACATGATTATAATATTAATCCATTTATTTCTATTAAATTAGAAATGAAAACCAATTGAACATAAAGGATGTATTTTATAGAAAACTATTTTTGTGACCACATTGACATTTTATATTAGTATATTAAATTAATTACAACTATTGAAATTAATTAATTAAATTTATATGTTATATAAATTCATTTAAATTTTTTTAAATTAATTCAATACATTTGAATGCTTTTATGATAATAATAAATCCAATTTTAAGCACAAAAGTTATATTTTTTTCTAAAAAGAAATTTTAACACCTTTTAAAGGTGCACTTCTTTACAACATAATTTTTACACATTAGAAATTATATTTTACAAAAAAAATTATTTTTTAATGTATAATCTCAAAATTCAACTTTCATAAATTTTTTTGTATTTTTCTCATAAGTTTCATTGTTTGATGAATAGTAATGTGACCATTGGAATAATAATATAACCATTATGAATTCTAATCCAACTAATAGAATAATAATATCATCTATGAAATTATAAATAAAATTTTGGTATCTAATAAATGAAAATATGATATATTTATATCATGAAATAAGTTAATAGTGTTTATTAAAAGAATAAATTAAGTGTTGATATCTTGATGAAACGAAAATGACTAATTAAAATTTTATATTTAAAATAATGATTTAAAAGAATTTGTTTTAATAAAATGGATTCATAAATTAATATTTAATTTTATTATTATTATGAGATTATTTTATGGGAGCCTAATTAATTTTTCAATGTTTTACTAAATCAGTTATAATTTTAAAATCGCTTTTTCCAAATAAATTATTATTTTAATTCAAAATAAAATTTATCATATTTAGAAAATTATTATCATAAAATTGAGTCTATTTTTATTCTTCTAATTTATTAATGGTATGTGGAATTTTTTGGCATTTTTCTATAATATTTGACATTTTGTGAATAATGAAATGCGTCAATCTACAATATTTAGCATTATAAGCAAATAATTGTATTATTGAGTCATTATTGGATAATGGACGATGTAGGTGACCAATTTCTCGAAATACCATTCTATAGTTACTATTTTAAGTCAAAATAATTTATATTATTCCAAGGCTTGATCCGAAATAGTAAACTAAGGATTTAGATAAAAAAATACCCATCGTCTCCTCTATAAGTTCCACCCCTCACCCCTCTTCTTCTCACACCTACATAGACATTATGACTTCTTATATTCTTCCTAGTTTATATCTGAAAATTCTTCCCCATGTTATGGTATTTATCGTATTACCAAAAGTGAATTTCCAAGTCCCCTAAGAAGATTCTCAAGGAGAAGAATTCAAGAGGTAAAACCTCCTTTCATTCTTTTAATTGTCACTAAATTTATTTTATTTTCTCATCCATACCTCACCTACCCTATCAAAAGTGACATGGTATATCCCTTATATTTTATTTACTAAAATTTTATAATGTTAATGTTATATCATCCATAAATTCTTCTCCCCCTCCCCATTTATTATAATGATGAAAACATCATCCATGATGTGCCAATTTAATGCCAATGTAGATGATACATATTCATTTTACATTAAATACATAAAATATTGTTATAAAACAATAATTATGGTAAAATATATATTATTATAAATATTATTTTTTATTTAGTTTTCTATAACCAGTATATATACAAAATTTTAATTAAAAAAAAACTAGTTCACGGCGATCAAAAAACTGCCAAAATAATCCAAATCATTACCATTAATGTTCTATAAAATGAATCATCTTCATATCTAAAAAAATGATATATTATACCAAATAATACTATTTGTTTTCAATAAAAAAATTCTATTCCGATTCTAGATAATTTTTCCAATTTTATAGGATATTTCATAAATTTATAGGATCTTTTATTAAATGGTATTCATTCAAAGAGATTATGATTTAAATTAATCAAATTTTTTAGAGACACGTTGGAATGTTTTAAGATTATTTTCCACAAGAATTTTTCTATGGTCTCATTTAAAAGTATCTTTATCTATGTCAAAATCCTTGGGTTATCTTGTAATTAATTTAGGTGTATACTTTACAATAACATCTACCATATTTTTTTGAATTGTTCACGATCATTTTGATTGTTGATGCACTATTTTGATATCATTCATTGTTTATAGTTAATGTATTAAAATTTGATTTGTTTGTTTTTAAATACGAATTTTTATATTGTTTATATTTCACAACTTTAATATGGGGAATGTATTGGAGTTTCTACATGATGGGAGTTTCCCATTATATCCCCTCGATGCATTAGTATGTTTCATGAGACAATATAGACATGGGTTTTACCCACTTATGTATGGTGTCCTAGCCAAATATGCATTCCCTTATTTTGAATCTAGTAATTGATATTTCATATGATTATTTCACTCGATTAATATCCTTGGTTAAATTTCATTTTACTATGACTATTTATATGTAATTAGTTATTCATATTTAATTCTTATGGTTTCATAACCAATATTATCTTCAATGGAATTTGTTTTAGTAATTAACTTTTCTTTATTGTTTATGTTTATTATAGATTATTTTGTATTTAATACCCTTACCAAGCATCTATGTTCACCCTTTTATTATGTTATATATTTCCCTTGGGTGTAAATATTTATATTTTGAATGACTTTTAGGGATAATCTAGGAGTTTATGGGTGTTCCCAATGTAGTTTAAATGTTTTATTTCATTTGAAAGTTGAAATGTAACAATTATGTATATAATATGGAATCAAAAACTGTTAAATTAAACGGTTCTTTAATATTTGAGTCTTGCATCTATGAAAATTTAATAATGTATGTAACCAGCTCTGGGCTACTAGGTTCAGGGTATTTATAGATGGTATTTGGGGAAGTTTAGTAGAAACATTGAAAACTAGATTAATAATACATAGATTGTGGAACATTACCCAAAGATAAAAATTTATCAAAAGAATAGGAGATCATTGAAGAATTTTTCTAAGGAATATATTTTGTGTTTAATCCTAGAAATACATCATTGTCAGGACACAACAAATGCATGTGATTCCAGAATAAATCTACCTAGGAGTTACAAATTCAATAAGGTGTGTTGGGCCTTACTTAGTGTAACCTGGTACATGAAAAAGAGAATTACTATACACATAGTTGGAAACTCTCTAGGGATACTCTATGGGTAATTGACATTTTCATTAAAAATCATTATGAATTATTTAAATATATAATGAAAATTAATAACCTAGGTTAAAACTAATGTGTTTTGGAATGAAACTAACTTTTAATGATATTATTTACATGATAATATGTTTTTCACAATGACTATTATTACCCAAACTATTATTTCTTATTTTAGTAAATGTTTGGAACCCAAAGGAGTCATGTTAACATTGAACATGATGGGAAATGTAGTAGTGATGAGCAGCTAAATGGGATGTTCATAGCAGTGAAAGATATCATGTTCATTCCTAATCAATTATTCAAAAATATTATTGAAATAATATAACTTAATAAATTCCCAACACACAAAATAAGATAATGATTTAGATTTATAAGAGATCTAGTAGTGGAGACCTTGGAAAAAAGAACTCTCGATTTCCATCATGAATGAAATGTGGAAGGAGACAACCAAGAAAGTGTCTCAACATAACAAAGAATTTTTTTTTGTGTAGGAAAGACGCACATAAATCCAAATAAATAAAAGTAAATATAAATATTATGATGAAGGGAAATAAAACTAATCCTAAGAATCCATTTCTAGTTTATTTCCTTAAATGTGTAGAACATAGGAATTACACATGTCAATTCCCTCTTCTATAGGATAAACTCTTGACCAAGTAAGGACCAATGTGAAAATAAATGGATGATGTATTGATATATTGGGGTTTTATTGATTACCTTAGGTAAATGAATATTTAGTGATTAACCTTATTAAATGTATATCCATAATTTTTTTTCAAAGTAAATTAATATGGTTTTAGAAAAAGAACAACCTATGGGTCGGGTGAAAACCCATCACATTCAGTAAGGCTGTAGGGTTTGAACCAAAAATAGAGGCCAAAAAGGGTGAAACACATACCCCTAGGATATATTATGTCCTAGTAAACAAGAAATTTTTTTATAGTCGAACTGTCTAATGGGAAGATGGTATTTTGAATTTAGTGAAATTTTTTTTATCAAATAGATAACCATGAGATTGGAAAATGATTTTGTGATTACGTGATTAATGTTATTTTTGAAGATGTTCCATGTTTGGGGAATCATAAAATTTATATTTAAATATAATATTTTTAAGAAATAATTTTGAATTGTATTTTGGAGTCAAATATTATTTTATTTTGGACTTTGAGTGATTCATGTTATTTATGTAAATGTTTATCATATCATTGTGATTATGTGATTTATGAAAATAGATTTTTTGGTATGAGAAATTTAGAATGAATAATTTTATTTGGAATAAAATATAGTCAAATACTTCTTATTTTTGGGTTCAATCATATTGTAAAATATATTTAGGAAGGATCAATATTTTTATGAATGATCTATTTTGAACATTGGGTATTACTTTTGAATTTTAGAGACTAATTTTTTTTCATAATAGAAAGGTTTATTCTTTTTGTGGAATTATATTATCTCATGCAAACCATTTTGGTGTTAGTTAATTTATAAAAATGTGAGGAATATATAATTATATTTTTGGGGATTTTGTTATCAACTTAAGTTGATTCTCAAATTTTAGTCAATAAAAAATAATCTTGAATGTCCATTTATATGTATATGGAATAAAGTGAAAAAAGATCCAAGAACAACCAAATGATGAGATTATTATCATGACATGGAAAGTAATAAAGTAAGTTTAATTTATGAAGTAAATATGTTTATATTAATTGAATCCATCAGTTCTGGGAAAAGTATTTTGAAACAAAATTGTTATATGTTAAAATTATTTACTAAGATATCTGTGGTATTTTAACCGATCATAATATTTATTATTTTTTTATGTTTAACATTATAATGACCATGTCCTCTATCATTATACCCGAGGACATCATGGTTGATGTTCTCTTACAAAACATGTTTTCACTTACCAATAATGTAATGTAATTCAAGGGCCTATTTTTGGGATGACATTCTCATTTCCCTTTCCTTCTTAATAAGAGGGTGTTTTATTAACCGTATTTTAAATGTGGGTTTCCCAGATAGGAATATCAAGTATCAATATATAATTTTTAAGTATAATTTAAAATTATGAAGATACAATTTATTTAGGGGGGATGTGACCCCCTAATATTTAACAGAATGACTCCTTTAAAATATAACATCTTAGATTGCTTATGGTATTAACAAATGATTAATTATTATTATTTAATCATTATAGTTATCTCCTAGATGTTTGGAATTGTGTGAATGAATGAGAATAATTAAATTAGAAAATATACAATACACATGTTTATAAAATTTATCCATTTATTTCTAAGTAATTATAAATTAAAACAAATTAAACATAAAGGATGTTTTTTATAAAAAACAATTGGGCCCAAAATGATATTTTATATTAACAAATTAAATTATTAACAACAATTTAAATAAATGAATTAAATTTATATTTTATATATACATAATAAAATGTTTTTATATTCATTAAATAAGTATGAATTTTCTTAAGATAAGAATAAAACCAATTTTAAGTAGATAAGCTATGTTTTTTATAAAAATAAACTTTACCACATTTGAATGGAAAACATTTTTTAAAACATAATTCTAAAAGTTTTATAAATTATATTTTTAAAAAATATTTATTAAATAATAACATGAAAATTTACATCGGTTAAATTTTTTGTATTCTTAAGATAGGTTTCATTTTTGATGAAGAGTAATGTGACTGTTGAAATGGTTATATGACAATTAGGAATAGTAAAACAACCAATAGAATAGTAAACTAACCTATGAAAGTATAAATAAAATTTGGGTATCATATAAATGAAAATGTGATATATTTATGTGATGGAATATGTAAATAGATCTCTTAAAAATAATAAATTAAGTCTTGATAATTTTGTGAAACATAAATTATTATTTAAAATATTATAATTATAATAATGATTTCAATGAATATTTATTTTCATAAAATATATTCATAAATTAATATTTCTTTAATATTATTATAAAATAATTTTATGAGACCTTAATTAATTTATCAAAGTGTTACAAAATCAATTAGAATTTTAAAATTGGTATATATTTAATAATTGATGATTTTAATTAAATGTTAAATTTATAATATTAAAACAATTATTTCAATATAAAATATTAAATTTTAAATTGTTTACATCTAAAAATAGTTAGGTTTAATTATTGGGATTTTTCTAAAAATAATTAATTTTTTTGTGAATTGTGAAATACAATAATTTACTGTATTTAACATTATAAGTAAATAAATGAATTATTAAGTCATGATTCAGTCATGGATGAAGTAAGTGACTATTATCTGGAACTCTAATTCTCTATTTAATATAATTCGTCACAAGAATAAATATTATACATTTTCATCAGCCAAAATAATAAACTAATAATTAAAATAATAAAAAATACACCTCTCTCAACCTTTATAAATACCACCCCTCCTCCCCCTATTCTCCTCATACCTAAAACTCCATTAATATTGATTATATTATGAAAATATTCTCTCAAAACCCTATCCCATATGATCAATTCTTGATGGGATCACAAAAAACTATTTCTATGCCCTTTAATGATATTCTCAAGGAGAATAATTCAAGAGGTAAAATCCCATTTCTTTTAATTTTCTTTAAATTTAATTTATTTTTATATAATTATACAAATTAAACTATCAAAAGTGAATTAAAAAATACAAACTATTTTTGAGAATATATTTTTATGATTTTAATGGTATATCATCCATAAATTCTCTTCTCCTACACCTTTTATTCTAAAAATTAAATCAAAATCTGTGTTGTTCGGATTTACGGTAATCGTGGACGATGCCAATCCATTTTCTATTACTATCATCAATGATGGTTAAAAAACCATTATTTTGGTTATGAAATATATTATTATCTATATTAAAATTTATATAGTGTTCTAGAACTATTATATATAGATAATACTAATTCAAAAAAACAAAAGTAGTTCTTGGGAATTGAAAAACAACCTAAATAATCTAAATGATTATTCGTAATTTTCTATCAAATGAATCGTCCTAATATAAGGATAAAATTTATATAATATAATTTAATACTATTTTTTTCATAATTAACATATGATTATAATTCTATAAAGTCATTACAATTTTACATGATCTTTCATACTTGTATAAAAGTAAACAAATCATGAAAACCATCGAAACAATGACTCCCGAACATAGAAATAATACCTTATAACTCTTAAAAAATGTCCATAAATTAACTTAAAAGGTTTTAATAAAGCAAATAAATGTTCAATGGGTTATAATTTAAATTATTAATGAATCTAATTTTTTATTAATTATATTAATTTCAAGTGGAAAGAACTTTCGGATATAATGTAAGGGCTTTCTCATCTCACATTCATTTTTGTGAGATATACCTTATTCACCACCACTTATTGTGTTTTGTGTATATAAACTACCATTTGATGTATCATATAATGAGTCTATTTATATTAATAGTATCAAATATTTTTTATGATCATAAATTTTATGGGGAATACAGTTCGATAGTTTTTATAGTGGTAAGGGATTCTTTCTAGGCCTCTATTTTTTACCTCAGGTTATACTCCCCCCCTATTTACCCCAATGTGATTTTTCTTTATTTTTATATAATTTATATAAATTTTGTTTATATGTTATATATCATTTATCCAGATCATATCATCCCTCTATGATGTAGAAATACATGTTTTCAAAAGTTTCCCTTCTCAATTCTTCCTAATGAGAAAGCTCGATTCAAGGGAACATTCTGATTTCTTATCCATTTTCATATACAATCCATTATATATTTTAAGATGACATAATTTTTTAAAATCACTTTTTTTGACATGAAAAAATTATTTTTTCATTTTTTGTTTCATATAAACAATTATGACATCTTAAATTTTAAATACTCTATTATATTTTATCATAAAATGAAATGAAGTTGTCGATTTCTAAAGTTTTTTAAGACAAATTTTTATGCTTTCACTTAAATTCGAAATTATTATTAAAAAAATACATAATTTTATTTTACATAAATATTAATTTATGGTATATACTTGTTTATAATTTTATTTTTTGAGAAAAACAAATGATTTATATAATAACACTTCTTTCAAAAGTAAAAAATAATTTTTCTCATCTCACTTTTACATCTATGATATTATGGAAATGATCACCAATTATTCCATATATTTGGTGTATTTACATCCCATTGATATATTATATAATCAATTTTATTATTCTCATGATATTATAAGTTTCATTTAATGGTGTTCCTTCACAAGAATTATGATTTTAATTTTTTAAAGTGGTATGGGACACTTTAGAATGTTTAAAGATTATTTTCCTCAAAATTTTCCAATGGTCTCATTTAAAAGTACCTTTATCAATGTAAACATCATTATTTTGAATCTATTACATCATTGTGGTTTATATCTTATTATTCCATATACCATGTGTTTTTTAAAGGCTCATAATCAATTTTACTGTGGATGTGCTATTTTTATACAATTTATGTTTTATGGTTATTGTATTCAAATTTATTAAGCTAGTTTTTAATATGAATTTTTATGTGGATGATGTATCAACCTTTTTATATGAGGAATGTATTGGAATTATTATGTGACTGGAGGGGCCCACTATATCCCCTTGTTGCATTTATAGGTCTCATTAGACAAACTATACATGTTATTTATGCACTTATATATAGTGTCTTGGATGTAGCCTTGATGGTATGTTTATGATGTCTCACATTATGAATTCTCTCATTATGATACTATTAATTGATGTTCCATGTGATTATTAGACTAAGTAATATAA
Organism: Viscum album; assembly: GCA_963277665.1. Taxonomy (NCBI): domain Eukaryota; kingdom Viridiplantae; phylum Streptophyta; class Magnoliopsida; order Santalales; family Viscaceae; genus Viscum; species Viscum album. The sequence continues at coordinate 1,664,910,349 of OY728153.1, read as the reverse complement.
GTGGTTATGTTTTATTATATTATGATTGTTTATATATAATTATTTATTTACTTTTTATTCCTCCTATATCAAGTTCATGATTATGTTTTAATGACATGGGATAAAGTTATTTAACGTGACTTATTGAATCAATTTATGATATATTCCGTTTTATTTATTATTTTAATTGAGCATCTATGTTCAATCCTTTATCAATTTATATTTTTCATCAGGATTTGGATATATAAATTATGAATGACTTGCAGGGATAATATAAGAGTTTATGGGTGTTTAAAATAGATTTTCTATTTTTAATTTGATTCCAATGTTGTAATGTAAGAATTATGTATTTAAAATGGGCTCCAAACTGCTAAAAATATCAATCCTTTGCGATTTGAGTATTTTATCAATTAAAATATAGTAATGTAAAGCATAGACTTCACGAAACTAGGTTCGGGCTCTTTACAAGAACCATCTTCTTAAGAATATTATGAAACTCTACCTAAAATATGGTGGATAATATCGAAATAAAGAATTAATTGATTATTTATTGTAGTTTGGGATTCTATTCCAACTCATACATTCTTATAACCCACAATAGAATAGTGTAAGTAAAAGGATTATTGTACTCTTTCAGATATAGTGAGATAAATGAAGAGTGATGTGAGTCCTCCATTATCTTTTGGGGATTGTTATTGTAGATTTCAATATACATACCAATTTTAGTGCCAATAAATGTAGATGATGGTATCTTATACTACTTTTGGAGTTGAAATAAACTTTTGTTTTCATACATTCAAGTGTATGAATTTAAAGTATTTTTAAGGGCTCTTCATTTTATATACTTACACCTCAAGGAACAAAGAATACATTTATAGGATTCCTTGAGGAAATAAGAAGATATTACCCTTATGATCCCATAGAAAAAAAGTAATAGTGTCATGGAATGTCATATTCTTTGAGTTAGAGTGAATATCTAAAAGTGATAGTGTTGATGAGATAGATTTCGATGAAGTTCATCCTCATGGTACACAAGAGTCGGAACATGATCAGATTCAACATAACCCCATGGATGAAGAAGTTATAGATACATAAGTATTGTATAAGAGTACATACAAGGTTATAGAACCTACAATATCTAGTTGTATAGTTACTGCAGATAGTGACTGATTATTAATTTATAATAATTATATTGTAACCTAAAAAGTAGTAAGTGGCACAATTGTGGCTATGTGGAATGAAGATATGAATTATGAAATGGAATCCATGTACAAAAACATAGTCTAAATTTCGGTAGATCGTCAAGTTGATGTAAAACTATTTGGTTGTAAATGGGTATTCTTGAAGACGCTATCCTTGATTGGAAAATTAAGTACTCATATGTAACGACTAGTTGAAAAATATTTAAAACTATGTTAAGGAATAAACTATGATGAAACCTTTTCAGCATTTTCTAATATGAAATCCATCATAATTCTACTTTACTTTGCTTATTTCAATCAATACAATATTTATAAAATGGATGTTAATTTTTTTTCCTTAATGGAAATCTTAATAATGATGTCTATATGACACAAACTAGGAGTTTGTGACTCCAGTATATTCCTAAAAAGAATGAAAATTTAAAACATCATTTATAGATTAAACCAGGAATCCAAGTCATGGAAAATTAGGTTTGATGAATCTATAATTGAATTTTGTTTCATAAAGAATGAATGTTGTACTTATGTTAATAAATGGTATAGTGGATGTGTAGTAATTTTTTAATAGTTTATATTGATGATGTACTACTTACTAGAAATGAAATTGCATTCATATAGTCTATTAATGCCTGATTTAATTCTTGATTCTCCCAAATGGACTTAGGTGAAGCAACCTATATTCTTGGGATGAAGATCCATCGTTATAGATCCAAGAGGATTCTTGGACTATGTCAAAGTATATATATTGAAAAGATATTGATGATATTAAATATTTAAAAATAAAATATGGGATTATTTTCAATGACACATGGGATAGTCATGTATGATATGTAATGTAAGAGGCTAAATGACTCGTAGGACTTAAGTGTAGTAGTAAGAAAACAAGCTGACCTAGGTGACTTCTATTGGATGGAAGTCTAGACTATCCTTAAGTATCATAGGTATAATAAATATATGTTCATATCCGTAGAATATATAATGAACTAGACATAAAAGGATATGCATATGATTGTTTCCAAACTGATCAAGATGATCTGATATCACATATGGGATACATATTTCTTCTCAATGGATGTGTTTTTCACTGGAAGATCTCAATGTATGTTATATTCAAATATTATATAGTATATTCCACGTTTATTGAGGATTCATAGGTATTTAAAGAAGAAATTTGAATACCCAACTTTATATAATATATTAGAGTGGTACCTAGAAGTAATGATCCTATCACAATCTATTGTGATAATACTACATGGTGACCCTTACAAAGGAGACAAGGTCATATCAGTGGAAAAAGACCATACATGGGAAGTATCACATTATGATTGTTTTTCTCAAATATGTAAAGTTATAGTGATATGAATATCTATCAACAACAATGTGGATGACCACTTTATGAGAGCCTTAACCTAGTTGAAACAATATTATCATGTAAGGCCTAACGGATTGAATGTCATGAGCAGTTGGATCTAGTCCAACTTGAAGTTTTCTAGATTTTGTGTTCTAGAAACTCTTATTTTTACATGTGATTATATTTCAGTGATTTATATATTCATTGAAAATATTATTACATATTTTCCATTTCTCGTTGTGAATTTAATATAATAATGTCTTGGAGTATTTTTCACATTGATAAGGTCATAAAAGTTCCATAGTATGGAAAGAACCATAAATTTCTTTTATGATATTCAATAACATAGTTATATGTTCATATAACATACTATGAAGTGACATGTATAATTTTTATATTCATGAGTGAATACTAACAAGCAGATGAAATTTCATCTCATGAAGTTCACATGTGGTAATCTCTAACACCAGAGATTATAAGAACATACATGCTTGTAGGAATTATTCATCTTTATATGTAATTGGATATTACTATTTTTTAGCATGTAAAATGGTCCATGAACTTCAATACTATTATTAATTTCTATCATGACTCATTTACTTTGATGTATTGAACAAAACCATGATACCATATGTTCGTGAGATGTAGGGTATGTTGGATGCGTCATGAATGGCTTGTTATTAATTATGTAGTTCATGAAATATTTTTCCCTTCCATATTAATTTAATTTGATATACCATCACTTTTACTAACATTTAACTATCACATTAAATTTTATAGACATGGTATAATGATGAGTTTATTTCTTATTGTCATAGAATGACATACTAAGTACATAGTTTGGGGAAACAAATTTTCACCTGTTTGATGAGATATTGTGACAAAGAGATTATATTACATAGTAAGAGTGAATGTGGGTTTTTTGATATTGCAACATTAACTTATTTCCCTGGTTTTTATTGACAGATTATTAGACAATAATCAAGAACTTTTGGAAAACTCACCTAATGCCAATGAAAAAGAATCACAGTGGGTTACATACTATGCATTTTTTCTTATCTCAAGTAAATTATATTTGAATTTAATTATTGTAATAATATAATTTTTAATACTAAGGAATAATTTTATTAATGATTAATTGATCCCAAATATTTTCTAGGTAAGAAATAATCATTTATAAATTAAGAAATATTTTTTTAATTATGTCTATATCTAATATATATTAATTTAAATGTTGGAAAAATAATTTTTATCATTACATTAGGTAGTCCAGAAAAAAATTGATAATACTATTATTATTATATGTCACGGGGTTTGAAAATTTTTATTATATTATTTAACAGTCGTTGTGTAATTAATAAATATATTTTCATAAACACTAACTATATAAATAGATTATTTTATCGATTATGTATTGATAATTCAGAATTGATAATCATTGTCCAAAAAACCTCATTCTCTAATTTCATCCTTCTCTCATCCGATCACAAAAATGGAGAACAAGAGATAATCATTCTATCCAGAAGTATCTTAAAGTGATCAAGGTGAAAAACCCAAGATGATTGATCTAGCACGCTATCACTCAAAAATAAAGTTGTGTTGTTCAGAGATCAAAGGACCACATGTGGATATTCTATAGAGGGGCTCCACATTGGGACCACCCTGTTCATAGATAATAATCCCAAAATGCATACATAATAATAGTAATATAATTTTATAAATATCCAAATATGAGTTATTCATTCCTTTGCATCAAATTTAAATTAATTTTACCAGGAAAGTTCAGTCAGAGGAAAAACCTCTGACCATTTATTAAAAAGAAATAAAAAGTGCAGTAAACAAAGAGATGGGTGAGGGCGAACAGTTTGACCACACCCAATCAAGAGTCCCCACCAAGCACAAGCACAGTTACAAACCAAACCATTACACCCAGAATCAAAAACCATTTTTTTGTTTCAGCACATTCAACCAGAGTTCATCATCTTCATCAATTCTAGCTATTCAACAGCACATCACCACTGTAATTGCAGCAACCGCGACTTCAACCCAATGTTCTTACCACAATAAAATCTCGAGGAGAACCAAATCCGAGAAACAGGGCAGACATCCAGCATGAAAATCAGCGGGATCATATCACCGGGGAGCAAATCCACCATCACAAAACACAAATCCAATAGAACCCGAAGCAGATTCATCCAAAATAGAAGCAACCAAAAACTAACCCGATGCAAGAACAACACCAAACCACTGGGGAGAAACAAGCAACAACAAACAAATCCAGACTCAAGAGTAAATGGAAAATTCAAAGAAGAAGCCATCACCATGCCGAAGACCACCCAGAGCTGAAGTCCTCTAAGAACACCGCAAATCACCCAGATCTCGTCACCGCCAACCAATACGCACTCGCAGACCCCAACGAAACCCCAACCGCACACAATGAAGATAAGGCAGATACCTCAGGCCACTGGATCTAGAGGCTCAGATGCAGACCGACACCGCGCCGCCATGGGAGACCCTATCCGGAGACGGAGGAATCGGGCGAGGAGATGCCAGCAACAGAGCAAGGAAGACGACCCGAGTCCACAAAAGCACCGCAGCCAAGGATTCACCGCCAGATCTTGCCGAGCACGAAAAGTATCGCTGCATCAACTGGAGTTGATGGAGGCGATGACGCGGAAGAAACCCTAGCGCTCCGAGCCCCTTACGGGCTCATCCTTTAAATTAATTTTAATTTTAACATGCAAAAGACCCTATTAAGGTTACAAGATTTCCATGTCAATATTTGATGAAAAAATCACATTGTTCATGATGTTTATATCTTTCATAATTGGGAGATAATTCATTGAATATGAAAGAAACCAAAATGGCCATTTTCCCAAAATGTGATTCTGTAGCTTCCAGAACCTTCATCGATACCTCATGATATTTGTTACACATAATCATCTTGAATTATGGTTGATGAATGTTTTTAATGAATACGTATAAGGTAATATTGATAATGATATTTATATAAAAATAAGAAAAGATTAAAAATTTCAACTACATGTTATGGATATCAAGATCATAATTCTATTATGTTGAATAAATCACTATATGAATTAAATCAATCAAGGCGTATGTGGTATAACCATTAGAGTGTTTATTTGATGAAATAAAATGATAAAAATGGTTCATTTTTTCCAATGTATAATAATTAAGAGGATCGTATATGAATTTTTCATTATTATAGTATATGTTGATGACTTGGATGTAATGGGGATTCATGGTGAACATTCCAAATCAATATATTATTTAAATAAGGGAATTGAAATGGTGGAATTTGTGATTAAAAATTTCTATATTTTATTAAAAATTAACCATATTTAAATTGAAATTGTTCTCCATAAATCATGATATATTAAAAAAGTCATAAAAAGGTTTTATATGGAAAAATTACATCATTTAAGTACACTAATGGTTTAATAAACTCTTGATCAAGATAAAGATCATTTTAGACCACTACTATATAATGAAGAACTTATTGGCCATACTGTATTATATATGACTGATATGAGATCACCAATGTACATTTCAAATAATACAAGGATATATATATATATATATATATATATATATATATCATTTTTTCTTAATTTATTTACCATATATAGTTATTCACCTACTCGATGACATTGTAATGATATCAGACATATATTACCATTAAGGATATATTGATCAAGGATTGTTTAATTCAAAAAGTTAAAAACCAAAATTGGTTTTTTATTCCAGTGTTGGAAGTTTTTCTGATCCACATAAAGTTAGATCACTAATTATATATCTATTCACATATAGTATAACTTTCATTTCTTGGATTTCCTTAAAACAAATCATTTTTATGAATTTATCCAATCATGATGAGATTATTGAAATTCATGAATAATTTCCTGGATGTATTTTGGTGAGAAAAAATTATTCATAATATCCAAAAAAATTATGGATTACATATAAGTAATGATAATATCACAACATTATGTGAGGATAATTCTGATTGTGTAGTGAAATTTAATGGGGGATATATTAAAGGAGATTTATTAAAACATATCTCACCAAAATAAATTTTCTCTCAAAAACTTCAAAATATTTGTGATATTGATATCAAACCATTAAGGTCTTAAGATAATGCTATTTATTTATTTTAAAATTCATTACCAAATAAAATTTTTAGAAAATTGAATTATAAAATTTTTATGAAAATACTGAAATGTATATTATGATTTTATAATGGGATTTGAGAATGTTACGCTCCTTTTCCATTCATTAATTTTATATCTCACTAGCTTTTCTAATATTGTTTTCAATAATGTAGTATGATATGATATTAAATTTTTTCATTTTCACGTTTTTTCTCAAGTTATTTTTAAGGTGAATATTCTATAAGAATCACTGAAATTATGACATTCATGGGAAAGTGTTTTGACATATGTATTATGTAGATGTCATATTTATAATAATTATGATGATGTCAATAATTTTTTCCCTAAAAACCCTTCCATATGGTCAGACCTTCATTATCTTCAATTTTTGGAATTTTGACCTTTGGTTTTGACATGGGAGATAGAGGTTGTTTATTACAACATTCATATATTCTACATACATGTCACAATGTTAATGGAAATGAGAACATCTTAATCTCATAATTTTCTCTCCAACTCTTATCAAACTTTCTGGTATTACTACATTACAAAAATAATCATAATTCTATTGTTATACTACATGATTTTTCAATTGTTCAATATGTATTTGACCAATCACACATTTCTATGATTCAAATATTTTCAAAAAAATTGAAAATAATTTTTTTATGTTGTTTATATTATAAAAACAAATTTATTAATTTTTTATGTTATTTTCTAAAAGGGACTAATAAAATTGATAATATATTTTATATTCAATTACATAATGTCTCATGTAATTAAATCATCCAAACATTTTAATAGGTATAGAGAATGACTATTACAAAATGTTTGAATCAAATCCACAAAAATAAACATGAAATTAATTATTTTAATTAATAAATATATATTACAAATTATTTTTTCAATAATTTAAACAATAAAGAATAATTTATTTTTTCAAAAAACATCAAGCAATGTCTTTTTATTCCAATAAATCCTCCATTTTCATTTTTTAATACCACCATTAATTGAATTAACAATATTTAAAAAAAAACCAAAAAATATATATCTACAAAATTACTTGAGTTACATTTCACATTTATATTTTTTAAATGTAGATTAAAAATTTAAAAATTGTAATCCTTAAATTAAAAATAAAACAAGAAAATATAATTGATTTATTTTAGAAGAGTTCATTAATATATATTTTAAAAGTATTAAAATATTTTAAACCAACCATTTCCATTTAGATTATCTAAAAATATATTCACAGTTTAAATATTTAACTTTATATCTAAATACATTTAAAAACATATTATTTAACAAAATCAATTAATATCTAAATTTATGACATTAAAATATCTTAAAATCAACTTAGTTCTAAAAATTAGTTTTTCCCTTTTTAAATAGTTTAATTCGAAGTGAATCTGTTCATATAAAGAACATAAAATCACAACATTTCATTGGATTGAAAGGTAAAAAGAAGTTCCACTATTATATTTGATCAGATCATTCACATTCATTTTACCATTAAGAGACAATTTTTTGTTCTGAGGAACATATTTTAATCTAAAATCATCATTATGCACATAAAAATAAATCAGTAAATGGAAATAAATACACCGTTCATGGAGACGGTAGGCCATACATACGCATGAACGCTGTTTTCGTTTCCTTATTGAGTTGAATGGAATTAAGTAGATGACATACATATATATACACATAAATACAGTATCATTATTATGTAATATATTAAATTATGACTTATTATATATATTTTATAATCATTCATGAATGGTTAAACTGGAGAATGAATCTCATCGCATCATGGAGACGGTAGTCCGTATGTACGCACGAGCGATGATATCGTTCTCATGATTGTGGGACTGTATTAGAGTGTATGTATACTATTTCAGAATAAATATCACTTTAAAATAATCATATATAGTTATTATTTACACCATTATACCCATCCAAGTATGGTGGTGGTGGAAAATAGATTTCACCACGGCGTGGAGACGGTATTCCGTACGTACGCACGCGCGGTGATTTTGTTTTCCGTAGGATGGATAGATGGTGAAATAGGGTTGTTTCATACTTATAATATCATATCAGTATATTAGGGATACTGTTGTTATTACTTCATAATGAAACAACCTAAGAAGAAGAAGTGGAAGAAGAAATAAAGTTGAAAGAATCGGTAACAGACATTACCTCTTCGTTGAAGAGCCACTTTGAGATCTCCTTTTAGGGACCTAAAATTGGTCTTTGAGGAAGACCAGAACCTCTAGGATGTTTCTAGGGAAGTGTAGAAGATAATTTGGCAGGGGTTGGACGAGCTTGAAGGCTCAAAGTGGTGTGAGGAAAAGAGGGAGGGGGTTCTCTTTTATAAGGGAGGAGAGGGGCACCTTTGGAATAACTAAAAATATTATTTTATTATAAAGCCAAATTCGGTTTTAAATAGCTCCAAATTGATTTATTTCGAAGCTAAGGTGGGGATGGGTTGAAATCCTCTCATCCAATATAATTTAGACATGTTTAGGTTCCTATTTTAACCTTATCATTTATATATAACTTTAAGTTAGATAATTTTACTTTTACCGTGTCTTCTTGTTTTCTTACACTATAAGGTTAATAAACTTACTATATCAAGACAAACTAACCCCAAGTTGTTTATTATTAATAAAAGTATCTATGTAATTTGGACGAACCTTATATTTTTAGGAATAAAATAACAATTAATAATATAATATTTGTTTAAAAAACTATTTTATGTCAATTTTGACACTATTTAGTAATTGATTTTTGTGAAAATAATAACAGAATTATTAGTTAGAAAAAAGTTAATTAAATCAATAATAACATGTCATATTAACCTAAAAAATTAGTGGAATTCATAAAAAGTATCAAATTACATTTATTTGGGTATTTATAACATCAATTATGTCAATATTTCATTAATAAGATAATTACTGCATCATCTTTATGTCATAAATAAAATACATTATTTAATGTCTAAAAATTAAAAATAAAATACCATTATGTAGGATATCTTTTTTTCTTTCTAATGAGTATTTATAGTCGAATTTATCTTATGTATAACCCTATATTAAAAATTATTTACTTATTAAACTTTGATTTTAACTATTTTAACCCTTTTTCAAATAAATTAATAATAAATGTCCTAATCTAATCCAAGTGGGCCTAAATGATCATATTTTATTCCTAAGGTTGTTTTTGGTCGAATTAAACTTATCCAATAGAATTATGACATGTGTTAGTTTAAAAATAATAACATTTTTACCATTAATTACCCTATTTACTTTTAACCGTGGTAAAAAAAAGTAAAAAGTTACTATTCACCGAAAATTATTTTTCTCTCATTGAACCACATTTTACTTACTAAAATCAACCATGTCTCTCAGATTTTCTAAATTCTACTCACACAAGCGGTAAAATTATGTTTTATTAAAAATTCATTTTTTTTAACTACCACTTAGTTGTTTCACTATTCATGAAAAAAATGAAAGTTTCCAGAAAAATACCAAAAATTAGGCCTAAGATATATTTTATATTATGAACTCAAAAATGATGTCTATTTTACCAAATTCAAAACATATCAGTTGCATTAATTAATTTAAAAATTAATTCCCGTCGTCAAAACAAATAGCGTGTTCTTAAGAGATAATAACTATCAAAAGATTGACACTTGTTTATGTCTGGTTTAAATGTAGAATTACATCAAATAACGAACATTGTATTAAATTGTAAAAATATATTATAAATATAATTTAAAACCACTCAAATTAATAATTTATCACTATTAATTATTTCGATTAAAAAGGTTGTTTTTAATTAAAATTTAGTAATTTTCACTATTTATCAGAAAATGAAAGTTATCCGAAATGTACCAAAATTTCACCCTAAGGTAATTTTGATATTTTGAATCCAAAAATGAAGTCCATTTTGAAAAATAATATTTACAAAATTTCAAAAAGTGGTTATTACTATTCATATTGACTAGTTTTAATTATATTTTAATAGCATATCGTTGTTCAGTGAAACTCGGTATTGCGTACTACACACGCTATCGAGGAAGGTCACGATTGCGTTTAATGAAAGGCAAGTCAAGGATGCGTGTTATGAAAGCTACTTTTGGTGTAGTGTACAACACAAGACATTAATTAAATTAAAAAGAATATTTTTCATAAAATCTCGGGGTGTTACATTCTACCCCCCTTAAAATGAATTTCTCCCTCGAAATTCGTCGGGGTTATAAATGGTTTACTATTCGAAAGTTTCTTTGATAGAAAACCACATCGTAAAAAGGAATACCAAAACCAATCTTTAAAAACAAAAGTCAGAAACGTAACAGTTACCCAAATAAACTAATCACTGGGTTTCAACATAGGTGAAAATATGGATATGGAAGAGAAATCTAACCATTATGTTCTGATGGAGAGTGGTAGAGAACATGGCTATGTAAAAGCAAGTAATCACAAAGCCATAAACTTGTGACGATCTAAGGTACCATCTGATTCATCAAATATAAGAGCACTAGGACAACATTTTTGGTTTTCAAGATCATTTCCCTAAAGTTGATGAAATTGGAATTAGAAGAAATACTTTCGTGATTTCGGTATAGTCTCACTATTGGTCGTTATTTGGAAAATTTCCACTTCATCTCTTCAAGAAATGAAGTTGAATTTGTCATTCGTGATGTGTTAGCAGATCATGTGATAGAATGATGGGTCATTCCATCTGTCTCAAGCAAAAGGTTAGAAAAGTTATCAAAAAAATACACAAGTCCATCTATAGTGAGATTAATGATATATGGTTCCTAAAATGGACTTATACTTCATATACCATACTAATTAATATAATAAAACTAATTTCTACTAAACAGGGACTTTTTGTAGGCCAGTGGTAGGCAATAAAGGCCAGTCACACTTCGGTTGTGGGTTCGATTCCCACAGCCTTGTCGGACGCGATGGGCTATCGCCCATCCTCCAGGTTGTCCTTTTTCTAAAACTATATTACTATAACATCCAATCAATAATATCGAAAAAACTTATATCCTTAAACAATACTAATTTATGTCCAACATATTCCTTTCCAATCTTTAGGCATATCCATAATACTGCAGTCCACTCTCAAAATATAGTAAAAACGATTACCAGATATTTAATCCCATCGTTGATCCCCATATATCATAAGATATGTCTTGTTGGTAACATTCCAAACATTCAAAGGCCTTAATCATGTATTCTCTTGAAAAATGAATACCCATTGAACCTTAGTGAAAACATATATGTAGTTAAAAGTTAACACTTTCCAAATACCAAAATCCTCAAAATTCTATATACTCAAACCATGATATCACTTAGTCCTTATATCAATCATGAGCTCATGAATACTGTCAAATATTTCATTTTCTCGTTTTCCCTTCATTATGCGCATATCATATTTTTTCCAAAAATATCTCAATCACTTTCCATGGTTACTGGTACCATAAAATTATTGAAAACCACAATAGACTAATACATAAATATTCCAATATTCCACGATTCTATATACAACATTATTCTGGAATCCCATTACATAAACACTTAATCATTCCAACACATCATTGTCATATTCAACATTTCCAATGGTGATCGCATGTGACTTCCCTTTGTCCTTTGCCTTAAGTGGTTGCTCATGTCGATCATCACTAACCCTTGGATTAGGGCATTTATTAGCATAATGCCCTATTTCCTTGCACTTGAAGCATTGAAGTGTAGTAGGTTCATTCTGTGTATCCCTTCCTTTGTTTGAATCATTAGACATCTTCTTCCCATCATTGCGGCATTCAAATGCCTGATGACCTTCCTATCCACATTTGAAACATTTACTTGTCCCTTTAAGACAATCTCCACCATGCTTCTTTCCACACTTTGAGCATAAGGAAACATTCATATTCTTTTCACCATTATTCCGAGATTTCTCCTTGAACTCCATCTTTCGTTTCTTGTCAAAACTATGAGATGGATAAGTAACACCAACTTCCATTTCTACCTTGATAGCACAACGCACAATTTATTCATAGCTACTGAAGTCTCTTATAGCTAATGCCCTTCGAAGATTTGGTTTTAAGCCACTGAAGAATCGATCAACTTTACTTTCAGGTTGGATGATAAATCCAGATGCATACCTTGCAAGCCTTGTAACATTCACTTCGTATATACCAACAGATTCATCATCCTTTTTCTTTAGTTCAAGAAAATCCTTCTCCATCATTGTTCGAAGAATACGAGGGAATTACTTATTGAAAAATATGTTTTTGAACTCGTCCCATTCCATGGACTCAATCTCATCTCTTTGCCTCGTATTCTTGATTAGATTCCACCATTGATCAGCTTCACCTTCCAAACGATATACTGCTAAGAAGACTTTATCATGTTCAGAACATTGAAGAACTGAAAATATCTTTTCAGTGGTACAAATCCATTTTTCAGCAACAAGTGGATCAGAAGACCCACTGAAATAAGGTGGATGTTGCCTCATGAAGGACTCAACAGAATATTGTTCCCTTCTCTGCTCATTTGGAAGTCCAGAATAATTCATAGCTTGTGTAAGTATAGCAATAGGATTTTTCACTCCATCTCCCATAACATTTGTTTGTTCAGGAGGACAATCATTGCATTGTCCATTGCATTGATCAACACGGTTCCTTTGGGTTCCAACCATCTTCTAAAACCCAAAAAGAATAGTGTAAGATGAAAAAATCATACTAGGGAAAACAACATAATAAAGGGGGAGTAACTTCAATATCTAACATCTTAGGTTTAATTCTAGGATCGTTACCGTAATTATAGGATTATAACCTATACTTATACTTAACCTTAGGGACATCCCTAGACATACCTTAGAAATATCTCTAGGGATCTCACTAAAGTTCTCGCATCCTAGTTTCCAAAGGTTGACTAAACCTTTCCTCTGATACCAACTGTAGAGACCCGAAGCTTGACGTACAAGGAAATTACATTACTTTTTCGAAATACTTTTTACAAAACAAAAACACACACACACAAGGACCGTAATAGTTTAGTGTCTTTGGAAACTCGAAACGTAATCTTCTAATCATGGTGAAAGATCTTCATCATCTCCCATAAAGATCTTCCCTTTTTTTTCTTACCTAAAACCATTATTTATATCCTGGGAAAAAGAAAACATAAAAGGGTGAGCTCAAATGCTCAGTAAGGGTAAACAAAAGAAAAATCAATCACATCATTTTCATAAGAACATAACATTTTGGAAATCTTAACCTGCAAAAGAGATCATAATATCATAACATGGGATAAATCATAGTAGTGAAATGTAATCCCAATAATCACAACATAAAACATGAAACTTTGTGGCATACACACATAATCATAGATAATAATTTCTTATTAGTCAATACCCATTGCCAAGACTATCTTAGTGGACAAAGTCCATTTCTGAACTAAGTTCACTCCTCGTTTCAGTCATGATTCACTGAACCGGTTTAACCTGCCGTTCCAGTCATGTCTATCTCATGAGATATAAAATTTTTACCCAATGCATTGGAGGGAGATATAGGTCCCACCCATCACATAATGAAGCAATTCTTATGTGTTCCACAAAATCATAAATCATACATCATTGCATAACCCATGTAATAAAAATAGGATTCTTAAACAACATGACATCATAAAATAATTCATATAAGATAAAGGAATTCATAAAAATAATTTCATCACAACATAATCAAATCAATGTAATAATAGGGATAGAAACAGAACCCTATATTATCTTAGATGGAAAATAATTTTGATAAAACACTTGAACTCCATTCTTGAGGAAAATATCCTTTCCACTTCAAAAACATTTTCATTTCTTAACATGTCATACCATTTTGAACTAAAAGAAGTTGATTAAAAATAAACTTGAAAACTTGTAAAGGAATATTCTTGAAAATAAGGTTTTAAAAATCCATTCATTCCGTATAAGTTAAAAAAACATTCTTCTCGTACTTTTGTCGAAAAATTCAAAAAGTACCTCGTACGAAAAATGACAAAAGATTCTTTTCATATCTTTTACTAAAAACTCACCAAAGGGTAAAATTGGTTTTAAACAATTGTAGGTGGATGGAAATAAAATTACATATTGAGGGAACATGGATGTGGATGATAAAATACACCCCATTAAATACCAAAGTATTAGCAATCTCGGATAAAAATGAGATTGTGATATTTCCCTTACCTTAGGTCCGATTTGCTTTGTAAGTGTCTGAAACTCCTGTATAATGATTTAAATAATGTCATTGACTTATTTCAGAATCATACCCATTGTTATGATATCATATATGGTTCACTTATGACTTTATATTACCCGTTCTTTTGTAAATTCCATGTTAAAGAGCGTTTTGGGTAAAATTGTTTCATTTGTCGTCCATGTTTTGACTTGTAATTATTCATATGATTACTTAGATCATGATTACTTAATTCCAGAATATAAAACATTATTTATATATAATATATATTTAGAATATACATATATATAATAAATCAGTAAATGGAATGAAATACACCGTTCATGGAGACGATAGGCCGTACGTACGCATGAACGCTGTTTTCGTTTCCTTATTGAGTCGAATGGAATTAAGTAGATGACATACATATATATACACATAAATCCAGTATCATTATTATGTAATATATTTCATGATTACTTATTATATATATTTTATAATCATTCATGAATGGTTAAAGTGGAGAATGAATCTCATCGCGTCGTGGAGACGGTAGTCCGTACGTACGCATGAGCGATGATATCGTTCTCATGATCGTGGGACTGTATTGGAGTGTATGTATACTATTTCAGAATCAATATCAGTTTAAAATAATCATATATAGTTATTATTTACACCATTAAACCCATCCAAGTATGGTGGTGGTGGAAAATAGATTTCACCACGGCTTGGAGACGGTATTCCATACGTACGCACGCACGGTGATTTCGTTTTCCGTAGGATGGATAGATGGTCAAATAGGGTTGTTTCATACTTATAATAACATATCAGTATATGAGTGATACTGATGTTATTACTTAATAATGAAACAACCTAAGAAGAAGAAGTGGAAGAAGAAATAAAGTTGAAAGAATCGGTAACGGACATTACCTCTTCTTTAAAGCGCCACTTTGAGATCTCCTTTTAAGGAACTAAAATTGGTCTTTGAGGAAGACCAGAACCTCTAGGATGTTTCTAGGGAAATGGAGAAGAGAATTTTGCAGGGGTTGTACGAGCTTGAAGGCTCAAAGTGGTGTGAGGAAGAGAGGGAGGGGGTGCCCTTTTATAAGGGAGGAGAGGGGAACCTTTTGAATATCTAAAAATATTATTTTATTATAAAGCCAAATTCGGTTTTAAATAGCTCAAAATTGATTTATTTCTAAGATAAGGTAGGGATGGGTCGAAAGCCTCTCATCCAATAGAATTTAGGCAAGTTTAGGTTCCTATTTTAACCTTATCATTTATATTTAACTTTAAGTTAGATAATTTTACTTTTACCATGTCTTCTTGTTTTCTTACACTATAAGGTTAATAAACTTACTATATCAAGCCAAACGAACCCCAAGTTTTTTATTATTAATAACCTTATCTAAGCCATTTGGCCGCACCTTATATTTTTAGGAATAAAATGACAATTAATAATATAATATTTGTTTTAAAAACTATTTTATGTCAATTTTGACACTATTTAGTAATTGATTTTTGTGAAAATCATAACAGAATGATTAGTTCGAAAAAATTTAATTAAATCAATAATAACATGTCATATTAACCTAGAAAATTAGTGGAATTCATAAAAAGTCTCAAATTACATTTATTTGGGTATTAATAACATCAATTATGTCAATATTTCATTAATAAGATAATTACTGCATCATCTTTGTGTCATAAATAAATTAAATAATTTAACGTCTAAAAATTACAAATAAAATACCATTTTGTAGGAAATAGTTTTATATTTCTAATGAGTATTTATAGTCTAATTTATCTTATGTATAACCCTATATTAAAAATGATTTACTTATTAAACTTTGATTTTAACTATTTTAACCCTTCTTTAAATAAATTAATAATAAATGTCCTAATCTAATCCATGTGGGCCTAAATGATCATATTTTATTCCTAAGGTTGTTTTTGGTCGAATTACACTTATCCAATAGAATTAGGACATGTGTTAGGGTAACAATAATAACATTTTTACCCTTAATTACCCTATTTACTTTTAACAGTGGTAAAAAAAGTATAAAGTTACTATTCACCAAAAATTATTTTTATCTCATTGAACCACATTTTACATACTAACACCAAACGTGTCCTTCGGATTTTTGAAATTCCACTCACAGAAGTGGTAAAATAAAGTTTTATGAAAAATTCATTTTTTTAACTATCACTTAGTGGTTTCACTATTAATCAAAAATGAAAGTTTCCAGAAAAATACCAAAAATTTGGCCTAAGCTATATTTGATATTATGAACTCAAAAATGATGTATATTTTACCAAATTCAAAACATATCAGTTTAATTAATTAATTTAAAAATTAATTACCATCGTCAAAACAAATAGCGTGTTCTTAAGAGATAATAACTATCAAAAGATTGACACCTGTTTATGTTTGGTTTAAATGTATAATTACATCCAATGACCAAAATTGTATTAAATTGTAAAAATATATTCTAAATATACTTTAAAACCACTCAAATTAATAATTTATCACTATTAATTATTTCGATTAAAAAGGTTGTTTTTAATTAAAATTTATTAATTTTCACTATTCATCAGAAAATGAAAGATTTCCGAAATGTAACAAAATTTCACCCTAAGCTAATTTCGATATTCCGAATCCAAAAATGAAGTCCATTTTGAAAAATAAAATTTTCAAAATTTCAAAAAGTGGTTATTACTATTCATAACGGCTAGTTTTAATAATATTTTAATAGCATATCATTGTTTAGTGAAACTCGGTATTGAGTACTACACATGCTATCGAGGAAGGTCGCGATTGCATTTATTGCAAGGAACATCAAGGATGCATGTTGTGTAAGATACTTTTGGTGTAGCGTTGAACACAAGACATTAATTAAATTAAAAAGAATATTTTTCATAAAATCTCGGGGTGTTACACCACCACATCATTAGTAACATCAACCACTATAGTAGTGATCACATAATCATTGATTTTCTCCATTAATCATTTCACTAGAAAGATTACTTAATGTAATGGATAATAATTTTCATAATGTCCCATATCATTACAAGTTTATCATTGATCATTGATATCTTCTTTCATACCCTTTCAATCATAGGCTCGGGGGCCTTTTTCCACACTTATAATAGAATTGTTTTCCTTTTAAGAAGTTAGTAAGGTGTTTACTTCCTCATGCTTCACACATCAGAAAACACCCTTTTTATTCTACCCTTTATATATTATTTACTATTTCACAATCTTATTATATTATTTTCCATTAAATTCATAATACATAAAGAATTATTTCTATGTATTGAAAACAATGGAAACTATTTTTTCATATGATGAGAATGTTTTGGAGACCAGTTCCCTTTAGAGGAATGGTTTTACACCATAAAAGAATGATCAATATTACTCCTTGGATTAAGTATGTATTATTTTTAATGCCTTGATAACATTGTGAAATTCGAATCATAATTTCTTAATTTTTTAAGCCTCATTTTTTTAACTCATGATATTCCTCTTCATATCGACACAATTTTCAAGAGAAAATTATTTTTCAATGAATATTTCCTTAAAATCCATCAATTATATTTATTCTATTTCTTCTTCCTACTTCGTGTTTTGAATTAATGGCCACCACTAATCCACATATTCTGAGAGATTATAAACTACCATGATTAGCATATCCCTTTTATTGCATCCTAGTGCAAGGAATATCTAATCTATGGAACTTATCAACTGCTCTAATACAAATGAGTTCATAGTCCAATTGAATGATACAAGGTGTTGTCCCATAATGCTGTCTAACAATGATCCTCCTTGTTGGGGATCAAGATTGTTGGTCGGAATGGATACTAAAGAGGGGGTGCATTGAGTTCCAATTAAAATTTTTGTTAAAATATTTTCTATTAAAATACCCCAATTTATAAAACAAGTTAAACTTTAGTGAATTTGTAAAATTATAAAAGTTCAATTAGATTCTCAAAAGATTGATTAGTTCTTAGCTAATCTAATTAGAATATTAAATTAGCTTTACAAACTAACCTACTGATTTACAGTAGATAGAAACACCTACTAGATTAACTATTAATGTGATTTAAAAACAGATTTGTATTTCAAAGTAATAAGCAGCGGAATATAAATTAGATTCTGTATATTTTGAACTTAAACTAAAAATGCACCGCAAATATAACCAAGAGGTCCAGTCTCAATATGAGACTTAGTCCCCTCAAATTTATATATATAATTAATCCATACCCTAGATCAGGGTTAGCAACAGTACAAGGTTGTCCAGGCCATGCAGGCACCTCTACCACTGTTCTTCGTGGGAAACAAAACTAAAGACCAGGCCACACAAGGACCTCTTCCACAGTTTTCATTGGTAAACAAGATTAAGGTGTTTTGGTGTGAGGATTATGATATCATCCTGTTCAGTACAAGAGACAGTGTGTGTGTAAAATAAATAGGATACACACAATGCTTTGAAAGTAATTAATAAATCACTTAGAGACAGTATATGAATGTTTAGAAAGCTCTAGTGATTGGAAGTGAAGCTCTCGATTCATTGGATTCAGCAGAAAGGATTCTGAGTCCTCTACTTTTTTTGTTGAAAAACATAGTTTCATGGTTCAACTTTTGTTTCTCAAGGAGGGAATATGTTCTCTGACTTCAGAGTACTTCGTGTGCTCTTCAGTAATGTAAGATTGCATGTATGGAACTTCTTTGAGGATCGTGCAATGTGTTCTTCACAGTTGTGCTCAGGATTGTTCTTCTGTTTAGTACAGAGCTTGTGTGTATTGTAGTATGTGCATCGAGATGTGTCAAGCTTGCGTATCCTCTACTACATCTTAATATTCTTTATATTCCATGAGCTCCACCAATAGAAATGATTTCTTTTTCATAGGTACGCGGTACGGTTTCCTGTCATACCAACAACTATCATTAAATAACATTAATTGCATTAAAAACATCAAATATGACCATTATAATTATTTAAATAATATTGATAAAAGGTTGATAAACAGTGTCATAGTAGTTGTGAAAATGGTGTCTCTTTGAACCAGTGTCTCCTTCACGGTATGTGCTTCACGGTATGTGGCTCACTGTATGTCCTTCACGGTGTAACCTTCACGGTGTCTGGGTCACGGTGTATCCTTCACGGTGTCTGGGTTACGGTGTGTCCTTCATGGTGTCTTGGTCATGGTGTGTCCTTCACGGTGTAACCATCACGGTGTAACCTTCACGGTGTCTAGGTCACGGTGTGTCCTTCACGGCGTTTGGGATTTAGACTTCACGGTGTCTGCATTAGTGTTTCTGTTCACTGTGTATGTTTGACTATGACTGTGTCTTGCACACAGTCTTTCTTACTGTGTCAAACATTATGGTGTCTTGATACTTAGGCAAATATCTGTATTTAGACTTAAACAGTAATATGCAGAATATAAATGTAACACCCTAAGATTTCATAGTGTGTTATTTCTTCAAAATAATTCAATAACTTGCACTACACGCAACACCGAGTTCAAACGCACCATGACTTATCAAACAAGCCGTTTAAAAGAGGTTATGAATAGTATTAAATAAATTTTAAACTTTATATAATCCTTATAATTTTAGAATCCATATTATGAGTTTCTAAGACATAATTTAAGAACAAATTCATTTTCAGTATTGCACTTTTACAAACTTTTAATAGTGAACCCTTTTTAAATCCAATATTTCAAACTTTTATATATTAAATTTGAATATATAAATTTACTTTTTAGAATGGGGACATCAAAAATTCACAATGAAACATCCCAAGCTTCCATGGTACGTTTCCCTTTGAATAATGCAATGGTGTGCATTGTACGCAACTTCGAGATTCTAACACAGCACAACCAATCAAACTAGCCGTTATGGATAGTAATACCTACGTTTTGAAATTTTATAAATTTTATCTTTCTAAATGGACTTCATTTTTGGATTCTTAATATCGAAATTAGATTAGGGTGAAATTTTGGTACTTTTCAGATAACTTTCATATTTTGATGAATAATGAAAATTACTAAATTATAATTAAAAACAACTTTTTTAATCGAAATAATTAATAGTGATAAATTATTAATTTGAGTGGCTTTAAAGTATATTTAGAATATATTTTTACCATTTAATACAATTTTGGTCATTGGATGTAATTTCACATTTAAACCAGACATAAACAAGTGTCAATCTTTTGATATATATTGTTTCTTAAAAACACGCTATTTGTTGTAACAACGAGAATTAATTATAAAATTAATTATTGCAACTTATATGTTTGGAATTTTTTAAAATATACATCATTTTTAAATTCGGAATATCAATTATCGCTTAGGGTGAAATTTTGGCATTATTCAAAAAAACATCAATTTTTAATGAATAGTGAAACCACTAAGTGATAGTTAAAAAACTGAATTTTTCATAAAACCTAATTTTACCACTTTTGTGAATGGAATTTCGATAATCCGAGAGACACGGTTAATATGAAGTAGTAAGATGTTGTTCAATGAGATGAAAATAATTTTTGGTGAATAGTAACTTTTTACTTTTATTTACCACGGTTAAATTTAAATAGGGTAATTAAGGGTAAAAATGATATTAATATTACCATAACACATGTCCTAATTCTATTGAAAAAGTTTATCTCGACCAAAAAAAACCTTAGGAATAAAATATTATCATTTAGGTCAACTTGGATTAGATTAGGACATTTATTATTATTTAATTCAAAGAAGAGTTAAAAGAGTTAAAATAAATGTTTATTTACTAAAACATTTTTAATATAGGGTTATACATAAGATAAATTCAATTGGAAATATTCATTAGAAAGATAAAACGATTTCCTACATAATAATATTTTATTTATAAATTTTAAACATTAAATAATTTAATTTATTTATGAAGCAACAATGATGCAGTAATTACCATAATAGTGAAAAATTAAAATAATTGATATTATATATACCCAAATAAATATAATTTGAGACTTTTTAATGAATTACACTAATTTTCTAGGATAATATGACATGTTAGTATTGACTTAAGTAACTATTTTCGAAGTAATCATTCTGTTATGATTTTCACAAAAATCAATTATTGAATAGTGTCAGAATTGACATAAAAGAGTTTTTAAAACAAATATTATATTATTAATTGATATTAATTTCCTCAAAATCTAAGGTTCGGAAATGAGACTTATATCATGATAGGTGTATCATTAATGGACCACTTTGGGGGTCTCTTGGATTTATATAGTCAGTTTATTAACCATATAATATAAAAATACAAAGAGACATTGTAAAAGTGAAACTAATTAACTAAGAGTTAATACATAATGATAATGTTAATATAGTAACCCAAACCTGTATAAATTCTATTGGTTGAGTGATTTTCGACCCGTCCTCACCTTAACCTTTATATAATCTACTTTGGAGCCATTAGAAACTGAATATGAATTTATTATAAAATAATATTTCTAGCTTTTTCGAAGGTGACCCTCACCCCTCTTATAAAAGGGCACTCCCCCTTCTCATTAATTGACACCTTCAAATCCATTTGGCTCATCAAAACTCTGCCCAAATACTCTCTCAACTTCCATAAATTAATCCTAGAGGCCTTACTCTAGTCATAAATCCAGCCTAAGAGCCCTTTTGATCAAATCAAAAGGAAGAACCCAAATAAGAGGTAATGATTTCACCACCCTTTTCCAAGCTCCTTTCTTCTTCCACTTATTCCTTCTCTGTTATTACAATTCTAAAATAATAACTCCAGTATCTTATATATACTGTGATGTTATTATAAATATGTTACAACCATATTCAGTATTCTATCCATCCTTTCAATAACATGTCACCATACATGCGTACGTACGGCTTACCGTCTCCACGTCGTGGTGTAATTGTTATTCAATAAATTATTATTTGGATGGGTATAATAATGATGTGTAACTCATGTAAATAATAAATATAACATTATAATGATTTTGTATATATGATATACCATCCAATTATATATTATTTTAATATCAAAAGAATGATATTGTCGCTCGTGCGTACGTACGGACTACCGTCTCCACGAACGCGATGAGATTCATTCTCCATCATATCCATTCAAGTATAATTCTCATTTGGTGATTAATAATAGTGTCTAAGGACTTGATATAATTCTGGATATGATTAAGATATAACCTATCCATGACAAACATGTCTTACATAATAAAACATATAAAAGAAAATGAGTAAGCTAAGACCCGAAACGATGATAATTCTAAAATATTATTCACAAAGCAATGTTAAAAGATCATATATGATATCATATTAGTATATATGATTCTTTTATAATTTAATAACAATTATTTCACCATTATACAGGAGGTTAACCAACACTCAACCAAGGAAAAGTACAAGGTAAGGGTTTATTTCGAAATCTCTTCATTATCTGTGGTTGTTTATACGTAATAATCTACTGAGATCTCTTTATCATCCACATACAAGTTTCTTAAAAATGTATTTCAAAACATTTTTAATATTTACATGAATATGGTTTAAAGTCATTTATACCCTTGTTTTAATTTTTATAAGAGGATTATAAATGAATCTTTCCGTCGTTTTCCAAACAAGGTTCTTTTTAACCTTTTCGACAGAATTAAGGTAAGAATGTTTTTTAACTTATACGGAAGGTGCGGCTATTTTTCTCCATTATAAAGTCATCGAAGCTTCCCTTACAAGATTATAAGAATATTTTCAAAGAAAATGTTGTATTTTATAAATATTTTACTCTTAAATGATTTCAAAATAGAAAGATATATTTCTCTAAAAAGAGTTTTGATTTCATCTATGTCAACATCGTTTGATGAATTTTACGCTTATTTGAAGTTGATTTATTATGATACAAAACTTCTATATTTTATTGAAGGTTTTGTGATATTTTTGACTATGGATGGGTTATTTTTATACCATTCATGGTTTATGGATGAAGTATTTACATTTCGTATGCTAGTTTTAATAATAATGTTTAAGTTATGTTTAAACCTTTTCATATGGGAATGCATTGGACTTAATATGTGACGGGTGGAGCCCGCTATAGCTCCTCGATGCATCGGTAGGTCTCACGAGACAAACTAGTGTCTTGGCACAAGGCCTTGACAAAATATTATTTGTAGTCTTGGCATGAGGCCTTGTCTATGTGGTTATGATAGTCTAGCATTATGCATTCCATCATTATGAAAGTGGTTATTGATATTGAATGTGCTTATTCGATCAGTAGAATATCCATGTTAATAAGTAAATGACATTATTTAATTTTTTCTATACTATGTTGAAGTTCAAGTTTAAAAGTATTTTGTTTTAGTTATACATTTCCTTAAATGTTTATTCTTATTTATTAAAGTTTCCGCTATATTGTTATCCTTACTGGGCATTTGAGCTCACCCCTTTTCTATGTTTTATTTTTTCCAGGATGTGAAGAAGTAAATTATGAAAGACCTGCAGGGATATTATGACGGGATAAGAGTGTAGACTATAGAGACTATGTTGTTGTAGTTTTCACATTTATGATGTAATTTAAGACTTATGAATATATCTAGTGTATCCAAGGCTACTAAAGTAATCGGTCTTTCGAGATTTGATCTTTCTTGTGATCATACCAATGTTATGTAATAATGCACCGACTTTGGGTAACTGGGGCTA
Organism: Viscum album; assembly: GCA_963277665.1. Taxonomy (NCBI): domain Eukaryota; kingdom Viridiplantae; phylum Streptophyta; class Magnoliopsida; order Santalales; family Viscaceae; genus Viscum; species Viscum album. Next base: position 1,664,885,695 of record OY728153.1, on the reverse strand, counting down.
GGGCGTTACAGTTGGTATCAGAGGAAGTTTAGTACAAACCTTGGAAGGTAGATTTAGATAAACTCTGATTAGAGAACATTGACCTAAGTTGAACTTTGAGGATTAGTATAGAAGAACTTCCTATTATTTTGGTATTGAAGTGATTTTGTGAGTTTTCCGAGCAATATATCCCTGTCTGGATATGAGCAGGTAGAGGCGGCTCTGGCACAGATGTACCTCGGGGTAAAACCCAAAAACACCGCTTTGAGCTAGACTCGAACGGGAACTGGTGCACGACAATGGGCCTTACTGCACTCTTGGTTATGACACTCCCGGGGGATATTCTTAGGATAATTCTCATTTTCTTTACAAACCATTATGAAGTGTTTATGAGTATATACTTTCTCAAAGGAGACATTTTTATGATTACAGATTATATCCATAAACTATTTAATTTATTTTATGTTTTTTACAAGTTTGGGTTTAGGTATTGTTATTCATAAACTAATATAGTGTATGCCATTGTATAGAAAGGGCGCCCAGTAGATGTAATGAGAACTCCAACAATGCACATGATCTAAAGAGAAAGAATGATCATATCTTTCATGGTCTTAAGCCAGAATTTATAAGAGAAATAGTCTCCCATGTATTATCATCATATGAAGAAATAATATCATGTGTTGATAAGATAAGTAAAGAGTTTAATGAGTTCTATGGCTTTGAAGGGAAGCATGATAAGAAAAGGATGGAAGAAGGAAAGATGGATAAAGGGAAGAAGGAAAAGAAGAATTTTCTCATTTGTGATAACTGTGGAAAGAAACACTCTGGAACTTTCCTAAAATGAATGGGAGTTTGTTATAAGTGTGGAGGAAAAGGGCACAAATTACGTGACTACAAGGGTAAGAAAATGGTTTCAAATGTACAATGCTTCATTTGCAAGGAGTTTGGACACTACGCGAACCTATGTCCCAGCCATCAGACTGTGCCACAAATGATGATATTGGATAATAATCATGTTATGATACTACCACAAATAAAGAGGAATGATTAGAGTTCTTATGTTGATTATGTCATTTGAGTGTTGTATCAACAATGTACTTATTATAATAATTATAGAGTATATAAGGATTGTTCTGCAGTACTATTTCATTAAGGACTTGAGATTTTGTTGAACAAAGAAAAGTGACTCAATAGCAGGTTAAATTTTTGGAAAATATATGGTTGAGAGAAAGATAAACCATAATATGGTTCTGATACAGAGGTAGTGATTTTAGAATAATACATTATTGATTTGGATAAATTATATTGGATATTCTTGACTACCTTGACACTGATTAATGATTTGTATATTCCATAAATGTTGGGGTTTAAAATTTTTTTGGGATTAAAGGAGTATATCTGTTATTCTTTAAGGAATAAGGGATCATGAATGTAATCAATAAGGTTTTATGGTAATTCAAGATGTTGCACTGTTTTAAAAGAATACATGATGAAGGTGTTCACATGTTATTAGATAGAAAAAAGGATCTTCATTGTGTTTACCTTCCATATAAATTTTGGACTTAAGTATTTTGGATAGTTCTAGTTTGGATTATTTTGCATTTCCATAAAAGGACAACCCGGAGGTCGGGTGGAAACCCGTCGCGTATGGCAAGGCTGCGAGACTTGAACCCACAACCGAAGGGTGACAAGGGTGTATCACCTACAGCTTACCCACGTGATGTCCTGGATTGAATAATTTCCTTTTCATAATGATTCTTCTAGATGAATTATAAATTCATTTTTTTAACCCTATACGAATAGGATAAATAGAATATTATTTTTATGTTCTATTATCTTTTAGAGTGAAAGATGAGTTTGTGGTAGAACTTAGTTAAAGGATGAGACACTACTTGTCAAGTATATATTTTTCTTTTTCTCTTATTCAATGAAGAAATTAATTCTTATACTGTAGTGAAGGGATCTTAAAACAAAAAATGTGTTATCCTAATACCATATGTTTTGCTGAACTGAGGGTATTTTAAATCATCATATATTGATGAATTTAAGGCCCACAATTTTACACTTGTTTGTTATTGATGACCTCAATCCCTACCTATAAATATTTACATTTTTTCTCCAATTATATGTCTCTAATTTCCTCCAATGTTCTCCGAATAGAGATCATAATTTGGTGGTGACCCTTCCATTTCTCTTTTCCTTTTATTGAGACTAAATTTTATTAACCCAATTTCCGATGTAGGTTTTCCCACAAAGATATTTTCTATATTCAACCTTTTATTTTCGAAGAAAAATTTCAAATTGCAAGGACGCAATTTATTGAAGGAGGGGAGAATGTAACACCCCATGATTTCATAGTGTGTTATTTCTTCAAAATAATTCAATAACTTGCACTACACGCAACACCGATTTCAAACACACCATGACTTACAAAACAAGCCGTTTAAAAGAGGTTATGAACAGTATTAAATAAATTTTAAACTATATATAATCCTTATAATTTTAGAATCCATATTATGAGTTTCTTAGACATAATTTAAGAACAAAATCATTTTCAGTGTTGCACTTTTACAAACTTTTAATAGTAAACCCTTTTTAAATCCAATATTTTAAACTTTTATATATTCAATTTGAATAAATAAATTTACTTTTTAGAATGGGTACATAAAAAATTTACAATGAAACATCCCAAGATTCCACGGTACGTTTCCCTTTGAATAACGCAATGACATGCATTGTACGCAACTTCGAGATTCTAACACACCACAACCAATCAAACTAGCCGTTATGGATAGTAATACCTACTTTTTGAAATTTTATAAATTTTATCTTTCTAAATAGACTTCATTTTTGGATTCGTAATATTGAAATTAGCTTAGGGTTAAATTTTGGTACTTTTCGGATAACTTTCAAATATTGATGAATAGTGAAAATTACAAAATTTTAATTAAAAACAAATTTTTCAATCGAAATAATTAATAGTGATAAATTATTAATTTGAGTGGTTTTAAAGTATATTTATAATATATTTTTACAATTTAATACAATGTTGGTCATTGTATGTAATTTCACATTTAAACCAGACATAAACAAGTGTCAATCTTTTGATATATATTGTTTTTTAAAAACACACTATTTGTTGTAACAGCGGGAATTAATTATAAAATTAATTAATGCAAATTATATGTTTGGAATTTTGTAAAATAGAAATTATTTTTAAATTCAGAATATAAATTATAGCTTAGGGTGAAATTTTGGCATTATTCAGAAAAACTTCAATTTTTGATGAATAGTGAAACCACTAAGTGGTAGTTAAAAACTGAATTTTTCATAAAACTTAATTTTACCCCATTTGTGAATGGAATTTAGAAAATTCGAGAGACACGGTTAATATCAAGTTGTAAAATGTGGTTCAATGTGATGAAAATAATTTTTGGTGAATAGTATCTTTTTACTTTTATTTACCACGATTAAAAGTAAATAGGGTAATTAAGGGTAAAAATGATATTAATATTACCCTAACACATGTCCTAATTCTATTGGACAAGTTTATATCGACCAAAAACAACCTTAGGAATAAAATATTATCATTTAGGTCCACTTGGATAAGATTAGGACATTTATTATTATTTAATTCAAAGAAGAGTTAAAAGAGTTAAAATCAATGTTTATTTAAAAAAACATTTTTAATATAGGGTTATACAGAAGATAAATTATATTTTAAATATTAATTAGAAAGATAAAACTATTTACTACATAATTATTTTTTATTGATAATTTTTAGACATTAAATAGTTTAATATATTTATGACACAATGATGATGCAGTAGTTACCATAATAGTGAACAATTAAAATAATTGATATTATAAATACCCAAATAAATATAATTTGAGACTTTTAATGAATTAAACTAATTTTATAGGATAATATGACATATTATAATTGACATAAGTAACTTTTTTCGAAGTAATCATTCTGTTATGATTTTCACAAAAATCAATTATTGAATAGTATCAAAATTGACATAAAATAGTTTTTTAATCAAATATTATATTATTAATTGATATTAAATTCCTAAAATTATACAGTTCGGCCAAGAGACTTATATCATGATAGGTGTATCATTAATTGACCACTTTGGGGTCTCTTGGATGTATATAGTATGTTTATTAACCATATAAGATAAAAATACAAAGAGACATTGTAAAAGTGAAACTAATTAACTAAGAGTTAATACTTAATGATAAGGCTAATATAGTAACCCAAACCTGTCTAAATTCTATTGGTTGAGTTGTTTTAGACCCATAACCACATTAACCTTTAAATAATCCACTTTGGATCCATTAGAAACCGAATATGAATTTATTATAAAATAATATTTCTATCTTTTCCAAAGGTGCCCCTCACCCCTCTTATAAAAGGGAACTCCCCCTTCTCATTAATTCTAACCTTCAAAGACTTTTGGTTCGGCCCAAATCTGCCCAAATACTCTCTAAACTTCCCTCACTTCATCCTAGAGGCATTCCTTTAGTCAGAAAGCCAGCCTATGATCCCTTTTGATCAAATCAAAAGCAAGAACCCGAAGAAGAGGTAATGATTTCACCACCCTTTTACAAGTTCCTTTCTTCTTCCACTTATTCCTTCTTTGTTATTACCATTATAAAATAATAACTCCAGTATAATATATATACTGTGATGTTATTATAAATATGGTACAACCATATTCAGTATTCTATCCATCCTTTGAATAACATGTCACCATACATGCGTACGTACGGCTTACCGTCTCCAAGTCGTGGTGTAATTGTTATTCAATAAATTATTATTTGGATGGGTATAATAATGATGTGTAACTCATGTAAATAATAAATATAACATGATAATGATTATTTATATATGATATACCATCCAATTATATATTATTTTAATATCAAAATAATGATATTGTAACTCGTGCGTACGTACGGACTACCGTCTCCACGAACCCGATGAGATTCATTCTCCATCATATCCATTCAAGTATAATTATCATTTGATGATTAATAATAGTTTCTAAGGACTTTATATCATTCTGTATATGATTACGATACAACCTATCCATGAAAAGCATGGCTTACATAACAAAACATATAATATAAAATGAGTAAGTTAACACCCGAAATGACGATAATTCTAATATATTATTAACAAAGCAATGTTAAAAGATCATATATGATATCATATTAATATATATGATTCTTGTATAATTTAATAAAGATTATTTTCACCATTATACAGGAGGTTAACCTACCCTCAACCAACAAAAACTACAAGGTATGGGTTTATTTCACAATCTCTTCATTATCAGAGGATGTTTATACGTCATAATCTACTGAGATCTCTTTATCATCCACATTCATGTATCTTAAAAATGTATTTCAAAACATTTTTACTATTTACAAGAATATGGGTTAAAGTAATTGATACCCTTTTTTGACTTTTTATAAGTGCTTTATAAAGGAATCATTCTGTCGTTTTCCGAACAAGGTGCTTTTTAACCTTTTCGATAGAATTAAGGTAAGAATGTTTTTTATCTTATACGGCGGGTGTGGCTATTTTCCACCGTTATAAAATCGTCGAAGCTTCCCTTACAAGCATATAAGAATATTTTCAAAGAAACTATTTTATTTTAAAAATATATGACTCTTAAATGATTTCAAAATAGAAAGAGATATTTCTCTAAAAAGAGTTTTGATTTCATCTATGTCAACATCCTTTGATGGATTTTATGCTTATTTGAAGTTGATTTACTATGATAAAAAAACTTCTATATTGTATTGAAGGTTTTGTGATATGTTTGACTGTGGATGTGCTTTTTTATACCATTCATGGTTTATAGATGAAGTATTTACATTTCGTATGCTAGTTTTAATACGAATGTTTATGTTATGTTTAAACCTCTTTATATGGGAATGCATTGGACTTAATATGTGACGAGTGGATCCCGCTATAGCTCCGCGATGCATTGGTAGGTCTCATTAGACAAACTAGTGTCTTGGCATAAGGACTTCACAGAATATTATTTGTACTCTTGGCACGAGGCCTTGGCTATGTGGTTATGATAGTCTGGAATTATGCATTCCATCATTATTGAAGTGGTTATTGATATTGCATGTGATTATTCGATTAATAGAATATCCATGTGATTAAGTTAATGGCATTATTTCATTTTTTCCATACTATGTTGAAGTTCAAGTTTAAATGGCTTTTGTTTTAGTTATACATTGCCTTAAATATTTATTCTTATTTATGAAAGTTCCCGCTATATTGTTATCCTTACTAGGCATTTGGGCTCACCCCTTTTCTATGTTTTATTTTTTCCAGGATGTGAAGAAGTAAATTATGAATGACCTGAAGGGATATTATGAGGGGATAAGAGTGTAGACTATGGAGACTATATTGTTGCAGTTTTCATTTTTATTATGTAATGTAAGACTTATGAATATATCTAGTGTTTCCAAGGCTACTAAACTAATCTGTCTTTCGAGATTTGATCTTTCTTGTGATCATGCCAATGTTATGTAATAATGAACTGACTCTGGGTAAATGGGGTTGGGGAGTTACAATAAATTAAGCTTGACCATTAGAAATTAATAGAATTTGAAACATAAATACAAAGGTTCCATATGATAAGTGGGATTTTTGATCTTGCATAATATTTGTAAATGATAGTGAGATTAATTAACAATAATAAGATTTTCTATCATTAAAACATGATGTGTAATTATTATTGAGATTTTTGATCATTAAAACATGAGTAATACATGAGGAGTCCAAAAATATCCCCCTTTTGGATGATCACAAATCATGTAAAGGTAAACTATAATGTAAATGCAATGTTAGAGAAAATAACATATATAATAACAGATTTAGAGAATAATAGATTCTATAGTAACATATCTCTTTAGAATACTAATGTTTGTACTTTTTCTCCCCCTTTTGGGATTATCAAAAAGTGAAACAGAAAGAAGGGAGTGAAACAATGCATTTTTCATTAAAAAACGTCCAGAATAAATGATACAGTAAAAGAAATCCCATCAAAAAAGAAAGCAGTCACTTGACTCTTCAAGGATCGACCTTTTCCTTTCCTTTATCAGCAGCGAGATATGATGCTGATGTAGAAGAAGGCATTGATGTGGCAGACAAAGAAGGTAATGGTAGACCTTCAAAAATAGATGGATCCAAAGTAGGAGTCGTAGAAGATCTAGTTTGTGGTTGGTCAAGAATGACTGGCCGGATCTGAGAAAGGGCTTGACTGACTGACATGGCAGTTGAGGCTAAGGAAAGTATACCAGGTCTAAGGGGTGCGGCAGCTGGAGAAACTATAGCAGTGCTCTGCACATGAAGATATGACTTCAAAATATTTATGAAATCAGTAATGATTTCTCCATCATATTGCAAAGCCTTTTCAAATTTTTTCTTATTCTCCATGAATTTTTCCAACAATATGGTGAACTATGTAAGCTTCTGAACTTGGGCTTTAAAATCTTGAGTCACTAGAGGGATTTTCAGGTTCTCCACAAGATACTTAAAGTGATTTTTCATGTCAATTTTAGAGAAAATATGACTGAGATAGAAGTCTATTTTCTTGGTGATCTCCTGTTGAGCATCATTGGCAATTTTAGAATGAATCTGAACAAGATCAAGTGCTCTATCACTGTTCTTAATAACTTTAGACAGAGGAGATAGATCGAAACTACTAAGGGAATGCTGAAGTTATTCTTTGATTATGGATCTAAGCAAGGAATCATCCAAAGAAGGTGTGGAGGTCTGACCAGTGGATGGAGAAGCCTTGACAGCTTCGGTTAGAACTTTGACCTGTTTCAAAACTTTTTGAAGAAATCAAGTGTACTCATCTGTGAGCTTATTCATATTTTCTACAAGATCTCTCATGCATTGCAGCATATTGGTTTGTCTTGTTCCAATCTTCTCATCAAAAGATAACAGATAAGGATGCACTTGAGAAAAAAATCTCTCTAGAAAGGTTGGTAACATCCGGTTCATGAGAAGCAGTATTAGGTGCAGGAGCAGAAATAGGAGCAGGAACATGCTCTAATCTTGGAGACAATTCTGTTTTCAGGTTTTCCACCCAACCATTCAAGTTATCAAAATCATCAATAAGCAACCTATTTTCAACTATGACTTCTTGTATTTCTCGAATCATCCTTCGTTGAATATGTAGAATAATATTTTCCAAAATAATCGATGCATCATCTTGACATATTTGAGTCACTGGATGGGGTTGAGAGGATATAATATTCTCAACACCATCCAATATAGTCTCTCCAAAGACTTTCAAAGCATCCTTAGTTACAAATGATTGTTGCTTGCTTAAGATTGTAGGAGAATGTAGTGGTACAGGTTCTGATGCAGATCTTGTTTGCGATTCAGAATTAGTTTCAGATTCAGATTCAGATGAAGGTTGAGGTTGAGGCTCTGGTTCTAGTTCTAGGTGAGCTACTGACTTCAGTTGAAACAATGAAGAGACATCTATACTGGTTTCAGTCACTTTCTATGATTTACTCACATCATAAAAACATGGAAACCCATACCGAGTGTACACAGAATGTGTGACAATTGGTTGAGATGTTCCAGCAGATCCAGCTTCTCCAATCTCAAGGTTTTGAGGTTCCTCCCCCTCAAAATGTGCTTCCTTTTCAGATTCTTGAGGCACAGATGCATGAGCAAGATCCACAGGATCAGCTCTAATCTCTTTACCAAATTATTGCCTTGCCAACTGAAAGGCAATTTCCATCTTCTCTTCTGCAGAGGGTATGTACTCAGGAACCGATTGTTCCACTGGTTGTGCTTCCAGAGTTGTTTATTTTTCAACAGGGATATCCTCTTTATTAAAATTATCTCTAGAAGCAGGAGCTTCTTCTTCTCTAAAACTATCATCAACTTCTTCTCTAAGAGGTATATCAACTGGAACATCAGTAGGGACATCAGTCCTTTCTTTCTCAATAGAAGCTGCTTCCTCTTGAGTTATTTCAGCCTCTTCTTCTTATTCTTCTTCTTCTGGGTACTCAGCCACTTCATCTGTTTCCAAACCAGGATCAGTTATATTTTTTGTTCTTCTCAGATAATCAACAAGATTTTACTTCTTATTAAGTTGATCATTATCTTCAACCCACTGTTTCATCTAGGGGTTCCAATTAATCTTCATCCTTCTCATGATAGGCTTGGATAAACAGAAATCAAAATCCTCTAGCCTTTCTTCATTTGGTCCAACTAATCCCTCAGAAACTAACATGGTCGAAATCATCCTTGTGTAAAACAAGGAGGTGGATTTGTAATTGACTTTAATCAGCTCACATATATGGTTAATGAAATATTTTCAAAGATTGATCTAATGACCATTCTTCAACCGATGAATCAAAAACACATACTGATACTTCAACAAATAAAAATTTCATTTTCTTGGACTAATCAAATTCTGAACAAATTTGAACAGTAGTCTTGTATCCCCATCCAATTCAGCTACTATGGTCCTTCGCTTGGTGCCATTTCCAGTCATGATTTCCAAAGCATTTTCCAGGTCGTATATGTCAGTTGTTGGAGGAGGGTCTCTTTGGTAATCATCACAAATTCCTTCATGAGGAATCCTCAAGCATGCATCCCATAGCCTTGAAAAGAACGAACACTTTTGTCCATTGATCCATCTTGTTACCATATAGCTTTCTCCATCATCAAAAGAAAACATTACATATTAATAAAATTGAGATACCAATCCCAGGTAGATTGGTCTATCTTTTCTAGAGAACCATTCGAACCATACTTGTTCTCTTAATACTTTCAAGACTAATGATTTTTTAGATAGCATCCACTCAGGGAAAATCTCTTTTTAAGGTACTACAGTAAGGCTTACAAGGTTCAGATTTAGGGGTTCTTCGGGTGATATCCTCGGTGCTCTTTTCTGTTTCTTAGAGACGCGATTCTCCGATGAGGATGAAGATGGATGATTCATCCTTGGCATTCACTGACGATTTAGGTGAGGGAGATGAGAAGGATTTCAAGGTAAAGAGGGTTCGAGAGAGGGTGAGCCGGAGAGAGATCGGGTAAGGAATCGAGTGAATTTTTTTTATGTTTTATCATTTGGGAATGTCAAACATCATAAGAAGAAAAACATGGGAAATAAAATAGAGGTGAATTGAAAATTACAGCGATGTGGGTTAAAATAAATATATAAAGAATCTTCACGGTGAGGCCGTGAGTAGGCATTACGGTGCGATGAAAAATAGTCATCACGGTGAGATAGTTGGTGGTCTTCACGGTGAGATAGTAACCATTCTGTGCAGTCATGGTGAGACAGTGAGTGAACTATTCTGTCACGGTGAGATAGTAAAGTGACAGACCGTGAACACAAGGTGTTTACTATGAGACCGTAAGCATGAAACAATAACTGAGAAACAGTGAATATGAAACCGTAAAGTAAAATATAGAGAAATAGTAAACAGTAAGATCTGTAAGATGTCTATTTATGATTAATCATACCAAGATCATGTATTATGTAGTATAATCTCTCAAAATTTAATGGTTTGGTGAATATATCAGCAGGTTGATATTCAGTACTAATGAATTCCAATGTGATATCACCTTTCTGGTAATGATCCCACAAAAAGTGATGTCTTACATCAATATGCTTCGTCCTAGAATGATGATCATGATTCTTTGAAATGTTAATAGCACTTGTGTTGTCCCAATTTATTGGTACATGTCTGAATTGATATCCATAGTCTAGTAAAGTGTGTTTCATCCAAAAAAAATTTGCACAAAAACTTCCAGCGGCTATGTATTTAGTTTCTACAGTAGATAATGCAATAGAATTTTGTTTCTTACTACACCATGATACTAGTGACTTTCCTAAAAGGTGACATGTTCCAGAGGTTATTTTTCTATCTAACTTACATCCAACAAAATCAGCATCAGAATTGCTAACTAGTTCAGAAGGTTGTCCTTTTCGATAGAACAGTCCTAAATTGGGAGTATGTTTGAGGTATTTGAAAATTATCTTTATAGCATTTAAATGTGACTCTTTAGGGTTTGCATGAAAACTAGCACACATACACATAGTAAACATAATATCAGGATGACTAGCAGTCATGTAGAGTAGACTACCAATCATTCCTCTATAAGTGGTTTGATCAACAGATTTTCCATCTTCATCAAGATCCAACATACAGGTGGTACTCATGGGAGTGTCACTACTTTTTGTGTTATCCAATCCAAAACTTTTTAAAGGATCTCTAGTATATTTACTATGAGTTAAAATAATTCCATCATCATTTTGAATGATTTGAAATCCAAGAAAGAATTTAAGTTCACCCATTAGACTCATTTCAAATTCATTTTGCATCATTTTAGAAAAATCAGTATATAGGGAATTTCTTGAAGATCCAAAAATAATGTCATCTACATAAATTTGTACAACTAAAACATCTTTAAAAAATCATTTTATAAAAAGAGTAGGATCAACTATTCCTTTTTTAAAACCTTTAGAAATTAGAAAAAGTACTTAATCTATCACACCAAGCACTTGGAGTTTGCTTTAAACCATATAAAGCTTTAGATAATATGAAAATATGATTTGGGAAATGATGGTTTGAAAATCCAGGTGGTTGTTCAACAAAAACATCCTCAGCTGTCTACCTATTTAAGAATGCACTCTTGACATCCATTTGACATAGTTTAAAATTTAGATGTGCACCGTAAGCAAGTAAGATCCTAATGGTTTCTAATCAAGATACTGGAGAAAAAGTCTCCTCATAGTCAATTCCTTCTTCTTGACTATATCCTCGTGCAACTAATCTAGCCTTGTTTCTAACTAAATTTCTAGATTCATCTAATTTAGTTCTAAACACCCATTTAGTTACTATGGTGAATGTGTCTGTAGGTCTTTCTACTAGTTTCCAAACATTATTTCATTCAAACTGATTGAGTTCTTCTTGCATAGAAATTACCCAAAATTCATCATTAATAGCATCATCAATGTTCTTAGGTTCAAGTTGTGACAAGAAGGCTTGATGTTCAAACTGATTTCTAAGATAAGATCTAGTATGTGTCCCTCTATCATGATTTCCAACAACAACATCTAAAGGATGATTCTTTATAATTCTAGTTGATCTAGTAAAGGTTGGACTGCAAATTTCAGGTTCTTCTCTAGGTTCGGGTTCATTAGGAGAAGATTCTAAAATATTTCCAGAACTGTTTGTCTTTATAGTAGGTTCAATGATTTTATCATTAAGGTTCAGAACATATATATTTTCTTCATGATTTTCAAGAGATGTCTTAGGTTCATGTGGATCAGTTTCATCAAATTTTATGTGAATAGATTCTTTCACACACATGGTTCTTTTTTTTTAAAACTCTATAGGCTTTTCTAGTTAAAGAATATCCTAAAAAAATTCCTTCATCAATTTTAGAAGTAAACATGTCCAGATTATCCTTTCTATTATGAATAAATACTTTACATCCAAAGACTCTAAAGTAGTTGACTTTAATCTTTCTATTATTCCATCATTCATATGGGGTCTTCTTGATAATAGGTCTGACTAAGACTGTATTGATGATAAAACAAGCTGTATTTATAGCTTCATCCCAAAAATAAATAGGCAGGTCATACTCATTAAGCGCAATTCGTTCTATTTCTTGAAGGGTTCTATTTCTTCTTTCTTCTACACCATTCTATTGAGGAGTCCTAGGAGAAGAAAAATTGTGACCATAGCCATTGTGTGAGCAGTAAGATTCTAACTCTTTATTTTCAAACTCATGTCCATGATCAATTCTCAGGGTTTTAATCATAAGTCCACTAAGGTTTTCTACAGACATAGAGTATTTAATAAAGTAAGAACAAGCTTCACTTTTGTGAGCTAAGAAGTATACCCAAGTATATCAAGAAAAGTCATCCACTAATACATAGACATAGTTCTTCCCATTTAAGCTAGAAACTCTAGAAGGTCCAAACAATTCCATGTGAACCAACTTCAGAGGTTCAGAAGTTGACACTTCTTTCTTTGGTTTGAAAGATAATTTTTGTGGATTTCCCTTTTGGTAAGGATTACAAATTTTGTCATTTTGAAACTCAAGTTTCGGTAAGTCTCTAACAATGTTCTTCCTAGTTAGTTTTCTATGTGAGGGGATGTTGCAGTGTCCTAATCTTCTATGCCATAACCAAGATTATTTATGAAAATCATTTAAGCAATTAACATTTTGTTTTGCTAAAGAATTTAAATCAACTGCATAAACATTTTATTTTCTTAAATCAGAAAACACTAAAACATTTTTAGAGTTAAAAACATTATAAGAATAATTTTCAAATTTAACATTAAAATCATCATCACATAATTTAGATATACTTAACATGTTATATTTTAATCCATCAACAAATAAAACTTTATAAATTAAAACTGAATTAGTGTTTCCAATTTGTCCTAGGCCGATGATTTTTTCCCTTAGAATTATCACCAATGGTGACATGACCTCCATCAACCTTTATTAAAGTCTTGAAGCATGAGTAATCCCCAGACATATGTCTTGAACATCCACTTTCCAAATACCATGTCTTCTTATGGGAACTCTTCAAACAGGTTTCTTACAAAACAGATTTAGATGGGAAATGGCTTTGGTACCCAGATCTTCTTAGGTCCAGACAGGTTAGCAATCAATGATTTTGGTACCCATATTTTTCTTATGGGTCTCATTCATTTTAAAGAGTCAATAGATTTTGAATGATAAAATCTATTTGATCTATAACTATTTGAATAACCAGTTGAAGCATGTGAATTTTTTGCACTGGAACTTACAGTATTCTATCCAGATTTAGGAATAAATCTATTCTTAGTAATTTGTCTATGTCCAGGTTGGTAGCCTATTCCAGTAGTGTATTTTGGTGCCACTTGCTTTCATAGCATTTGAGTAAGTGTATCTTTTCCATTTGTGAATTTTTCTAAGTCCATTCTAAGTTTCTCATTAGACATTTTCAATTATGTATTTTCCTTTAAAAGTTGGGCATTCTTTTCTTTTTCAATATCAAGGGCAGATTTAACATTTGAAGTGAGACCATGATGTTTCTTTAATAACTTATATTTTTACTTAAGTTCATTTCATGTGTCTTCTCTCATGTTACAATATTCAAATAATTCAGCCTTAGACATATCTTCCAGATCAGAATCAGATTCTGCATCATTTCTAGAATAATAGGATTTTAAAACAGGAGTATCTAAGGTTACCTCAGATGTGTTGGTCATGAAACACATGTTGGCACTATTCTTTTCAGAATCAGAGATTTCAGATTCACTTGTGCTATTTCTTGAAGCACTACAAGTAGATTTCATAGCTTTCTTGTACTTCTTGTCCTTATAATCATGTTTCTTTTTGAACTTAAGTTTTGGACAGTCTTCTTTTATGTGACCTTTTCTTTTGCATTCATAGCAGACAACTTCATCATTTTTATCAGTTATCTTCCATTCCTTTTTCCAATGACCTTTACTGTCATACATTCCTCTGTAATTCTATTTTTTGATGAATTTATTCTTCCTATAAATCATCTTAAATCTTTTAGCTATTTGAGCCATCTCAGCATCACTGTCTGAATACGAAGCTTCACTGGTTGAGCATTCAGTTTGTATTTGAACTTTGTCTTTGTCCATGCTCTTTGAAGTCATAGATTTAAAAGCTACAGACTTTCTTTTTGGTTCATCATCTTTCTCCTTATTCACTTTGAGTTCTTCCTCATAGATCATTAATTTACCAATAATCTCTTTGACAGGAAGATCTCCAATGTCACATGATTCTCTTGTTCAAACAGATGTGCCTCTCCATCGGTCTGGCAGACATCCTAGTATCCTCATAATTTGTTCCTTTGTTGGAAAAACTTTACCAAGTGAACTCATTGTAATGATTATCTCATTAAACCTTAGATACATATCAGAAATAGGTTCATCAGTCTTCATTTTGAAATTATCATATTTAATAATATAAGTATTTAATCTCATTTCTTTAACATTGCTTGTTCCTTCATGAGAAACACCCAGAGTATCCCAAATTTGGAAAGCAGTTTTGCAAGAAAATATTCTATTAAATTACTCATCTTCTAATACACAATTAAAATCATTTATAGCTTTATAGTTATTATTGTAATCTACTTTAGTAGGTTCATCCCAAGTTGTTCTTTCAATTTATGGAATTTTATATTGAGACTCTATAACAGTCCAGATATCAAAACCCATAATTTCCAAATGAATTTTCTTTTTAAATAGGCATAGTTTGTACCATTAAAAAAATGTGACCGGTTAGTAGCATCAACTTCTAGTCTATTGTCCATAACTAGATTTTATAAAGTAATGTTAAAGAGATAAAATTTAGAACTAACAGAAATTTAAGATCTTTAATGATGCAACTAAAATCACAATTAAAAAACAGAGTGTTTTGAAAACTTGTATTAATAAAAACTAAACCTCTGATACCAAATTTTGGTTGGAGAGGATAGTCAAGAGGGGGTGAATTGAGTTCCAATTAAAAGTTATGTTAAAATACTTTCTATTAAAATACCCCAATTTATAAAACAAGTTAAACTTTAGTGAATTTGTAAAACTGTAATGGTTCAATTAGATTCTCAAAATATTGATTAGTTCTCAGTTAATCTAATCATAAGAATAAATTATCTTTTGAAACTAACCTACTAAATTACAGTAGATATAAACACCTTATAGATAAACTATCAAAGTGACTTTAAAACCGATTTGTATTTCAATGTAATAAGCAGCTGAATATAAATTAGATACTATATATTTTAAACTTAAACTAAAAATGCACAGAAAATATAACCAAGAGGTTTAGTCTCAAGTCGTGACTTAGTCCTCTCACATTTTTATATATAATTGATCCACACTCTGGATCGGGGTTTGCAATAGTACATGACTGTCCGGGCCACGCTGGGACGTCTACCACTGTTCTTCGTGGGAAACAAAAATAAATACCAGGCCACACAAGGACCTCTTCCACAATTGTCATGGTTAAACAAGATTAAGGAGTTTTGGTGTGAGGATTGTGATATCCTCCAGTTCAGTACAGGAGACAGTGTGTGTGCAAAATAAACATGATACACACACTGCTTAGAAAGTAAATAATAAATCACTTAGAGAAAGTATATGAATGTTTTGAAAGCTATAGTAATTGTCAGTATAGCTCTGGGCTCATTGGATTCAGCAGAAAGGCTTCTGAGTCCTTCTCTGGTTTTTCTGTTGAAAAATAGAGTGTCATGGTTCAGCTTTTGTTTCTCCAGGAGAGAAGATGTTCTCTGAAATCAGAGTACTTCGTGTGCTCTTCAGTAATGTAGGATTTCATGTATGGAACTACTTTGAGGATCGTGCGTTGTGTTCTTCACAGTTGTGCTCAGCATTGTTCTTCTGTTCTGTACAGAGCTTGCGTGTATTATAGTATGTGCATCGAGATGTGTCAAGCGCGCGTATCCTCTACTGCAGCTCAATCTTCTTTATATTCCAAGAGCTCCTAAAATAGAAATTATTTACTTTTCATAGGCACGAGGTACGATTTATTGTCAGACCAAAAAGCTATCATTAAATAAAATTAATTTCATTAAAAACATCAAATATGACCATTAGAATTATTTAAATAATATTGATAAAAAAGGTTAAGAAATGGTGTCATAGTAGTTGTGCAAAAAGCGCCTATTTGAACCGGTGTCTCCTTCACGGTATGTGCTTCACTGTATGTGGCTCACGATATGTCCTTCACGGTGTAACCTTCATGGTGTATGGGTCATGGTGTGTCCTTCGTGGTGTCTGAGTCACGTTGTGTCCTTCACGATGTCTGGGTCACGGTGTGTCCTTCACGGTGTCTGGGTCATGGTGTGTCCTTCACGGTGTCTGGGATTTAGACTTCATGGTGTCTGCTTTAGTTTTTCTGTTCACGATGTCTGTTTAACTGTGACTGTGTCTTGCAAACAGTCTGTCTTACTATGTCAAACATTACCGTGTCTTGATACTTAGGAAAATATCAATATTTAGACTTAAACAGTAATATACAGAATACGAATTAAGCTTAAACATTATAATGTAAGAGAATTTTGAACATAAATACTAATGTTTGATATGAAAAGTGGGATTTTTGATCATGCATATGATTTTTAAATGATAATGAGATTAATTAACATCAATAATATTTGTTATCATTAAAACATGATGTGTAATTATTATTGATATTTGTGATCATTTAAACATGAGTAATACATAAGGATTCCAACAAAGTTGATCTATATGGGAAAGGTTATTATTCATAACATAAGTAATCTATAAATGTATAGTAATAAGTTTCTCAAAACAATTTATAGTGCCAGAACAGACATCATTATCTTTCATATGAGGGAAATTCCATCATGGATTACATGAATTGATAATATTTCCATTACTTCCACTAGGTTCCAATTCTGGACAATGGCACACACTAAATTAGTTTATGACTCATAATTCACAAATAGGAACTATAAAATCACTTGAAATAAATTTGAACTTAATAAATATTTAATCTATAATCATGGTTCTTTTGGGAGAATATTTGTTTTTAATTCTTTCATGATGGTTTGTAATGAAAATTTGAATTATCCTCAGAATATATCTGGGGTGTGTCAAACCCGGTGTGGAGTAAGGCCCATTTTTGTATACCTGGTTACCCTGAGTATGGCTAAGGACAACTTTTAAATGTTGTTACTCCTAGGTATATCTATGCTAGAACCACATAAACTTATAGTATCAAGGAATGGATGTATTTTAAGGAAGATCCACATAATCTCTTACATAAAAATATTAATGGATATTCTTGTATTATTATTTCTAAAGGATGACTTAGGGTTATGTTACCTAATCAATACATTCGAAATGTAGTTTCCAATTTTTCTAATAAAATTTCTATGATACCTAAAGTAAAGACCCCGACCACAGTTTCCCAGAGTCAGTGCCATACATTATTACATTAGAATATATACAAGGATGTATCATCTTGAAGGAATGATCTGTTTAGTAGTTTTGGAATGCATATTACATATATGAACGTTACATTACAAAATTAAATAAAAAAAATAGAAGATTCTTTCTAATCACACATAAATTCTGAGATTATCCCTACATGTCATTCATATGACACATATTTTCATCCTGTGGAAAACAACCATAAAAATGGGGTTATCTCAGATTCCCAATAACGTTAATTAATAAAGTGGAAGTTATCATAACATTAAATATTAGGCATAGTTAATAAGTAAAATCAAATGACTTTAAAAATAATCTTGATCATAATATGGTACAAATGAAAGTTGAATAAATAATTCCACATAAATGATCGTAATTGAATGAAACATAATGAAGGATATTCTGTTAGTCAAATAATCACATGTTTTATCAATTAAAGATAGTATAATTGTGGAATGAATAATGTCGTACATCTGAAAAATATATTTAGGTAATCATCCAAGACATCCGAATATACTAGGGTAAGGCCTCGACTAGAACCCAATTCTGTTTGTCTCTTGAGACATAAGAGTTGGTGTCCTAGATCTAAAAGTATGTACTTTGATTACAAGGATATTTAATGTATTTGAATATTAAATATCTTTTTTACATATTGTTCACTGTTCTTCATGATTATGATTTAATAATTTCCTAGAGTATTTGTGGGATTGATAAGGTCACAACAGTTCCCCACAATGATGAAAACATTGAAATTCTATAAAAATATTGTAAAATATAGTTCAATGGTTGGATGAAATACTATGATGGGACATATAGCATGCTGAACAACTGGTGTGAGTACTCTTATGTAGATGAGACCTCTCCCCATGAAGTTCGCACTTCGTAATCTCTAAGATAGAAGATTATGAGAACAGACACACCAGTAGGATTTCTACAAGTTTTAGTATCATCAGTTACTTCTATCTATGATTTTTTTCAATGATCCTTAGATGTTATGATTATTATTAATTGGTTTCATGACTCACACAATTTTATTTAACGACAAATACTATCACACTGATAGTTGGTGGGAAGTAGGGTACATTGGGTGTGTCTTGAGTGGTATGTTTTTAATGGATAAGTCAATGAAGGATTTTTCCCATCCATTTATGTATGTTGATATCTTTGACCTTTTATTGAAATAGAACTGTCGTGCGAAATTCCTTGGCCATGGTGTAATGATGAGTTTATTTCAGGTAGTCAAAGAAATACATATAAAGCCAAAACGTTAATGACACTATAATAAAACCTACATGGTGAGATATTGTGACAAAGGGATTATATTACTATGTGAGTGTTCATATGTGGATGTCATTTTTGTGACATTATATTCTTTCTCTTAGGTTCCTTGACCCATTGTTAGACAATACTTTTGGACTTTAGGAAAGCCCGCCTAATGCGAGTGATAAAGAATCCTAGAGGGTCACACACTAAGTGTTTCTCATGGGCTTGGTTAAATTCTATTTGAATTTTATTAATAAATATTATTCTAAAGAAAATGGAATAATTTTATTGAAGTTAAAATTATTGCATAAATTAAATAAATATTTATTCAACAGATTGTGGGTAAAATATATATATTTATTTTATTGAACATTTGATAAATATTTATTAAATAGTTTTTAAATAAAATATTTATTTTATAGAATAAATTATTTATTTTTTTATTCAGGCGTTCAACAATTATATGTGGAGTTTGAGGGGACCACAGCTGGTACGGTAGTGAAATAATTATTTCCAAGATGATAAATAATTATTTAACTAGACGACACAAATAAAAATGTCACCGCGATTATTTTGTAATTGGAGTTTAATTTATAAGTCCATTTTTCACATATTGGAACACCAAAAATAATGAAGTGGTATTATTATAAATAAAATTGGTTTTATCTAAGGTTATGAATGTATTTAATATCTGTTATGAAATTAAATATTGTAACTGAAGCACCATGTCAATAAATAGACACATACGTCTATCGTTCCAAGTACCAATCCACAAACCCGGTGAATTGAGAATTTTTGAGCTAAAAATTTTCTCTCTCAAATACTCTTCCTTCCCCTATCATGAATGAGATATGTTCTTTACGGCCTAAGACACAAGCGATCAAGAACAACCGACACAAGACACTCGCTTCGCCGCGCTAGCACCCAGAGAATGAGAAGTGTCGATCGAAGGCCATTGGATCTTGTGTGGATCAATGTTAGAGGGATTCAAGTTTGGATCTTTGCAAGCACAAGAAGATAATATTGAAGGGTCATTAAAGATAATCATCATCATCAAAAATGAGAAAACTGATGAACTTAGTATTATTTTCATTATAAAAATAATTAAATTAATTATAAACATGATGTGAAATATCCTCTCTAATGGATTCAAACCCCTTTCTTCTTTATCTAAATCATTGATCCTAATCCATGGATACTAGTGTTCAACATCGTATTGATCCCGGAATAATTCTTCATTCTGGTAAAAATCAATGCTTGTTGTCCGACCAACCACTCTTCCACTATGCTCGGAACCATTAAATGGTATTAAATGGATTACATCACAGTTTATAATTATTTAAATATTTCATTTATGATTTACATTTTTAATAAGTTAGTTGCTTCAATTCAAGTTAATCGTTCTGCAAATCTGAATCTCGAGATCTATTCCTCCTATTTTGTTTCTCATTCACCTTACATAAATGATATTTTCTTTTAATTTGGAATAAAATAAAACAAAGGATCTCATCCAGAGGTGCCAAAGATTCTTTTCCTTACAACACCAGAACACACAACATTTATTCAGCAGTATATGCCTTATATCAAAGGATCAATGCACATGTTCTGGTCCGCCAAACCAAGCTGTGTCATTGGATTTTGTTAAAGTCTTCCTGACTCAGTGTGTTGACCATGAATAGGTGGCACACAGTTTACATAATACACGCCATGTGTGCCACTAGACATGATGAGTATTCTCTTTTGTGTTTCGGTTGGTCCATGTACCCTATAGACTTCTGGCCTAGCTAGAGACCATGTAACATTGAACTACAAGGCATGTGACCCACTGGACACGTTGTGTACTCCAATTATTTCTTAAGTACACACAAAAGGTGTTTCTATGGGCGTGTACTTTGGAAGGATGGTGAAAAATAGTACACATCATATAGATGGAACTAAACCATGTGTAATCATCCAAATTATGCAGATTAGTTAAAATTTATTATTATATTATACAAACCCTTGAGACGTGTACAATTGTGTGGATGTAAATCCGATGGAAAACACTTGAATGGAGTTTTATATAAATTTTTTTAATTTAAATCTATGTAATTCTCATTTATACTAATTGGGTAGTTATGAATAGGAATTCACTAGGTTACCTTCAATGTACAAGTTACGTACAATGATAATTTTATATAAATTTATATTTTAAAAATTATTATGGATGAGAATCTCAAGAATAATTACAAAATAGTGTATGATAAAAGGATTTAATAATTAAAGATGATAATTAATTGATTTGAGAGTGAATTATCTTAAACAAGAACAATTAAAGAATTGAATTATAGTTTTATTTATGTGTAAATATCATTTTATGTATGGATGATCATGAGATAGAGTTATACCTTTGTCGGTTGAATGATTCTTTTAATTTATTTATTTAAATTAAATTTTTTGGCCTTTGATCCTTATCCCCATTAATATATAGGGACTACATGCCTGAGGATTCTTCCATGTAAAAACCCTTTTCCCTCACATGTATGTTAGAGAAAAAAAGGCATATATAATAGATGGAACACCAAATCTAGTGGAGATGTTACAAGATGGAGCTGAGACAAAACTCATCCCAACAGATACAAAGGTGGATAGGTGGAAAGCTGTAAACATGAACCCAAAAGTTTCAAGATTTTTCTCCCCAAGGTTTTGGTTATATTATCAACATCTTGATAAACCTACAATTTTAAAATCTCATGATCATTACCTTTACATTATTTTATTTAGGTTAGATTTATGGTTTATCATTATAGAAGTGTTGTCAGGATCACATAAGTAATTAATTAAAAAATAATTCATGATGGTACTAAAATAAACAAGACTTATGCATAAATATTAACAAGATATGGTTAATCACTTAAGTAAGATCCACTTAATATTAATAATCATGTGATAATGATAATAATAAATTCATGAATAATAGATAAAAATACCTCAAATAAAATATTATGTCATACCAAGCATTCTGTTACATGATTAAGGTAAAAACACTATAAACTATGTGTTTGAAGAACCATTTTTGGGACACTTAATTTTATATAGGAAGCCCTTATGAATGGATTAGGGTTAAATAAACCATATTACATCAAGAGGAGTATCTGTTGATAGGATTGGTTTAATATTGGAGGCATGGGTTTAGGAAATCCAAATGTCATGATTTCAGGATAGGGGAGTCCATTCAATAGATCAAGGAGCTTCTAGCTCACAGTTGGAAATGACATGCCTACCTAAATACCTTCCAATTTCTTGACCAACCCTTGATGGGGTTATGCGAAGGGGAATATGGTTCCCTTCCAGTATAATTCCATAGAAAATGGACATTCATTTTTAATGGTGAGGGCCATTGGGACTTGATAAAATAGTGGGCGATATAATAAAATTAATCATTTCTCATAAAATGTAATCAATAAGGTACAAATGATCTTCTCTTTTAATTGTAGAAAAAATGAAAAGATTTTCAACCACAATTTCCCTACGATCAATTCTTGATAAAAAGAACATCATCACCACCCATAACTTCTTGGAATGGTTTTGACACCTTTGGGTTTTTTATGCCCTGAAGGGAAATATTATGTGTCAGAGTCAGCATTACCTAATCCGCCTACCAAAAAGGTGTGTGGTGAGGATTTGCTTGTTTATGAAAAACATATGAATGATGTGGCTGAAGTTAAATGTTTGATGCTATCATCAATGTATAGTGATCTCATAAAGTCTCATTGAAATATAGATTCTTATAGCATGATCGAGAACCTCTATAGTATTAACCGGGAGAGATCAAGATAGGAATGGATTGATATATCTAGGGAACTCGTTCAGAGTCAGATTGAGGATGGTACCCCAGCTGGACTAATGTAGTCAAGTGCATTGGCTAAATTGAGTGCCAATAGGTTATGGGGTTTACACTCCCGGATGAACTGGGTACGAATCTCATTCTAGCATCACTCCCTCAGAGCCTCTCTAACTTTGTTTTCAATTTCAATATGAATAACAATGAGAAGTATCTATCTGATCATCTTATTATCATTTTTCATGTGGAAAAAGATATGAAGAGTGAAAATCATTTACCTTTATGGAGACTAAGAGTAAAGGGACGGTGAAGAGCATTAAGGCCAAATCTTCTTCACAACCTTACAAGAAAAGGAAGATCAACGGGGAGGCAAAGGAATAAGAGGTTGTTTGTTTCACTTGCGGAAAGAAGGGCAACTGGATGAAAAAATGAACCAATCATAAAAAATAAAGGTTCATCTTCATGTTTATTTGTTATCAAATGAAATATCTATGATTCTATAAATAGGTTATTAGATACATCTTATTTTTCTCACATTTGTATCCAAATATAAGAACCAAGTAGATTATAGAAGATTTACAAAGGGGAGGTAGATCTACGAGCAACCAATGGAGTCCGACATGTTGTAGTTGTTAGGGAATACCATGTAACATTGATAACTAGGATGATCATGGTGTTAAAGGGTTGTCAATATCTTTCTTATGCTACTAAAAACAATATTGTTTTATCCAAATTAGGTAAATATGGATTTTCATTCATGTTTCTAAATGAATGTTGCTTCTTTTACAAAGATAGTGTTTTACTGTAGGTAACATTCATAAAATGGCCTTTCTGTATTTGAATACACAAAACAAGTAATGGAAATTGATAACAATTGTACTCCCCATGACTCATACCACACCCAACATTGGAATCACCAGCTAGGTCATGTAAATGTGAAATTCATGAAAAAATTAATTCAAGATGCTTATTTATATTTTTTTGAACTAATACCACATGGAATATTTTATTCATGTTTACAAGAAAAAATTACTAATCAAACATTTAGTGGGAATGGTGAAATGAATAAAGAACTTCTTGAATTGGTTCAAACTTATTTTTGTGGACCATTTCCAGTTGATGCAAGGGGAGTGTACTCATTAATCATAACTTTTACTTATTATTTTAGTAGATATAGATATATATACATAATGAGGTATATGTCAGATTCTTTTGATATGTTAGAATAATACAAGAATGAAGTTAAGATCTAGGTTTATTGGAATATTAAGAAACTCCAATTAGACCGAGGTAGATAATATCTTAATCAAGACTCCATTGATTACTTATAGGAGTTTGGGATCCTATCCCAACTCACTTCTCCAAACACACCCTAGCAGAATTGTGTGGTCTAAAGGAGGAACCGCACCCTGTTGGATATGGTGAGACCAATGATGATTCATGTGAGTCTTCAATTATCCTTTTGGGGATATGCATTACAAAAAGAGGCACACATACTTAACCATGTACCAAAAAAATCGATAAATGGTATTTTGTACGAGTTCTGGAGTGGAAGAAAAGCCATGTTATTGAATTTACATGTATGAGAAAGTGAGGTGTTTGTTAAGGCCAATTTAGGTAACAAAATCACACACTGAGGCACAAAGTGTACCTTAAGAGGATTACCCAAGGAAACAATGGGATATTATATATACAACCCCTCAAACCAAAATGTGATAGTGGAAAGACATGACATACTCCTTGAGAGGGAGAACATCTAAAAAAGAGATTGTGGGAGTGAGATAGAATTAAATGATATCGAGGCTCATGATACCCAGGAGTTTGAAAAAAATGTATTATACAAATCCCCATGGAAGAAGAATTTGTTCAAGAGACACAAGTACTACATAGGAGTAAAAGAGATGATAGATATCTAGAATAATATGGTTTTATAGTTACCAAGTATGGTGACTCATTATTATATTATAATACTGATCTTATAACCTACAAGGAAGAAGTAAGTGGCACATTCATTGCCAAGTGGTAAGAATCTATTAATTCTAAAATGGATTCCATATACCAAAGCAAAGTCTAGATGTTGGTAGATCCTCCGGTTGATGTAAATATTATTGGTTGCAAATCGGTATTCACGAGGAAATTGTACATGGAAGGACAATTCAGTACATATAAGGCACGATTGGTGGAAAAAATGTTTAAGCCACATCAAGGAATTGACTATGATGAAACCTTTTCCCCAATTTTAATGCTAAAATCCATCAGAATTCTACTTGGCATTATGGCATACCATGAATATGAGATTTGGAAAATGGATTTCAAAACATCCTTCCTTAACAAGATCCTTCAAGAAGATGTCTACGTGAGACAACCTGAATGTTGTATAATTCCAAATGATGCCTGTAGAGACCCAGAGCCTGACGTACATGTACATTACATTACTTTTGCGGAATACTTAGTACATTACAAAAACACACACACAAGGACCATAATAGTTTAGTGTCTTTGGAAACTCGGAATATAATCTTCTAATCGTGGTGAAAGATCTTCAACATCTCCCATAGAGATCTTCATTTTTTTACCTAAAACCTTTCTTTATATCCTGGGGAAAAGAAAACATAAAAGGGTGAGCTCAAATGCTCAGTAAGGGTAAACAAAAGAAATATCAATCACATCATATTCATAATAACATAACATTTTGGAAATCATATCCTGCAAAAGAGAGCATAATTTCATAACATGGGATAAATCATGGAAGTGAAATGTAATCACAATAATCATAACTTAAAACATGAAACTTTGTGGCATTCACACATAATCATAGAGAATCATTTCTTGTTAGTAAAGACTCATTGCCAAGACTATCTTAGTGGACAAAGTCCCTTTCTGAATCGAGTAACCCTCGTTTCAGTCCTGTTTCACTGAACCGGTATAACCTACCATTCCAGCCATGTCTATCTCATGAGATATAAAATCTTTACCCAATGCATTGGAGGGAGATATAGGTCCCACCCATCTCATAATGATACCATTCTTATGTGTGACACAAAATAATAAATCATACATCATTTCATAACCCATGTAATACAAATGGGAATCTTAAACATCATGACGTCATAAAACAATTCATATAAGATAAAGGAATTCATAAAAATAATTCCATCACAACATAATCAAATCAATGTAATAATAGGGATAAAAACAGAACCCTTTATTATCTTAGATGTAAAATAATTTTGATAAAACACTTGAACTCCATTCTTGAGGAAAATATACTTTCTACTTCAAAAATACTTTTCCTTTCTTAACAAGTCATACAATTATAAACTAAAAGAAGTTTATTAAAAATAAACTTGAAAACATATAAAATAAGCTTCTTGGAAATAATGTTTTAAAAATCCATTCATGCCGTATAAGATAAAAAAACATTCTTCTCGTACTTTTTTCGGAAAAGTCAAAAAAGTACCTCGTACGAAAAACGACAAAAGATTCCTTTCATATCTTTTACTAAAAACTCACCGAAGGGTAAAATTGGATTTAAACAATTGTAGGTGGATGGAAATAATATTACATATTGAGGAAACATGGATGTGGATGATAAAATGCACCCCCAGTAAATTCTAAAGTATAAACAATCTCAGATAAAAATGAGATTGTGATATTTCCCTTACCTTTGGTCCGACTTGCTTTGTAAGTGTCCGAACCTCATCTTCTTTGAAATTCCTCTTTGAATCCTCCACTTAGGGAACTAAGATTGGTCTTTGAAGAAGATCAGGATCTCTAGGATTATTCTAGGGAAGTGGAGAAGGGATTTTGGTAGGGTTTGGCCGAGCTTGAGTGCTCAAATTGGTGTGAGGAGGAGGGGGAGGAGGTGTCCTTTTATAAGGGAGGAGAGGGTCACCTTAGGAATATCTCAAAATATTATTTTATATTAAAGTCAAAATCGGTTTATAATGGTTCCAAAGGGTCTTATTTCGAAGCTAAAGTGGGGATGGGTCGAAATCCTATCAACCAATAGGATTTAGACAAGTTTAGGTTATTATTTTAACCTTATCAATTAGATTTAACTCTAAGTTAAATAATTTAACTTTTACCGTGTCTTTTTGTTTTCTTACACTATATGGTTAATACACTTACTATAACATGCCAAACGAACCCCAAATTGTTTATTATTAATATATATATCCTTATCTAAGTCGTTTGGACGAACATTATATTTTTAGGAATAAAATAACAATTAATAATATAATACTTGATTTAAAAACTATTTTGTGTCAATTTTGACACTATTTGATATATGATTTTTGTGAAAGTCATAACAGAATTATATGTTCGAACCAAGTTGATTAAATCAACACTAATATATCATAGTAACCTAGAAAATTTGTGTAATTCATAAAAAGTCTCAAATTACATTTATTTTGGTGTTTATAACATCAATTATGTCAATATTTCATTAATAAGATAATTACTGCATCATCATTGTGTCATAAATAAATTAAATTATTTAATGTCTAAAAATTACAAATAAAATACCATTATGTATGACATCTTTTTATCTTTCTAATGAATATTTATAGTCGAATTTATCTTATGTATAACCCCATATTAAAAATGTTTTAGTAAATAAACTCTGATTTTAACTCTTTTAACCCTTCATTAAATAAATTAATAATAAATGTCCTAATCTAATCCAAGTGGGCCTAAATGGTCATATTTTATTCCTAAGTTTGTTTTTGGTCGAATTACATTTGTCCAATAGAATTAGGACATGTGTTAGGGTAATAATAATATCATTTCTACCCTTAATTACCCTATTTACTTTTAACCGTGGTAAATAAAACTAAAAAGTTACTATTCACCATAAATTATTTTCATCTCATTGAACCACATTTTAGTCCTTGATATTAACCGTGTCTCTCGGATTTTTGAAATTCCACTCACAGAAGCGGTAAAATTATGTTTTATGAACAATTCAGTTTTTTTTAACTACCACTTAGTGGTTTCACTATTCATCGAAAATTGAAAGTTTTCAGAAAAATACCAAAAATTATGTAACACCCCAAGATTTCATAGTGTGTTATTTCTTCAAAATAATTAAATAACTTGCACTAAACGCAACACCGAGTTCAATCACACCATTAAAAGAGGTCATGAATAGTATTAACTACATTTTAAACTTTATATAATCCTTATAATTTTAGAATCCCTATTATGAGTTTCTTAGTCATAATGCAAGAACAGATTCATTTTCAGTATTTCACTTTTATCAACTTCTAATAGTGAAACGTTTTTAAATACAATATTTTAAACTTTTTGACTAAATGGGGACATCAAAAATTTAAAATGAAACACCCCAAGCTTCCACGGTACGTTTCCCTTTGAATAATGTGATAGCGTGTGTTGTACGCAACACTGAGTTCTAACACACCATAACCAATCAAACTAGCCGTTATAAATAGTAATACCTAAATTTTGAAATTATATATATTTTATATTTCAAAATGGACTTCATTTTTGGATTCGGAATATCGAATTTAGCCTAGGGTAAAATTTTGGTACTTTTCGGATAACTTTTATATTTTGATGAATAGTGAAAATTACTAAATTTTAATTAAAAACAACTTTTTTAATCAAAATAATTAATAGTGATAAATTATGAATTTGAGTGGTTTTAAAGTATATTTAGAATATATTCTTACCATTTAATATAATGTTGGACATTGGACATAATTTTACAATTAAACCGAACATAAACAAGTGTCAATCTTTTGGTAGTTATTATCTCTTAAAAACACGCTTTTTGTTTTGACAGCGGGAATTAATTTTAAATTAATTTCTGCCACTTCTGTGTTTTGAATTTAGAAAAATGGATTCCATATTTGGAATCAGGATGTTCAAATTGTGTAAATAGGTAACTTTTATTTTTAGACATTTTGAATAATTACTGCGGTAAATATTTTATTTACCATGGTTAAGGGTAAATCCGGTAAATAAGGGTTAAAAAAATAATATTATAATAATACTAAATTACCCTAAAACGTGTCTTAACCCTATTGGTTGATACATGGTCGACCATGGGCATCTTTGGGTCTATTTTGGGACCCCATGGATCCACTTGTAAGTGATAATGACACTTTATTTTAATTAAGTCAAAATGAATACAAAAATGACACAAGCATATATCTTTTAGAACAACAATTTTTACATATGGTTATACATGTTGGATTTTCGATTATAAATATTAATTAGAAAGATAAAACGATTTCCTACATAATGATATTTTATTTATAATTTTTAGACATTAAATAAGTTATTTTATTTATGACACAATGATGATGCAGTAATTAATATAATAGTGAAAAATTAAAATAATTGATATTATAAATACCCAAATAAATATAATATGAAACGTTTAATGAATTAAACTAATTTTCTAGGCTAATATGATATATTAGGATTGATTTAATGGACTTTGTTCGAAGTAATCAATCTGTTATGAGTTTCACAAAAATCAACTATTGAATAGTGTCAAAATTGACATAAAAGAGTTCTTAAAACAAATATTATATTATTAATTGATATTAAATTCCTAAAAATCTAAGGATCGGCCAAGAGACTTATATTATGATAGGTTAATCATTAATGGACCACTTGGGGGTCTCTTGGATGTATATAGTAAGTTTATTAACCATAATATATAAAATACAAAGAGACATTGTAAAAGTGAAACTAATTAACTTAGAGTTAATACTTAAAGATAAGGTTAATATAAGTACCCAAACCTGTCTAAATTCTATTGGATGAGTTGTTTTCGACCTATCCCCACCTCAGCCTTTGAATAGTCAACTTTGGAGCCTTTAGAAACCGAATATGAATTTATTATAAATTAATATTTCTTGCTTTTCCAAAGGTGCCCCTCACCCCTCTTATAAAAGGGTACTCCTCCTTCTCATTTCTTCACACCTTCAAAGCCTTTTGGTTCGGCCAAACTCTGCCCAAATAATCTCCCAACATCCCTCAATACAACCTAGAGGCCTTAGTTTGATCAGAAAGCCAACCTAAGGAGCCCTTTTGATCAAATCAAAAGGAAGAACCCGAAGAAGAGGTAATGATTTCACCACCCTTTTCTAAGTTCATTTCTTCTTCCACTTCTTCTTCCTTTGTTCTTACCATTCTTAAATAATAACTCCAGTATCTCACATATACTGTGATGTTATTATAAATATGGTACAATCATATTCAGTATTCTATCCACCCTTTGAATAACATGTCACCATACGTGCGTACGTACGGCTTACCGTCTCCACGTCGTGGTGTAATTGTTATTCAATATAATATTATTTGGATGGGTATAATAATGATGTGTAACTCATGTAAATAATAAATATAACATGTTAATGATTCTGTATATATGATATACCATCCATTTATATATTATTTTAATATCAAAAGAATGATATTGTCGCTCGTGCGTACGTACGGACTACCGTCTCCACGAACGCGATGAGATTCATTCTCCATCGTATCCATTCAAGTATAATTATCATTTGATGATTTAAAAATGATGTTTAAGGACTGTATATCATTCTGGATATGAATAAGATACAACAACCATGTCTTATGTAACAAAACATATAAAAGAAAATGAGTAAGTTAACTCCCGAAACGACGACAATTCTAAGATATTATTAACAAATCAATGTTAAAAGATCATATATGATATCATATTAATATATATGATTCTTGTATAATTTAATAACAACTATTTCACCATTATACAGGAGGTTAACCTACCCCAACCAAGGAAAAGTACAAGGTAAGGGTTATTTCACAATCTCTTCATTATCCGAGGTTGTATTATACGTAATAATCTACTGGGATATCTTTATCATCCACATCCATGTTTCTTAAAAATGTATTTCAAAACATTTTTACTATTTACAAGAATATGGGTTAAAGTCATTTATACCTTTTTTTGACTTTTTATAAGAGGTTTATAAAGGAATCTTTCCGTCGTTTTCAAAACAAGGTCCTTTTTAACCTTTTCGACAGAATTGAGGTAAGAATGTTTTTTTTAACTTATACGGCGGGTGCGGTTATTTTACGCCGTTATAAAATCATCAAAGCTTTCCTTACAAGATTATAAGAATATTTTCAAAGAAAATGTTTTATTTTATATGGATCTTAAATGATTTCAAAATAAAAGGAGATATTTCTTTAAAAAGAATTTTGATTTCATCTATGTCAACATCCTTTGATGGATTTTAAGATTATTTGAAGTTGATTTATTATGATACAAAACTTCTATATTTTATTGAAGGTTTTGTGATATGTTTGACTGTGGATGTGCTATTTTTATACCATTCATAGTTTATTGTGAAAGTATTGACATTTCGTATGCTAGTTTTAATACGAATGTTTATGTTATGTTTAAACCTTTTCATATGGGAATGCATTGGACTTAATAAGTGACGGGTGGAGCCCGCTATAGCTCCTCAATGCATCGGTAGGTCTCATGAGACAAACTAGTGTCTTGGCACAAGGCCTTGACAAAATCTTATTTGTAGTCTTGGCGCGAGGCCTTGGCTATGTGGTTATGATAGTCTGGCATTATGCATTCCAACATTATGAAAGTGGTTATTTATTTTTGCATGTGATTATTCGATTAGTGGAATATCCATGTGAATAAGTAAATGACATTATTTCATTTTATTTATGCCATACCATGTTGAAAGTTCATGTTTAAAAGGCTTTCGTTTTAGTTATACATTGCCTTAAATGTTTATTCTTATTGATGAAAGTTTCCGCTATATTGTTATCCTTACTGGGCATTTGAGCTCACCCCTTTTCTATGTTTTATTTTTCCCAGGAAGTGAAGATGTAAGTTATGAATGACCTGCAGGGATATTATGAGGGGATTGTAGTGTGGACTGTGGAGACATTATGTTGTTGTAGTAGTTTTTGATTTTATGATGTAATGTAAAACTTATGAATATATCTAGTGTTTCCAAGGCTACTAAACCAATCGGTCTTTCGAGATTTGATCTTTCTTGTGATCATGCCAATGTTATGTAATAAGGCACCGACTCTAGGCAACTAGGGTCGGGGCGTTACAGTTGGTATCAGAGAAAGTTTAGTACAAACCTTGGAAGCTAGATTTAGATAAACTCTGATTAGAGCATGTAGACCTAAGATGAACTTTGAGGATTAGTATAGAAGAACTTCCTAGAATTTTGGTATTGTAGAGATTTTGTGAGTTTTCCGAGCAATACATCCCTGTCTGGATACGAGCAGGTAGAGGCGGCTCTGGCACAGATGTACCTAGGGGTAAAACCCGAAAACACCGCTTTGAGCTAGACTCGAACGGGAACTGGTGCACGACAACGGGCCTTGCTGCACTCTTGGTTACGACACTCCCGGGGGATATGCTTAGGATAACTCTCATTATCTTTACAAATCATTATGAAGGGTTTATGAGTATATACTTCCTCAAAGAAAACATTCTTATGATTATGGATTATATCCATAAATAGTTCAATTTATGTTAAGTGTTTTATAAGTATGGGATTATGTATTTTGATTCATAAACTGATCTAGTGTATTCCATTGTTTAGAAATGGTGCCCAGTAGAAGGAATGAGAACTCCAGAAATGCACATGATCCAAAGAGAAGGAAGGATCATATCTTTCATGGTCTTAAGCTAGAATTTATAAGAGAAATAGTCTCCCATGTATTATCATCATATGAATAAATAATATCATGTGTTGATAAGATAAGTAAAGAGTTTACTGAGTCATATGGCTTTGAAGGGAAGAAAGAGAAGAAAAGGATGGAAGAGAGAAAGATGGATAAAAGTAAGAGGGAAAAGAAGAATTTTCCCATATGTGGTAACTGTGGAAAGAAACACCCTGGAACTTGCCTGAAAGGAATGGGAGTTTGTTATAAGTGTGGAGGAAAAGGGCACAAAGTACGTGACTGCAAGGGTAAGAAAATGGTTTCAAATGTACAATGCTTCATTTGCAAGGAGTTTGGACACTATGCGAACCTATGTCCCAGTCATCAGACTATGCCGTAAATGATGTTATTGGATAATAATCATGTTATGATACTACCACAGATGAAGAGGGATGATTAGAGTTCTTATGTTGATTATGTCAATTGAGTGTTGTATCAACAATGTACTTGTTATAATAATTATGGAGTATATAAGGATTGTACTGCAGTATTATTTCATTAAGGACTTGAGATTGTGTGGAACAAAGAAAAGTGACTCATTAGCAGGATAGATTTTTGGAAAATATATGGTTGAGAGAATGATAAACCATAATATAGTTCTGATACTGAGGTAGTGATTTTGGAATAATATGTGATTGTTTTGGATAAATTATATTGGATATTCTTGACTACATTGGAACTGATTAATGATTTGTATATTCCATCATTGTTGGGGTTTAAAACATTTTTGGATTAATGAAGTATATCCAGCATTCTATATGGAATAAGGGAGCATGAATGTAATCAATAAGGAATATGGTAATTCAAGATGTTTCAGTTTATTAAAATAATAAAAGATGAAGGTATTCATATGCTATTACGGGGTAAAAATGATCTATATTATGTTTACCTTCCTTATAAATGTTGGACTGTGAGTTTGGACAGAAGTATTTTGGATAGTTCTAGTTTGGATTATTTTGGATTTCCATAAAAGGACAACCCGGAGGTCGGGCGGCAACCCGTCGCGTCCGGCAAGGCTACGAGACTTGAACCCACAACCGAAGGGCGACAAGGGTGTATCACCTACCACTAGCCCACGAGATGTCTTGGATTAAATAATGTAGTTTTTATTAAAAGATATTGTAGGTGAATTATAAATTCGTTCATTTTGGAACCCTATACGAATAGTGTAAATAGAATTTTTTACGTTCTATTATCTTTTAGAGTGAAAGATGAGTTTGTGGTAGAAATTTATTATTAGATAAAACTCTAATTATAAATTAAGTATATATCCTTATGATCTTAGAAAAACTCATAAATAAATTCCTCAACATTAATAAAAGGAACTTAGAACAAAAATGTTGTCCTAGATGGTACCTTAAATCATCACTAATTTATGGCTTTAGGATTGTTGGCCTTTTCATAGCCATGTTCTCTACCACTCTCCATCAGATAATTGATGGTTAGATTTCTCCTCCATATCCATATTTTCCTACATGGAACCCTAGTATGTGTTATTTTCGGTAATCTTCATACTTTCCACTCTTTATTTTAAATAGAGGCCTCATTAATTCATTTTTCGATGTGGGATTTCAACTAAGATATTTTGAAACGTCAAAAATGTGTTATCCCAATACCCTATGTTTTGTTGAACCGATGGTATTTCAAATCATCATAGATTGATGAGTTTAAGGACCTCAATTTTACACTTGTTTGTGATTGATGACCTCAATCACTACCTATAAATATTTACGTTTTTCCTCCAATTATATGTCTCTAATTGCCACCAATGTTCTCCTAATCGAGATCATAATTTGGTGGTGACCCTTTCATTTCTCTTTTCCTCATATTAAGACTAAATTTTAGTAACCCAATTTCCGATGTGGGTTTTCCCACAAATATATTTTCTATTTTCAACCTTTTATTTTTGAAGAACAATTTCAAATTGCGAGGACGCAATTTATTGAAGGAGGGGAGAATGTAACACCCCAAGATTTCATAGTGTGTTATTTCTTCAAAATAATTAAATAACTTGCACTACACGCAACACCGAGTTCAATCACACCATTAAAAGAGGTCATGAATAGTATTAACTACATTTTGAACTTTATATAATCCTTATAATTTTAGAATCCCTATTATGAGTTTCTTAGTCATAATGCAAGAACAGATTCATTTTCAGTATTTCACTTTTATCAACTTCTAATAGTGAAACCTTTTTAAATACAATATTTTAAACTTTTTGACTAAACGGGGACATCAGAAATTTAAAATGAAACACCCCAAGCTTCCACGGTACGTTTCCCTTTGAATAATGTGATAGCGTGTGTTGTACGCAACACTGAGTTCTAACACACCATAACCAATCAAACTAGCCGTTATAAATAGTAATACCTAAATTTTGAAATTATATATATTTTATATTTCAAAATGGACTTCATTTTTGGATTCGGAATATCGAATTTAGCCTAGGGTAAAATTTTGGTACTTTTCGGATAACTTTTATATTTTGATGAATAGTGAAAATTACTAAATTTTAATTAAAAACAACTTTTTTAATCAAAATAATTAATAGTGATAAATTATGAATTTGAGTAGTTTTAAAGTATATTTAGAATATATTTTTACCATTTAATATAATGTTGGACATTGGACATAATTTTACAATTAAACCGAACATAAACAAGTGTCAATCTTTTGGTAGTTATTATCTCTTAAAAACACGCTTTTTGTTTTGACAGCGGGAATTAATTTTAAATTAATTTCTGCCACTTCTGTGTTTTGAATTTAGAAAAATGGATTCCATATTTGGAATCAGGATGTTCAAATTGTGTAAATAGGTAACTTTTATTTTTAGACATTTTGAATAATTACTGCGGTAAATATTTTATTTACCATGGTTAAGGGTAAATCCGGTAAATAAGGGTTAAAAAAATAATATTATAATAATACTAAATTACCCTAAAACGTGTCTTAACCCTATTGGTTGATACATGGTCGACCATGGGCATCTTTGGGTCTATTTTGGGACCCCATGGATCCACTTGTAAGTGATAATGACACTTTATTTTAATTAAGTCAAAATGAATACAAAAATGACACAAGCATATATCTTTTAGAACAACAATTTTTACATAGGGTTATACATGTTTGATTTTCGATTATAAATATTAATTAGAAAGATAAAAAGCTTTCCTACATAATGATATTTTATTTATAATTTTTAGACATTAAATAAGTTATTTTATTTATGACACAATGATGATGCAGTAATTAATATAATAGTGAAAAATTAAAATAATTGATATTATAAATACCCAAATAAATATAATATGAAACTTTTAATGAATTAAACTAATTTTCTAGGATAATATGATATATTAGGATTGATTTAATGGACTTTGTTTGAAGTAATCAATCTGTTATGAGTTTCACAAAAATCAACTATTGAATAGTGTCAAAATTGACATAAAAGAGTTCTTAAAACAAATATTATATTATTAATTGATATTAAATTCCTAAAAATCTAAGGTTCGGCCAAGAGACTTATATTATGATAGGTTAATCATTAATGGACCACTCTGGGGTCTCTTGGATGTATATAGTAAGTTTATTAACCATAATATATAAAATACAAAGAGACATTGTAAAAGTGAAACTAATTAACTTAGAGTTAATACTTAAAGATAAGGTTAATATAAGTACCCAAACCTGTCTAAATTCTATTGGATGAGTTGTTTTCGACCTATCCCCACCTCAGCCTTTGAATAGTCAACTTTGGAGCCTTTAGAAACCGAATATGAATTTATTATAAATTAATATTTCTAGCTTTTCCAAAGGTGCCCCTCACCCCTCTTATAAAAGGGTACTCCTCCTTCTCATTTCTTCACACCATCAAAGCCTTTTGGTTCGGCCAAACTCTGCCCAAATAATCTCCCAACATCCCTCAATAAAACCTAGAGGCCTTAGTTTGATCATAAAGCCAACCTAAGGAGCCCTTTTGATCAAATCAAAAGGAAGAACCCGAAGAAGAGGTAATGATTTCACCACCCTTTTCTAAGTTCATTTCTTCTTCCACTTCTTCTTCCTTTGTTCTTACCATTCTGAAATAATAACTCCAGTATCTCACATATACTGTGATGTTATTATAAATATGGTACAATCATATTCAGTATTCTATCCACCCTTTGAATAACATGTCACCATACGTGCGTACGTACGGCTTACCGTCTCCACGTCGTGGTGTAATTGTTATTCAATATAATATTATTTGGATGGGTATAATAATGATGTGTAACTCATGTAAATAATAAATATAACATGTTAATGATTCTGTATATATGATATACCATCCATTTATATATTATTTTAATATCAAAAAAATGATATTGTCGCTCGTGCGTACGTACGGACTACCGTCTCCACGAACGCGATGAGATTCATTCTCCATCGTATCCATTCAAGTATAATTATCATTTGATGATTTAAAAATGATGTTTAAGGACTGTATATCATTCTGGATATGAATAAGATACAACAACCATGGCTTATGTAACAAAACATATAAAAGAAAATGAGTAAGTTAACTCCCGAAACGACGACAATTCTAAGATATTATTAACAAATCAATGTTAAAAGATCATATATGATATCATATTAATATATATGATTCTTGTATAATTTAATAACAACTATTTCACCATTATACAGGAGGTTAACCTACCCCAACCAAGGAAAAGTACAAGGTAAGGGTTATTTCACAATCTCTTCATTATCCGAGGTTGTATTATACGTAATAATCTACTGGGATATCTTTATCATCCACATCCATGTTTCTTAAAAATGTATTTCAAAACATTTGTACTATTTACAAGAATATGGGTTAAAGTCATTTATACCTTTTTTTGACTTTTTATAAGAGGTTTATAAAGGAATCTTTCTGTCGTTTTCAAAACAAGGTCCTTTTTAACCTTTTCGACAGAATTGAGGTAAGAATGTTTTTTTTAACTTATACGGCGGGTGCGGTTATTTTACGCCGTTATAAAATCATCAAAGCTTTCCTTACAAGATTATAAGAATATTTTCAAAGAAAATGTTTTATTTTATATGGATCTTAAATGATTTCAAAATAAAAGGAGATATTTCTTTAAAAAGAATTTTGATTTCATCTTTGTCAACATCCTTTGATGGATTTTAAGATTATTTGAAGTTGATTTATTATGATACAAAACTTCTATATTTTATTGAAGGTTTTGTGATATGTTTGACTGTTGATGTGCTATTTTTATACCATTCATAGTTTATTGTGAAAGTATTGACATTTCGTATGCTAGTTTTAATACGAATGTTTATGTTATGTTTAAACCTTTTCATATGGGAATGCATTGGACTTAATAAGTGACGGGTGGAGCCTGCTATAGCTCCTCGATGCATCGGTAGGTCTCATGAGACAAACTAGTGTCTTGGCACAAGGCCTTGACAAAATCTTATTTGTAGTCTTGGCACGAGGCCTTGGCTATGTGGTTATGATAGTCTGGCATTATGCATTCCAACATTATGAAAGTGGTTATTTATTTTTGCATGTGATTATTCGATTAGTGGAATATCCATGTGAATAAGTAAATGGCATTATTTCATTTTATTTATGCCATACCATGTTTAAAGTTCATGTTTAAAAGGCTTTTGTTTTAGTTATACATTGCCTTAAATGTTTATTCTTATTGATGAAAGTTTCCGCTATATTGTTATCCTTACTGGGCATTTGAGCTCACCCCTTTTCTATGTTTTATTTTTCCCAGGAAGTGAAGATGTAAGTTATGAATGACCTGCAGGGATATTATGAGGGGATTGTAGTGTGGACTGTGGAAACATTATGTTGTTGTAGTACTTTTTGATTTTATGATGTAATGTAAAACTTATGAATATATCTAGTGTTTCCAAGGCTACTAAACCAATCGGTCTTTCGAGATTTGATCTTTCTTGTGATCATGCCAATGTTATGTAATAATGCACCGACTCTAGGCAACTAGGGTCGGGGCGTTACAAATTAGGCCTAAGCTATATTTGATATTATGAACTAAAAAATGATGTCTATTTTACCAAATTCAAAACATATCAGTTGCATTAACTAATTTAAAAATTAATTCTCGTCGTCAAAACAAATAGCATGTTTTTAAGAGATAATAACTATCAAAAGATTGACACTAGTTTATAACTGGTTTAAATGTGAAATTACATCCAATGAAAAACATTGTATTAAATTTTAAAAATATATTCTAAATATACTTTAAAACCACCCAAATTAATAATTTATCACTATTAATTATTTCGATTAAAAAAAGGTGTTTTTAATTAAAATTTAGTAATTTTCACTATTCATCAGAATATGAAAGTTATCCGAAAAGTACCAAAATTTCACCCTAAGCTAATTTCGATATTCCGAATCCAAAAATTAAGTCCATTTTGAAAAATAGAATTTACAAAATTTCAAAAAGTGGTTATTACTATTCATAACGGCTAGTTTTAATAATATTTTAATAGCATATCGTTGTTTAGTAAAACTCGGTATTGCGTACTACACATGCTATCAAGGAAGGTCGTGATTGCGTGTAATGAAAGGAAAGTCAAGGATGCACGTTGTGCAAGCTCCTTTTGGTGTAGCGTACAATACAAGACATTAATGAAATTAAAAAGAATATTTTTCATAAAATCTCGGGGTGTTACATTCTACCCCCCTTAAAATGAATTTCTCCCTCAAAATTCGTCGGGGTTATAAATGGTTTACTATTCGAAATTTTCTTTGATAGAAACCCACATCGTAAAAAGGAATACCAAAACATGGCTTTAAAAACTAAAGTATGAAATTTAATGATTACCCAAATAAACTAATCACTGGGTTTCCACATAGGTGAAAATATGGATATGGAAGAAAAATCTAACCATCATGTTCTGATGGAGAGTGGTAGAGAACATGGATTTGGAAAATCCAAAAATCACAAATCCATAAATTTGTGATGATCTAAGGTACCATATGATTCATCAGATATAAGTGCACTAGGACGACATTTTTTGGTTTTCAAGATCGTTTCCCTGAAGTTGATGAAATTGGAATTAGAAGAAATACTTTCGTGATTTCGGTATAGTCTCACTGTTGGTCGTTCTTTGGACAATTTCCACTTCATCTCTTAAAGAAATGAAGTTGAATTTGTAATTCGTGATGTGTTAGCAGATCATGTAATAGAATGATGGGTCATTCCATCTGTCTCAAACAAAAGGTTTGAAAAGTTATAAGTTCATCTTATGGTTAGATTAATCGTATATGGTTCCAAAAATGAACTTATACTTCATATATCATACCGCTTAATAAAATAAAACTAGTTTCCACTAAACATGGACTTCCTGTAGGCCAGTGGTAGGCGATAAAGGCCAGTCGCATTTCGGTTGTGGGTTCAATTCCCACAGTCTTGTCCGACGCGATGGGCTGTCGCCCATCCTGCAGGTTGTCCTTTTTTTAAAACTATATTACTATAACATCCCATCAATAATATCGAAAAAAAACTTCTATCCTTAAACAATACTAACTTATGTCTAATATAATCCATTACAATCTTTAGGCTTACCCATAATACTGCAGTCCACTCTCATAATATAGTGAAAACAATTACCAGAGATTTAATACCATCGTTGATCCCCATATATCATAAGATATGTCTTGTTGATCACATTCTAAACATTCAAAGTCCTTAATCATGTATTCTCTTGAATAACCATTGAACCTTAGTGAAAACATGAATTCAGTTAAATGTTAACACTTTCCACATACCAAAATCCTCAAAATTCTTTATAATCAAACCATGATATCTCTTAGTCCTTATATCAATCATGAGCTCATGAATACTATTAAACATTTCATTTTATCATTTTCCCTTCATTATGCGCATATTGTCTTATTTCCAAAAATATCTCAATCACTTTGAATACAACATTAGACCAATACATAAATATTCCAATACTCCATGATACAACATTATTTTGGAATCCCATTACATAAACACTTAATCATTCCACCACATCGTTGTCATATTCAACATCGCCAATAGTGATCGCATGTGACTTCCCTTTATCCTTTGCCTTAAGCGGTTGCTCATGTCGATCATCACTAACCCTTGGATTAGGGCATTTATTAGCATAATGCCCCATTTCCTTGCACTTGAAGCATTAAAGTGTTGGTGGTGCGTTCTCTGCAGTGTTTTCTTTATTCACATCATTAGAAACCCTTTTTCCATTACTTCGACACTCAGCTGCTCGATGAACTTCTTTTCCACACTTAAAACATTTTATAGTCCCTTTAAGACAATCTCCACCGTGCTTCTTTCCACATTTTGTGCATAAGGAAACATTCATCTTCTTTTCACCATTATTCTGAGATTTATCCTTGAACTCCATCTTTCGTTTCTTGTCAAAACCATGAGATGGATATGTAACACCAACTTCCATTTCTACCTTGATAGCACAACGCACAATTTATTCATAGCTACTGAAGTCTCTTATAGCTAATTCCCTTCGAAGACTTGGTTTTAAGCCACTAAAAAATCGATCAACTTTACTTTCAGGTTGGATGATAATGCCAGATGCATACCTTGCAAGTCTTGTAAAATTTGCTTCATATATACCAACAGATTCATCATCCTTATGCTTCAGCTCAAGAAACTCTTTTTCCATCTTTGTTCGAAGAATACGAGGGAAGTACTTACTGAAAAACAAGTTCTTGAACTCGTCCCATTCCATGGACTCAATTTCATCTCTTGGCCTCGTATTCTTGATAAGATTCCACCATTGACCAACTTCACCTTCCAAACGATATACTGCTAAGATGACTTTATCATGTTCAGAACATTGAAGAACTGAAAATATCTTTTCAGTGGTACTGATCCATTGTTCAGCAACAAGTGGATCGGAAGACCCATTGAAAGAAGGTGGACGTTGCCTCATGAAGGACTCAATAGAATATTGTTCCATTCTCTGTTCATTTGGAAGTCCAGAATGATTCATAGCTTGTGTAAGTATAGCAATAAGATTTTGAACTCCATCTCCCATAACATTTGTTTGTTCAGGAGGGCAATCATTGCATTGTCCATTGCATTGATCAACACGGTCCCTTCGGGTTCCAGCCATCGTCTAAAACCCAAAAAGAATAGTGTGAGAGGCATAAATCATGCTAGGGAAAACAACATAATAAAGGGGGAGTACCTTCAATATCTAACATCTTAGGTTTAATTCTATGATCGTTAGCGTAATTATAGTACTATAACCTATACGTATACTTAACCTTTGAGACATACCTAGACACACCTTAGAAATATCTCTAGGGATCTCACTAAAGTTCTCGCATCCTAGTTTCCAAAGTTTGACTAAACCTTTCCTCTGATACCAACTGTAGAGACCCGGAGCCTAACGTACATGTACATTACATTAATTTTGTGGAATACTTAGTACATTAAAAAAACACACACACAAGGACCATAATAGTTTAGTGTCTTTGGAAACTCGGAATATAATCTTCTAATCGTGGTGAAAGATGTTCAACATCTCCCATAAAGATCTTCCTTTTTTTTACCTAAAACCTTTCTTTAGATCTTGGGGAAAAGAAAACATAAAAGGGTGAGCTCAAATGCTCAGTAAGGGTAAACAAAAGAAATATCAATCAC
Organism: Viscum album; assembly: GCA_963277665.1. NCBI lineage: Eukaryota > Viridiplantae > Streptophyta > Magnoliopsida > Santalales > Viscaceae > Viscum > Viscum album. Next base: position 1,664,843,188 of record OY728153.1, on the reverse strand, counting down.
ATCATATTTATAAGAACATAACATTTTGGAAATCATAACCTGCAAAAGAGAGCATAATTTCATAACATGGGATAAATCATGGAAGTGAAATGTAATCACAATAATCATAACTTAAAACATGAGACTTTGTGGAATTCACACATAATCATAGAGAATAATTTCTTGTTAGTCAAGACTCATTTCCAAGACTATCTTAGTGGACAAAGTCCCTTTCTGAATCGAGTAACCCTCGTTTCAGTCCTGTTTCACTGAACCGGTATAACCTACCATTCCAGCCATGTCTATCTCATGAGATATAAAATCTTTACCCAATGCATTGGAGGGAGATATAGGTCCCACCCATCTCATAATTATACCATTCTTATGTGTGCCACAAAATAATAAATCATACATCATTGCATAACCCATGTAATACAAATGGGAATCTTAAACATCATGACGTCATAAAACAATTCATATAAGATAAAGGAATTCATAAAAATAATTCCATCACAACATAATCAAATCAATGTAATAAAAGGGATAAAAATAGAACCCTTTATTATCTTAGATGGAAAATAATTTTGATAAAACACTTGAACTCCATTCTTGAGGAAAATATCCTTTCTAGTTCAAAAATTCTTTTCCTTTCTTAACAAGTCATACAATTATAAACTAAAAGATGTTGATTACAAATAAACTTGAAAACTTGTAAAGGAAGCTTCTTGGAAATAATATTTTAAAAATCCATTCATGCCGTATAAGTTAAAAAAAACATTCTTCTCATACTTTTGTCGGAAAAGTCAAAAAAGTACCTCGTACGAAAAACGACAAAAGATTCCTTTCATATCTTTTACTAAAAACTCACCGAAGGGTAAAATTGGATTTAAACAATTGTAGGTGGATGGAAATAATATTACATATTGAGGAAACATGGATGTGGATGATAAAATGCACCCCCAGTAAATTCTAAGTTATAAACAATCTCGGATAAAAATGAGATTGTGATATTTCCCTTACCTTAGGTCCGACTTGCTTTGTAAGTGTCCGAACCTCCTCTTCTTTGAAACGCCTCTTTGAATCCTCCACTTAGGGAACTAAGATTGGTCTTTGAAGAAGACCAGGACCTATAGGATTAATCTAGAGAAGTGTAGAAGGGATTTTGGCAGGGGTTGGCCAAGCTTGAGTGCTCAAATTGGTGTGAGGAGGAGGGGGAGGAGGTGTCCTTTTATAAGGGAGGAGAGGGGCACCTTAGGAATAGCTCAAAATATTATTTTATATTAAAGTCAAAATCGGTTTATAATGGTTTCAAAGGGTCTTATTTCGAAGCTAAAGTGGGGATGGGTCGATATCCTATCAACCAATAGGATTTAGACAAGTTTAGGTTATTATTTTAACCTTATCAATTAGATTTAACTCTAAGTTAAATAATTTAACTTTTACCGTGTCTTTTTGTTTTCTTACACTATATGGTTAATACACTTACTATAACATGCCAAACGAACCCCAAATTGTTTATTATTAATATATATATCCTTATATAATTCATTTGGCCGAACCTTAGATTTTGAGTAATGAAATAACAATTAATAATATAATATTTTATTTAAAAACTATTTTGTGTCCATTTTGACACTATTTGATGTATGATTATTTGTGAAAGTCATAACAGAAATATATGTTCGAACCAAGTTGATTAAATCAACACTAATATATCATAGTAACCTAGAAAATTAGTGGAATTCATAAAAAGTCTCAAATTACATTTATTTTGGTGTTTATAACATCAATTATGTCAATATTTCATTAATAAGATAATTACTGCATCATCATTGTGTCATAAATAAATTAAATTATTTAATGTCTAAAAATTACAAATAAAATACCATTATGTAGGAAATCTTTTTATCTTTCTAATGAATATTTATAGTCTAATTTATCTAATGTTAACCCCATATTAAAAATGTTTTAGTAAATAAACTTTGATTTTAACTCTTTTAACCCTTCTTTAAATAAATTAATAATAAATGTCCTAATCTAATCCAAGTGGGCCTAAATGGTCATATTTTATTCCTAAGTTTGTTTTTGGTCGAATTACACTTGTCCAATAGAATTAGGACATGTTTTAGGGTAATAATAATATCATTTCTACCCTTAATTACCCTATTTACTTTTAACCGTGGTAAATAAAACTAAAAAGTTACTATTCACCAAAAATTATTTTCATCTCATTGAACCACATTTTAGTCCTTTATATAAACTGTGTCTCTCGGATTTTCGAAATTCCACTAACAGAAGCGGTAAAATTATGTTTTATGAACAATTCAGTTTTTTTTAACTACCACTTAGTGGTTTCACTATTCATCGAAAATTGAAAGTTTTCAGAAAAATACCAAAAATTAGGCCTAAGCTATATTTGATATTATGAACTCAAAAATGATGTCTATTTTACCAAATTCAAAACATATCAGTTGCATTAACTAATTTAAAAATTAATTCTCGTCGTCAAAACAAATAGCGTGTTTTTTAGAGATAATAACTATCAAAAGATTGACAGTAGTTTATAACTGGTTTAAATGTGAAATTACATCCAATGACCAACATTTTATTAAATTGTAAAAATATATTCTAAATATACTTTAAAACCACTCAAATTAATAATTTATCACTATTAATTATTTCTATTAAAAAAAGTTGTTTTTAATTAAAATTTAGTAATTTTCACTATTCATCAGAATATGAAAGGTATCCGAAAAGTACCAAAATTTCACCCTAAGCTAATTTCGATATTCCGAATCTAAAAATGAAGTCCATTTTGAAAAATAAAATTTACAAAATTTCAAAAAGTGGTTATTACTATTCATAACGGCTAGTTTTAATAATATTTTAATAGCATATCTTTGTTTAGTAAAACTCGGTATTGCGTACTACACACGCTATCAAGGAAGGTCGTGATTGCGTGTAATGAAAGGCAAGTCAAGGATTCATGTTGTGCAAGCTCCTTTTGGTGTAGCGTACAACACAAGACATTAATGAAATTAAAAAGAATATTTTTCATAAAATCTCGAGGTGTTACAATGCCAATATGGTATGAAAGTAGGAGAAATCCATTTATGGATTGAAGAAGGCCTCCATGTCATGAAAAACTATTTTTGGTGAAGCCATAACAAAATTCGGTATTATCCGAAATTAATGCGAGACTAGTGTCTACAGACATTTTAGTCAGTGTGTAGTCATTTTACTAATAGTATATATTGATGACATATTACATATTGAAACAAAATACATGTATTACAATATGTTAAGGGATGGTGGAATCAATTATTCTACATGAATGACTTGGGGGAAGCTGCATAAATTCTTAGGATCAGGATATATTGTGATATATCCAAGAGAATGTTGGGCCTAAGTCAAATTACATGCATTGATAAAATACTGAAGAAATTCAGTATAGAACAATCCAATATGGGATTTTTTCCAACATCAAATGGCATTCATCTATCCAATAAATGTGTCATTAGACAGACGAGGAAGGAAATATAATGGAAAGGACTCAATGCACATCAGTGATTGGGTCAGTCATGTATGCCACGATTTTTACTAGGCTAGATTTTGCTTACGCATTGAGTGTGGTAGGTGGAAATCAAGATGACCCATGTGACCATCATTGGATGGAATTCGAAACTATCCTAATGTATCTGAGTCGTAATAAGGATATGTTCTTGGTTTGTGGTGGATATGAAGACCTAGTCATCATAGGATATGTAGATTCTAGTTTCTAGACTGATCAATATGTCATGGAATCATAAATAGGATACATATTAACTTTTAATAGAGGTGTAGTAAGCTAGAAGATCTCAATGTAGAGTGTGGTCACAAATTATACAGTAGAAACCAAGTATATCACAGATTTTGAGGTAGCTAAAGAAGTAGTTTGGATGAAAAACATCTTCGAGGAGTTGGATGAGATACTTATTAGTAAATATCCCATAACATTTTATTGTGATAAAACTATTGCAGTGGATCTTGCAAAATAAACGAGGTCACATAAATGGACGAAGCACATAGTTTATAAGTATCATATCTTGGTACATTTTTATTCTAGATGGGATGTTGCAGTGAGTAGTATTTCCATATAAGACAACGTGGAGGACCCAATGTCTAATGCATTGACTTAGAAGAAACATGATCACCATGTGAGGTTTCGCAGACTGAAATTCATGGGTAGTTGGCTCCAGTGCAAGTGGGAGTTTATAAGAGTCGGTGTCCTATAACCTACTAGTTGTACTTTTATTTCAAGGAAATTTAATGTATTTAAATAATAAAAATCATATAACATATTTGTCATTGTTTATCATGACTATGATGTAATAATGTCCTAGAGTATTTGTTGTATTGATAAGGTCATGATAGTTATCCGCTATGATGAGAACCATGAAATGCAATAACAATATTCTTATATATTTCTACAGTTGGAAGACATACTATGATTGTAGACATACCCTGAAGATGGTTAGGTGTGAGTACTCATAATAATTTGACACTACCACTAATGAAGTTTACATTTTATAATCTCCAAGACATGATATTATGATAATAGGCACACCAGTTGGAATTCCACTTGTTTTGGTGTGATCAGATATCTGTATCTCAGATCATTTGTAATGATCTTTAGACATTATTATTATCAATAATATGTGTCACAACTCACGCACATTGATTTACTAAAAAAAACTCTCACACAAACAGTTGGCAGGAAGTATGCTACGTTGAGTGCATCATGAGGGGAATGTTATTAATAGATAATTTGAGTATGTGTTTCCCCTTCCATTTGTGGAAGTTGATATCTCATCACTTTGATTGAAATTGAATTGTCTCATGAAATTCTATGGTCATGTTCTAAGGATGAGGTTATTTATAGTAGTCAATGAATGATGTATCAAGCATAAAAGTTGATGACACAGTCATGAGTCCTCTTTTATGAGATATTGCGACAAAATAATTATACTACACGGTGAGCATTCTTATGTGGATGTCATTGTTACGACATTATGTTCTTTCTCGTAGGCGCCTTTACCCTTTTCTAGATAGTACTTCTGGATATTAGGAAATCCTACCAAATGACAATGATAAAGAATCTTATATTTTCACACACTAAGTGTTTTTGGTGGTCTCGGTTAAATTATATTTGAATTAAATTAATAAATATTATTATCAAGATAATGGAATAATTTTTTTTCAATTTAAAATGATTTCATAAATTAAATAAATATTTATTTAACAGATTATGGGTAAAATATATTTTATTATTTTATTTAACATTGGATAAATACTAATTTACTACATTTTAAATAAAATATTTATTTAAGAGAATAAATTATTTAGTATTTTATTTAGGTGTCCAATAGATGGAAGTGGAGTTCGAGGGGACCAAGAAAAGTCAGGTAGTGAAATAATTATTTATAATATGATAAATAATTATTTAACTAGTTTACACAAATTAAAATAACACTGATTTTATTTAGTGAGGCTGAATTTTATTTATAATTCCATTTGTGCAAGGTGGCACACCAAAAATTATGAAAAATTATTATTATTATTATTATTATTATTATTATTATGTGGTTTCTATAAGTTTATGAATGTATTTAAATGATGTTAATCAATTATATATTGTAACTAAATACCAATTTTAATAAATAGGCCCATACATCAATTGGGCCATGTACCGAACCGCACACCCGGTGATTTGAGAATTGTTGATAACAAAATGTGTCTCTCAAATCCTCTTCCTAACCTTCTAAGAAGCTAGAGACATTATTCAATTCCTAAGAATAAGAAATCAATAACGACTGACACAAGACACTCGATTCGCTATGCTAGTGCCCCGAGAATGATCATTGTTGATCTGAGGCCATCAGAGCATGTGTACATCACTGCAAGAGGGATTCTAGTTTGGATACTTATAAGCACAACATGATTATCTGAAAGGGTCATTACAGATGATCAACATCATCAATGAAGGTACATGTGTTATTTTCATTATGAAATTAAATAAATTAATTCTAAACATGATGTGTAAAATACATTCAAAAGGTTTTAGGCCTCTTAGCTATTTATCAGAATCATTAATTATATTCTGTGGAGACTGGCATTCATCATCGCATTGATCCCAAAATAATTATTGATCAAGGTGAAATTCATAGTTGGGTGTCGGACCTACCACACTTCCACTCCACCCATAAATTTCAAACTATTGTTGAATAAAGGGCCTATAGCCGCCCTCAAACATAACTTATTATGTCCAATGAATTACTCATATAAATGGGGTTAAACATAAAAAAATACTTATGATATATAAATGTCTTTCCAAATCTATAAGTGTAATCACTAACCATTCTCAGTAGTATGGTGAATGGTACCAAGATAATATATTCAGAGTCAAAGTGATCATAAACCATTTAATAAAATATGGTAGATGAAAATAATAAAAGATAAATCTTAACAAAAAGTTTAATTCAATAGATCCGTTGAAAGGAATTGAATTCCACTAATAAAATCATCCAGGAATTCATGAAATAAATACCCTTTTTACATTGCAATGAATAGTTCATTTGGGAAAAAATTATATGTATTTATAATAATTGTTTATATAAAACCATAAATGAACTAATTATATTTTTATTGAAAAAAATTGATATTTTATAAAAATAAGCGTGTCTTAAAATATGTTTTGGATTATACATTCAAATGGGTAATAATTTAATATTTTTTCTTTTAATTTGGATTGTTTATCAGGAAAGACTGAGAAATGACCCTTTTAAAAAATGTAAATCCCCATCAAATAAAGAAGGATTATTCTTGGTGAATATCACTATAAAATACAGACATAATTTAAAAGGATTAAATAGAAATATTTAATTATTTAATTGGGGGTAATGATGGAGAAGGTGAATTTCAAATGAAAATGGAGATTCAGGGAGAAATCCTTGCCGTGATGTTGGAATGGGTTCTATAATTGACATTAAAGTCTTAGATAATCAAATTGAATCAATCAATTAACTAATTCATAAACTCATACACATTTATTTGATATTAAATAATTTTATTAAGTTCATTTAGGGATTTTCGATGATTTAGACGACAAACGTTTATCGTTAGAGAGCATTTGTTTCTGTGGTTTTCCGGATCAGTTTACTTGTATAATAGTGTGGAAGTTCATGTAAAATTAGAATAGATATACAGAATTGAATTTATGTGTTATTAATAAAAATATAGAATATTAAATAGTTACATATATATAATTTTTTGAATTTTTGTTATAGATGAATCATTAGATCAAGACATTAGTGATAATCATTTTGATTATTTTGGTGGTTCTTCGATCATCGCACAGAAGTTTTGTTTAATTAATTAATATAATGACCATAAAATTGTTCTAAATCATTACATAGAATAAAATACATATATTATAATATTTTTCTACCATTAAAATGGATTTAGAAACATATTTAGAAGTGGTAATTGAAAATGAAAAAACACCATTCATTATGTCTTTAAATTAACACATCACTTGTGATGTTTTATTTTTTAGAATAAAAGAGAGAGAGAGTTTGTAACATCCCAGATAAATAAAGAATAGGACACTTTTTAAATTTATTAACATTTTTTAATTAAATATTAAATTTCCTTTAATGGGGATTCTATGTTCGATAGCGTACCCAATACGAAATAGCGGGTTTCATTGAAATATTACAATCCACACTAATAATATAAAATTATTATTTTAAATGGTAGCTAATGCCTAGATTTTGTATTAGTGGAAGTGAATAGAACATACTTAAATATGATTATGCATGTTTGTTAAATGTTTTTACATTTATCAAATAAATGTTTGAGGCTAAAAATGTGAATGAATCTAATTTTATGCATAATTTTTTTAAAAGGTCGATTGACCGCCTTTCAAGGGAGAACCCTTTTTAAATCCAATTTTTGTCACTAAAATATGTTATATTTGACAAAATAAAATTCTAATTTAGAATCAGGACATCAAAATTTACTTAGGATGAAATTTTGGTATTTTTCTTATAAAGATTATTTATTAATAAATAGTGAAAAGTACTGTATTTTAATTCCAAAGTGCCTTTTAATATTATTTTTTAATATGGTTATATTATCTTTTTAATTATATTTAAAGTGTAGTTAGAATATATTATAACCATTTAATCAAATTTTTTCCATTTTAAGTAATTTCATTTTGAAATCGGACATAAACAACAGTCAAACTTTTGATAGTTATTATTTCATAAAAACACGCTATTTGTTTTAACAGTGGGAATTAAATTTAAATTAATTTCTTCCACTTATTTGTTTTGAATGTAGAAAAATGGATTCAATATTTGGAATAAGTAGTTCCAAATTTTTTAAATAGGTCACTTTAATTTTTAATCATTTTAAATATTTACTTCAGTAAATATTTTATTTACCATGATTAAAAGGTAAAAATAATAAATAAGGGTAAATATAATAATATAGTAATATTAAATTACCCTAACATGCATTTTAATCCTCTTGTATAATACATATCCGACCATGGCCATCCTTGGGTTGAATTGGAGACCCCATGGAGCCACATGGGAGTAATAATGACATTTTATATTAATTAGTTTAAAGTAAAGACAAACATGACATAAACAAATATCTTTTTGTAAATAAATTTTTACATGGGGTTATATAAGTTATAGTTTCGACTATATATATTATTTATAAATATAAAAATATTTCCTACATCATGGTATTTTTTTAATCTTTGGACATCACATAAATTAAATTATTTATTACACAATAATGATGAAATTTTTACCTCATTAATAAATGATTTAAATAAATAAGATTATAAATATCCAAAAAATATCCCAAACCTGTCAAATTCTTATGGGATTATATTATTTCGACCATGAATAATCTTATATTTGATATTAACGAATATTTTACCTTTTGAAACCTATTATGAGGCTATAATAAAATAATTGTTTCAAACATTCCTAAAGAGCCACTCCTCTCCCTTATAAAAAGTCCTCACTCCTAACCCATTTTTCACACCTATTAAACATTTTACTCATGCAAACTCTGCTCAAATAATCTCCCAAAATCCCTTTATTCATCCTAGAATCCTTACCTTAGGCATAAAGCACTTCAAAAACCCCGTTTGTATCAAACAAAAGGGAGTTTCCCGATTTAAAGGTAATGTCTTCTCTTAAGTTCTTTTGTTTTATTTTACTTCTCCAACCCACTAAACTCATTATTCATTTATTTTGTAATAACACCAGTATACTCAATATATAATAAATTTTTATGAGAATTATTTGAACTACACTTACACACATCTCCATCTAATGGGTAAAGAACATAATGTTTATGTGGATCGCAAACTGACGCCTCACGAAATGATGATTGTTCAACTATCTCCTACCGCCTCTAATGGTGGAAATTATGATGGAACTATATTTATATATGATATATATTATTTTTATGTTTTCCTTATTCTTCTGTATTTTCCATTTATTTCATACCTTTATGGTTTCCATAATGGGTAAACGCGATAATTTCATTTCAGAAAGTGCGGATTATCACCCCCTCAAAGTGATAATACTCGTTAATGCCTTATGTGGGATGAATAAAGGATGGAGTTAATGATTTTATTTATTATATTATACTATAATTATAATATACATATGTATAATTATATTTTCATTCCATTAAAATATGAAATGAAAATGAAAGTAGCGTTCACGCGTACGTACGGCTTACCGTCTCCATGAACGGTGGATTTAATTTATTCCCTCCAAATTTTATGTACTAATATAAATACATGTATATACTGGATATAAATGATATATATGATATATACATCTTTAATATAATTATGAAGATAATTTATTTTTTACCACAAGGGAAACTTGTAATTTTAAGGTGTTCATTTTTACTCAAGTGCCAAATATCGACAAAACAACTGTTAATAACATAAATGACTACACAATGTTTATAACAAGGTAATAAGTGATATAAAAGGAATAATAAACATGAAAAAGGTTATTATGTAACTAGAAATTAACTTTAGTTTATTATTCTTGAAAATAAATAATTTTCGGGTCAAGTCGGACACAAGGTATGAGATTTCTTATCTCACTTTTAGTTCCATGAGATTTCCATTGTTCGCCACTATTTTTTGCATGTGGTATATTATGTACCGTCATTTTATATATATTTAAATGATTATCTTTATATTAATTGTATTCTATGATTCATTTGGTGGTTATTAACTTTTTTTCATGGAACTTAGTTGATTACAACGTGGTAAAGGGTTTCATCTCACTTTTTATTCCCTTGAGATTCATGCTATGTTGGCCACTATTTCCTTTTGTATGGTGTATGTACTTCCCATTATTGTACTATTTTAGTAACATAACTTCTTTTATGATTATTTATATCATCATTGTATGATCCTTCTTTCATGTGGTGTATGTTTCATATGTTACCAAATCGGTAAGGGAACTTTTCATCCTCCTCTTTTTAAAAGAATTCTTTTTGTTATGTCTTTTAATTTACATCTTATTTTGTTTGGATATGTTCTTATATATCATCACAGAAGTAAAAATTATTTCCAAGTGTTGAGAAAACATTTTTATCTCATTAAATCATCTATGAATTTTAATGTAATGCCGTTAGGCTGTGGAATTTTTACAAGTTAACTTCTTAACCAAATTTATATTCTTTGGGTTCAACTTGCACCTCTCGAATATGCCATCCTATGAATATGTGTGAATGAACTCTGATTGTTTTACACTTAATATACACTTATATTGGGTGTATTTATATTTTTTACACATAACTATGTGATTGATTTATCCTTAATATAAGGATACCACCATTATGAGGGATTTCATCTCAATTTACATTTCCATTGAGACTTTATGGTTTTTATGCACCAATTCACTCTTATGTGGTGTATATACTGTCCTTTTTCATAATATATCATGAATAACTTTTTTATCATAATGCTATAATGTTCTGATTAATTGTTGTTCCTCAATTATTTGTATTCAAGCTTCTCTTTTTTTTCTAAAAAACTGTTTAACTAAAATATCATTTTAAATGTTTTAATGATTTATTATTATAAATATTTCTCATTAATTTCCATGTTTTAAATATGGGTTTTAGGATTTATTTATATTAAAGTTAATGTTTTCAAATGATAATTCATTTAAAATATTCAATGTTTTATGGGACACTTTAATTCAAAAATCTATTTTTAAATGGTTTTGAAAATGATTTAATAAAGAATTGTTTATTTCAATAACTTGATTGGATATATTGGAATGTGGAAATGTTATTTTTTCTTTATAATTGTGTTATGTGTTATGAATACGTTATGGTTCTTGGGAATTGGGTACGTATACAGGTGGTTCCTTGATAAACCTAGGGTGGGTGAGCCCGAGATAGCTCTCCAATGTATTGGGTAACGTGACAGAGGTAACTGTGAATGTGTCTCCTAAGAGTTTAAGTGAATATACAGTGATGGGTATTCCAAATGTGACTACCTATGTAGCTATGATAGCTACAATGCATGTTTGATATGTATTACACAATTTTACTTTATGATTTAATATTTCTGTATGTTATTCATAAATCAAATTATTTTATGACGTATGTTATGATTGAAAAGTATGGTTTTACTGTTTTGTATTTATTAATGGGTTAATGTTTTCATACCTTATTTTATTACCCTTACTGATCTTTTTATGCTCATCCCATTTTTTTAAATGTTTTCCATAGGACTTAAAGATTAATAAGTGTCAAGGATAGGATCAAGGAAAAGTCACACTGTCTAAAACATGGAACTAGACATGAATCTTTTTTAAGAGTTTTTATTTTATGAAAAAAATGGATACTTAGTAGCAGTGTCTCCATGTAATTTTCATGTTGATTTGTAATAGTTATGGACTAATTATCTAAATCTATAATCATGAAAATATCCTTAATGTGAATTATTCACTTAATTCTTTATTATGTAATGTCTTAAGGTCGGGTCCTTATAGTTGGTATCAGAGTTCGGTTTAGACAACTTTAAGGATTATGAGTTTTTGTTAAACACATGGTTAGTACCTATGTATATTATTTCAGTTAAATCCTTGTTTTATAACTTTTTCAGATCAAGGAAAGTTAGTTATATATGGAAGGAGGAGAATCTCAAATGAAATTCTTATCTATTCCTGATGACTTGCTTGAAATAATTATTGCAAAGTCACTTTTAAAAGATTGTGAAACTTTCTCTAGAATAAAACTCACTTGCAAGCAGTTGTTTGGAGATATAAAACACCTCCACTGTACCTCATTATCATCATGGATCATGGGTTGTATTTATACAAATCCTATTTTCAAAATATTCTCATATTTTCAAGAAAGGTAAATATTATCAAGGCATTTAAAAATATTTTACATTATCACAAGATTTTGAAGCATATTATGATTTTGAATAAGGTGATGAAGAAGGAGACCCCTGCACAACCTATCTATATTTTTTTTATGATATATTCTCTCAGCAGATACTTATGGTATTTTAAAAGGACCATTAATTAAAAGTTTCTACTCAAATTCAGTCTGACTATTTTATAGAAATCATGTTTTTCAGATGTTTTGAAATTATATGTCATGCATAATTATTTATCAGACCTGTTTTTCGATGAACACCCATATGACCCATGTTGTACAAGGTGTATTTGGATGAAGGACGCAAATTATTTTTAAGGATCTCTAAATCTTTTTTTCAATGAATGGACCTTCTACCTAAGTGAACTGGATGACGATGAAACCAAATGGACACCATGATCAAGGTATGAGGTTCTTCATTTTGGGGATCATTTTTTTAATATATGGTGGTGAAATAAGACTTCAAGAATTAAGATGTTGAGATAATAATGAATTTGGTTTAAAATGAGATGTATATGGAAACCAATTAGGTTAAAATATGTTGGAGTTATTTTTGAGTTTTATAAAAAGGACAACCCATAGGATGGCTGACAAACTGTCGCATCCGGCAAGGCCGCAGGAATTGAACCCACAGCTGAAGGGCGACAAGGGCGCATTGCCTACCACTAGCCTATGTGAAATCCCTGGTTGGTATGACATATTCTCTTAAGTTAAATGGATTTATAGATCAGGAATAAGTTGATTTTGGGAAGTTATCTTTTATTAAATGGATATCCTTAGTATAGAAAAATGATTTAGTGATTAAGTGATAAATGTTATTGTCGAATACATTCTCTCCTTTGAGGAAACACTATATGCCTAAGGAAGATAGAATACTATAGGATTTCAATTGTGGAATAAGGGTTGAAATTTCAGTTTGTATGAATTTATGTTTTTATTGTGGACATATGATGATTTTATTTATTTATGAAAATGATTAACCTGTCATGGAGAATATGTGATTAGGTTAATTAATTTTCAATATGAGACTTTATAAGTAACTGGTGTAATTTGGAGTCAAATTTTCAGTTCTATCTTGGAAGACTATGTAATTAAATCCTTATGTGATTTGGGTTACAATCTTAGTTTGGATTACTTTTGAATAATTTTAGGGACATTTGTATATTGAATGGTATTAGTTGATCTTTGGGTTTTTTTGACAATTTTTCGAGATTAAGAGTTGTTTTTTCTTCTTGTAAAAGATTGTCCTTTTGGGTATTATCTGACCTCTCACTAACCATTTTGGTTTTATTTGATGTCTAAATGAAATCAAAATATATATTTTTTATTTCATGTATTAGGTGACTATCTAGAAGATGATTATTGTGCTTTTTATGTGACCAATTCTTTTTGAATGCTCATTGATTTGAGAAATGATTAGTTTTCGGTAGAAACTTATTGAAGGATGAAACTCTACATGAAGGTAAGTATATTTCCTTATATTCATATTATATGTAGTAAATGAATTCCTCAAAATTATGAAAAGGAACGTAAAACAAAAACATTGTGGTTTTCATTTCCTACTGAGCAATCAAAGACCATTTAACACATCATAAGTTTGTGATTTTCTTGTGGATAACATTATCATAATCATGTTTTCTATCACTCTACATCAGAACTTGACCATTTGTTCTCCCTTCCATATCCATTTTTTCATATATAGAATCCTAGTATGGGTTATCTCAGGTGACCTTTGTACTTCTCTATCATTCTTTTAAAGTGATAGTTTTACTGACTCTTTTATTATGTGGGACTTTTAAAGAAGTTTCCAAACCAAGTTTTAAAATTGCTAGGATGCAATTCCCAAAAGGGGGGAAGGATGTAACTTCCCAGATAAATAAGGAATAAGAAACTTTTTATATTTATTAATATTTGTGAATTAAATATTAATTTTACTTTAAAGGGGATTCTATGTTCGATAGCATGCCCAATATGCAATAGCGGGTTTCTTTGAAATCTTACACTATACACTAATAATATAATATTGTTATTTTAAATGGTAGTTAATGCTAAGTCATTGTATAGGCAGGAATTAATAGAAATAACTAAAATATGATTATACATGTTTGTTAAATATTTTTACATTTATCCAATAAATGTTAGAGAATTAAAATGAGAAAGAATCTAATTTTAAGCATACTTTTCTTTAAAAGGCCGATTTACAGCCTTTTAACTGAGAACCCTTTTTAAATCCAATTTTTTTCACTATAATATGTCATATTTGAAAAAATAAAATTCTTATTTAGAATCAGATCATCAAAATTTAATTTGGATTAAATTTAGATATTTTTCTGATAAATTTCATTTTTAAATGAATAGTGAAAAATACTGTATTTTAATTCAAAAGTGCCATTTAATATAATTTATTTATATGGTTATATTCTCTTATTCATTGGTTTGAAAGTGTAATTATAATATATTTTTTCCATTTAATCTAATTTTGTTCATTGGAAATAATTAAATTTTGAAATTGGACATAAACAAATGTCAATCTTTTGATAGTTATTATTTCATAAAAACACGCTATATGTTTTTACAGCGGGAATTAAATTAAAATTAATTTTTTCCACTTTTGTATTTTGAATTTGGAATAATGGATTCCATATTTGAAATTCGTAGGTCCAAATTCTGTAAATATGCAACTTTTATTATTATACATTTTAAATATTTACTTCAGTAAATATTTTTTTACCATGATTAAAAGGTAAAAATAATAAATAAGGTGAATATATAATATTATAATAATATTAAATTACCCTAAAATGTGTCGTAATCCTACTAGATGATACATATCCGACAATGGGAATCCTTGGGTGGAATTTGGGACCCCATGGAGCCATATGCGATTAATAATGACAATATATATTAATTAATTTAAAGTAAAGACAAAAATGACATAAACAAATATTTTTTAGTAAATAAATTTTTACATGGGGTTATATAGGTTATTGTTTCGACTATAAATATTATTTACAAAGCTAAAAATATTTCCTACATCATTGTATTTTTTTATAATTTTTTGAAATCAAATATATTACATTATTTATTACATAAAAATGATGAAATGTTTACCTCATTAATAACTGATTTAAATAAAAAAGATTATAAATATTAAAAAAATATCCAAAACCTATCCAATTCTTATGGGATTATTTTTTTCCACCATTAGCCATCTTATATTTGATATTAGATAATACTTTACATTTTGAAACTGAAGAATAGGCTATAATAAAATAATTGTATCAAACTTTTCCAAAAGAGCCCCTCCTATCCCTTATAAAAAGCCCTCACTACTAACCCATTTATCACACATCTTAAGCCTTGGGCTCATGCAAACTATGCTCCAATAATCTCTCAAGAACCATTTATTTAACCTATAATCACTAACTTAGGTAGAAATAACTTCATGAAACCATTTTGGTTCAAACCAAAGAGAGTTATTCGATTTAAAGGTAATGTCTTCAAATAAGTTCTTTTGTTTTATTTTATTTCTCCATCATCCTAAACTCTTTTTGTTCCTTTATTTTGTAATAAAACTAGTATCATAAATATACTAGGATGATTTATAATAATTATTAAAACTACACTTACACACACCTCCTTGTAATGGGTAAATAACAAAATGTTTCTATGGATTGAAAACTAACGCCTCATGAAACGATGATTGTTTAATTATCTATTACCACATCTCATGGTGGAAATTATGATGTAAATGTATTTATATATTATATATATTATGTTTATTGTTTCCTTATTCTTCTGTATTTTCTATTTATATCATACCATTATGGTTTCCATAATGGTTAAACGCGATAATTTCATTTTTGGAAGTGCGGACTACCGCCCCCTCAAATTGATATGACACGTTAATGCCTTATGTGGGATGGATAATGGATGGATTCAATGATTTTATTTATTTTATTATTCTGGAATTATAATATAAATATGTATCATTATGTTTTCATTCCATTAAAATATGAAATGGAAATGAAAGTAGCGTTCATGCATAAGTACGACTTACCGTCTCCATGAACGGTGCATTTCATTTATTACCTCCAAATGTTATGTAATAATATGAATAAATGTATATACTTGATATACATGATATTTATGATATATATATCATTAATATCATTATTAAGATAATGGATATTTGACCACATGGACAACTTGTAATTTTAAGGTGTTTATTTTTACTCAAGTACCAAATATCGATGAAACAACCATTAATAAATTAAATGATTACATAATGTTTATAACCAGGTAATAAGTGATATAAAAGGAATAATAAACACAAAAATGGTTCTTAAGAAATTATAAATTTAATTTATATTATTATTCATGAGATTAAAGAACAATCGGGTCAAGTCAGACACAAGGTAAGGGAATTCTTATCTATCTTTTAATTCTGTGAGATTTCCATTGTTCGCCACTTATTATTTTCATGTGGTATATTGTTTACTGACATTTAGTATATAATTTCATTATTATCTTTATATTCCTGGTATTATGTGATTCATTTGGTGGTTATTAACTTTTGGTCATAAAACTCAATTGATTACAATATGGTAAAGGGTTTTATCTCACTTTTTATTCTCGAGAGATTCATTATATATTGGCCACTATTTCATTTTATGTGGTGTATTTAATTCACATGACTGTACTATTTGAGAAATATAACTTCATTTATGAGTTTTTATATCATCATTGTATGATCCTTCTTTCATGTGGTGTATGTTTCGTAAGTTATGAAATCTACAAGGGAACTGTTCACCCTCTTCTTTTGAAAAGAATTCTTTTTGTTATGTCTTTTAATTTACATATTATTATGTTTGGATATGTTATTATATATCCTAATTTATTTAAACATTATTTACAAGTGATGAGATACCCTTTTTATCTCATCAACTCATTTTCTGAATTTTAATGTGACATCGTTAGGTTGCTGAATGTTTATAAGGGAACTTCTTAACACAATTTCAATTCTTTGGGTTCTACTTGTACTTCTTGAATATGTCATCCTATGAATATGTGTGAATGAAATTTGATTGTTTTACACTTAATATCTAATTATATTGGGTTTATTAATATTTTTTCACACATAATTTCGTGATGGATATATCCTTAATTTAAGGATAACATCTTTATAAGTGATTTCATCTCAATTTACATTTCCATTGAGACATCATTGTTGTTATGCACAAATTAACTTTTATGGGGTGTATATACTATCCTTTGTCATAATATATCATGAATCCCTTTATTCTCATAATATTATAATGTTCTTATTAAATGTTATTCATCATTTATTTGTATTCAAGCATATCTCTTCTTGTTAAAAAACTCTTTAACTAAAATATCATTTTAAATGTTATAAAGCTTAATTATTATAAATATTTATAATTAATTTCCATGTTTAAAAATTGGTGTTTAGGATTTATTTATATGGAATTAATGTTTTCAAATGATAAATCATTTAAAATCTTCAATGTGCTATGGGACACTTTGATTCAAAAATCACTTTTTAAATGGTTTTGAAAATGATTTGATAAAGCATTGTTTATTTCAATATATTTATTAGATATATTGGAATGTGGAAATGTTATTTTTCCTTTATAATTATGAAATGTGTTATGAGTATGTTATGGTTCTTGGGAATCAGTTATGTATATGTGTGGTTCCATGATAAACCTAGGGTGGGTGTGCCCGAGATAGCTCTCTATTGCATTGGGTGACATGATAGAGGTAAACATGAATGTTTCTCCTAAGAGTTTTAGGAAATATATTGTGATGTGTGTTAAAAATGTGACTCCCTATGTAGCTATGATAGATACAATGTATATTTGATATGGATTCCAAAATTTACCTTTCTTATATATGATTTCTGTGTATTATTCATAAATCTTATAATTTCATGAGGTATGTTATGATTGAAAAGTATGGTTTCATTATTTTGTATCTATTGATGGGTTAATGTTTTCTTTAATTATTTAATAACACTTAATGAGCTTTTTGTGCTCATACCAGGTTTTTGAAATGTTTTCTATAGGACTTATTGTTGAATAAGGGTCAATGATGGGATCAAGGAAAATTCACGCTCTCTAAAACATGGAACTAGACATGACTCTTTTTTAAGAGTTTTTATTTTATGAAAAAAATGGATACTGAGTAGCAATGTCTACATTTAATTTTTCAAGTTGATATGTAATAGTTATAGCCTAATTCTCTAAAAATATAAACCTGAAATGATCCTCAATGTGAATTATTCATTTAATTCAAGATTATGTAACGTTTTAAGGTCGGGTACTTATAGGGAGATTGGACTTCGATGAAGGATATTACATAAACAAGACATAATTATACTATATAAATAAATCTTGACATATCATGCCACTAGTTAAATTGTAGGCGAGTATAAGATAAGAAAATAATGAACTTGAAAGGAAAAAAAAGAAAAAAATGATGTTTACCTCTTAAATTCCTCTCCTTGAGAACCTCTTTAAGGCCCTTGGTTTTGGACTTTTAATGAGACCAGAAGGTCTTGGACGTTGGAATGATTCTTGGTAGGAGTATTGGAAAGAATTTGGACATGTATCAAATCATTTAATTTGTGTGGAAATAGTTGGTGAGGGTGGTATTTATAGTTGAGGATATGAGTGTTTTTTGAATATTTTATCCATTTGTTTATTATTTTTCATCAATACGATGAATAGATTGAGAATTATACCTATATATATTAAAATAATGAATTTTATTTCTATATTATAGGATTAAATCATAAATAAATAATTTATGACTCCATAATACATTTATTTATTATTTATTGTAAATTATCATATTTTACTATTGACTAAAACTTATAGTATTTTAGAAAATTATAAAAATTTTACCAACTTTTTTTCAACCTTTAGAACTCAAAAATGAACTCTATTTTATGAAAATAATTTTATAAATATGATATATTTAATTTTTAATTAAATTCGTCATTTAAAAGAAAAATACAAATTTAAAATTTATAACTAATTTTATAACACTATGAGAAATTAGAAAAGTTCTCATAAAATTATCCGAAAATCATAAGACAAAAAATATTAATATATGAATTTATTTTTAAAAAACAATATTTCATTATAATGATTACATTAATTATTAAAATTTTAATAAAAGTTTTATGTTTAAAAAAATATCAAAATTTAATTAATAATTTTTAAAATTTTTATTTACTTATACTATGATATAATTATATCTTACATTAATTTATAAGATGGTAAAATTTTATATATTATTTCTTGGTGAGGTCACAATTATATTTTTTATTTTACAATTCATAATTCTACCATTACTATTTTGAAGGTCAAGTTATAATTTCGTTTCTATAAGATCTTTAACTTCTGTAAATACAACTTATTTCATTAATTCCTCGTTTATAAAGTGTGTATTTTGTACTATAAGTGATTTTATGAAATAAATATTAAAATGTAAATTTCCTTGATAGAATTTTTGGTCATTATATTACAGCCTCTCTAATCATGTTGATCCTAAAAGGATACAATTTTGATTGGATTGATCAGTGTCATCCATCATTTGGTTATCAAAGGAGATGTTGGTCAATGCCCAAGTGCTTTGATTTCTTAATGAGAGTGTTCTATTTGAGGTTCTTTGTGTCACCTCCCATATGGTATTGGGATGTGTTTTAATGAAACAAAGAGTATATATATCTTATTGGTCTTGGTAGTTACATTATCACATGTGTAATTATGTCCCTCATGTCCAGAAACTAGTGGAATTCATGTTTCCGCTAAAGTTGTAGTTACCTTACCTCATCAGCGAGGGATTTTTGGTTTTCACAGATCACAAGAACCTAAAATATGTATTCCCTCAGTAGGATATAAATCTACATCAGCAAATGTGGATAATGTTTCTTAAGGATTACGAATTTTATATATTAATAATGTTGGAAAAATGGAATTTTCTTTACAATATGTTCAGTCAGAAGTCCCAAAGAGATGTGGCTCGTGAGTGTGAAAATTTCAGAAATAGATTTAAGAGCATGAATTAATGTAACCAAATGTCGAAGAGAGTACTGGTCGAGTTAGTATTTGTCAAATTATCTGGGATTAATCCTTTCTGAAATAGGAGTAGAAGTGTAAGTGGGTAGACATATAGGTAGAGGTGATGTGTTATAATGTTGTTCATTTGATTCCCTTGAGGGATGGTCAGAGGTTGATAAGAACTGGGTGTTGTTATAGAGGAGGTTGTTTGTTCTACAGATGATGAGTGGGGTAGTTCTCCATGAGGTATAGGTCTCCCCTATAGCATTACATCCTCAGGTGAAAAAGAAGTATTGTGCCTTAATGATACATATTTTGTAGTTATGGAAGAAATGGTAAGTGGTAGGGTTTATGGTGAGGTGTCTAGTTTTTCAGTGGGTGAAAGAAAAACATGCTGTTGCGTTGGATTTTCAACAGTCATTGGATGTTCCTAAGTAGAAATTGGAGGGGGAGGATATAGATTGATTTTTTCACAAGGTTACCCTATGTTCAGGGAGGTTTTGACATAGTTTGGGTGATAGTGGATTGGCTGAAAATGTAGACTCATTTCAAAGAAATCTGGTAGTCGAGTGTCGTATATGTTTTTGTGAGGTGGTATGTGAAAGATGTGGTTTGGATTCACAAGGTTTCATGGACCATCATCTATTATTGGGATCCTTGTTTTACCTCACATGTCTAGAGGGGATATTACTATCCATTTTTCTACCAATTATGACTTACCACTGCATTCCCCCTTTAGAAAGATGCGTAGAAAGATCAAAAATCGAAATATTGTATGATATGTTGCAGGCATGCATCTTGGACTTTGATTTTGATGTGGTGTAGAGAACGATAAACAAAATATAATTATTTTGAGAGAGGATGAAGGTGGTTCAGGACCATCAAAAGGAATACATTGACATTAGGTAAAGGTCATTGGCATTTGAGGTTGGAGAGCATGTTTTCTTGGGGTTTCCAATCAATTTGGATAGTGGAGGTTTTGTTGTAGTATTATGTTCTTTCCTCAGTTAGTTGTGACTTTTGAGTTATTGGGGTGAGTTGGTCAGGCAAAATACTAGTTGGTATTACCCCCATGAAAAAAAGGATCAACAAAATCCTTCACATGTCCCAAAATTGTCAATCTATTCATGATGACCTAGACAATATTGATTGTGGAGAGTTAGATATCAATAATTACCTACCAAATGTGGAGTGACTAGTAGATATTCAGGGTCATCAAGTGAGTATTTTTTGTGGATAAACCATTTTCTGGTTTTGTGTTTAGTGGAGGAAAGATGACCCAGAGAAGAGTACATGGGAGTGAAACATGTACATGTGTATCTAGTACCCAGAGCTTTTTTTGGTTCTATTTTCACGGTTTAGTTTTGATGACGTGATGTTAGGATCTTTCTGTTATATGTGATGAGATTTTTCCAAATATTTTGATTTACAATAATGGCATATAAAGAGAAGATTACCAAATTCCTAATCATGATGAATTATACCTTGAAACTATTAAAAACCTGTAATCGAGTTTGTGTCACCCATGGTGGACAATATCATGACACAGAAGAACAAATTACTTGATTCATGTGATTTTTGAAGTGTTGTGGATATTTCTTGTGGTGGTTGATGGTTTGGTCTATATAGAGTTTGAGATTGGCAATTGGATGGTTGTAAGGAAATGAGTTGGCTAGTGGTTGGTGTCGTATGGTATCATGTTGTTCGCAGTGACAGGTGGTGACATTGGATGTGTAAGATATTGTGTGGGTGTTTAATTTTGGCATGTTTTTCTGGAGGTTATGTTTAGGTTGAATGATATCATTGAGAGTTATATTCTATAGTGGTTGTTAGGACCCCTTTTGTAACAAACGAAGATGTTATAAATGAAATTACCCTTTTGATTTAAGTTAATTTCTTATTTTGAAATATATTTATAAAAAACATGCAATTATTTAGTTGAATATTAATTCATTTAAAATAACCTTAAGAAAATTTATTATTGATAATATAGTCGTTGAACAGTGATAACACGATTTGTGTATATATAGGTCTTTAACAAATCCAATTTTTATTGAAAAAGGAATTGGTGGCCTCGACCAGTAGGACTTTACCCTATAAAGTTCATTTATCTGAGCTTCTCCGGGAGATATAATCTCAAGAAATTTCCCTCTATCGGGTTCAATTTGATATCAAACAACTTAAGCTTGTGTGAAACCATTTACAAGATAAGTTCAAGCACAACGAGATCCAGACCCAAACCATGTACATCGAACCACCCCATGAATTTATTATCATCATGTACCTTACTCTTAGTGAATTAACTGATGTATTAAAGGGATATTTATCAAGACCCCAATATTATGTATATATATATTGTATGTAAAAATGAATATATTTTCATTTTAGTGTAGCATCATAAATTATTTTTGATTTTTATTCAACAAAACAAAAATTATATTTTAGAATATCATTGAAATTCATGTAATGAATTTATTTTGAAGAACTAATTAATTTATTTTGTAAATGAATGATTTTTAAAAAAAATTATTATTAAAAAAAATTTATAAATGGGAATGTATTTCTTATGAACTCAAAATACTCTTTATATGGGTTAGAAAATAATTCTTGTCAGAAAAACTCATAGTTTTTATGTAAAAATTGAATTTTATTTCAAAAGTGAAATTGATCATATTTAGGAAATTATTTAGATAAATTGAATATTATTTTTTTAATTATAGTATTGAAATTTTCCAATAGTGATGTTATCAATATTTTCTTAGACAATCGAATTTTCCAGTAAAATTTAAACAACATATAAATATGCAGTGTGTATTATTACATCATAATGACCAAAAATGATGTAATAAATACCATAATGGTAATCCATTGACAAATATATGATTTTACCTTAAAATAATATTATTTTATGTTCATTTGGTTAATTATATGAATCATTTAAGAATATTCCAAAACATATAATATATTTTAATATTTTAAAATCATTTCCTTAAGAGTGTGACTCACCTCCAATTAAAAAATAGCATTATATTAATATGTTCATACCTTATAATGTTAAAAAAATTAAAAACAGACCACTTTTATAGAAACCATGTTAAAACATTCAGTTTGTTTTTTGTTTTGGTTATTTCTTTATAAAGAGTCATGAAATAATGTTTGAGAAATATTAAATAATTTCCCACTATTTTCCTATATAAAGAAACCAAATATCTCATTTCCCTTTACTCAAAATACTTGGAGGACATCCATACACTTCTATTATCTCTATATAATCCCCATAAGTTCCCCTGAGATATCAATAAACCCCTTTCATGTTTTTGGCGTCATAATCTCAAGGTAAGGGTTATTTCCTTTCTCTTCTTTCTTCAAGTTTCTTTATTATCTTATACAATCTATTTCTATTTTATTATATTTGGATATGTATTATCACATCCCTACCACATCCTATTTTAATTCCAAATGACGTAATACATATTTATCTCTCATAGATTCAATTTATAATTTTTTTTGTGATGTTGTTATACTGGAAAATTATCACCATGATTTTCCAAGCTTCCCCAATTTTGTAGTGAATATCATTCCCATTTCCCATAAATGGTGTTCAAATATAAGCACGTATAATTTTTAATTAAGGAATTATATACATGTATTCTACACTCCTATATCATAGAATTAATTAGGATGGTTGATGAATCCATGTTCTATGGTCTATTTTTTGGATCGTAATGTATGTTATTGAAGTTTAATACTGGAGGGGGAGAATTTTATATATTAAATACATTCATTTTATTACCTTAAAATAATTTAGATTAAATTTATTAAATAATGCTATTAATAAAAACTCATTAAAATTTAAACATTAACAAACATGGTCCTTGGGTCTAATTGAACGTGTACCATAATCACAGTAGTTATAATAATATCAGAGTATATGGAAAAATTATAAATATAACATAAAAGCATATAGAAACTTAATAAGAGAAATATTTTTTTCTCAAATTAATTAATTAGAGTAATAAAACTATATTGCAATCAAATTTATTACAATAAACATGATGTGAAGGAAAGATGAATATAAAAGAATCATTTCCTATTACATGCAAGAGAAATAATAGACTTTTATGAAACAAGAAATTGAATATGAATTTGATTATTTTATCCCAAAGAGAAGGGTATCCAATAATCTTGGATAATAGTACCTTGTTTTATACGTTCAAGCATGTCTGAAATTTCCTAAAAATGAAATCCCTAGATATTTTGATTAGCTTCTCTGTCTACCTATCCCTAGAAGGCTTCGATACAACGATCGACTTCTTTGTATGTATATCCCCAATAACCCTCAATATGATGATCGACTTCTGTCACACTAACCTTGTGTTCCCTCGATCAAAAAAATTAGTTAACTATCTTTCTAGCCCCATAATTCAATGATCATACTCACAGAATTGTACAGATAAAGCAATTAAAAAAATCATAAGGAGAAAACATGACAAGGTTTCCTATGGAAAGACTCTCTCTAAATAAATACAAAAGGAAAAGAACAAGTTGTTCATTATTTTTAGACTTTAGAAAAATTGTGATCAAAATGGAATCATTGGCATCAAACTCTTCAAATGACTAGATATTTATAGTCATTCCTCTAATGGTCATCTTTATGCTCAACCACTAATATTTCTCTATGTTTTCCACAATCACTTAGACAACTGGCACATCAATGACTATATCATAACAGAAAGTCCAATGTTTTGTTCAATACACCATTAATATTTAAATAGTATTCCATTATGAAATAATGTAGTTTATCATATTAAATATATAAAATTTAGTCAATCCATGGGATTTCCTTAAATATATCATTATGATGATCGTTATATGTATGAGTCATATGTTTATTAGTTCTGATATTATTACAATTATGAATAATTTTTTGATATAAATACTATACAAAAAGTCTTAAAATAGATCCTATAAGGGGGATCTTGATTGGTATCATCTTCATAATCATTTTGATAATTATAATAAGTAAAGTTATCAGAAATTAATTAACACTTTAGAACTATTTTAAAATATTGTTAATGTGTGTTTTTTCTATAAAAACATTCTAAAACCCTTTTGACAAAAGAAATTCATTATGTATTTAAGAAATAGTTTTCTTATTTTCCGAAAAAGTCTGGAAAATTAATTAGTAAAACATTTTACTGAACTATCTCCCCCTTTTTTGAGAGCACAAACATTAAGATTAAATGAAAAATATATTTTATTATCATTGAATTAACTTTTATTTAGAAACTAAATTGAAATACGTATCTCCCCTGGAGTTTTAAAATTTTTTTAAACAATTTGATGAATGAACAAAACCCTAATGATAAAAACTCCACCTAAGGATAATATTATATTATCTACAATAATCCCCCCTTTTGAAAATTAATTTTCATAAAGAATGAAAATTTCTCTTAATTTTTTTTTCAACCCCTTAAACAAATAATCTCCCCTTTTATATAAACTTCCCCCACCCCTTTGTGATTTCTTAAAATGACTGGGGAAAACCATTGAATACCCAAAAGGGTTAAAAGAACAGTTACTTGAAAAAAATTAATGATCTAACTAATCAATCATAAAAAATAAAAAAAAATTAAGCCACTAAGAAATAAAATAATATTTAAACTATCATATTCTGATATTAAGATTAATTCATTTATAAAAAGAGTTTTCATAAAAATGATTACAATAATAATTCACGATAAAAAATCATTATTCTTTATATATTATCATTACATTGAAAGGTGACTTGACCTTTTTGAATTACTTTCGATCTCCAAGGATATTTTCTATGATTTCATCTTGAGATCAGATATTCTCTTCTTGAATCCAAATTCATTATTCTAATGTTTCTATATATTTTTTCAAAGAGATGATTTTATATTTGTAATACTTGAGACTTGAAATCTCTATTCCAATGTATTTCATTTTCTTATTGATTACTTTCAATTCTTGATACTAGATTTCTTATTCATACAGCATCCTATTTTCCATACTTTTGGATATTTTTTTGATGGATTCCTTGGATTTATTCAAAGCCTTTGTTACATCATCAACATTATCTTTGAAAATTTTGTGATCCACATTGACATGATTAGACCACATTTTTACTTCTATACATGACTTTCTATGAGATTGGTAGATTAATTGATGAGTTTTTAACTCATCTTCAATTCCAATCAACTTTTTCGGTACAAATATTAGTTGTATCTCGTTTTTGATGGAGAGTATCATGAATCCTCTCGCACTGAGACTCATGATTTGGAAAATATGGTATTATTCTTTCACTTATTTTAATGGAATCAACAATATAATAAATTAATTTTAAATAAGTTGACCTGAAAACAATAAATTTGGATTATTGTTGAATAAAAAGAATTTAGGGAGTATTGGTTCCAATATCACTTTGTTTTCATTTTTCCATTTTCACCATTCTTTGAAACTGACCTTTAAATTCTATATCTAACCTGATTTGAATCATAAATTTTAATGACATCATCATCATCATTACTTTTTTTGGAATGATCTTTATCATTTTTTTTAACTTTTCCCTTTTTCATCATTCATTGATAATGATTCAGTTACATGAACTAATTTGGTCATTTTTTTCACTGAACATTTAGATTTTTATTTTTTATTTCCTCTGGAATAAAATTATGTTGAAGATGATTTTATTGTTCTTATGGAAAGATTATCAGCCTGAACATATTGATCTTTACCATTATCATCTTCAATATCTTTATCTATATCTCCTTCGTCTTTACTGTATTTTCCTTCTACATTATCAACAACACACTATTTTACTTCATCGTATTCAATTCTTTATCCATCTTAACCTACTATAAATTTGGCATAGTCAATATATTCTACAACACCATCTTCCATTTCTTTATGAAATAACTCATGGAGTTGATATTCTATTCTTAACTTATCCTTACCCATGAGAAATGTTTCCAGTCATTTTTCTGGTATTTATGTTGGAATTGATTGATCACCTATTTTTTTATTTCCCTTGTCTATGATATAGTGATGTTTGGAACCTACACGAATAGTTTCATGAAAATTTAAACTATTATTCTATATTTTTTTATGTTTCTTTGGCATTTTTAATCAAGGAATATTCTATTATTACACCTTTACGTTCTTATTTTCTTTATTTTATATTTCAACTTTTTCTTTCATTTTTGGAACAATTTAATCTTATAATAAAAACGCCAGAAGAGTTGATTCTGAAATATGGATCCCCTTATTTTATTTCATCTGTTTTTTTCTTCATTCTACTGTTATTTCAAATAGAACATTCTTTTATTTATTTAACATTTAAGGTGAGGAAGTTTCAGCTTTTCATTTCTTACTTTGACTATCCTGCTGAGTATTATTTATAATTTTTTGAGTAGTTTTCTTTGGTTTCGTTGAAGATTCTAGTTCTAGAGAAATACAGTGATATTTATCAAGAAATTTTTTTATTTAATCATCAAAAAACTACTTCATTTTCTTGAGTATATCATCAGTAATGAGAATAATTTTCATTTTTGTCTATTTTCACTTACTTACAAAATTGATGGAGTTCATGCACATGAGAAATAAATTTGTTAATGCGGTTAGAAACATGATAATTTGAGAAATAATTATCCTAGAATTCATATTACTGATAAAATGTAATATGTATCTGTTGATATCTCTCTTTCTCAAATTTAAAAGAAAATATAAAATAAATACATCTGTGGAATATAGTGTATCATGATCCCCATTTCATGGTATTAAAAATATATGCATCATTAAAAAATAATCTGATTTGTTTTAGTAAGATGAGTAACCTTTCATATTTTCTCAAAGTGACCAAATAATGAATCTTTATCATTATTCTAATCAAAATATATCATTCTATCAGGCAATTTGGGAGAATTCAAAAAGGCTTCTCCATGTGATGGTATTCCAAAATAAATGACTACATTTCTGTAAGACATATGAAATCCCCTTCCACAAAGTCAGAAATAAATATTTTGATTCCCATATTTTATTTGAAACTCCACTTATTTATAAAACACAATGACTTTGTATTGAATAATTAGTTCTTTATCCCCATCGAATTTTTCTATAAGTAAGAATTCCCATTCTTGAAATTTTATGATTTTTTTCATCAAAAAAATATACTTATGAAAAATGGTTTCTCGACTATCCATTATATAAATACAAAGCACTCATCATAATCCTTTGCATGCATCTATATTTAGTAAGAGGTGTAGGATTGAAATATAAATATAGATTCTCAATTACAAGGGGGTGAATTGTATGTTTAAAAACACTCATTTTTAACTTTAAGAAAAACTATGTTTATCAATGTTATACAATGTAAATTGACATAACCTATTTTAGTCATAACAACATGCTAGGTTCTAGAAATGCGGTTCCAAAAATGAAACTTAAGGAAATTTTACAAGGAAATGAATATAACATAAAGAATATAGAATCTTACTTATCAGAGTATAAAGAAGTACAGGAAAGTATATGAAAGTTATACATTCTTACATTATCTAAATACAACTGAAATAAACTTGAAACAAAACAAGTAACATTGTTAAATATTTAAACCCAAAGAAAAGGGTATCTAATAACTTTGGATAAAGGCCCCTTGATTTATACTTTATAGAATGTCTATCTAACCCACACTCAGGTAAGCCCTCGAAATGAATATCGGAATATATTTTCTTATCCTTATAAGCCCATGAACTTTAAGGTAGTATACACCTTTATCTTACTATCCCTGAAAGACCTCGATTGTACACAGCAACAATTGGAGTTTCATGAAGCAAGCTGAACAAAATGTTCAGTATTCACAAGGTATGAGAGTCTCTCTCTCTCCCTGGAAATCACTTCAGTATCATGTGATATCTAGATAATTCTCAGTGTTGTTGTCTTATGAGCTCGTTCAAATGAGCCCCAATTTATAAGCACTTCTCCAATGGTCAACTCCCTCCACCAATGGTCATATTTGTCCTTGAATATTGGATGGACCTGTACAAATTTCACTCAAAAAATGGTTTGTTAGAAATATATTGTATGACATCGTTTCATTACTATAACTAGCATAAGTTAAATAAGTTTCCTTACCAAATAGAATATAACGACATATAATTTTCCATTAGGGACAAGAAAAATAAAAACTTATCTCCCGTTACATAGGAATCATTTTTAATATGACTAACTACCCCTTAGGTTTGGAAATCCCAATAGATCGTATTCTTGACTTCCTTAAATAAAATTTTCTTTTTCCTAAGTAAGAAAATATTTTTTGATGAAAATCCCCCATAGATAGAACCCCCCTTAAATAGGGAATTCAATTATTTAAATAGTATTCTTTGTATCATTCCTTTATCCTCCTTTGTTATTTTCAAAAATTAATAAAGAGAATGTAAAAAAAATATGGAACCTAATGAAATAGTACTATACAAAAAAATGCATGATGAACAACCAAAATTTTATTATGATGGGAAACTTTTATACAAAGAAAGAAATACAACCAAAGTCAGATGGTGGGAAAAAATATTATACCTCCATACCCTATGAAATTAACTTCTTTAAGATCGTTTTCAGCATCATTATCTCCTTATGATCTTCTTCCACATGCTTGAGCAATTTATCCTGATCTTCATTTTTCTTCTCTAAGGCTTTGGTATTTTCTTCCTCAGCCTTAAAAATATATACCTCAGCCACAAAAAGATTTTCTTTCATAGAAATATTTTCATCAAAATCTATTCTGAGATCCTTTTACCTTGTCCAATTCATTTCCACTGAATTAATCTTCCCATTCGAATCCTTGCCTTACTGCTTCCGAGTTGTTTGTTCGAGAAATAGATTTTCCTCACACATTTTAGTAAGATCATTAATATTACCATATTATGTGTCAAAATAATCCTTCCCAATTTCTTCAAAATCATTATGGATTCTCATCTCTTTGATTTTATTGTTTGACCACATAGTGATTTCCTTGAATTATATTTTTTGAGCTTCAAATCCAATAAAGAAGGTTTTGAAATCCGCCACAAGACAGAAAAATATATCTATAAGAATGATAAGTGAATCTGATTTCTGATTAAAAAAGTGCAGAAGCATCTAGAACCTCAAGTATATACTTAGAAATAATGGAATAGTAACAACCAAATTCTTAAAATATTAGACCACCAAACCATGTCCAATAAAAGAAGATTCTGAATCAGACTGTTCAATTGGTGAGGATTATCTTTCTATCTCTTCTGCATTATTTATGGAATGAACACCAACATCATTCTTTTTCACTATGGATTTCCTATGGGTATAAACAAAAACTTTATTTACATTATCATCTCTCTGAATGATGTATTCATCTTTTAGAAATTAATGTTAACTATTTGATAATTGAACAATCTTGACTTTTTAAATATCTTCTTTCTCAGCACATGCGACAAGATCCTCTAGATGAACAAATTCATTATTACTAATATCTTTTTTAGATAATTAATTCAATACTTCATGGCCATTTCCTTATTTATCTAGGGTAGCATGTTTTTAAGATTCTGCTTCAAATGTTCAGATTGACAGTCTCTCCGAATGACTATACTTCTCATGATATTCTTCTACCTTCCTTGCCATATCATCGGTATCACCACTTCCTTATTCTTCTTCATCTTCTTACACTTCTTCCTATTGAATAATTTTTTTTTGTTATAGGTCCAAAATCATCATCTTCTTTCCCAGAATTACAGGAAGCGATTCTTGCATAATTAATTCTCTCACCTAGAGTTGTTCAGAAGATTTCTCATCAACCTTAAGAAGGGATTGGATGATTTCTGCCTCCAACATCTTCTTCATATTCTTCTTTTATTTCTTCTGCTTCTCAAGATTCTCAGCAACATTAAACATTAAATCTTTTTTCTAAGTAGGGTAGAAGCCCAAACTATGCTCCTCTTCTTTCTTATTCTTCTTGTCTTACCTTCACATAGAAACCACTTCATCTGGATAAGTATTTTGATTCTTTTTTAGGTGGTGTATATTGAGTTTCCATATCCACATGTGTTTTTTGGTTTTCTTCTGGTTCCTTCACCTTCCTCTTATTTCAACCCTTCTTCGATGTTTCAGCCACTATTAGTTTTTTTATAGATCGTCGATTTTTGATTCTGAAAAATCAGATAATTCTTTTGAATCACTAGAAAAACCAACCTTCAATCTCCTTAGAGTATAATCACACAGAAACATTACTTTGAAATTTCATGGCTTGGAACTACAAGGAATTTTAAAAGATTCTAGACAAAGGACTATAATCATGGAGATAATAACTGGATACATGATGATTTGAGATTTTAGAGTTCCATTATTGATATTAATGATTTTGATCAAGACATAATTCACCAAATTTATCTTTCTGAGGTTCAACTAGAATCCCTAAATGTTGATGTCACTTTTCATCAAGGTATCCTTATACCATTTTCTCAAAATTCTATAACCTAGATCACATAACTCTTGAATCTAGAGTTTTGTTGAGAGATGTATAATCTTCAAAGTCTTAACCATTTATAGAAGAAGGCACTCTAAAGCCTTCTCTTTATTGAATGAGCCTGAAACGTCTTGTAACTTGTGGGAGAAAAATTATTCTTCACCCTCATACAAAATTCCAACCATATTCGTAGCCTTACTGTACAAAAGGGTGTAGGTATTTCCATATCACTTGTAGGATAATGTTTCTCTTCCACCTTCATTTAATAAACTTACTAATTCATAGAATTCAACCCACAACTCTAGATAAACATAGTAATGTTCCTACAATTTGGATACACATAAGATCTCTCATCCATTCAGCTTGATATGATATGAAATAAAAAAATCATACTTAGTAATGAATTTAGGATCAACTATCATTTATCTTTGTATCTTCCATTCAGATATTTCCTTTACTTGTGAAATTTCATTCTAAGGATAATCTTGCAAAAAAATTAAAAAATGAGGAAAACTTGAAGATTCAGAATGACCTTATGTAGAAAAGTATAATATCAGCACCCAATGAATTTGAAGAAAAATGTGGGATAACCATTGGGGGTACATATATAGGTTTCTATATGACTATTCATATTCATTTATTCATCAAATAGTTAAAATAATATTGATCAGTTATTATGGTTGAGATAATAGACGAAGAAAAAATTTCGAAGGATCCGATCTTTTGAGTTTTTTAGGATAAAAATTCATATTTAATGAAAAGTGAATCCAAAAAATTATAACAAAAATGAAAAATTTATTTATGTAAAAAGATGATAACATGTATTTATGAAAGGAATCGTACCTTATGGATAGTTAAAAAAATTATCTATAATGAGTACAATTCTTTTTGAAGAACATTAGACTTCGATTTTTTTTTAAAAAAACATATGGTTATGAAAATTTGTATTACAAAAAAAATGACTTCGAAAATTATGATCACAAAAAAAATTATTAAAAAAATTTCAATTATGAAAAAATTAATTAAAAAATTTTTAATGAAGGAAAATTTTGAAAAGGAGGGATGATTTATGAATAAAATGAAAATGTACTCCCCCTATGAAATGGAGTTTCTTACTCTAAAGAGATTGGTTTCAATAATAAGTTCATATGGAAGATTAACATACAGTTATCATTCCTAACTTTTGTTTAATGTATTTAAATCTATCAGATGGTAAATATTTTGTAAAATATCAGCAAGTTGATATTGTGTTCTGATAAATTGAGGAATGATATCTCCTTTTTGTGTGTGATCCCAAAAAACTGATTCATAATATGTATGTGTTTTTCACGGGAGTGATGTGATGGGTTTTTACTTAAAGGAAATGAAACATGTATAATCGCACAGAATTTGTGTTTTGGTAAAACTCATACCATAGTCTGTGAGTGTGTGTTGCATTAATAACACTTGGTCATAATAATTTCCAGCTGCTACATATTTGGCTTCAGCATCGGAAAGTGCTACTAAGTGTTTCTTTTTTCATGACCAAGAAACGAATGAATCTTCTAATGAAATGACATGTTCTAGATGTACTTTTTCAATAAATTCTACATAGACCAAATTCAGAATCCAAAAGTCTTTTTATGTATTTATATTGGAGCATTGGTTTATTTATAATCTATTCCTTCTTGTAGATTGTAGCCTTTAGCAACTAATCTAGCCTTATTTCTTGCTATTATTAAATTTTCATCACACTTATTTCTGAATAACCATTTTACTCCAACAATATAATTTTTCATTATTTCTATCAACCAAGATATAGAATTTATTCCTTTTGAACACATTTAGCTCATCCTACATGGAATTTATCCAATCGTCATCACCTAAAGCTTCATCAGTTCTTTTTTGTTCTAATTGGAAAAGGAGTGCTAGATGTTCTACATACCTTTTTATGGAACTTCTAGTCCTTACTAGTTGATTTACATCTCCAATGATATTATCATCAGGATGATTCTTAAGAGACAATCTATTTTGGTTTTTTAAGACATGGTCATTAACATATGGTATGAAATATTCTCGGGTAAATGCTTTTGAAAAATGTTCTTGAACATTTTCCTTTTTAGAAGATTCTTCTATCAAGGGCTGATAATCAGTTTTTTAAAACACATCTGATGATATAGGTTGGGGTTGTATAAAAAAAGGATCAATTTCACAAATTTAACATGTACTATTTCTTCAAAAGTACAAGTATCTTTATTAAAAAAATCTATAAGCCTTAGTAGTTGTGTAGTAGCCTAGGAAAATTTTCTCTTCAAATTTGGGTGTGAATTTATGTAAATTATATTTCATATTCAAAATCAATACTTTTCAACCAAATTCCTTGAATTAGTGAAGTCTAGGTTTTCATCCATTAAAATTCATAGGAGGTTTTATTAAGAAAATGTACATTCAAAACTCAATTTATAGTATAACAAGCAGTACTTATAGCTTCGTCCCAAAAGTGTTTAGCTATAGAATATTCAGTAAACATGGTTTTAGTTATCTCTTGAATAATTCTATTTATTCTTTCAATAAAACAATTTTTTGAGGAGTTCATGGTGCTAAGAAGCTATGAGTTATGGATTTTTTACTACACAAATTTTCAAAATCAGAATTTTGAAATTCATCTCTCTGGTCATTATGAATAGTTATCAATAGAAGGTTTTTCTAATTATTTAATTGAGCTATAGTTATTGTAAAATAAGAAAAATAGTCAGTTTTCATTTCTATAAAATAGACCCACGTAAATCTAGTGTAATCATCAACTAGGACTAAATCATAATATTTTCTTCCAGTGCATTCAGTTTGTACTGGACAGAAAAGATCTATATGCACCAACTGTAATTCATTAGTAGTTGACACTTCACCAATTGATTTAAAACGTTATTTATGTTATTTTTATATTTAAAATGATCAAAAACATTTGAATAATCATATCTAAGATCTGGTAGACCCTTAAGAAGTCTTTTCATAGAGAGTTTACATAGGTTCCTAAGGTTACAATGTCCAAACCTTATATCCCATAACAATGTTCGATCTTCCATTGTACAAAGACAAGGTTTGTCTTGGATCTTAAGGTCTTCTATGGTATGTTTATATACATTCTCTATCTTATGGGAAGAATGAATAAACTCTTACATGGAATTGTGTACTAAGGACTTCTCATTCCTAAAACTCATAAAGTAACCTTCATCACATAATTGACTTTCTCTAATGAGTTAATGGTTAAGACCCCTAACAAATAAAACTTTTTAAATCGAAATTTTTTCAAGAAGAACAATGTTAAATATAAATATAATTTCTCCCTGAGCATTTTCTCTGAAAGTTACTTTTCCTCTTTTCGTCTTCATAATCTTTTAAAAGAGGTTTTTGCTCGCAGTCATATTCCAGGAACATCCATTATCAATGTACCATATGTTGTGGTTTCTACTGTATTTATTTACCAAAAAATTAGTTTATTATACTTTCAAAGTCCAAATTTTCTTGGATTCTAAAATTTCATAATGAATGATTTTAGGAATCCACATTTTCTCTGAAAAATAAGCTTTATGAAAACCTAAAAGATGAGCTTTATTTGAATAATTTTTTATCATTTTGAACCACAATAAAATTTAGTACCTAATAGAGAACTTTAAGGAATAAAATTGTTATTATTAAAAACTGGATTATAATGAGTATAACCAAATCCAGAACTATTCTATAGAGGTCGAATTTGGGAATACATTGTGTCAATGTTTTCCTTAAATGAATTAAAATTTGACAAACATTCCCTTAAAGAAAATATTTCTGAATTTATTTTATAACTATGTTTTTATCCTCAGAAAAATTATTTTAAGAAATAGAGTTATTCACTAATATATGTTTCATAAAAATTACATTTTCAAGATCCATTGATAGTTTATCTTTCATGGAATTAACTTCCTCATGGTTCTTGTAAATATTTTTAAAATCAACAATTTTTTTATCAAGATATTTAGAATGATCCGATAATCTTTTGTTTAAAATTGAAATTATACAATTTTCCTATAAAGTGTTTTCTTGAGTTTAGAATTTTCATCCTCAAGATGTTTAGAAAACCTAGATACTTCTTCACATGTAGGTAACATATTATCTTCATTAGAAGTAGATTATTCATATTAAGACTTATATTATTTATCATCAGTATAATTTTCATTCAAGGATACATTAGTGATAGATTCATCATTTTGTACCTTGGCCATTTGACAATAATTTTAAATGGGTTACTAGTTAGTAGAGAAATATTCTTCTGAACAAATGATTCATACTCTGAGTACTCAAAAAAAGATTCACCACCACTTGAACTCTAGGTGTCATTAGATTTCAAAACATTCTTATATTTATCATTGTAATACTTTATTTTATTCCTCTTAGAATGTTTTCTTTACTATCCTCTTTCTTGATCATAGGACAATCCTTTCTAATATGAAATTATCTTTTGCATTCATAGCATGTGAAATCTGATTATTTCGTGTATTTTCATTATTTTTACTTATATATATAATGAAAGTCTTTATTTCCAACAATATTGTTCATTATTTCGAGAAATATTAACTATTTCATTCTCACTATGTTCTCTTTCACTATATTCAGATAAAAAAATGACTTTCTTATACGTAGATCATGTAACCCTTTCAAGAGTCTTGGATTTAGAAGTAGTAAAGGCTACAATTCAATTACCATTTTTAATCATACTTATATCATCATCTCTTTTCATTATTGTCTTGTGATGAAGAAGAGTTCCAATAATCTCACCAAGAGTAATTTTAGATACTTTCCTATTATAATCAATAGATGTTCTCTTAGATTCCCATTAATAAGTCATTATAATTATAATCTTTTCCAAAAGTGATTCATCATCTAAACCATTTTCTCCCATAGATTGTAAACTATTCACAATAGTCATAATATTTTTTTGTTCATTTCATACTAGTTCTCCATAAGGTAATAGAAATCCGTGACATTCTTCAATAAGTATAGCTCTTCTAGTTTCTGTAACATTGGATGTACCAAAATGAGTAACCTCTAATTTTTTCCAGATACAGTTAGCAGCTTCAAAAAAAAAGAAATTTGGCTATATATATTTCTTGTAATGTAACACTACGATGTATTGTGTTCCTTTTATTTTAGTTGATATTGTGACTTTTTAGGAATGGTTAATGTTTTTAATTCCTTATCATGAATCATGAAATCTCCAGAAAGCATAACAAAATTTTCAACTCTGGTATTAATTAAAAAAGTCTTCATATGATCTCTCCAATATTAATAATCATTCCCAACAAATATAGGTCGTTTAGTAGTCTTTTTATTTTCAATCAAACCTATTTTTATTCCCTCAATCTTAAGAGAAAAATATTTCCACAGAAACATGTTAATAGAAAAGGTTTGTAAACAAGTATAAAATCCAAAAAAGAATATTAAGAACCATTAAAACATGAGCAAAAAACATATATGTAAATATAAGTAATTCAGAGTCCTCTAATGATACCAATTGTAGGATCGAAATATGAATGTATATTCTAAATTAAAATAGATAGGGGTGAATTGTATATTTAAAAACATTTATTTTTAACCATAAGTAAAAGTCTGTTTAACAATGTAAATTAAGGTAAATTCAGAAGATCACTTTCAGTTCTGCAAACATTCTAGGTTCTAGACATGCATTTCCAGAAATGAAACATAAATAAAGTTTAAAAGCAAAATATTATACCTTAAATCATATAGAATATTACTAATCAGAGTATACAGAAGTATAAGAAAGTATATGAATGTTATACATTCTTCCGTTATCAATATATAGTCGAAATTAATTTGAATGAAAAGATGTAACAATTTTGAAATATTTTAACCCAAAGGAAAGGGTATCCAACAAACTTGGATAATTGTCCCTTGATTTATACTTTTAAGAAAGTCTATCTTACCAAAACCAGGGTAAGCCTCCAATATAAGTCTAATAATATTTCTTGTTATCCCCGAAATACCTCAAACATTATGATAGTCGGCACCTCTATCTTCCTTTCCCCAGAAGCCCTCGAGCTTTAAGGTAGTTTGAAGCTAGGTATTCATATCCCCAAAAACCCTCGATTTTATATTTCTACAATTAGAGTCGCATGAAGAAAGATGAGGAAGATGTTGAGTATGAACACGACATAAGAGTCCCTCTCTCTAAAAATCACTTCAGCTGCATGAAATCTCTAGATAATTATCAACATTATTGTCTTATGATATTTTTCAAATGAGATACTATTTTTAAGAACTTCTCCAATGGTTAGGTATCTCCTCCAATGGTCATATATTTCCTTGAATTTCGGAGGGACATGGACATGTGTCACTCAAACACCGGTTAGTTAGAAACAAGTTGTATGACATCGTTTCATAACTATAACATGTGTATGAAAAATACTGTGGCTTAAGAAAATATAATATTAAGCGACTAAGGAAATATAGAGTTTTTAATTTCTTTAAGTAAACATTCAAAGAATATAACTCAGGGATATTCTGATTCTGTTTTTCAAAGAATTCAGAACTAGAATTCAATTGATTTTGAATTCTGAATTCCAATGAATTCAGTGTCTGAATTCTGGTGAATTCGGAGTCTAAATTCGATGGAATTAAGAGTCTAAATTATGTGGAATATAGATTATAAATTTTGAGAAATTCGGAGTCCTAATTATGAGGAATTCAGAGTAATAATTTTAGAGAATTCAGAGTTCATAATTCAGAGAATTTAGAGTCTGAATGTCAGAGAATTCGGAGTCTGAATTTTAGAGAATTCAAAGTCTGAATTTTAGAGAATTTGGAGTCTGAATTTCAAAGAATTCAGAGTCTGGATTTCGTAGAATTCAAATCTTGAAAACAGAATACATTATAAACATGTATTTATAGTATTATGAGGTTTTAGATATGAAATAAAATTTTAGACATAGAAATAAAACGAGTTAGTTTCTTAGAAACTATAAAATTAACAATGAAAACCCATGTAATGATACAATTTCCATGGGGAAGGAAAAATTTCATTATTAAGATAATTCTTAGGGAAAATATAATTTTCCATAGGGAAAACATTTTTTGATTTTCAAAACCCAGAGAAATGGAAATGTCGTAACAAAACCTTATTTTCTAAACAAGAGTCTTGTTATTATGATAATAGAACTAGGGCGTTGAGATTCATACTAGTGGACTTTGAATTTAGCATCACTTCATCTCAAGGAGGAAGAGATTTTGGATGTGGGATATGGGGGTCCCCCTTATTTAGGCAATAGATATGAAGGTTCTTCTTCTATATCTAAACGAATGACTGTGATTTGGTCTTATTTGATTTGAAGGTTGATATAAATCTAAGGAATATTTAATTGAGTTTTAGTTCTTGTGGTTTTATAACCTTTTATCATATATGTAGTGATTATGAAAAAAAAATCAAAAGGATGAAATATTATATGAAATATAAAAGAAATTATATCGATAAAAAAATAATGGATGTAATGAAATAGTACAAAAATTAAACGATAAGAAGAATTTATTTCATTGTTTTAGATGTCTCATCTGAATTGAAAATATGTTCTTCTTGTATTTTGTATGATGTTTAGATTATAATAGAAAATTAATACAATAGCATTAAAATTAAAAAAAATTAAATAAATATCAATTTAATTATTTTAAATGTAAAAATAGAATCTGATATTTATTAAGTTCATTTTGGGGGTAAATTTTGAATATGAAGGTTCGGATAATTAGTATTGTTTTTTAAGTATGATGAACCTTTCTGAAATAATTACTCAAATTTTTTTAAAGATATATTGAGCCCTAAAAATTACTATAGAAATTTATGGAAAATTAAATTTTTTTAAAACTAAAATATTGGGAAGATGAAAATCATACATTCTCTACCTATGAAAATGGACTATCTTAATGTCAGGTGATTCGAAAATTAAATATTAGATATAACTTATCATTTTACATTGATCATTCCAATCTTATGTTTGATTTATTCAAATATATCAAAATATATTGGTTATAACAACCCTATTTGTTTTATTAAATATTTACATGATTAAATTACATAAAAATAAACTTAATACTATCTGAATTATTGAAAGGTCTAGTGTTTTTTGGAATTTGGTACATTACATAATAACTTTAAAAAAGAAATAAAACATCTTTATTGAAATCTTCTTTAACATGATCAAGTTTAAAACTACATGGGATATCCTGGAAAGAATATGTAAGAAAGGGATGAGATGTAAAGACCATTAAGGGAATAAACAAGGAATAACATGAAGAGTATAATAAATTTTAATCAATAGACATACTAGTTGAAATAAAGGAACATGAATCATATATCATGATATAGCATGATAATCATAACATTGGAATGTGGAAACAACATAAAACACTAAATCATAGGTAAAGGCTAAAAAACTAAGACATAATGGTGGAAACTGTCCCATAAAGGAATAAGGTAAACATTTGTCTGAACATGATGTATCATGATACTAAACATTACCCAACGCATTGTAGCGCAATATAAAATTTGGCACACCCTTCACTTTCATTTCACTCTCATGCCTAAGTGTGCCACGTTGATCATAAAACATGCATTCATTTATAATCATAATTTATTCCATGATCAAAGAGTGCACAATATATAGTTTTAAGTACCTATTGAAAACATATATGTCAATAAAATTTAACATCAATGGTAGGGAATGGGTAGGGTATTCAGAAGACAATTGATTTAGAATAGAAAATCACAGTGTAATTTCAACAGCCTAACTGCGTCATATAAAATTTCATAAAATTGGTTGACTAGAGAAAATGGAGTATCTCATCATTTAGAAATGAAATGTATAGTAATAGTGACATGGAAAGACATTCCCCAACATAAGGAATTGGAAATATAATACATATCATAATAAATAAACACGAAGGAAGAGGAGAAAATAAATAACTCATACGAAGTTTTGACATGGTTACGGTTGTACATGGGAGGGATTAATGAGAGATAAAAGAGTATATAATTATTTATAAATAATAATGATAGTATGAATAGGTTCTTAAATAACCCCCATTATTATTAATCAAAATTAAAATCTCATAACATGATATGTAAAATCGAATGTAGAGGTGAATGGAAAGAACCCTTACTTGAGTGTTTGACTTCAAATGCTTCAAAATGGGCTTCATTAGAGATTGGGGAGCCGTGGGGGATTCTAGATAGAAGAGGTTAGAGTGAGTATGTGCCCCCATTATTTTTAGTGAAGAAAAGTGGGATCATTGGGGGGTTTATATTGGAATTGAGAGGGGAGTTATTTATTTTTTCACAAACATATGTTTTGGAATCTATATAATAAAATATTCAAAACCAAAAACCTTATCATTATTTTTCTGAAGTTTTTTTTTAAAATGGGACATTTTTATAATTTTATTACTAAAATTTCATAACATATTATAATATTATTCTTTATTTCGTGGAAGAGAGTAACGTTATTAAAGAAATGAATTTAAAATCATAAAATATATCATATATTTTGGAGGATTCATTAAGCCAGTATAAAACTAATAAAATTTACTTAAAATAATATTTTTTAGGGGGAAAACATATAGATGACTTAGTATTCCCATTACAGTTTTTAATACATCACTTTTAGGTCATTATGATGTTATAAAACACAAAGTATATTTATACAATATTCAATTTTTACCGAAAAATTTTAATGTCTCATAAAATTAAGAATAATTAACCATTGTATTATTTATACTTTCTAACTCCAAAAATAATATCCATTTTATCTTAATAATTTTCTAAATATTTTAATTTTTACTTTTAAAATAAGATTCGACATTTATTGAAAATGGATGTGTTTTTTGACAGTAACAATTTTTGAACTCTTATAAAAATCGCATTTCACTTCATTAAAATTATATTAGAATATAAAAATATTAAACCGTAACAAAAATATTTTATTAATATATTATTTATTTTCATAAATCCATTAATTTATCAAAATAAATTTCTTAATTTAACTTAAATATAACCCAAAAAATATAATTTCTATTTTAATGAATAAAAATAAAAATCATTTATAATGTAACAATAAAATTAAAATATATGAATTATTATATAATAAAAATATTCATATTATTATGATTTTAATACATATCTTTTTATTACACTTCCGTATTCCCAGAGAGTAAGGTGTTTGATGATGATATTTTCATGGGGTCATTTGGTAAAAATGGTTTTTGTCGTTATCTTGATGAGATTGAAATTCTCTTATAAACGGTTTCATTCAAGATTAATTTGTACATTATCTTCTTAGTATTGGTCATGGGAAAATCCCCGAGATTCGTACTCCCACCTAAGTTCTAATAAATGGGTTTCATAGGGAACAATTCTACCAGTTGATGTCATCAATTCCTTTGTCTGAGTCAATTGGATTTGTTTAAACCCTATATTTATACTTATCATGTGGTCATATTTCAATTACTATATTAAAAATGGTCAATATTTTTAATGGTATTTAAAGCCAAAAATATATAACCTAGGAAATTCATTTTTTTCTACAACCATATTACAATATTAAAAATTAAATTAAATCAAAATGGAAATTTTATTTTAAATAGTTCGGGTCATTTCAATTTCCCCTCCTTAAGAAAATTTTCAATGGAAATTTTCATTTCCAAAATTATATAAGATGAGGATAACTCTATTTCATCACCTCTTCTAGTTCCCATATTGCTTCATCAAACATTTGGTTTCTCCACAACACATTGACTAGGTGCATAGTCTTATTCAGTACATGTGAGGGGTATGGTATTTATTTTATTAGGAGGGATACATAGAATGCATCATGTATTTGATATCGGTTACGTGGGAGTGATAGTTGATAGGCCACAACTCCGATTTTATAAAGGATCTCAAAGGGGTCAATGTTTCTTAAAATACATTTCCCTTCTTCCAAAATATCATCAAATTCATCCGTGGAGTTATAAATAGGAATACCTTGTCTCCAAAATAAGACTCTAGGTGTCATCGACAATTGTTATCATAAGTCTTATGTTATCTCATAGTGGCCTTGATGTC
This sequence comes from Viscum album, assembly GCA_963277665.1. Classification (NCBI taxonomy): domain Eukaryota; kingdom Viridiplantae; phylum Streptophyta; class Magnoliopsida; order Santalales; family Viscaceae; genus Viscum; species Viscum album. Next base: position 1,664,800,002 of record OY728153.1, on the reverse strand, counting down.
TTGTTAAATATTCTAATTATTCTCCACCATTTCCTCAACCATTCTGAGAGCAAGAAGTTTTTGTTCCCCAAATTCATCCCAACATGCAGGTGTTTTTCACCTCTTCTAGTAAAGGGATTCATTGGGATACATTTGGATGCTCGATTGGAATCTATTATTGTAAGAGAACTAAACCAGAGGAAGATGTTAATCCCATCATCCTTTAAAGTTTATTGATCTTGATCTCATCATGTGCTAAAGTGTCTGGATAGTCCACATATAATTACCATCAGTTTGAGGGTGATATGACTTGCTGATGTAAAACTCATTATTTAGATCATTCTGAATACTTTTACAGAACATAGAGGTGAATCATGGGTATTCATCAAATATAATCGATATTGGTACGTCATTCAGCCTCAACAATTTTCTGATGTATATTCGTGCTCATTGATCGAGTGAGAAATTATCTCAAATCAAAATAAAGTATGTAGTCTTAGTAAGAATATACACCATAACCTAGAAATAATTGGTTCTTCTAGGTGTATTAGGATTTCTCGTGACAAATTTCATGGTGATGTTTTCCCATATCCATGTAGGTATGGATAATAGATGCATAATCCCCTTAGATGTTTTCCTTTTCCTATTCACTTGCTATCATGCAATACATCTTGATTATTTTATATGATCACATTATTCATATTATCCCATCAATAGTGTTCTCAGAGATCTCAATACATCATTGTTATTCTGGGGTGGATATAGAAAGTTGAGGTATATACACAATCCAATAAATCATTCATTAACATAGTATGTGATGGTACACATAGTCTTGACACAAATCATACAAAATATTATTCATTAACATTGAACTTTGAAGATTTCCCTTCCATATAGTTTCCAAATTATACTGAGTTCTCACATCATCTCTTTGAGTATCCATTAACCTCCCCAGAAGAGATAGGTGAGAATTTTTTTGAATGGATTGATGATGTTCCTTCCTTTATAATCCCCATGTCAATCCACTTCATTTCTAAAACATCAGATCATTCTCAATTTTCATCAATGACATAAGTTTTGGATCCTTTCTAGTTATAGTTTCTTACAATTTATTTTCTTTACCTTAATGGTAGTTAATTGTGTAGTCATAGTCTTCGATCAGCTCTAAACATCTTAGTTGGTGCATATTCAACTATTTCTGTGGGAATATAAAGTTGACGCTTTTTTTGATTCATATATATTTCTTACTTCTCCAAAAATATATAATGTCTCCATATTATTAATGTAAAGATCAATAAATCTAAATCCATATCTTTTTTTGGATATTTATGTTCAATAACATTCAACTACATTGAAGTATATGAAATGATTTTGTCATTTTTCATCAACACATTGCTTAGGTCCTTCTTTAAAACATCACTAAATACCATGAATATTTCTCCACTATAGGGTAGTGAGAGTATAGGTGCAGTGATAAGACTCATTTTCAAATTATTCAATATCTCTTCAAATTCATCATTCCATGCAAGCTTGAATCCCTTCCTAGTAATCATGGTTTGAGGGTTTGACCATACGGAGAAATTTCTCACTAATTGATTATAATATCCATCAAATCCCAGAAAACGTCAGATATATGTCACATATTTGGGCCTCTTTCATCCTTCAATCACCTCATTATTTAAAGGTTCTGTAGACACCCCACTACTTGTAATGATATTCCCCATAAAAAAGACTTACTTTAACCAAAACATTCATTTTATATACAAGGCATAAATCATTTCCTTTCGCAATGTCATTAGAATAGTACTCAAATTCTCTTCATTACCCTCCTTACTTTTGGGGTATATAAGAATGCCATCCATAGGGACTGAAACTATTTTTTCTACGTAATCTCTAAACAAACTACTCATAATTCCCATAAATAGTTTTGGAGCATTAGTGGGTTAGAACGGAATTACTATGAATTCATAATGTTTGTACCTTGTATAAAAAGCAATCATGGGGATATCCTCCTTCTTTAACCTAACATGGTAATATTTTGACTGCAGATCCACCATGGAAAAGTATTATTCTCCAAACAATTGGTCGAAAAAGTCATCAATATATGGTAGAGGATACTTCTTATTTATGATGTTTTTATCTCAATTCAATCAATTAAAGTGTGCCTTAAACCAACCTTTTTCATAACTATGAGGACTAGTGAACCCTAAGGTGATGAAATTGCGTGTATGATACCTTTATCTATATTATCATATAGTGGGAAACAAATCAGTGTATTACCTCACAATGGGAATATCTTCACAGATGTTTTATTCCATAGAATCTATCATTTATGATATATACTCCTTCTCATTGTGAAATAATATCCATGCTTGAGATAATGGTTTAAATTTTGATTCATCCTCCTCCTTGCACATGTACATAATCAGGGGTCGATTCACAATATAAGTAGTGATTTCTTTCTCAGGGAAATTTATGTTGGCTCTATACAGGGAATGAAAATCCATGCCCATAATTTCATGAAATTCCATAAAAGTAAGTATGATAAGATTCTTTGGTAATTTCATCACAAAAATTATGAAAAGGGAGTAGTTATATAATTGGGATGCGATAATTTCCATATTTTCCATTTTCACAAATAACTCTACTCACAAGAATTGTGATGGTGATTAAATAGTTCTACTAAACATTAATTATATGATTGAATATGTAGAAATGGATTCAAATATTATTTTTAGTTATTCATTAATGTATAACTAGTGTACATATAACCACTTCATTGTCGGGATCAACTTCAGTAGTTGTGAAGGAGAAATCATTCCTTTACATCCTTAGAGGTTGTTCATTGTCTTTGGAAAACCTGGACCAGTGAATTGGTTTTCATAATTACCTAGATGATTATTTTTGAAGAAATTAAATATATGTTGAGGGTTGATAGGATCATTCCATTCCTTTGTCATAGTTACGTGTTTTTCCTACCAGTAATCACTTTCAAGGTTCCCTTCCTTCCTGCACCTGATGAATTACCTCCTCCCCATAAGGAAATTTTTATGGTGGTTCATTAGGCTCCTTTGGAAAGTGGTATGATGAAATTAATTGGAACCATTATATCTATCTATCGGACCACCAGAATTGGTCTCCATTTTCCAATTCTAATCCCCATGATACCAGTGAGATTCTCTGATCTCCATTCCAAATTCGAGGGAACATCCTATGATTTCGTCATAGATATCAAAGTCACAGATCACCAGGGATTTCTATAGACTACGTTTTAGCCCTCCAAAAAAATGATTAACCTCACATTTTAGGGTGACGACAAATCTAGAGGCGTAACATGCATGCCTTGTGATGTTTGCCTCGTACTCTAGAAAATATTGGTTGTCTTTTTGTTTTAGGGAATGGAAATCGATTTCCATTTTGAGACATAGGGTTCAAGAAAAATATTTATCAAAAAACATTTCTAGAAAATATTACATCCTATCACTTCAATATCATCTTCTGGATCCATATTCTTGAACATTTTATACAAATTATTAACTTCACACACCATATGATAAACAAAAAAAAAGAACTATTTCTTTTTCGAAGCATTGAAGGATGGAGAAGATCTTCTCATTGGAGTTGATCCATTGTTTGGTGATTAAAAGATCAGATGATACATTGAAGTAGGGGGACATTGTCGCAAGAATCATTAGATTGCATCTGGTTCTCATTGGGGGTGATTTAAATGATCCTCTGGATCTAGGTTTTAATTCATAACCTTATTCTTCTAAGATAGTATCATCATGATGTTCACGATTCCTGCTCCCATCAGGTTCGGCATCTCGTTGAGGTAGTCATCCTGTTTACCAACATGGGGATTGTTTCCAAGATTCCTCCTACTTCTGTAAGCTGTAAAAAATAAAATGAAAATTAGTGGTGAGTATTCTCAAACTATAAAAAAATATAAAGTAAAATCCAAGACATTAACATATAACTTATAAATTACTTTGGTTTCCATAACTTGTGAATTAATTGGATTTAATCTATGTTATCCATGACCTATTTCCTGGAATATATTCTTATGGGAATATTATTTAGTTACCTTAATAATGGTTCATACTTATATTATGAATGAACCAAAGCATATCCCCTAGGAGTGTCAAACCAAGTGTGAAATAAGGCCCATTTTCGTGTAATAGATTACCCTGAGTTAGGCCCGAAATATCTTGCAAGAGTTATTACTCCTAAGTGCATCTCTTGTAAAACCACATCCACTTTTAGTATCTATTCATGGGTGTATTTTTGGATAAACCACATAATATCTACTTACAAAAATTTGGGGATGTTTTCTGATACTTAATCTTATCCCTAAGTCTTTCACTAGTATTTCTTAATCATAATCCCCAAAATAACTAAACTTTCTTTTGATACCAACAATAACAACCCTATTTTATGTTACATTCATACATTATTTAATTACATAAAACTACACATTATACAACCCAAAAGATAGATATGTTTATTGTCTTCGTTATTTAAGTACATTAGATTATAATATTAAACATGAAATACAACATCTTTATTGAAAAATTATATAACATGCTCGATCAAAAAACTGCATGTGATGCCCTAAAAAAATACTATGAGATACAAAGACCAATAAGGTAATAAATGTTTCATAACATTATAATTATTCTACATGTTATAAAATATACATAAAGACGAGAATAAAGTAACATGATTCTTATATCATGATATAGCATGATAATCATAACATGGGAATATAGAAACAACATAAAACATTACATCATAGGTAAAGGCTAAACCACCAAGACATCATAGTGGAGAAATTATCATAACATAATAAGGAACACCCATGCTAGAACATGACGTATCATGACACTAAACATTACCCAATTCATTAGAGCTCTATATAATTATGTGTGAACCCATCAATTTCATTTCATTTTCATTCCCATGTGTGCCACATAGATCATAAAACATGGATTCATTCCTATTCATGATTTTTCCATGATAAATATGTGTAGTATAAAAAAATTTCATTACCCTATATAAATTTACATGTTCATAATAGTGAACATGCTTGATAGAAAATGGTTATGGTATTCACTACACAATTGTTTTGGAATGGAAAATGGTAGTGCAATTTCGGTAGCATAACATCATTACATAAAAATTCATAAAATTGATTGATGAGAGTGAAAGGGTATCTCATAATTTAGTAATGAAATATAAATTAATATGTTAATTTAATGTATTTTTCAAGCCTAAGTAATTTTAAATAGAATACATAACATACCAAATAAATTGGATGAAAGTGGAGAAAATAAATAACTCTTACGAAATTTCGTCCAGGTAATAGGTGTACATGGGAGATATTAATAATTGTGAATGGAATATATCTTTATTTAGATATAATAATTATTTTATGGGTTAGCATACAAGAAAAAACCCATCATTATTAATTAAAATTAAAAGGGGATAACATGATCAGGAAAATTGGATAAAGAAGTGAATGGAAAGAACCCTTACATTAGTGTGTGACATCATGTTCTTGAAAAGGCGATTATTCACTTCTCAGGGTTCCTTGAGAGGATACTAGAGAGTGTAGGAAAGATATAGAACATTATAAAAATATTTTCAATGAATAGACATGAGATCTTGTTTTGGTTTATATGGGATATGAGATGGGAATTATTTAATATTTCACAAACTCATGTTTTTGAATCTATATAATAAAATATTCAAAAACAAAAAACATCCCATGTTTTTTCAAATGTGGGGAGGTTTTAATTAATTTATTTTAAAATTTTCACAACATATTAAAATATTATCCTTTCTTAGTTTTTTTGAGACATATTATTAAATAAATGAATTTTAAATCATAAAATATTTTATATATATTTGATGATTCATAAAGGAATTATAAAAATAAAAAAATTATCATAAAATATCATTATTTTAAGTATAAAATATATATTTTTCCTATAATACATATTATAGTATTTAATATATCATTTTGGGTCATAATGGTGTCATATAACACTACTTATATTTATACGGTATTTAATTTCTACCTGAAAATTTGATTTTCTCTGAAAATTATAAAAAATTTAACAATTGCATAATTTAAACATTCTAATTCAAAAAGTAATATAAAATTTATATAAATATTAATATAAATATTTTTATTTTTACTTTTAAAATTTTATTTCAAATTTATTGAAAAATGAAAAGTTTTTTGACAATAACAGTTTTTGAATCCTTCAAAAAATATATTTCCCTTCATAAAAAGTAGAAGAATATTTATAAATAATAAACCTTAAATAATAGTAATATTTTATTGAAATATAATTTATATTTTAAAATCCATTAATTCATTAAAATAAATTCCTTAATTGAATTTGATTATTACCTGAAAGATATAAATTTTGTAAATTTGAAGAAAAAACTATATCATTTATAAAGAAAAAATAAATGAAAATATATTCATTATTATATAAAATAAATGTTTAAATTATTAAGTAATTAATATATATACTTTTATTATATTTTTTACGCCCTTATAGTAAGGTGTGTAACAACTATACCTTCATAGAGTCGCTCGGTGATCATCGTTTGGGTCATGATCTCAATGAGCTTGAACTTCCCTCGTAAACGGTTTTTCTCAAGCTTATGTTGTTGTATATCAACATGGGTTTGGTGAAGGGAAACACCCAAATATTCAATATCCCTTAAAATATCAATAAATGGGCTTCATAGGTCATTATCCTACTATTTGAGGCTATCACTTCCTTCGTCTGAGTAAATTAGATTTGTTAATGCCCTGTTTTTATAATAATCTTGTGATCACTATTCAATGGCTATATTAACAATGGTCAATATTTTTAATGGTATTTTATATCCAAAATTATATATCCAAGGAATAGATTTTTTTTCTCTAAAACCATATTACTAAATAATTCATTCAATTAAAACAAAAGGAACATTTCATTTAAAACTCTCGGGCCGTTATAGTGGTTTTGTGGAAATATCAGCAAGTTGATCATGAATTCTAAAGAATTATAAAATGATATATCCTTTTTTCTGTGATCCCTAAGAAACTGATTAATAAAGTATTATTTTTATTAGAGTTTTGTGCAACATATACCCATGATTTATATTCTATTTCACTCTGGAATGGTAAGTAATGGATTCTATGGTCTTCTATGTTAAAAGTGTAAAAATTCACATTCCGATTGGTAGAAAGAACATATTCATTCTTGAATTATATACTAAAAATTTACCATTTCTAAAATTCACAAGGCAAACTTCATCACCTAATTTACTTGTTCATATAATTTTATACTTAATACCTTTAACGAACAAGACATTTGATATTAAATATTTACTAAGAAGAATAATATTACCTATAATGATAATCTATCCATGATCATTATCTCTAAAAGAAACATTTCTACCTTTAATCATGATATTCATTTAAATGAAATATTTGTCTCTAGTCATATGTCTAGAACCCTAAATATCCATGTATAAAATATTTTTTGGAACTAATTTTATTATCCTGAAAATATTACTATTTGATTTTCAATACCCAACCCTTATTCGGTTTAAAAATGTTGGAAAAGAAAACATTAGGAATCCACGTTTGTTTTGAAAAATGGGATTTGTGAAATTATAAGGATTTAAATATATTCAGGGAATAATTTTGTAGGATCGAAATAAATATGTATATGATCAATTAAAAGAGAGGGTGATTTTTATGTTTAAAAACATTCATTTTCAACCTTAAGGAAAACTATGTTTAACAAAGTTAAACAAGATAAATTCACAAGACCACTTTTAGTTCAACTAAACCAACATTCTAGGTTATGGAAATATGGTTCCCAAAATGAATCTTAATGAAATATTCCTTAGGAAAATATTATACCTTAATGTATATAGAATCTTACTTATCGGAGTGTACAAAAGTACAAGAAAGTACAAGAAAGATATTCCCTACTTCAATTGTCAAAATATAGTAGAAATAAACATGAAACAAAACATGTAACAAGTATGAAATATTTTGACCCCAAGAGTAGGTTATCGAATAACCATGTAAAAAGATCCCTTAATTTATACTTTCAAGAAAGTATGTCTTACCCACACTAGGGTAATCCATCGATAGGTATATTGGAACATGACTTGTTATCCCCGAAAGACTTTGATCTTTAAGGTAGTCGACACCTCTATCTTTCTATCCTCGAAAGTCATTAAATATTAAGGTATGAAGCACCTCTATCTTCCTATACCTAGAAGCCCCCGATTGTACTCAGTAGAAATTAGAGTCACATGAAGCTATCTAAAAATATGTTCAGAACCACACAATGAATTAGAGTCGTTCTCTCTAGAAAACACTTAAACAACATGTAATCCCTAGAGTGATGGCCCAGTTTTTGCGATCATTCAAATGAGATCCTATTTATTGGCACTTCCCTAATGGTTGGCCCCCCTCCTCTAGTGGTCATATTTTTTTCTCGAATCTCTTAAGGACCTATACATGTGTCACATAAGACATAGTTAGTTAGAAAATGATTATATGACATATGTTAAAAATAATTTTACGGAAAAAGAATTTACTTAAACAGATCTATTGTTTGGATTCTAAAGAAAAATGAATTTCTGAATCTAACAAAATAAAAATTCAGAATCTATAAGACATTGATATTCAGATTTTTTTTATAAAGAATTCAGAATCAGAATGTTATAGGTTTTAGAGTATAAATTATCATGAATTTTGAATCAAAATTCAATATATTTTGGAGTCTGAATTCTCATGAATCCAGAATCTAAATTCAATAGATTTTAGAGTCTAAATTCTGAATAATTCAGATTATAAATTATAAGAAATTCAGAGTTTGAATTTAGAGGAATTCGGAGTCTGAATTCTGATAAATTTAGATTCTGAATTTTGAGGAATTCAGAGTTTGAATTTGGAGGAATTCAGTGTCTCAACTCTAAGGAATTCCGAGTCTGAATATGATAATTCGAAACCCAAATTTCATATAATTCAGAACCTAAATTTTTGAAAATTTGTTGTCTTAATTTCATAAAATTCAGAAGCTGAATTTTAGAGAACTTGGAGAATGAATTTCAATGAATTTTGAACCTAAATTTTAGAGAATTCGAAACCAAAATTTCAGAGAATTCGGAACCTGAAAATAGAATACTCAATATCCAAGGATTTATAGGATTATGTTATCTTAGATATGAAACCAAATTTTTTACTTAGTAATAAAATGAGTTAGATTTAGAAAGAATATATAATAAATAGTTATAACCTGCTTAATGATATAAATTTCCTTAGAGAAGAAAATATTTATTTAGGAAAATAATCCATAGGGAAAATATAATTTGACTTAAGATATACCATTTGTGATTTTCAATACATAGAGAAATGGAAATGCTAGAAGGATACCTTATTAAATCAACACAATTTTAATATAATGACCACCATGTCAACATTTGGTTGAAAAGGGTGCATTATTTGGAATGAAATAATTGTTACTAAAAATAGCTTTTTTATAAGTGAACCCCATTCTGACACTGGTACCATGAGAACATATTTATTTGTATGTTTTAAAAAAATTTCTTTTACATGTAGTAATGTTAGACAAGAGATTCTTGAAAAATAAAATTTCATATTTCAGATTGATAACTAAATTCGTATCCTCACATGTATTTGTTTTAGAAGTTCTTTTTTTCTAAAACATTTTTCTCTTAAAATACTAATTCAAAATTTTTATAAAGATTTTCCCTTTTAAAAATGAATTTTTCATGTTTTTTAGAAATTGTATCCTTTTAAGGTATTTATTATCAAAATATTTATAAATATCAGATATTTATTTAGTTAAAATAATTATCCTTGATTTATCATTATCATGTTTTTTATTAGAATGGAAATTTTTATTTTCAAGGAGTTTGAAAAAACTAGATACTTCGTTATAAGAATTTAATGAATTATATTATACTGAGGATGATTATTCATCCAACGATAGAAAAACATTCTTAATGGGTTAATTGGAATTTAAGGACTTATTAATAAGTTTTTCATCTATTCATTCCTTATCCATAAAAATGAATTTCATGAGGAATTTTGGATAGAAGACCAATGTTCCTCTGATCTAAACATTAATTTTCTAATGATTTGTCTGAAAAATCACTTCCACTGTTACTCCAAGTGTTGACATCATTGAAATAAATCATTTCCATTTTATTTATAAAAATTCTTATAATTCCAATTAGAATATCATTATTTTTATCAATTCTTTTCAACTAGGGATAATAAAGACATATATGTACAACTATTTTTCACTCATAACATGTAACATCAGAATCATTCTTTTCATTACCGACCCTATTATTTTTCTTTTATTAGTATGGAAAATCCTTTTTACCCAAAATCCTATTCATTCTTTGAAGAGTATTTTCCTGTCCAGACATAGAGAGGTAAGAATTACTTGAATCAGTTTCAAAAACTGTGTTCCCATTATTTTTTGACCTGAGCATCTTTTCAGAATTCATAACTTTTATCAGACATGATGTAGTAGTAAGAGAAACTCCACCATTTTTTTCATTCTCACAATCAATTTTTCCCTACCTTCATATTGCAAAAATATTCCAAATAAATCATCAAGAGTGATATTTTATATTTTCCTTCATTCATCAACCATTGTCCTCTTAAATTATCATTCATTGGGAATTATATCAATTATATTTTCTGTGAAAATTTCACCATATTATACATTTTCTATCATAGGTTTTATATTAATAATAATATTTATAGACCATTGTTATACCATTTCAATAGGTTCACCATGTAGAAATTAAAAGACTTGATTGTTATCTCTATGTATTCCTTTACTAGTAAAAATTACATTTGCAGTTCCGAAATATTTAATCTCTATCTTTTTCCATACATTGTTAGAGGCTTCATAAGATGAAACATGAATATAAATGATTCTTATCATAGATCATAATAATTTATTTCTAACTCTAAAAATCACTTGATTTTACTGATTTTATTGATTTGTAAAAGCAGAATCCCCCTTGTCTAGTATCTTTTAATCTTTATTTAACATGTCAAAATTTTCTAATGTAGTATTATAATGCATTTATTCATTCTATCTCTTCAATACTCATAATAAGCTCCATAAAAAAACAGGGCATCTATTTGGATTGAATTTATCAATTAAACCCACATTTAATCAAACAATCTTATAAAATAAACAATTATTTCTCCACAATACACATTTGTTTTAAATTAATTTTTAAAACAAATTGTTTTATAAGAAAATTTAGAAACCCCATAGAATTAAATTTGATAAATGTTAAAAAAGTAATTGAGTAGTGGAAAATTGTTCTGATGCTAATTATTCGATTTTAATGTATGTTATAGATGGATAGATATAAGAGAGGGTGAATTGTATGTATTAAAAACATTTTTTATCCTTAATCGAATTTAATTTAAATGTATTAAAAAAAATCATATTCTTAAAACCTTGTTCGTATTTAAACATTAATAGACATGGTCAGGTGGTGTGATTAAAAGAATATCATAATCATAGTTGTTATGATAATATCATAATATATAAAAAATTATGATTCTATCTTCAAACCATATAGAATAATAATTAGATTAATATTGTATTCTCAAATAAATTAATCAAAATAATAAAATTATATCATAATCAAAGTTGTTATGATAAAAAAGATATTTATGGGAAGATGAATATAAAATAATCACTTTATATTACATGAAGCAAAAATAAAATACATATAAGAAACAATTAAATGAATATGAATTGGAATTTATTATCCCAAAAAGAAGGGTATGCAACAAACATGGATAGGATCCCTTATTTTACTCATACATGAAGTTAAATATTTCATTAATAAGGAAATCCATCAATACGATTATCAACTTATATATCTTCCTATACTTGGAAACCCTCGAAATGATGATTGACATCCCTATCTTATGATACCCCATAGCCCTTGATATGATGATCTTCTTTTATCACACTATACATTTGTTCCCTCAATCTAGAAGATCTGATTTCTGTCTTCCTATCATTGGATCCCTCAATAGTAATCACACAATTAGAAACACAATGAAATTACAACAAAATCATATTGATACAACATGATAATATTTCTTTAAGAATGAATCTCTCTAAATAAATATAAAAGACAATGAAAAATTTGTTCATGCTTTATAAAATTCAAAAAAATTAAGTGTGATATGGAATCGTCTCCCACAAACTCTTCAAATGACATCATATTTATAGGAATTCATCCAATAGTCATATTGAACCTCTAACAGTCATATTTCTCTAAGTATTCTATAAAAAATTAGATATATGGTTCTTCAAAAGAAAAATCATAACAGAAATTCTAAAGTCATTTTGTTTTACACCATTATGGTGTAAAAGGTATTCCATTACAACATAAAGATGTTTTCCATATTCATAATTCAAAATATAGTCAATAAAATGTATTTCCATACTTATTTCATTAATTTGATATTTATAAGTATCAGTCTGATGCATATCGGTTTAGATATTAGTCCTTGTATGAAGTCTTTTTTCAGTATGAAGAGAATATAGAAATTATTGAAAGGTATCTAATAAGTTGGATCTGATTGGTATCATCCTCATACTTATTATGATAATTGCAATGAATACTGTTAGCATAAATTCATGAATAAATTAAAATTATTTATATGTATGGTAAAAGTATATGATTTATACAGAAGATTTCTAAAACACTTTGGACAAAAAAATTAGTCATTATGTAATTAAGAAATAGTTTGTGATTTTTAAAAAAACATGAATGGAATAGTCATAAGTATAAATTTTGACTTAACACATGTGGCACAAAAAAACTTGATAATGAAATGAATTTGATTCGTACACCTAGAATTATATTTCACTCTAATGAATTGTTTATTTTTTTAGTATCATGACATGTCATGTTGGGAAAGGGAGTGAACTTGATTCCTTTAAAGGATTTTGTCCATTGGGATGTCTTGTCTGTTAGCCAAAACCTATGTTTATTATTGGGAAGAAATATTTCACGGAAACATTGAATCATTTTTGTAAGATTGTGTTTGTTTAAAAAGTATTTTTTTGTGGTCAAAGAACCATGAAAAATGAATGGATATTCTGGAGGTAGTACCAAAAGAACAGATATAAGGTGTCACTATTTTCTAGTTTATACCAATTTTTTGGGCCTCCAAATCGGAAAATGGAGAAATTTTTTTTTTGGAAGAGGATGTTGTTTGCAATATTTAAGGTGGTTTGTAAACATGCTTGATAAGTATGTTTCGAGATAAGAACAGAAAAAATGGAAAATTCATAAAGTGCACAAATGATGTAAAAATTTGTGCGAAATATTAGGTCCTGCAAAAGAATCTTGTGTGCCCAATGCGACATCAAATGGGGTTTTGAACAATTGAGAAGTATCTTGTGCAACATGTCTAATATTCCGCGCATGGGTTATTGATGCCTACAAATAAGAGGCTACCCTTTCATTCGTAGTAGCACAACACTTAAAGATAATATGAGCACCATATCAGGTAATATTTTTAAGCAAATGGGTTTTTGTGAAAGATTTTGAGTTACGCCCTAGCTGTGAAATTTGTGCATAATATTCGAGTTGTGTATAAGATTGAAGTTTCATGCAAGATGTGTTTTGCAAAAAAAAGTGGAATATGTCACAAAAGGAATTAATGTTACGCAAAATATGCTGTAAGGGTTGCTTGAGATATTTGGAATTTCATTGTATATCTATGGAAACGAGGTATTAATTTGTGAATAAAAGTGGTACATCAATATATAATCCATATAAGATGGGGTATTAATTCATTAGATATAATTAATGGACAAAAAATCTACAAAATTTAAGTGGATATTCTCAAGTAGTAGTGAACACATTAGTTGAGAGAGTAGCGAGTTTTCGAATTGTGATTGGTTGTAAACCATGAGGGAAAATGATTATTCTTCATACTTGTAAATAGGTGTTCCCTTTTAGTGGTTTTGGTATATCATAACATTGTCATTGTATGATCCTATGATGTCGCCCAGTGAGGGTGAACCAAGTAATAATTGTTGTGTATCATTCATGCTTTAATTTCTATTCGTACTTTTCTATTTGAAAGACAGCGAAGAATGTTTTGTTTTGAAATGAAACATGATAAAAAGAGGATGTTTTTTTAATCCTATATATCCTAATTCACCTCACCTATTAGGTTATCTAGCCTAGTGAACATAACATTTAAGATGTAGTTTTATAATTTGTTCTCACATTTCCCATGTTTCCTTTATGATTATGATGCTATATCATGTCCTTTTGTTCATATTTATGATTCCTACCCCTTATATTACCAATTTTTTTGATTGTTTCCTAACATACGTTATTATATTCATATTATGCCCTGTTTATTCTTTTATTGAGATTAATAGACCTACCATTTCTTATGGTTTCTCTCAGGTTACCCCATATAGTTCTATGTTCGAGCATGATAAATTAGTTTTCAATAAAGATGTTTTATTTTATGTTTTATGTTGTTATATAATGTATCTAATTATCAAATAAAATAGAATTCAAAATATTTCAATCTTTCTTAAGTGTAACATTATGTAATAAATCATTTATTAAAATGTAATAATTATAAGTGTAGTTATAGTTGGTATCAGATGAAAAGATTATTTATTTTTTGGATTAGGATTAAAAAATTAATGTGTAATCATAGGTATAAGACTATGTATTAGAAAACATCCCTAAATTTTGTTAAGTATAGAGTAATTTGATTATAGAAAAATTTACCCCTATCTAGATACAACAATACATAGTTTTATCATAGATGTACATTGGGTTAACAACCCTAAAAATATGTGTTAGGCCTGACTCGGTGTAACCTAATACATGATAATGGGAATTACTACACTGCTAGTTGGACACTCATTTGGGAAATTATTTTGTACATTCATAATCTCATTATGATTCAATATTAAGGAAATTAAAAAAGTCATTATGAATATATGTTATGAAATCGATCATGGATAATTTCGTTTGGAGACTATAAATTCATAAGAAATTTAAATTCATTAATTTATAATTTTTCCATTTAATTTCATTGGATTCCGCTTTATGGGTTTAATAGTTTGAAAACACTCATGCATAATTTCCTTTTTATTCCCATCAATGGAAAAAATATATGGAATTATGTAAATAACCAATGCAATGGGATACATTATGACTTCCCCAAAAAGATGTCCAACCTGTTTGGAGTGGGAATCAAATATTTTATGATGATAGTCTCTCAGCTGAATTAGGTTCTGAACAGAGACCTATACCCATATAAGTGTCCAAATCCATATAAGATAATACAATTTGTGATTAAATCCTTTATGCAACAAATAGATTTGACATTTAATGGATCACTTGATCCCCTAATTGTTTTACAATGGATCAACTCCATTGATAATGCCATATCCATCATTGAATGTAATGAAAATGATATGGTTCTACAGGCTATATATCATATATAGGGTGAATTTGATCAATAGTGGACACTGATAAAAAAAATACGGTGTTTGAGGAAGATATTGAGGCAATGGTGTGGAAGGAATTCTGGAATATTGTTTTCAATTAAAATATTTCTTCCACTCTCCGAATTAAAATTGGAAGGGATTTCCTAGAACTTAATAAAAAATATGACGAATATATTGAGGTGTATGAGAAAAAATCACAAGACATGCACCATACACCTTCAGCTTTTTCATTTCCCAAGAATGCAATGTTGGCCTCTTCTTTACCGGGATAAAACCTTCCCTACCAAAATCCATAGTGATCCGAGACATAGATAGCTATAATGAAAATTATCATATGTGACCTCTAATTAGAAATTAAGATCGAGTAATCTCAAGATTATATTTGATATAATAATCAGAAATTGAATTTTAATTCCTATTGTCTGATTGTGAAATCTAATAACGTGAAGAAATATCAACATCCCACTTCTAAAAGGTCCAAAATGAAGAACCCCAAAAATTTCCAAAGGGAGAGAGGAAATTCTCTAGGTGTGGGAATGAGGGGAAATTAGCCTGTGATTTAGGATAAGAGAAACCCACTAATGCAACTAAATAATGGAATGCTCTAGTCAACCATCATTATACTTTTCATTGATACAACAACAGGGAACTAGGAAATTTTTTAAACCAATTCACTAAGAAAAGGGTTTTAAGAGACAACCAATAACATCCAAGTAAGAAAGGATGATTGTTTACTATCATAAACACTAAGGTAGATCCAGAAAATAATGTTGTGACATGTACACTAGACAGTCATTCAAGAATCCAGAGCATACATTTTGATTCTGGTTCGATTCATTACTCTATATCATGAATATTCAGAAGAATTATTCAAGAACCATCACAATGGGTGGAAGTATAGTTATAAGTGAAAATGGAAATTGGGGAAATTATTGCATCCCAAGAGTATAAATCCCAGCTATCACAATTTTCGGATTGAACAACCTAGTGAATCTTTTCATACTCTCTTTGATAGAATTTTATGCAATTACGAGCATCTATTATATTTCCACTTATAGATAATACATAAATTTCCATGATAAGGACATCACTCCCTATATCATGAATCGTCTACTTATTATGTACAAATTCAAAGAGATTGATGAATCATATTTTTCACCAAAATCTAAATAATTGATATTATTTCCCTATGAGTATGTGTATCTAGCTCAAATGATTGAGTATAAAGAAAGAATCATCCACGAATACATGCCCATTGTTATGGAATATATTGATGTGTTTCTTGAGGAATTTTCTAATCTTACTCCTTGCTGAGAGGTTTAATTTTAAGATGTGATTATTCCTAGGGATTTCCATTATACAAGACACTTTATATACTTTCTATTGTGGAACATGATGTGCTAAATAAACAACGATAGGAGAACCTGGATTATTATTTCATACACCAATTTGATTCACATTGGGGTGCACTAGTCCTCTTCGTTAAGAAGAAAGATGGATCAATACACCTTTTCATTGATTATCTTGAGCTCAATAAGATCATGATAAAGAACCTATATCCCCTTCCTCAAATTGATGTTTTTTTTCAGTTAGTTACATGGATCATAATAGTTCTCCATGAAGTATCAATGGTCAAGATATAATCAAGTTAGGTTGATGAAGGAGTATATCCCCAAGACTGAATTTTGTGTAAGTTATGGGAACTATGATTTCATAATAATGTCATTCAGACTAACTAATGCTCCATAAATCTTAAAGTACATTATGAATAATGTCATTTGAGATTATAAAGAAAAATTTGAGGTAGTATTTATAGATGATATTCTAATAAAATCCAAATGAAAGATGGATCATGTAGAGCATTTGAGTACTATGTTATAGACCAAGTGAAAGGTGAAGCTTTATAAAAATTATAGAAAATGGGAGTTCTGGTTGTAGGATGTATCATTCATGTGGAATATCATTGCTTGTAATAGGATATTTGTGGACTATTCAAGAATATAATCAATTAATGGTTAGTCAATCCCAACATCTGTGACATATATCCATACTTTCTATGATTATCTGGGTATTAACATCGATTTGTGAGAAATTTCTGATGATTATCAAACACTCTAACCAAGATAAATATTAATGGATTCATGTTTTTATAGAATGATTAATCTGATGATAGATTCAAGGAGATGAAAATGAATTTTATGACTCAAATTGTTCTCATACTGCCAACAAGTGTATATATTTTATTGATATTCATAAATCTTATGAAGAAGTTATTTGGTTGTGTGTTAATGAAAAATGACAATTTCATAGCCGATGCAACATGGTAGTTGAATGTTCACAAAATAAACTACCCAAACCATGATATAGAGTTGTCTATAGTGATTTTCACTTTAAACATATAGAGGCTTTATCTCTTTTGGGAGAAGTTTGAAATATATACAAATCAAAGAATCATAAAATATATATTCATACAGAAAGAGATTAATGTGTTCCAATGAAGATGATTATAGATGATCATGGACTATGACTACTCAATTCAATACCATCCTAGGAAATCCAATAAAGTGGTGGATTATGTATGTAAAAAGGACTAATTATTTCTATCATTGATCAGAATTGAGAGGGATCAGATATTTTTAGATTTGGAAAGGATAAATATGGGAATCATAAAGGAAGGAACATTATCAATCCTTTTAGAAATTATTGTTCAATAATATCTTCTAGAGAGTATAAATGATGCTCAAATAAATAATATCATAATTTATAAGGAAGTGGAAACTATAAGAAATTAGAAATCCATGGAGATCAATGTTAATGATGAAGATGTTGTAAGATTTGGGACTATACTATGTGTATAGTCAAATCGTAAGGTAAAGAAGGAGTTACTGGATGATGCACATAACTCAACCTTATCCATCCACCCTGGTAGCAGAAAAATGTATCGAGATATCTGAGAACACTATTGGTGGTACAATATGAAGAAGGAGATAATGGAATATACATCAATATGTCTTTTATGTTAGCATGTGAAGGAGGAATGGAAAAAAATCTTAGGGGATGAGGCAGCCATTACCCATACCTACATAGAAATGGGAAAACATCACCACAGAAATTGTAACCAAAATTATAAATACATCTAGGGGAAATAATAATATATGGGTTATGGTGGATCATATTAAAAATTCCACACACATAATTGTGATTAGAGTGGATTTCTCACTGGATAGACTTGTAGGTATATACAATAGAAAGGTGGTGAGGATTTATGGATTACTACTATCGATTGTATCTGATGGAGATACGAGATTCACCTCCCTCTTCTGGAAGCATATTAAAACTTCTCTAAATACTATGTTGAACTTCAGTTTGACTTATCTTCCTCAAAATGATGGTCATTATGGATATAATATCTAGGCACTTGAGAACATGTTGAAATCATGATCAATGTACTTAAAAGAGGATGTGAACATCTTCCTCTAGTCATGTTCCCTTACAACAACAATTTCAACTCGAGAATCCAAATTGATCCATATGAATCTGTTTATTGGAAGAGGTGTAGAACATATGCATGTTGGGATGGATTTGGTGAATGAAAAATTCTAGTTCCTGAAATGGTTGGGAAAATGGTGAAAAAGTTCAAGACCATTTAGCAACACATCAATGATGCTCAGAGTCAATAGAAGAGAAACACTGATAATGATCAGGGAAACCTAGAGATAGATATTTTAGAAATGGTATTTTTAATCTTATATCCATGTAATATAGTGATGGGATTTTCGAATAATGGAAAACATAGTCCACGATACATCGAACACTTTGAGATCATTTATTGCATCACAGTGGTGGACTACCGACTTGCACTCTCACATAATCTATCACTTGTTCATGATTTATTCCATGCATCCCTCTTAAAAAATTACATACTAGGCCCCTCACATGTACTCAATACAGTGGTATAACTATTGGAGAAGGAACATTCCTATGTGCAGTAGTCGATAAAGATCTTAGATCATAGAGACAATGTTAAATTTACAGAATATTACTATGCACTTGGTAAAAGTGTTATGCATAAACATAAGTTTAAATATGAAACTTGGGAACTAGATGAGGTGATTAACTAGAGTTACCCACATCTATTTTAATGTTGGAAATGGATGTTTTGGGGGAGAAATTCATTAAGGGGGAATATTTTTCCAACCCAAACTGTTATTTATGAAATTACCCTTTTGATTTAATTTAATGTCTTATTTTGTAATATGGTTATAGAAAATAGATTTACTTACTTGGTAATGTATTATTCAATTTAAATGGCAGTTATGAATCTTTATCATTGATAGTATAACCATTTAATAGTTATCACATGATTATAATAAATATATGAGTTTAATAAATCCAATTGACATAGACAAAGGAAGTGATAACCTCAACCAATGGGATCATACCATATGAAGCCCATTTATCAGAGCTTCTAAGGGAGATAAATTATATATGATTTACCCTCAACCAAACACTATATGAGATTTAACAACTTATGTATGAGAGAGACTATTGATAGGAGAAGTTCATGATCATCAAGATTAGGAACCAAACCATGTATGTTGAACCACCCAATGAAAGACTCACTACCGCACACCATACTCTCAGTGGATTAATTGGTTTGTTAAATAGATTTGTATTATGACCATATTATATAAATATGTATATTTTATAGAATAATTAATATATTTTCATTGTATTTTTTATAAATTATTTTTATTTGTATTCAATAAAATGGAAATTGTATTTTTGGGAAACATTCAAATTCAATTAATGAATTTGTTTTGATGAATTAATTGAATTTTTAAATAAATAAAATTTTAATAAAATTTTATAATTATGTTATGTTTATAAATTTATGTATAATTATATGAAGTTAAATGTACTCTTTATAAGGGTTAAACCCCAGTTATTTTCAAAACAACCATCTTTTTCCAATATATATGGAATGATATTTCAAAAGTTGAAATGGAAATATTTAGAAATTTATTTTGATAAAATGAATATTATTTTTGGAATCATAACATCGAAATTATATCATGGTTAATTTTTTATAATTTTATGTGATAGTCAAATTTTAAGATAAATATTAAAAACAGTATAATTACACCATTTTTTATGACATCATAATGACACAGATATTATGTAATAAATACTATTATGGATATCTACGTCCATAAATACATTTCCCCCAAAAATAATTTTATATAATGTTTATTTTATTAATTTTACAAATACTTTAAGAATCCACTAAAAACAATAATATATTTTAATTTTTTAAATTCATTTCATGAAGAGTGTCACTCACCAACACATTAACAGGAGAAATATTTTAATATGTTCATCCCTTTCCCTAAGAAATTAATACAAATCACCCCACTATCAAAACTCATAGGAAGGTTTTTGGTTTTGGTTATTTTCCTATATAGAGTCCAAAACCTATGTTTGAGAAATATTAAAAAATTTCCAACTATTTTCATATATAAAACCCACCCATGATCTCATTTCCATTCACAGAAAATCCTTTGATAACATCCCTAATATAATCTACACAAAGTTCCTCAATGATCTCAATAAGTCTCTTTCATGTTTTTGGTGTTATACTCTCATGGTAAGGGTTCATTACTTTATATTCTTTATTCAAGCTTTTTTATTATCTTATGTATTATATATCCAATTCCTAATGTTTGTATATGTATTTTCATGTCCCTATTACTGCCCATTTTATGTCTAAATGATGATATGACACTTATTCTCACATCGAATCGTTTTATGAATTTTTATGTGACGTCACTATTCTGCCAGAATTTCATCGTGATTTTTCATGACAACCCAATTGTGTTGTCAATACCATGCTAATTTCTTATCAATATTTTTCATCTTTATGCACGTATACTTTTTGATTATGGACATACATGTATTTATTCTAAACTCCTTGGTCATGGAATAATTTATGATGATGGATGGAACCAAATTTTATGATATATGTTTCACACATAAGAATGGGAATAAAATGAACAAAATTGGTGCACCCAAAATTATATAGTGCTCGAATGAATTAGGAAATCTTTAGAATCATGATATATCATGATGTGATATGGAGTTAACCTGATTCCTTTACGGGAGTTTTTCCACTATGATGTATTGGAAATAACCCTTAACCCATGACTATGATGCAATTATTTAAGTTGTAGTCACATTTTCCATGTTGCCTATATGATTATCAAGCTATATATTTTCTTATTGTTAATTTTTAGATTTCTACCCCTTTAATGGATCATTGATATTCTTATTTTTTAAACATGTGTTATTCACATCATACTATTCCAGGTTTATTCCCTCTCTAGGATTTATAGCAAACCCATTTCTTATGTTTTTCCCTTAGGTTCTCCCATGCATTTTTATGTTCAAACATTTTAATGTAGTTCTAAATAGAGATGTTTTATTTAAAGTTTTATGTAATTAGGTAATGTACCAAATTCTAAAAGAAAATATAATTATTTGTCTTTAGGGTTGTGATAAGTGTAACTTTATTTAACAAATCATGTTTCAATATATAATAAAAAGAAGGGTTTTTGAAGCATTCTTTTAATTAGGATTGGTTTTGATTCTATAAAGAAATAATCCTTTGATATGTATCTAATGTAATATATTTTTTCATCACAAAACATTAATTTACCAATTTTTTTGTTTAGAATTTTCTTGGATGAGGTCTCAGATAGAGGAGTTGGATCACCAGTTGTGAAATAATAGAGATATTGACATTGTTAAAAAGGGATTTACAGCATGAATGCGCATTTTCAATGTTGTGTTGTTTTTAGCTTACGTATGGCTTGTGGGAAGGGAAAATGTGTAAAATATATTTATGATTAATTAATGGATATGAATCATATGTAAATTCTAGCTTGAGGTGTAATGTTTATTGATATAAAAAGGGTTTATGACATAAATCTACTTTTACATGTTGTGATCCACAGAGCCTATAGAGTTTACTCTATAAATGTGGAGATTTGCAGATTATATACAAGTTCACACTCGAATTTTACGCCTCTGATTCATCCATAATCTCTCTTATATTATGGAATAACCCTATGAAATATTGGAAGAACCTCTTGCCTATCTTCTCTCACCTTTGTCCTCAGGTTCTGATGGTGGAGTTTTAGCATTTGATGTTAAGTGCTCCATCCATTTTTCCATTGTTTCCCTCATTTTTCTCTAGGAGATCCACTTCAACATTGTGGATTTGGTTTGGGGTGAGAGGTGTTGTGTTTTTTTGATCATTTGATGCCAAATTTAGGCTGATCAATAGTTTCCTTGTGCATTTGTGAGATGTGGATTGTTTCTTCTTCTCCCTCAGGTGTGCATCAAGATCAGAAATATTCTTCGAGGTGGGATATCATTGGTCTCTCCTTTAAACACTCTATGTGTGGGGTATTACATGGTTTTTCATTCTTTTGGGATGATATTAATAATTGACACCATAATTTAATAAATTGACATAACTAAATTGATGGTTGTGGAGGTGGGATATCATGTGTTGTATTGCATTAATGCTTCTATTGATGTGGTTATGAAATCTTGATGCCAATATGAAATATAACGGTAGTGGGGAACCTTTTTTGTGGTCGATGATATGTTCTAAGACCCTTATTTTGTCGTTATGCGATCACATCCTAAATTAATGGGTAAAGAACCCATATTAATACTCATAATTGGTTACCCATGGAATCTAGTTTGTCTGAAAATACCTTTTGTTAAATGAAGAATCAAAGTGATCAAAACCCCAAAAAAATTATAAATGTCGGGATATGTCGCGATTATGTATGGTTGATTTTTTATACTTCCTTGTCTATTATGGGATATTATGTAGTAATAGAGGTGACTATATGGGATCTGTTTGGCTTGGGGCTGTGATGTAGTGGTTGGTCATCATTAATGTGATGTGAAATGGTTGTGGTGTTTAATAGCAATGATGTGATGTGGTTTTGTGTGGTAGTGGTGTGTGGTGGATGATACATGTGGTTATTGAGATTACATGGTTTGGTTCGTGCGGTGTGGTGATGAATGATTAAGTGAGATGGAAAAGTTGTTTTTTCATGGAATAAATGACGATGCTGAAAGTAATGAAAAAATGAAAAGGTTGATTTTTTATGTGGTAAAAAACATTAATGAATTGATCAATAAAAGAAAAGATTGTGAAAAATTGAATGAATTGTATTAGTAAATGAAAATTAATGCAACATGAATAATATGAGAATGGGTAGAGCATGTAAATAATGGTGGAGATAAGCGTGCCTTGTGTGGTGGTTGTGTGGTGTGTCGCTCAGAGTTATTGCAGTTTTTGTGATGGTTGATGTGTGGTACAGTGGTGGTGATGTGGTGTTCTCTAGTGTTGTTGATGTGACCCATAGTTTTTGTATCATGTGGTGTCAATATATCATGTATTATTATTTTATTTCTATATTTTAAACACATGAGTTTAATAACCATACCAATGCTCAGAGGATCTAGTTGTTTATCTCAATATCTAGGATGGTGGTGATACAGATGGTTGTTTAAGCCCATCTTCCCCACTCTCCCTTGAGTAGTGATGGCCCAGGTGTCTTCAGGGAAAATGTGATATGATGATACATGATGATATAACTAGATACCATACCATGCAATGGGGGGATAGGTAGGGATCCATCCTGACCCACATCATAGATGACTAGTATAATATGTGATGTAATTATGGTATGTATGAAAAGATGAGAGAAGAAGACAATAGATGTTGGAAAATGAGAACAAATCAGTAGAACACCTTGTTATCATTATAATACTATGTTATTTTGTAATTCAGTAAACAAAATATGGTGATGATGAAATTAATTGTTTGAACAATATATATGATTGTTGGTTATAATATTTGTTCCATGGTGTATTAATATTTAGTTTTCATATAAACATGGTACCTTTTATATGTTTCTACTAAGTATAAAAATATTTTTACCCTATATATATAAACTATTTTTCAGGTTTCCAAGAGTACATTGAATGACAAGATGGGCATTGCTAACTTTAGAGGGAGAGGTTCATCATTATAATCAATAACGTTTGGAAAAAAACCGTACTGATCAATATTCTTCAACTATTTCCTTTCATTAAATTCCGAAGTATTCTATGAATCAAATGGGCCTTTATGGAAAAAAAATCTATTGCAACGTAAAAGATATATGTGTATGATGAGATGTATAGGGGGAAAGGAGTCAGAAATGTAAAAAATATCAATGAGACGATAAAAAAAATTGAATTTCAAATTTCAAAATCAATAGATTTATGGAAATGAAATTGAAGTAAAAATTTATCAAAGATTGGATTCCCAATTTGGCATTTGTTAATTGATTACAATTAAGTTGATAATTTTGTTTGTATATTTTATATATACTTACAACACACCTTGACCATAAAATTCATTCAATAAAAAATAAAATATGATATAATTTACCGTGAATATAACAATTGATGGAATGAAAACTAGGATATGAACTATATAGCCAACCATAAAACAAAACCATTACATAATTAAATGAGCATAATTTTTTAAAAACATGAATGTCTGATTCCATCATGTATTCATTTCTTTTTATGTGGTCATCTCACCTTTTGATGCCAGGTGATGTATCCATGGGAACAATAATTTATTAAGCTACCGTTTGGAACTGTATATTGACGTTTCTTGAAAATATAAAGTAGTGAAGATTGAGTGGCATTGTAAAAATCATGTAATTTATCAATCCAATGTTTTTCTATTTAAAATATTTAGATATGGGTTTAACAAGGTCTCTTATACCTCTATTCCTCTGAATGTTTTATTACCGATCTATCTTATATCCTATATCTCATATCTGTCTCTTTAAATAAAGGGTTTTGTCCATATTCAAGAAGAATGTTTACATGGTGTTATCTTTCTCCATGATAAAATAGAGTATATAGAGATATTCAACCACTCTTCCACAGATTATTTAAGAAAAATTGTTTTTTATCTATAATATAAGAAATAATAGTGAATTTAATTATTATTTTGGAAAATCACCAACATCAATTATGAGAGATAATATAGTGTAAATGTTTAAAAAAATACATTTTTGAGAATAAATAATAATTTATGATGAATTCAATGCATCTAATCATCTTTAAAAAATTACATAATTATTGTAAAAAAATTACTTTTTTATATATTGAAGATTGAGGATAATATATTATTTTATCCCACTAAGTCTTATTTACTATGTTACCACATTCTACTCTATATGATTATTTCCTAGGGAAACTAATAAGGGACTAGATTATTCCCTTAAAGGACTCTACCTCCTTCATTGGGATAAACCCAGTATTGATCCTGGTTTTCATTTTTTTCTTTTTTCTATGACAAGATTATAACAGGCAACTGATTGGAAAATACGTATAACATACCCACCTACTGAAAGGCCTAAGATCACATTTTGCAAAATCAATTTTGGATTGTACTCATTTAGACATATTTTATGGTAGAAAAACCATGGTAAAATAATAATAATAAATAAATGGATTTACTATATACATAAATTATAGAATTTATTTACAATGTTTCACACCTCAAGATTTCAAAATGTTTTCCATTAAATCATCCAAATGGTTGATTCAGTTGATAGGATTAGGTTTATTTGAGTAACTATTCAAATGGGTTCCAATGAGATGTTTTCTTTAAAATCCACAGAATATATCCTGATCCTTTAGACAGGGAAAACAAAAACTTCTTCAGATAATTATAAAAACTGAAAAAATAACAGAAAATTGTAGTATCTTGTATAATAATAATGAATAAGTGTCTCGTTCCCTGAATACATTTAGAGTTCAGACATTGTTACAGCTTTACCACAACACAATTTTGACTCTTTTCCAATCTGATCGATTCTAGGGTTCTGGTACAAAATTCATTTGAGACTCAAACTGATGTACCATAAGAAACCATAAATCCTCATGTTTTTTTCATAAACAAGACTTGATGGGTCATTCATTCATTATGATCAAAATGAAGTGTATACATGTAATTATCAAATGTTAAATTTCATCTCCACTTCATGCCTTTACCATCAACCCTCACATGCACCAATGAAGCTTACCGATAATGTTGATTGAACAAGCCACCGCAGATTGATTCCCCTCTTGTGTCGGTGACCAATATACTCACTGCTTTCTCCATTAGGGAAACTTCCATATTTTTTCACTCTTACATTGGGTTTTCTTTCGAAATGGGAACACAATGAACTGATTTCAACAAAATAACTCTATGAAAGAGAACCATCACATTGGAACTGAAATTACCCACTAAATACGTAACTTGTTGAAAATTCTTGATGTTTTCATTTATTTCTCCTTTTTTAACTTTTTGCACCTACCTTATTCTCAGTTCACTAGAATATTTTCCGAAGTGGTTTCAAATTATTGATTATTTATCCCCCCACTATTGTTGTAAATATCATAGGGTTTTTCATTCATGGTTTTATTTCAGTCGATGTTCTAATTGTTGGAAGAAGTTATTGGGAGAGAAAACATTAATGATGGTCCCACAATCATTTGTACATATTGTGGTGACACGTCATGGTGACACCCTACCATTTGTCCCCAATTTGATTTGGTAATATAAATTTAATATAGGGGAGAAAAAATAAGGGTGAATGTAGGCTATAAAAAGGGATCTCCTCCACCAGTTTTTATCATGGGATTTAGAAGTAACACATCTTCATCCTTGAGTGTGGTATTTTGTGTGCTGTTTATATATATTTTCAAGAGAGAATTTATTATGTTTTTTCTCCTTGTAATTCAGATAGAGAGATAATGAGAGTTTGTACACACATTTTACCATAGGGAAATCCTCTTATTTCCCTATGATTTTTACCTCATTCATTTGTGGGTTTTACACATTACATAAGGTGTTCATTTAATTTCACTCATTTCACCTTATTTATATCTAAAAATAAATATGGACTCGATCACACAATTTTTTATAATCCTAAAAAGTTGTATCAGAGGGAGGTTTTGTCCTAATGAAATGTTAGACCAATGACATGTCGAAATAGTAGTGAAATACATGATCAAAATATTCAATAGAAATAATTTTTCATTGTGATGACATGAAGATGAAATTGGTGCAGTAGAAATATAATTACCTATAGGTGATTTGAGAGATTATAGCAGGTGTGATGAAAGAGAAATGTATTGAAATCGATGTGAATGTAATTGCCAGTATCTATTTTTCTTTGGCAGATGACAGCATGTCATTCATTTTGGAGACGAAGATAGGAAAAACATTAGGGATACTCTGACAAAGTAGTACGAGAAAATGCCACACCACAATAAAATATTCATGAAATGAAAATTATACACTCTTCGAGTGGAGGAGTCGTCATTGGTGACTGACCACATCAACAGAATCCACACCCTTTAGGCTCATCTTATATCATTGGGCTATAAAATTATATATATAAATGTGAGAATATTATACTCCAATGTTATCCATATTTTTATGATCAATGTATCATCATCACTTCCAAAAATATTCTGATGGATATGTTACCCTTCAACTATGTTGCAAATGTGGTTTGTGAAGAAGAAATTTTGTTAAAGAATATGGAAGATAGGTAGAGAACATCCCACCCAGTGGAAGCTCTGTCAATGGAATGAAAAAAATTGATGATGTGTGGTTCTAGTGGGATCTATAATCATGGCATGTCCAATTCACAGAGTAAACATAAAACTAAAAATTTCACAATTTCCGTTAGAGGGTTCATGTCAACAAAGACTATTTGAATAAGAAGGGAGGTGAGAATAACTCTTCCGGAAATGAGGAACGTACATCTATAAATTCATACGTACTATTTTATGTTGCGAAGATGACTACTGAGGAAGAAAACATCTCAGTGATGCATGGATTATTGACTTTGGAGAAACATGGCACATGACATCTTGATGGAAATGGGTTGACCAATATGATACTATCCCAAAAGGACTTTTGTACATGGGTAATAATCATATATTCAATATAATTGGAGTCAGAACTATCAAAATAAAGATCTATAATAAAATTCTCCAAACCATCCATAGAGTACGCCATGTGGAGGGTCTCCAAAAGAACATTTTTTCCATTGGAGAATTTGATGATATCAGATGAGAGACTTGCACCAAGATAGGGATGATGAATATTGTGAAGGGAGAAATTTTTTCTATGAAGTAATATATGATCTCAAAGAGCATTTACATGCTTATTGGTTAAACGTACAAGGATGTGAAGATAATTGTCGCATCAACTACCTTAATTGAAGACATAACGACGTCATGGCGTCAGAATTTTGGTCTTATGTCCAAATGAGGCCTGAAGATTCTTGAGGATTAGAAGATGTTTTTGAGGATTAATAAGGTATCCAAAAAAAATTTAAGAATTGAATTTTAGTTAGAAACACATTTTAATGTTTGGAATGTCAACGACAAGGAAAAATGATATCTCGGATTTGATTCATTACGACGTTTAGAAAGAACCGGTTGTATCCCTTGGAGGAGAAATGTACTTTTTGTTTTTCATTGATGACTATTCTAGGAGATGTTGGGTTTTTCCAATCAAGAGGAAATCATATGTATTTTATTCCTTCAAAACATTCAATGTGGAAAAGGAGATTGAATCTGAAAATAAGATCAATTGTTTTAGGACTAACAATGGTGGAGAATATACATGTGAGGAGTTTTATTATTTCTTTCTACATGAAGAAATCTAGAGCCAGTTCATGATGGAATACACTCCTTAGTATAATGGCATGCCAATGCAGATGGATAGAACATTTCTGGATTGATCAAGGGAGATGCTTAAGACTGAAGGAGTTACCAAGAGGTTCTGGGAAGATGTAGTAAATACCACCTTCTATGTGATCAATAGATCCCCTTCAGTGGAAAGTTTTCTAAAGAGGCTGATGGATATGTGGACTGGTAAACCTATATATTATTCTCAGTTTCATATCTTGGAAGTCCCGTATATGGAATGTTTCATGACTAGAAAATATCGAAGTTTGGTTCGAGATTTAGGGAATGTATATTCTTGGAATACACTGATGGTGTGAAGGGGTATCCTTTGTGGGAGCCCACTTCCCTCAAAATTATCATCAGTAGAGATTCCATATTTGTTGAAGGAAAATAGAAAATGATTATTGATAAATAAAATGAGAAAGATAGTATATAAACTATACGAGTCTAGGTGAATGATTAAATAATGTAAGAACTAGTTTCCTCTTGGGCATTGGTAGAGTATGATGATCAAGTACCAGATCATCATGGACTACAATGGTCAAATTGAGAGAAAATAGAACCAATAAGGAACTAATATTATGTAAGTAAAAAATTATTCATATTACTTATCAACTAAATATGGAGATCCATCATCTCATTTGGAGGTGGCCTAGCATTTTGATATATCATAGTCGAGGGAGGTGATATAAGAGGAAAATATATCCATGCACACTAATAGGACATGGGATCTTGTTCCATTACCTCATAGTAAGAATTCCATTGAGAAAAAATGGGTATTCAAGATCAAGATAGATGAAATAAACCACGTGAATATATATCATTTGAGACTAGTGGTCAAAGGATAAGCTCAAAAGGAAGGTTTCAGTTTCAATGAAATATTTTCACCTGTAGTTAGACTGATGACTATTCGTGTAGTTCGAGAGAAGTGTGATACATAAAATCTACATCTAGTGTAGGTATATGTGAAAAAATATTTTCTCCATGGTGATATTTATAAAGAAAACTATATTATTTAACTAGAAGTTTTTTTTGAAGAAGGTAATGTGAACATGGTTTGTAGGGTACATATGTTTTGGTACAAGAGATTCGATTTCTATATCATGAGACGTGGAGACAGTAGAATTAATTCATATTCAAGTGCATATTTCAATGGTCTACATGGAAATGATTTAATAATTCTACTATTTTCTGGGGATGACAGGATGGTTTCTGGCCCCAACAATGATCAAAACTAGAAGATGAATGCACAATTTTTTAGGGAGTTTGATTTGAAGGACATGGGACACAAATATGATTCTAGGGATGAATGTTTACTGAGACCTGAATAATGCATATATTTGGTGATCATAGAATAGTTATTAAGGTATTTATTGAAACACTTAAACATGCCAGACTGTAATCCAATTTCTATCCATATTCAAATTAATTCTTAGTTATACTACATGTTGAGTCCTAGAAGTGAAGAAGAGATGATGGAAATGCCTCAATTTTCATGTACCTTAGTAGTGGGGATTATAATGTTCATCATAGTAAGTACTATATCAGAAATTTCACTTGTAGTGTGATAATTTATTCAGTACCTAGAAAATATTGGAAGGGAGCATATGAGAATGGTTAAGAGGATATTAAGATACATCAAGGAATCCTCAGTTGTTGCATTATCATTTGGAGGATCAGATTCCAATATCATAGACTATGTTGATTAAGATTTTTATGTGATTTTGGATTACAATAATCCACTACTTGTTTTGTGTTTTATCTTTTAGGAGGATTCATGAGGTAGATTTAAATTTTATAGATAGTTTTGTCTTTATCCATGATGGTGGTGGAGTACATGGCAACTATACAGGCATGCAAATAGGTGATTAGGATGAAAATGGTGTTTTAGGAGCTCAAAAACTAAATAGATCATATTTCATTTTTTTATGATTATAGTTCCATTAAAATTTCTAGGAACCCATCATTTCATTCCCTGATGTAGCACATTTCCATACAATGTCGTTCTGTACGTGATGTGGTGGATGAATGAAGCGTGTACATGCATAAAATTTAGACTAAAGAAAATATGGATGATTTAATGATAAAGGTGATTTATTTTTATAAGTTTTGATGTTGTATATCCTCTAGAGGACTTACAAAAACATGAGAAGTAGGTTTGTCATATTGAAAGGATGTGTGGAGATGTGATTGGAACATAATAAAATATCCAAGTGAGAGATATTTTGGAATATGTTACGGAGAGAGAAAATATTGATGATGGTTTCCAGATTCATTTGGATACATCGTTGTGACAAGTCATAGTGACATGATACCATCGATTCTCCCATTTTATTTGGTTATTGATATTTAATAAGGTGAGACCAAAAGAGGGTGAAGGCGGGCTATAAAGGGGGATCTCCTCCACCAATATTTATCACCGGATTCAAAAGAAACATGAATTCAACACTGTGTGCAATATTTTATGAGGTGTTTTTTTATATATTAAAGAGAGAACTTCTTTTTTGTTTTCAACTTTTAATTGAGAGGTAGAGAGAGAGAGAGTCTATACCGACATATTATCATAGTGAAATCCTTATATTTACCCATGGGATTTTACCCCTTTCATTTACAGGGTTTTCAAAGATACATATGGTGTTATTTTCATTCCACAATTTTCAGTTTATTTAAATCTCACAATTATCATTTACTCAATTGGAGAATATTTTGTAATATTAACAATGATAAGGGTTACAATAATATATTTTGGAGATCAAATGGTGCTTCTTTTACCTGGAGGGAGAATCATGGAATGTATAGGTATCGATCATCTATAGGGAATCTAATGTTGGGTTAAGACCATGTAGGGTGAAACATGAAGCTATGGTACTATACACTTGAGGCGATCAGTGAATTCCCTTTTATTAAGGATAATGATATTAGAATTACTTTGATAGAAACTAGAAAAACTATTATAGAGTTATCATATGAAATGATATGTTTTCAAGATAACAGACTCACAACAATGCAATTACCTGAATCTTATTACTTAGAAAATTTTAGAATAAAACAAACCTTATTATAAAAATATATTATTTTTTAGTTTATTTTATATGGAATTTTTTTTTCTTTTTCTGTTAAAGATTCACTGAATTTATAAAGTAATAATCTTGAAAACTTGCTGTTTGGAATTTGGTGGGATTCCTTAATAAAACTATTGTATCCTATGGGACACCTGTTCATCCAAGTAACATTGGAATTGAGCTAAATTCAATTGTAGAAACAAATAATCAAAATTTTTGAGGTTTAAAATGTAATTAGTGATGGTAAATATGTATGGAAATTTCATTTTCAGAACATTCTCTTTATATTTTTCTTTCTGAATAAATGCATCATTTTGGAGTTAAAATTCATGTTTTTTGTAAATGTTTTTTAAGGAAACCCATACATTTGGATTATCAGAACTCATAGATCATGGACTTTATATGCTCCTTAATATTTCATTAATTTTCCACATAATTTTATTTTATATCAATTTTTATATACATGCATATGTAAATAGCTTGGAAACACTGACTTTTTCATGTATACATATTTGGGAGGATCCAAAAACCATTTTCATGCCAGGACTGCCTTATGTTATTGATGAACATGGAAGTGAGTCTGTTATATATTCCTCAAATGATTCATTTATATGTATTATAAAATACATTAAAAAATTTTGAATTCCACTAATTATCAATACCTTTTTTTGATATGAACTTGTATTTTATACAGTTCTTGAATAATCATTATCTATATAACTTCAAAATAAAAAAAATAAAAAAAAACCTGAGATTTACATTAATGTTATGATTGTCCTATTGCAAAAATTTATGAAAATGGATATCAGAAGAATTCCTAAATATAGATCCTGTTTTTAGAATTATTTAATAATTAAAATCATTCCCTACTTGATCTTGAGGTAGATATGCTTGTAAATTATCACTTATTTTATCATTTAGAGTTATTCAAAGTGATTTATGGAGGAATACCCCCCCAACACATCCTAGTAATTCATTCACTTATAGGTATGTACTATAAATGTTCCACAATCTAGATACCCTGAATTATGTAAATCCATGAAAAGAGATGGAACAATCTCAAAGTCTACAAATCATGTTAAATGTGTATGATTTTATCAAAAAAATTTCATATGTTACATTATTCATTTCTCATGATTTATGTTATCTATGAGATGAATAATTCCTAGAAGAAGTTCATAAATGATTTATAAATGAGTTTTATTTTTAGAATTATAAGGATTGTTGAATTTTCGGTGGTTATAAATTCATTCAAATCAAGAGTTAGTTAAATGTAAAAAGAGAAATTTATTGGGATCTTTATTCTTTCATTGCATGGGATTTAGAGTTCCCTTTAATTATAGTGAATAATGATTTAAAGACCCTTGAGAATAAAAAATTGTGGAAGAACATAATTCATGTTTTAACATCTTACTGAACCAATTCTTTTCATATTAGTATATAGTTGGATACATTTATTGGTTTATTCAATCACATTATATCTGGTGTTTTTTTTGATAAAGTTAATGTTGAAATGTCTAATTAAAAACATCAGGAACTTATTATTCTTTTATAAATGCTCTAGAAGATGATGGAAGACTTAGTGTGGCTGATGATATTTAGTCAATTGTTTTCGATAAAAACAGAGAATTTTTGCCACATATTTTCATTAAGGATTTATATATACCCTTGTAGGGAGATGTGTGGTGAAATGTTTTATGTACAATATTTCTTCATTTATTTTGTGTTTATTTATTCTTATACTTTTTAGAAATTTTTGACATTATTTCATACTTTTTTAGTGTTTAATTGTGATTATGACAAGTTAATGTCTTTTAGCATACCAAAAGGTTGATTGTAACATCCCTCCCTTCACCCATTGGATATGAAAGTACTGTTGGTGTCACTAACCTTAGGTAACATCCCCAAAATACAAAATTCCAAAAATAATTGTCATGGGTTTAGTAGATTGTTTGGGGATGATTTTCCTTGAGGAACCAATACAACCAAATGGGATAAAATAAAAACCACCATGAAAACCATATGATGAATGAGTAATAAAAATACAACTCAATGGAATCCAAAAAAACGAAAAAATTAGATTAGTAATGAAAATAATAAAAAATGTCCCCAAGATACCTGTATGAAATAAAACACTGTAACACTGATGTTTCATCGCACCAAAGACACCAATTGAGATCTATATGCTCCAAACACCGAGGAAGAGATCATCATGATTCCCCACTAGAGAAGTGAAACACATTTCCTTTACATTTTTCTCGATATAAAACATCTTCAAATACTTCGAAGTGTCTATGCTAGGGGTGAGTGAGTAGGAATTCCACCAAATACATCATAACTCATACCACTAAGACAATAATATTTTAGCTTTGTTTATATAAAACATAAGAGTATGAGATAAACAATTTATTGCAGCGGCATAATGATGTTCCATGTATGAAAAAATTATAAAAATATTTGTTACCATTTCTTAACACTTTTCATAATCATCCCAATCTCCCCCACCCACACACATATGCATGTAAAACATGAACTTCTCGATACATGAAAGTGGTGATTCACCCTTTTCACCAAGCATTACCTTATTGAACCCTTTAATGGTTGCATTTTCGACTAGATCTGTATCATTTTTTTCTTATTGACACTGGCACTTCTAACAATGACATGTCCCCAAATTCACATAAACACATGGAATGATGTATGTAATGTTCTTATATCATTTATTCAACATAAAAAAATTTCTTTTCAATAACAGATTTTTTCATGAATTTTATCAAACACCTTGTGATTATCATTAAAAACCCAAGGATTTAGGTTACAAAACCAAGAGATAATTCCAACAAATTAGAAAGGAAAGAATTTAAACACCAAGTCTTCATGTTCTAGAATGGTCAGAATGAAAAAAAAGTCACCTACATTGTGGCAGTTAATGAAATTATGGCATAAAAAATCTATAGATTAGGACATGAATATTATTCAAATAAATAGGTCCAATAAGATATCATCATGATTCAAAATATAGAATATAGATATTTTAATTATATAATATATCATACGATCTGGGTGAGAGAAGATGAGAGAATCTAAATATAAATAGAGGAAATGATGTGATACCATTGATTACAGTTCTCCAACACACATATATTTTCCAAATGTTGCTTCCAAATCAAAGATAATATCCAAGGAAACATATGAGATGAGAGGGGTTCATGTTCATTAGAGAATAGGTAGAAAAACAAGTGTTTTAATGAATTATTCCAGATAAAATCCTAATTTTAATTTCATTAAATACATGTATTATGTTTATGTTGTATGATTTTTCAAACTTTGTATCATCCATGCATATGTTATTGGACATCATCCAAGTAGCAGCACTGTTGTGTCATACTGTTTGACAAACTATTCTCTAATATTTCATTGCTAATATATCATGGATATCCCATAATGTGATTAGCTTAGATGTTTTTTCAAAATATGTATTAACTTTGTTTTTTTACTCCTTCCCCTTCCACAGTTTCTCTAGGGCACCCACACAGTTTTACCAAACTGTGTGCCCACCCAGTGACTCCAAAAACATCTTGAACAGTTTCTTATAGCTAGTTCATGGTTTCCACTAACCGTCCCCAATATGTAAACCCATTAAAACAATTTTAAAAAATTCCAATATAATTCATAAACTCCAAAAAAATAACCTTGACATTATATATCATGAAATTACAAGATACGAGGGTGGCGTATCTGAAACTGAGGGTGTTACATTCTCTCCACCATTGATCTTTCAATCCATGGAATGTCAGGGACCAGCATTGTTTTGAAGGACCTCCGGTCACTGATCCAACATTTCATTTTCACATTCCCACAACTCATCTTGAATCTGACCATGCTGATCTAAATATTGTACATAACCAATTCTTTTGCCACACAAATTCTTCTCTAGCATAATCTGAATTCATGTCTTCATGGGAATAAACATAGGGCTTTGATCAACATGGTATCACCAAATCATATGTTCTGGATCAGACTAATACTTATTCAATTGAGACACATGAAAACCGTTGTTCACAAAAAAAACCTTGATTGTAATGTCAAATTATATGAAAATCACCCAATCCTTCATGAATATAAATACGTTCAATGTACTGTGGAGACAATGTTCATTGCTTCAAAAATGATAATACCCTAGCTTAGTGATCTTGAAAAAAAATATGATCTACCACATCAAATGACAAATGTCATTGATGATGATCCACATAAGATTTCTGATTACTCGGTGTAACGACCCAAACTTTTTGAATAGTATATTAACATACTCCTAACGATTTAATAGAGATGTTAATGGTTAATGCAGAAAGAGGAGTCGATGGCTTCATCCTGTAGACTCAAACCTTCTGAATCCCACTTATTAGAGCTTGGGAAGGAGGTGGGATCTTTGGGATTCGCGTTGGACCAAGCCCAAGCCGAACTCCAGCGTGTCAAGCTTGAACTGAAATGCTTGTGGGAGAAGTTAAAGTTGGAAGAGATTACTACTAGAGCAATGTTATCTGAGCCTCCCTCAAATTCTCTCACCATAGCACACCTTACACTTAGGTCATATACTGGTGTTATAAGGGGCTATGTGACAAGATAGTAGCTTCTTTGTGTAATTCCTTGGGTTGAATAAATTGAGATTTCATAATTTAGTGATGTTTGTGAAATTTCAAATGTCCGGATAATTTTAGGATGTATTTTATTGATGAATTTTGAAAAAAAAGGATATTTGAAAATATTTAGAATTTTTTTTATAAAGTGGACTTTAATTTTGAATTCAGAACATCGATATTATGCGAAGGTAAATTTTGGGGATTTTTCTGAAAAAAACGAATTTTCGGTGAATAGTGTATTTATTTAATAATTAAATTAAAAATATTTAGAAAATTATTTTTATAAAATGGCGTTCATTTTTGAAATCAGAGCATCGATATTTGGTAAAGGTGAAATTTTGGTATTTTTCTGAGAAAGTTGAATTTTTGATGAATAGTGAAAATACAGTTTTTAAGTTACGGGTGTTTAATGACATCATTAAATGAATTATTAAGTATGTAATCAATATGGTCAGATTATGAATAGTAAGATAAGGTATGATGTGTCCCAAGTGGCCAACACCATGTGCAAGCCCATGGTTTTTCCAAAACCACCAATGAGGTGTCCCTTGGCCATTAATGCTGTGTCCCCTCACTTTCCCTAAAAATACCAAGCCATCCTCTCATCCATTCAACTCCAAATTCATATACAACGATTTTCTGGTCTCCTTACCTCCCAAGGAGTCCTCCCAAGGTGTACCCAGTCCCTCAAGGTCCAAACCTTTGAGTTTTAATAGTTACGTTTTAAGGTAAGGGATACAACCTCTCTCTTTCTTTTCAAATACTCTCTTTTAAGTCATTTATTTTATGTTCCATGTTCTTATGTTGTAGTATGTTCTTTTATATTCCACTTAATTACCTTTTCATTTTTATATGATTATAGACCACCTCTTTCTCGCATCAATTCGTTTTAAGAATGTTTAAGTGGCGCCGTTAGGCTGCCGCATTTTTAAGGCATTCTTTCACCTTTCTCATTTTTCAAAGTTCTACTTTCATGTCAAGACTTTCAAGTTACTTTTAATTATGTTGGGGTATGATCTCTATATCTATCATACTGAAATTTTATGTTAATATGATGAAAGGCCCTATTTTATATCGTCAATTCATTTTTGTTGAAGTTTAAGTGACGCCGTTAGGCTGCCGAATTTTCAAAAGAGAAATCTAATTTTTGTCTTCCTTCCATGTTTTTCGATTCAAATGGTATGTCATTAAAATTTAATTTCGATGTTCATATGTCATTCATATTCTGTCCCTATACTTTTTATGGGTAATTTATGAATTTTTGACGCATGTACCCTCTCTTTT
The DNA here is from genome assembly GCA_963277665.1 of Viscum album. Classification (NCBI taxonomy): domain Eukaryota; kingdom Viridiplantae; phylum Streptophyta; class Magnoliopsida; order Santalales; family Viscaceae; genus Viscum; species Viscum album. The sequence goes on along the minus strand of OY728153.1, from coordinate 1,664,761,593 downwards.
CAATGTTTTCTAAAACCCCGAAACATAGTCGTTATGCTGCAGAATTTCCATCTCAAAATGTCTCTCTATTTTTCTAAAGTTATTTTATTTTATTAAGTTAATACTCAAAGATATATCTTCTATATGGGTATTCACATATATACCAAAATTTTATATTTTAAATTCGGGGATTTACATATATGAGACCCACCTTCCTTTTCTGTGGGTTTTAAAGTGACACAAAGATAATGTCTATAAAGAAGTTTTTAAAACGTTATGATTATGAAATGAAACCCATTTATTTTATTCTATATGGGTTTTTTATGAAATGATTGATGATGATATATGTGGCTCACATGATAATTACGGCAAATTTAACGGTGTGTCCTGATAGCGCTCCAATGCATTGGGTAAAGACTTAATCTCTAGAGATTACCATTTTGACTAATACCTAGGTGAATAACCTTGGTAATTTTTATTGACACCTTGGGGATGGACCTTGGTGAAACATAAATTATTTTATTTGTTAAAAGTTGTAGACACATCTTCAAGTAATGAAAAACATTATTTTTATTATGATATGCCTAATTATTTCTTTCTCATGCCTTAAAGTTCTTTTCATGACCTTATTGAAGTATCTCAAGTTCACATGTAAAATGTTTCTCTTGTTTCCCTTACTGGGCCTTCTGCTCACCCTTTCTTTTGATGTATGTCCCCGGGTTATGAGATGAAGTAATGAACCTAGTATGATCTTAAGGAGAAGCCTTTCAAGTGTTTAAGAATAATGTTTTATGTTGTTTTCATGTATTGTGTTCCTGGTTTCCAAGACACTAAGCCTTAATGATCCTCTATTTTGTGTAATGTAATGAAAGTTTATGTTATAAAATGCGGGATGTTACAGTTGGTATAAAAGGATGGTTTAGTTATTTGTGGAAATTAGGATATAAAAACTTTAGGAAGAATCCTATAGAAGTGTTTAAATATTGAAAAACTTCTTGGTATTTTGGTAAGTATCGATTAAGTTGTTTATCAAAGAAATACATCCCTGTCTGGATACGAGCAGGTAGAGGCGGCTCTGGCACAAATGTACATAGGGGTAAAACCCGAAAACACCGCTTTGAGCTAGAATCGAACGGGAACTGGTGCATGATAATGGGCCTTGCTGCACTCTTGGTTACGACACTCCCGGGGGATATGTTTGGTTAATCACAAGATTTTTATGAATCATTATGAAGGAATTATGGAGAAATGTAATTGTCTATGCATGAAGTCTTAGTTAAAATTTTCATTAATGAAATAAGTTTCTCACTAAAGTTTTATTCTTTTAGAAAATTGCAGGTAATAGGAGGAATCGTGCAGATGGTGATCACAATGCACCATGTGCTGACGACCCTCCGATGGAGGTCGGAATGTAAAAATTCATGCAAATGATGAACCAACTGACTCGTGTTATGAGTAATAACATGAATCAAGTTGAGAGGCCGATCTCACCACGAAGGGAACAACATTATGTTGAGTCCTTCATGCGTCAACGACCACCAACATTCAGTGCATCTACTGACCCATTGGTTGAGGAACAATGGATAAGCTCCATTGAAAAGATCTTTTCTGTACTTCATTGTTCAGAACAAGAAAAAGTCACCCTTGCAGTTTACTGCCTAGAGGGATGAGCTGATCAGTGGTGGTCATTGATCAAAAACACGAATCCATGAGGAGAGATGGAAGCTATGATGTGGGAAGAGTTCTGGGGAATATTATTTAATAAGTATTTCCCTCATTCCATGAGAATGAGATGGATAAAGAGTTTCTCAAACTGAATCAGAAGGAGAACAAATCTTTCAGAAGCTATGAGATGAACTTCACCTGACTTTTATGATATACCTCTAGCTTTGTCATGGATCCAAGTGGGAAGGTTGACATACTTTTTAGTGGATTGACACCTCAACTGCGGAAGAATCTCTCCAATTGGGCGGAGTGTAATGAAAGATGAGCTACAGTTTGGTGTGACACAGTGGTCTCATAAATCCAATGACAAAAAGAGATCGTTGGATCCCAGTATAGGGAAGACTTTTGATCAGCGAAGAGGTGGAAAGCAAATGAAACTTACCAAATGCAATAAATATGGGAAGAAGCATCTGGGGCACTACTTGATCAGAAGTGGAAAATGCTACAAGTGTGGAAGAGAAGGCCATATTGCTCATAATTGTCATAGTGAGGTGAAGCCTCAACTTAAAAACACTAACGACAGAGGAAAGATGGTTTTGGACCTACCTGAAGTCAAATTATTCAAGTGTGGACAGCTTGGGCACTTTTCTAATCACTGTCCAAATCCGAGGGCAGTGGAGGGGAATCACCATCAACCTCAGCAAAGGCCAAGGGAACAAGGTCATGCTTTTCCTATCACAACAATTGAAGTTGATGTTCTGAACGACGTGGTAGCATGTACTATTATTGTCCTCTCAAAACTAGCTAATAATTTGTCTGGTTCTAGTTCTATGCATTCCTTTATTTTCTCTATCTTTGCAAAGAATATAGAATCAATCCCCGAACTTCTTGAGGTAGAATTGTCAGTCGAGACTCCAAGTGGGATTATACATGCATCAATAGTGTCTATAGACTCTAGTGTTTACTTCAGTGAGCACAATCTTATCGCAAATCTAGTAGTCATTACCATGTTGGAATTCGACGTTATACCAGGGATGGACTGGCAGTCAAAGTAGAATGCTAAGAACAAATGCAGAAGTAATGAAATCTCAGTAGTCCTGAATGAACGACCTACAATTATCTTCCAAGGAGAGATATCTCGAACTGATCCCTATCTAGAAGCTCCTCCTATATCTTTCTTTATGGAGTTAATCGGTGATGAAGATGAAGGAAAAGGGAGTATACAAATATAAGATATTCCAATTTTTCAGGAATACATGAATGTATTTACTGAGGAGTTACTTGGACCTCCCCTAGGAAAAGAGGTAGAGTTCTCCATTGAACTCGTACCTGGATCTCAACCGATATCAAAGACCCCATATAGAATGGAAAATGTGGAGCTAGAAGAGTTAAATAAACAACTCCAAGACTTATTGGAGAAGGGGTTTATCCGAACAAGTGTTTCTCCTTGGGGAGCACCAGTTCTCTTTGTGAAGAAGGATGGATCAATGCGGCTATGAATTGATTATAGAGAACTGAACAGGATCATAGTGAAGAACAGATACCCTCTTCCATGAATTGATGATTTATTTGACCAACTTCGTGGGGATCAATTCTTCTCCAAGATTGAACTTCGATCTGGTTATCATCAACTGAGGGTGAAGAAGGAAGATATTCTAAAGACTGCCTTCCGATCAAGATATGGGCATTATGAGTTTACTGTTATGTCCTTCGTCTTGACTAATGCTCCTACTATTTTCATGGATTTGATGAATAGAGTCTTTAAGAACTACCTTGATAACTTTGTGGTAGTTTCTATTGATGATATTTTGATATATTCAAAAATTTGTGAGGAGCATAAAGATCATCTCAGGGTTATTTTGAAAACTCTGCGGAAGGAGAGGCTCTTTGGAATGTTCAGCAAGTGTGAGTTTTGGATACAACAAGTGGATTTCTTGGGGCACATCGTAACCAATGATGGAATATCGGTTGACCTTATAAAGATAATGGTTGTGGAGGAGTGGCCTCAACCCACAACAGTAAATTAGATTCATAGTTTCCTTGGTTTAGCAGGATATTATCAGAGGTTTTTGAAAAACTTTTCACGGCTTTCTAATCCACTATCCAAGTTGAGTCGAAAAGAGGTTAAGTTCATCTGGACAAAGGAATGCGAGGAAAGTTTCCGAGAGGTGAAGAAGAGATTGGTTACTCAACCTGTGTTAACACTACCCTCTATCAGAGAAGGATTCGTTATTTTTAGCGATGCATCTCTGAAAGGGCTTGGGTGCGTTCTCATGAAAAATGACAAGGTAATTTCTTATGCATCTCGACAGTTGAAGATTCATGAGCAGAATTATCCTACGCATGATCTAGAGTAAGCGGAAGTTTTTTTTCTCTAAAGATATGGAGGCACTATCTTTATGGTGAGAAATGTGATATATACACCGACCACCAAAGTTTAAAGTATATTTTCATGCAGAAAGAATTGAACATTAGACAAAGGAGATGGTTGGATCTTATTAAAGACTATGATTATTCAATTCATTATCACCCTGGAAGAGCAAACAAAGTCGCGGATGCGTTATGCAGGAATGATCCTGTTGTTCTGGAAATAATGAGGATCCTAGGAGATCCCTTGTTTAATGATCTAGTAAAACTGGACATGGTAATTGTAAGGTAAGGTACATCATCAACCTTATCCCAAATGATTTCTCAACATTCATTACTATAGAAGATCAAGAAGGCTAAAAAAAAGATCCTTTGCTACAGGAGAAGTTTGAGGCTGTAAAGGATGGGAAGTTCTTTGATTTCAATATTGATCAAGAGGGTGTATTGAAATTTTACACAAGACTATGTGTTCCATCTATTCTGGATATAAAGAAAGAACTGATGGATGATGCTCATAGCTCTACTTTCTCTATACATCTGGGAAGCACTAAAATATATAGAGTCCTTTGTGATCATTATTGGTGGGATAAAATTAAGAGGTATATTGCTGATTACACTACAAGGTGCCTGGTGTGTCAACAAGTAAAGGCAGAACGACAACTTCATAAGGGGTTATTACAACTGCTACCCATACCAATATGGAAGTGGGATAAAATCACTATGGACTTTGTAACTGGTCTCCTGAAAACATCCAATGGAAATAATGCGATATGGGTTATTGTGGACTGTCTCACCAAGACCGCCCATTTTATCTATATTCGAGAAGATTTATCTCTGGATCAACTTGCCATGATATACGTAAAGGAAGTGGTAAGGCTGCATGGGGTACCACTATCCATTGTGTCTGATCTTGATCCAAGATTCACATCAAAATTCCAGAGAAGTATTCAACATGCTCTGAATACTAAATTGAATTTTAGTATGGCCTATCATCCTCAAAATGATGGCCAATCTGAAAGTACTATTCAGACACTCGAATACATGATGAGATTATGCTCAATGGAATTTAAAGGTGTATGGGATCAACACCTCCCATTAGTTGAGTTCTCCTATAACAACAGCTTCCATTCTGGTATTCAGATGGCACCCTATGAAGCTCTGTATGGAAATCGATGTAGAACTCATACTTGTTGGGATGAAACTGGTGATAGAGATCTTATTGGTCCTGATCTTGTGCAAGAGATGATAGAACAGGTTCATGCCATCCAACAACATTTAAAGGCTGCTCAGAGTCGGCAAAAGAGCTATGCTGTCAACCGTCGAAGGGACTTGGAGTTTGGTGTTCGAAACAAAGTCTTCCTTTGAATTTCTCCATAGAAGAGAGTCATGCGGTTTTGGAAGAAAGGGAAGCTCAGCCCTAGGTACATTGGCCCATATGAAATCCTTGATCGCATAGGAGCAATGGCATATTGTCTAGCACTTCCACCGAACCTAGCTCAAGTTCACGATTTCTTCTATGTACCTCTATTGAGGAAGTACATACCCGAACCATCGCATGTACTGAACCCTAAGGTGGTACAACTGGAACATGACCTCTCTTATGAGGAGATGCCAGTGGAGATCTTAGACCGTAGAGACAAGGTTCTACAAAACAAGACTACCCACCTTGTGAAAGTGTTGTGGAGGAATCATAAGTATGATGAAGAGACTTGGGAGCCTAAGGAAACAATGAAGCAAAAGTACCCTCACCTTTTCGACTAGTCCTCAAGTATAAAATTTCAGGGAAGATATTTCTTAAAGGGGGGTGAATGTGACGACCCAAACTTTTTGAATAGTATATTAACTTACTCTTAACGATTTAATAGGGATGTTAATGTTTAATGAAGAAAGAGGAGTCGATGGCTTCATTCGGTAGACTCTAACCTTATGAAGCCCACTTATCAGAGCTTGGGAAGGAGGTGGCATCTTTGGCATTTCTTTCGACCAAGCCCAAGCCTAACTCCAGCGTGTCAGGCTTGAACGGAAACACCTACGGGAGAAGTTCAAGTTAGTAGAGATTACTATGAGGATAATGTTATCTGAGCCTCCCTCAGATTATCTCACCATAGAACTCCTTACACTTAGGTCATATGCTAGTGTTATAAGGGGCTATGTGATGAGACCATAACATCTTTGTGTAATTCCTTGGGATGAATAAATTGATATTTCTACCTTTAGTGACGTTTGTGAAATTTCAAATGTCCAGATAATTTTAGGATGTATTTGATTGATGAATTTTGAGAAAAAGGATATTTTAAAATATTTAGAAAATTATTTTTATAAAATGGACTTTATTTTTGAATTCAGAACATCGATATTATGCTAAGGTAAATTTTGGGGATTTTTCTGAAAAAAATGAATTTTCGATGAATAGTGTATTTACTTAAAAATTGAATTAAAAATATTTAGAAAACTGTTTTTATAAAATAGATTTCATTTTTGAAATCAGAGCATCAATATTTGGTTAAGGTGAAATTTTGGTATTTTTCTGAGAAAATTGAATTTTCAATGAATAGTGAAAATACCGTTTTTAAGTTACAGGTGTTTAATGACATCATTAAATGATGTATTAAGTATGTAATCAATATGGTCGACTTATGAATAGTAAGATAGGGTATGAGTTTTCCCAAGTGGCCAATACCATGGGCAAATATCATTGTCAAGACCATGGTTTTTCCAAAACCACCAATGAGGTGTCCCTTGGCCCTTAATGCCTTGTCCCCTCACTTTCCCTATAAATACCAAGCCATCCTCTCATCCATTCGACTCCAAAATAATCTACAACGATGTTCTAGAATTCGTACCTCCCAAGGAGTCCTCCCAAGGTTCCCCCAAGTCCTCAAGGACCAAACCTTTGAGTTTTAAGAGTTACGTTTTAAGGTAAGGGAACCAACCTCTCTCTTTATTTTAAAATATTCTCTAATAAGTCATTTATTTTATTCTCCATGTTATTATGTTGGAGGATGTTCTATTATATTCCTATTACCTCCCTTTTCAGGTTCATATGATGAGATACCCCCTCTTGCTCTCATCAATTTGTTTTAAAAATGTTTAAGTGGCGCTGTTAGGCTGCCGAATGTTTAAGGGATTCATTCACCTTTCTCATTTTTCAAAGTTCTACTATCAGGTCAAGTCTTTAAAGTTCATTTTTATTATGTTCGGGTATGATATATATATCTATCATACTGAAATTTTATGTTCATATGATGAGATACCATATTTGATCTCGTCAATTCATTTTTGTTGAAGTTTAAGTGACGTCATTAGGCTGCCGAATTTTCATAAGAGAAATCTAATTTTTGTCTTCCTTCCATGTTTTTCATTTCAAATGGTATGTCCTTAAATTTTCATAACCATGTTCATATGTCCTTCATATTATGTCCCTATACTGTTATATGGGTCATTTATTAATGTTTTACCCATGTCCCCTCCCTTTTCAATTTTTTCTAAAACCCCGAAACATAGTCGTTCTGCTGCAGAATTTCCATCTCAAAATGTCTCTCTATTTTTCTAAAGTTCTTTTATTTTATTATGTAAATACTAAAAGCCCTATCTTCTATATGGGTATTCACATATATAAAAAAATGTTCTATTTTAAATTCTGGTATTTACATACATGAGACTCACCTTCCTTTTCTGTGGGTTTTAAAGTGACACAAAGATCATGACTTTAAAGCAGTTTTTAAAACAGTATGATTATGAAATGAAACCCATTTCTTTTATGCTATATGGGTTTTTTTGAAATGATTTATGATGATATATGTGGCTCACATGATAATGAAGGAGAATTTAAGGGTGCGCCCTGATAGCGCACTAATGCATTGTGTAAAGACTTAATCTCTAGAGATGACCATTTTGACTGATACCTTGGTGAATAACCTTGGTAATTTTTATTGACACCTTGGGGATGAAACTTGGTGAAACGGAAATTATTTTCTTTGTTAAATGTTGTAGCCACATCTTCAAGTTATTAAAAACGTTATTTTTATTATGATATGCCTCATGATTTCTTTCTCATGCCTTAAAGTTGTTTTCATGACCTTATTGAAGTATCTCAAGTTCACATGTAAAATGTTTCTCTTGTTTCCATTACTGGGCCTTCTGCTCACCCTTTCTTTTGATGTATGTCCCCAGGTTATGAGATACATTAATGAACCTAGGATAAACTTATAGAGAATACTTTCAAGTGTTTAAGAAGAATGTTTTACGTAGTTTTCATGTATTCTGTTCCTAGTTTCCAAGAGACTAAGCCTTAATGATCCTTAGTTTTGTGTAGTATAATGAAAGTTTATGTTATAAAATGAGAGATTTTACACTCGGAGTCATTGAAATCATCTTTCCAATCTTCTAAATCCTCTTCATTTCCTTTTTCACAATGTTGTGTCAATAACGTGAAGTCTTGCATCTTTCCACCTGACAATGTTGAGAATGATAATGATGACCATAAAATTCATCCAAATGATCCATATCTATTAAAGTCTAAAAATATTAATTGTATGAGAACCCCACTAATGGTATATGCTCTTCCCATGAGCCTCCAAAATCTATTACAAAAACTCTAAGAATGTATTCATACATTTTTATTTCCCACTCAAACTAACAATCCTTTTGAGGAAAATATATTGTGCTCATGGTCAACTGGCTTATGTGATTTCAGTAAGTACATTAAAAGAAGAGTTGTAATCCTGGGGTCTATGTCACAAATAATTGAAATTAGACTTTCATGCATCTTTAAAACTTCCCGAATATAGTTTTTGAACAATTATTCCCCCTTACTAGATTCATAAATAGGGATGAAGTAAGCTAACTCCATGACCTGATCCACAATCACCCAAATGAAATTGTGTTTGCAGATTGTTTTTTGAAGACCTTTTACAAAATCCTTATCTATTTTCTCTCATTTCCACACAAGAATATGTGAAGAATGCATTATATCATCCAGTCATTGGTGCTCCAACTTGACTTCCAAAAATGTGAGTCACCTCAAGAAAAATTTCTTCACTTTCCACTTCATGTAAATGGAAAAAAATAAGCACTCAACTCTTTATAAATCTTCTAAATTTTGGGGTGAACAACACAACATGAATATTTTTAGGTTTATAGGATTTGTTCCTAATAAGTTTTAAGAACCACCGTCAGATCACTAAAATGAAACATAGATCTCCCATCTAGCATTCATCCCTTAATGGTCTCCACACCATTGAGTTTTTCTCTCATGGTTAGACATTCATGATCAGATGTCTCGGCATCTTTAACCAACTCTATCAAATCATGAACACGATAAATGGGAAAAACTACAACATCACTATAAAACACTCATTATGCATATCAACTATAACCAACATTATCTATCATTGATCCAAATCCTTTCAATCCAACTAATTATATGACTTTTCTAATCACATATTCATCAATGTAATTCAATTTGAATGGTTTATACATCAAATAAAAGTTATATATCTATAGATATTTCTTTCTTCTATGTTGCCTTTAATTTTAATCCCTTTGTGAAAAAATGTGCCTCAAAATCATATGATTTATGAACACCATTAATTTCTTACCAAATTGGAAGTGACACCTTATTTTCAAGTCATGGACTACATCTAATACTTTCAAATAATGTGTCGGGTAATTATTCTCATGCACCCAAAATTGTCTCGAGCAATAAGTTACAACATTATCTCATTGTATGAAAACATATCCCAACCTAGAACTAAATACATTACAACTGAGAACATGGGATTTCCCAATTCCAACAACATAAGGAGTGGTGATTATGTTAGGAAAACATTACTCTATTAAAATTAATTTTGACCCTTGTAAATTCATTTAAAAGGATCCCCTTTCCTTGTTAATGATTTCATCGGTGAGAAAGTCATAAAAATTGATGAACATAGCATCAGTAATATCTAACTAAGTAAATAAAACTATGTACCTTAATAAAATTCTGGTAGGTTTGGTACCCAATAACCAAAATCTATGTAGTTTTTGATAATCGATATTTATTGTTGTGAATAATAATAAACTCTTTATCACATCATGATTGTTCTTTTGTGTAACATAGTATGTGATCATGTCCTAAGAGTAGTTTGTACACTAAAAGATTATAATAGATCCCTGTTATGATGAGAACCCAGAAGTGATATGACACTATTCATAAATTTATGTTCTATAGCTAGATGACATCATTTGAGGGACATAAATTACACAAGATATCAGAGGTGGAGAATCATATGTCATGAAGATACTTTTTCACCTCGGTAATATCCAGTGTATGATATTATGAGAATGAGACCCGCCAGTAAGAAATCCACATTTATATCTGTCATTGCATGTTCCTATCTACGATGGTGTATATTGATCATCATACTTTAATATTATTGTTAATGAATTTTTTGAGTCATTTACATTGATGTATTGAGGAAAATCATAATGATATATGTTTAGGATGAGGTGGGATATATTGGTTCAGTCATGAGTAATATTACATTAATGATTACAATGAGAAAATACTTTTTCCCGTATGTAATTTAATAGAATTTAATATTTCATTACCTTTGATGGAAATGATATAGCCTAAATAAATCTATGTCCATGGTGTTTTATGAACAAGTTTGATTTACAATAATCCAATTAAATAGACATAGAACACATAGGTTGATGACAAGAATATGAATCCTTATTGATAAGAGGTATTGAAATTGAAGGATTATATTACACAATGGGAATCATTATGATTTATTATGTCATTGTGGCATTAGCTTTTTTCTTTATGGGTGCCTTTTCATATTGCTAGATGCCAACTTTGGACTTTAGGCTACTACACCTAATACCACTAAGAAATATACCTAGGGTGTCAGACAACATGTGTATCCAGAATCTCAGTTAAAAGATATATTATTATTAATTATTTAATAATTTGAATAAATATTATTCTTACACATGGTTTAATATTTATTCATGTTTTTTGATCACATATATTTTTTCACCCACTATTTAAGAGAATAATATGCGAATTAAATACTTAATAAATATTTTTAAATATTTACTAAATATAATATATATATTTTTATTGTATAATAATGCGATGTTATTTATTTATTAAGTTGATTAATTATTCGGCGCCCGATAAATAGTATGGTTGAATGGTGGACTGATTTTTTAAGTCCACTGAGTATTAATATATATTTGATATTATTTTAATAAATAACATTTAATTAAATTTCCATGTTACGTTTATGTTTAATAAATATTATTATTATTATTATTATATTAGACTTGAGGTTCTGTAACAGATTAAATAAATATTATAGGTCACTTCTGAAAATATATATTTCAAAAAACAAGCAGAATTAAAACCCAGTTTTATTATTTTTTCAGAACCAATTCATTTTTTCTGTATAATGACATCTAGAGAGATCCCCCTCAAACCTTGGAGATCCCCCATTTGAATAATGATCTCATGAATATAGAATGTTCTTACTACACCTCCTAGTCTCGGGTTTTTAGAGATCAAGGGGAATGATTTGGAAGTTATTCTCATGAATATTATGTGAGAACAACGCAAATGATGGGTTCAGTCATTCTAGCACCCAAATATTCCTATGATGAAATTATGATATTTATGGAACTTGTGTGGATCACGGTAAGAGGAAATATGATCCAAATTTCTAAAACACAATGACGTTACAATAGAGATCAGTTGTAAGATCCCTAAATGAAGAAAAAATTCATGAAAGCTATTTTCTTATTTATAAAATTAATTATAAATAATATTTGATGATCCAGGGATTTATTTCAGCATTCTATATCTTGTCATTTTTCATTAATTAAATTACATTGATCAGGATTTTCATCATCCTGTAAATCTCAGAATTTTCATCGATCATGACAAAAGAAATTGTTGGACACGACCTATCGTATGCTTTGGCTATTCCCAAAAGCTACTAGTTGTAATATTTATAATTATATAAGTATATTTTCTTAATTTATGAATTTTTCATTTATTTATCAATTCACGTCTAATAATTATTTAAATTTTATTGTGAGATCTTCTTCTTCCTCTTTCATTTCTCGTATATCTAATCAATGAAAAAAATTTATAAACAAAATAAAACTGAATAACTCATCTAAATTTGACTAGGATTCTAGATGAATATCGCCATTGTACACGTCGTGTGATAGTGTTCAAAGAATTATGAATTAATTTGGAATTAATTCAAATTGTGTGCATTGAATACATACAATGAATTTAATTATAAATTGTGTGTTGACCAGGCTCATCTAGAACATGGTCAGCTGGAGTACGTGCATTGTAGCTCACATACATGACGTATAGTTCTATATTCATATATGGGTCATGTATCTTCTTACATAGACTACTATACTGGTGACTGTGTTACATGGGGACCACAAACCATGTATCCCTTTTACATGGTGTACTCTATTTCTCTAAGGCATTGATTACATGTTGAGTCCCTTGGCGTGTGCCTCAGATAGATAGGGAGAAACCTACATACCATGTATCTCAAATATACATGTCATATACTTATAAAATATAAATAAAAATAAAAATTAATTTAATATACCATGTAATACTTATTGACATGTAAATTTATGTATTCATTATGTTCATAGGACACATCATGTGATTAGTTATAATATATATAAAAGTGTTTAATTGATTTTTGCATAATTTTTGGATCTTCATATCATGTGTGAGTCGTATTACATTGATTAATTTATATGAATTGATGAATGTTCCAAGATAGAAAAGTCATATAATACATGTAATTGTTATGTTGGTAGCATAAATCATGAAAGTATGTGATAATTTTGTTGAGAAAAGTATTTTTTTCAACAATACATGTTAATGTTATTTAAAGGGGCAGATTATTGAAAATAATAATCTGTCTCTTTATGATAATTTTGATGCTCACAAATACCCTTAGTTATTTTCTAATGATTTTATTTCGTATTGTGCAGGAATTTATTAATTTATTTTACTCTTGAAATAACGAGAATTTATTAATTATGTGGAATCTTCTTTAGCGTGTTCTGAAATCACTGTTCACATCTTATGTAGATAAATATAGCGCGGAATCTGCTTTAGTGCGTTCTGAAATCACTGTTCATATCGTACGTGGATAACGTAGCGTAAGGATAAAAAGCGTGTATACTTTTTGATATAAGAGAAAATTATTGTTAAACAACCATACGTTTTCAGCAATGTATGAAAGAATAACCTTATGTTAGGAAGGAACCTTACATTTTGGTTATCAGCAAAGTATAGAAGGAGAACCGTATGTAAATTCTATGAGATACGTTTGTTTCTTAAAAATATGGTTCATCAACCTTACTTTTGTAAACAACCATATGTTCTTGAAAAGTATGGATCAAGTAAAAGTATGGATCTTTTACCATACGTTGGAGTGTTGAAGAAAAAGTATGGATGATCAAACCTACATTTGTGTTCATCCTTATGTTATTAATCTTTCGTTTGAAGGCTATATTATTAACCCTACGTTTAGAGGCCACGTCATCAACCTTACGTTTGGCGTCAGAAATTTTGACAGACGATATTTATGTGCAGTGATCAGTAAGCTAATTTCAGGGCGGATTTCAAGCCGGATTTAAAGTCATTTTTAAAGTACGACTTTGACTAATTCAAATACTTTTTATTAATCGATTTAAGATCGAATTAAAAAGTGATTTTTATGCCGAGTCTTAAGGGAAGTTATGCCTTCTCTATAAATTCAAAATTTTGAATATCACGAATCCAAAGGCGACTTTTATGGATCTAAATATGCAGGAGATATTCTTTATTATATATGTTCTATCTGAAACACCAAGAACACGAGGATGTGATCGATCTATTATTGAAAAAGGTGGAAAACAGAGATTGGAACTATTCACGATTGATCTGCTGATTCAAAAGGAGCGTAAAAGCTCTGTTTGTTCAAGAAGAAGGAACTCGATAGAAGATTCACCTATTCTACATCGAATACCTACTGTGGATCTACTAATACTGAAGTTGTGAACTATATCTCTATATCTAATACAACTGGATCAACTCCGAACTGCTTCATCTTGAAGATCAATATTTTTGGAGACTTTGATCTATCTACTGTCAATTTCATTCTGTTGCAATTGTGAAGATCAACTGGACATTTCTTTCTGAAATTATTTTTATTCTTGAGTGACCAGTTTTTCATTCTAAGCTGCGTAGGTTCGTGTTTAAACCAGAAGGCTTTGTTTTTCATTTGATTGTAAAGCTGTCAACTGGCTGTACTCAGTTGTGAACCGGTTTTTGGAAAAGAGGACCAGATAGTGAAAATCATCATGCTCGTGGAGTTGAGAATTTGTGGAGTGGACTAGGGGCATTCTATTCCCCGAACCACTATACATCTTTGTGTTCTTGATTTTAATTTTTCCACTGCTCGATCAAATCTGATAAAGTATAAAGGATAGAACTCGTTCTAAACAAAATTATCGAAAAATTGAAAAAGACACAATTCACCCCCCCTCTTGTGTATAGTCTGTAGATTTAGATCCAACAATTGGTATCAGAGGAGGAGCTTCTGATATAGCCTTAGAAAGCTAGAAGCATTTAAGGATTATACAACAGAGCATCATGACTGATACAAGAGAAGGGATGTCGATGGTTAGAGAACCATATTTTAATGGAGACAACTATGGTTGCTAGAAATCGCGCATGATAATATATCTGAAAAACCTCGGATATAGAGTCTATTCAATGTTTATGACTCCTTATGAAATTCTTGAAAATCCTAAGACACGGAGTGCTGCTATAGAAGAAGAGTATGATATGAACTCGAAGGCTATGAATGCAATTATCTACGGTCTAAGACCGGATGAATTTAACAGAGTATCTCAGTGCCTGACAACATATGAGAAGTGGCAAACAATAGCTATGGCATTTGAAGGAACTGAAAATGTGAGACAAATGAGATATGCTTCTGCAAAACTGAAATTTTATACTTTCAGAATGGTTGAAGGTGAGAGCATTACTCAAATGAATGGGAGATTGACAGAAATTGTCAATAACATAATAGCCCTAGGAGAACATATCAAGCAGGATGATCAATAATTAAAAGTACAGAGAGTACATCCGACATCATGGAATGGTATTTCTGCTGCAATCAAACAATCAACACCTGTCAAAGATCTAACTATGAGAGAGCTGGTTGGTACACTGATGATGTATGAAGCTGAAATTCAAGATGAGGCTAATGAGCATAATGTGATTATCAAAAGAGAAGATACTTCCTTGAAGGTTACTTCACAACAAAAGAATAGAAAGATGAAGAGAAAAAAAGTCAAATCTAAATCAGAAATCTCTAACTCATCCATATCAGATGAAGAACTGGCTCAATTAGCCAGAAAATTTAGAAAATTATACAGCAAGAAAAGAGGCTTCAAAAAATCTTTTAAGGGAGATAATAAGAAAATAAGATGTTATGAATGCAAAAATATGGGACATATCAGACCAGATTACCCACAATTGAAGGATGAAAAGAATAAGAAATTCTTCAAAAGAAATGACTTTGAGCAGAAAGAAAAGAAATCTATGAAAGCCACTTGGAGTTTATCTGAAGACTCTAGTAGCTTTTCTGAGTCATGATCAGAGAAAGAAGAAGTCAATCTAAAGGCAAACATGTGTTTCATGGAAGAAACTGATGAGGTACACCTATATTACTCCTCTGAATCAAATTCTGAATCATGCTACAGAAATGAAAAACTTGCATCTTACTGCAATATGCTTGAAAAAAGATATGACTCACTATTTAAGAAACATAAGTCACTAAAAAATATACATAAATTCGTTTCAGATGAAAGAGATATAATGCTGAAACAACATAAATAATTAAATGATAAATAAAATTCGATTAACACTAACTATATTAATTTTGAATCAAGAATAAAAACACTGCAGGATGAAGTAAAAGCTTACAAACAGACTGCATTGGATTTTACAAAAGGAGATAATTCATTAAATTAAATTCATGAAAAAACTATCATTAAAAGGGATAGATTTGGAATTGGCAGTAAAGGAGAAAAACCAAAGCTATATAAAAATTATTTTGTTCCTAGCTCTAAAAAGGTTAATTGTAATTTTTGGGAGACAAAGGGACATATAGCTAAAAACTATTTCTTAATACAACCACAAATTTGTGGTATTAATAAATACTATGTTTCAAAATACTTATATGATTCAGCTAATTTTAAAAGAATAATGAAAATCTGGATACCCAGATCATTTCTAGCTAACACCCCTGGACCCAACAAAATATGGGTACCAAAGAAATTTGTTTGAATGTCTTTGCAGGTAGCAGGTCACCAGAGAAGAAAAGATATATGGTACATAGACAGTGTATTCTCAAGACATATGAGTGGAAACTCATTGAATTTTTCTTCACTCACTCAAAAGGAAGGATGACTTGTCACATTTGGTGATAATGCCAATGGAAAAATCATTGTCATTGGAACTGTTGGAGATCCAAAAATAGTCTCAATCGACAAAGTACATTATGTACAAGGACTAAAACACAATCTGATAAGTATATATCAACATTTTGATGATGGATATACAGTTGATTTTACTAAAAATTGTTGTACTATTTCTAAAGATAAACTATTTATATTTAAAGCAGCAAGAACTGAAAATGTCTATACTTTGGATTTAAATTCCTTGTGTAAACAACAAGTAAACTGCTTGACTACTAAAGTAAGTGATTCCTGGATCTGGCATAGAAGACCTGGTCATTTCAATGTATATGTTTTACATAAGTTATCTAAAAAACATTTATTTTATGATTTACCTTGTCTCAAATTTGAAAGTGATTGATTTTGTGATGCATGTCAACTTGGCAAGAAAAAAAAATCATCCTTCAAATCTATTAATAAGGTTACTACATCTAAACCTCTAGAACTTATTCATATGGATTTGTTTAGTCCTTCAAGAGTAGCAAGATTAGATGGTAAATTATATGTATATGTTTTAGTTGATGACTATTTAAGATTTACAAGGATTTTCTTCTTAAAATTTAAAAATGAATCATTTACTTTATTTGAAAGTTTCTGCAAATCTGTTCAAAATGAAAAAGGGTTCAATATAATCTCATTGAGAAGTGATCATGGTGGAGAATTTGAGAATCAGGAATTTAATTCCTTTTGCTCAAATATGGGTATTAAACATACCTGTTCTGCACCCAGAACACCTCAACAGAATGGGATTGTAGAAGTAGAAATAGAACAATTCAAGAAATGGCTAGAACTATGTTAAATGAATATAGCCTACCTATATATTTCTGGGAAGAAGCTTTGAATACAACTTGTTATATAATTAATAGAGTATTAATTAGACCTATTTTGAAAAAGAAAACCTATGAACTATAGAATAACAGAAAACCTAAAGTAAATTACTTTAATGTTTTTGGATGCAAGGTTTATATCTTAAACACCAAGGATAATCTTGGTAAGTTCCATACAAAATCTGATGAAGGTATTTTCTTAGGATATTATGCTACCTCCAAATCTTATAGAGTTTATAATAAGAAGTCAATGATTGTTGAAGAATCAGTTCATGTGAAATTTGATGAATCTGATCATTTTGACAAAAGGACAGAACAAATGGATGAACTTGACTCTAATGATAACATGAGTCTTGAGAAATTAAAGAATTATTTTGAAAATGATAGAAAAGAAATTCAGTCCAGTTCAGAGGAACATGATACTGAAGAACCTTTAAATATATTACCTAGAAAGTCTATAACCCTAAAGAATCATCCTTTAGAAACTATAATAGGTAACCTAGAAACTGGTGTTCAAACTATAAGAAACTTAGGAAACTTAGTGGAATTCTCTGCCTTCCAATCTCAACAAGAACCCAAGACTATAGAAGAAGCTTGTGATGATGAAAGCCAGATAATAGCAATGGAAGATGAATTAAACCAGTTTAAATGAAATGAAGTTTGGGAATTAGTGGAAAGACCTAAGAATTATCCTGTAATAGGAACCAAATGGGTCTTTAGAAATAAACATGATGACCAAGGCACAATAACTAGAAATAAAGCAAGATTAGTAGCTAAAGGATATCATCAAGAAGAAGGAATAGATTATGATGAGACCTTTTCACCTGTAGCTAGGTAAGAAGCCATTAGAATCCTTTTAGCCTATGCATCTTATATGAATTTTAAATTATTTCATATGGATGTTAAATCTGGCTTTTTAAATAGTTATATAACGGAGGAAGTTTATGTTGGGCAACCTCTGGGTTTTGAAAACCCTCAAAAACCTGATTCTATTTTTAAACTTACTAAATCTCTTTACGTCCTCAAACAATCACCTAGAGACTAATATGAAATATTAAGTTCTTTTATTTTGAAAAGTAAATTTACTATTGGTATGGCAGACCCAACACTCTTTAAGAAAACTGTGAAAAATAATGTTTTATTGGTTCAAATTTATGTTGATGATGTAATCTTTGGATCAACAAATAAAACTCTTTGTCATTAATTTTGAGAATTAATGCAAGAAGAATTTGAATTGAGTAAGATGGGAGAATTAAATATTCTTTTTGGGTCTTCAAATATTTCAAAAGGATTTTGGAAATGTTTTAAATCAATGCAAATAAATTACTGATTTACTTAAGAAATTTGGTCTTGAAAATAGTAATCCATTTACAAATCCTATGTGTACTAATATAAAACTTTATTTGGTTGAAATTGGGAAATCAATTTACAACAAGTTATATAGAGGTATGATTGGTATCTTGTTATATCTTACTGCTAGCAGACCAGATATAATGTATTCTTTATGTCATTGTGCTATATTTCAATAAAATCCTAAAGAATCCCATCTAACTACTGTTAAGAAAATTTTTAGATATTTAAAAGGAACTGTTTTTCAATATCTAATTTATCCTAAAACTTCTGATTTGAATTTGATTTCATATGTAGGTGCTGAATTTGGAAGTTTTAGATTATATAGAAAAATTACATCAGGTACATGTCACTTTTTAGAAAAGTCCTTAGTATCATGGTCAAGTAAGAAACAACATTTAGTTGCCCTTTCAAAAGTTGAGGAAGAATATATTTATGCTGGAAGTTGCTGTGTACAAGTGTTGTGGATGAAAACACTGTTATGGACTTTGGATTGAATTTGAATAATACAACTATTTTATGTGATAATAAGAGTTCAATTAATATTTTAATAAAATCCTCTCAGTCATTCTAGAACTAAGCACATTGATATAAGGAATCACTTTTTAAGATATCATGTTATTAAAAAACATATATTTTTAGAATTTATAAATACTGAAATTCAATTAGCAGATATTTTTACTAAACTACTTCCCACTTCAAGGTTTTATTTTATTAAGGAGGAGCTAGGTTTATTTAATTTTAAATAATTTTATTTTTATTTTTATTTACTTGTATTTTTTTATGTAAATTTTGCTGAATATTGTTTAAGTTTTTCTTTCTTTCGTCATATGAATTTTTTTTTAAATATATGTAATGATTAGTGATTACATGGGAATCAAGGCTGTTAGAGCCTTTTCGACTTCTAAACCCTTTCACTTCTATCAAAACCCTTTCGAAATCCCAAAATCGCACTTCTGCTTCTAAAACCCTAACCTTCGAACATCTAAAACCCTTACCTTAAAACCTTCAGAGACTCTCGCAGAAATGGTAATGAATAAACGATCCAGTGAAGCCGAGCCAAGCAATTCCATGAGACAATGCATTGAGGGAAGAAAAATATTATAGGGTAAGGTAATCGGTCTCGACTGGTTATTTCAGACAAATCTGTTATTGAATAAAGAGCTGTCGTTTCATAATCTTGAACAGATGTTCAACAGTGAAAATACCAAATTTCTGTATGAAGTAGAACATAGATACTTCTTCAAATCTGTACAGTTTAGTCTGGTAGATACATAGGATAGTATGATGGCTAAAATAGAGGATAGGGATTTCTCAATCTCTTCAGTAGAGATTTGTCAGATTCCCAACTGCCCTCATGAGGGATATTTTCATTTCGACATGAAGAATATAGGAGATTCTGTTCATAAATCCGAAGACATCATGTCTTTTCTTTTTGGTACCAAGACTATAAAGAAAATTTCTCTCAAGGATTTGGAGCCTGATCAGAAGATTTTTGTCAAATTTATCCAGACTGGAATTGCTCCACGGATGGCAGAAATGGAGAAGATTTTGTACCCAGATATGTATATAATGTTTCTTATGTTAAGTGATATTAAGTTAATCTTTCCAAGATACATGATAAGGTATCTCAGATACTGCTGTCAAAGCAAGGCTAGGATGAATTTCTACCCTTTTGTAGATTTATTTCTAAACTGTTGTTTAAGAAAGACATGGTGAAATTACTGGATGCTAGAGTTAACTGTCATCACAGTAATATGTTTAATGCTGGAACTTTGAAGAACGTTGGATATTTCTGGAGCACCATTAAAGGAAAACGTTTTCCAGTAGGAGGTGAGGAAGACTTAGAGAGTTTTTAGGCTCAAACTGCTAAGTCCAAGGAGGGACAAAATCAATCCAGAGACAAAAATGTAGCAAGAAGAATTCACTTTGAAGTGGAAGATGATGAGGAAGACAGAAGTCAGGAGGGACTTCAATCAAAAACAAAAAGACCCGTAAATGAGGAAGTCACCTCCACTGCTTTGGAAACTACAACGGAAGCTTTATTTTATTATTCTTTAGTAAGGGAAGCTGTTGTTGATAATACCATTGAAGATGTTGCGGAAAGAACATAACGCAGTAGAGGGATCAGGAGCTCAAGAAGAAACTCAAAGGGAAAATCAGGAATATATTGTAGCTGATGTCGAAGTTGCACTTCAACAGGAAAAAGATATTGAGGCAGTCCCTGGTGAAGAAGTGTCCAGACCTCAGGAAACTTCTGAAAATATTATTCTTGAAATTCCAGTGGATGAGAAAGATGCAGATAAATGTGATGACCATGATTCTAAAGCTCAAATACATGTACTTCAAGAGGATTTTTCTGTGGAGGAGTTTGAAATCTCTAAAGAAAAATATGTGGACCAACCTTCTCAGGACAGAGAAAAAGAGAAATATGATGTTAAATCATTGTCTTTGGTACTGCTGCATCAACCTGAGAATGTGAATCAAGCACAAGGTTCATCTGATTCAAGAAAAGAAGAAGTTGAAGAACTGTACAGAAAGGTATCTCAGTTGGAATCTGAGAATGTTTCTCTGAGAAATGCCTTAGATTTAGAAAATTTAAAGTTTCAAAACCTGAAGGAGTGTACAGTTTCAAGGCAAGAAGTTGAAATGTTTAAAGAGGATATGCTGACTACTATTACACAATTGAAATCTGAAATGGTTAAGAAGTCAGATTTATCTGATCTAAAGTTGTTTACGGAGAACCAATTTGCATCAGTTGCAAATAGTGCTATTAGTGGATCAGGTACTTCAACTAATTTAATCAGAAGGTTTCAGGCTATCACAGCTACGTTGAGAAACATGAATGACCGGATACAAGATCTTCAATGTAACAGTGTTCCTTTGTCAGTGTTGCTGGACAATCAGAAGTTCTTAGTGGATCAAATGAAATCTAGTGAGCCATCGATCAGAATTCTGTTAGATTAGTTATCAGAGAAGCTGTCAGTATTTGTTGAACAAGAGGAAATGATGCATGAGTTTTTCAGCGTCAATTTAATTGAGGATATTCAAATGACTCAAGAGAACAGAGAGCTCATTATCAAGCATGGAGATGGGATGATGAAGAGACTTCGGGAACAGTTTACAGAAATCAAGTCTGCAATCCAAAAGAGATAGACCATGTTTCCTATCTTACCCAAACCTTGATTCCTATATATATCATTGTCATGTATATACTGCTGTTTTTTGAAGGAAAATTTCATTCATTTATTATTTGTTCCTTTCTTTATTTGTTTTACTAACTTTATTTTTAATATGCTAGTACTCCAGATTTAATTATTGATAAACAGTTCATAATAGCATTTACTAACAGTTCAGTGCAATATTAAAAGTGTTCTAATTGATGATTTTTCATTCTTTTTTATATCACAAATAGGGGGAGAATTTGGATAAACACAACATCAAAATATACATTTTATTTAGGGGGAGAATTCATTTTATTGAAAAAATTAAATGAGATATTTTGATTTATAATTATCTTTTTGGCATAGATGTTTTTATTTAAAACCTTATAACTAATTTTGAAAGTTATTTTTTTTGTTTAAATAAATTTAATTATTTTATGGGTTTTCTGATCATCAAAAAGGGGGAGATTGTTGAAAAAAGTATTGTTTTCAGCAATACATGTTAATTTTATTAAAATGGGGAGATTATTGAAAATAATACTATGTATATTTATGATAATTTTGATCCTCACAAATACCCTTAGTTATTTTCTAATGATTTTATTTAGTATTTTGCAGGAATTTATTAATTTATTTTACTCTTGAAATAACAAGAATTTATTACTGATGCGGAATCTGCTTTAGCGCGTTCTGGAATCACTGTTCACATATTACGTAGATAAATATAGCGCGGAATCTGCTTTAGTGCGTTCTAAAATCACTTTTCATACCCTACG
Organism: Viscum album; assembly: GCA_963277665.1. Classification (NCBI taxonomy): domain Eukaryota; kingdom Viridiplantae; phylum Streptophyta; class Magnoliopsida; order Santalales; family Viscaceae; genus Viscum; species Viscum album. The sequence continues at coordinate 1,664,738,919 of OY728153.1, read as the reverse complement.
TGGATAAACGTAGCGTAAGGATGGAAAGAATGTATAATTTTTGATATTAGAGAAAATTATGGTTAAACAACCATACGTTTTCAGCAATGTTTGGAAGAAGAACCTTACGTTACTAAGGACCCTTAAATTTTGGTTATCAGCAAATTATAGAAGGAGAACAGTACGTAAATTCTAAGCGATACGTTTGTTTCTCAAAAGTATGGTTCATCAACCATACTTTTGTAAACAACCATACGTTCTTGAAAAGTATGGATCAAGTAAAAGTATGGATCTTTTACTGTACGTTTGAGTGTTGAAGAAAACGTATGGATGATCAACCCTACATTTTTGTTCAACCTTACGTTATTAACCTTTCATTTGAAGGCTATATTATTAACCCTACGTTTGGAGGCCACATCATCAACCTTGCGTTTGGCGTCAGAAATTTTGACAGACGATATTTATGTGCAGCGATCAGTAAGCTGATTTCTGGGCGGATTTCAAGCGGTATTTAAAGTTGTTTTTAAATTAAAACATTGATTGATTCAAAGCCTTTTTATTAATAAAATTAAGATAGAATTAAAAGGATATTTTTATGTCGAGTCTTAAGGGACGTTACGACTTCTCTGTAAATTCATATTTTTAAATATCGCAAATCAGAAGGCAACTTTTATGGATCTAAATATGCCGGAGACATGCTTTATTATATATGTTCTCTCTGAAACACCAGGAACATGAGGATGTAATCAATTTACTGTTGCAAAAGGTGGAAAACATAGATTTCAACTATTCCCGATTGATCTGCTGATTCAAAATGAGCGTAAATACTCTGTTTTTTCAAGAAGAAGGAACTCGATAGAAGATTCACCAGTTCTACATCGAATATCTACTATTGATCTACTACCACTGAAGTTGTGAACTATATCTCTATATCTAATTCAAATGGATCAACTCAGAACTGCTTCATCTTGAAGATCAATATTCCTAAAGACTTTGATCCATCTGTTGTCAATTGCATTCTGTTGCAATTGTGAAGATCAACTAGAAATTTCTCTCTGAAATTATTTTTATTCTTGAGTAACCATCTTCTCATTCTAAGCTGTGTAGGTTCATGTTTGAACCAGAAGGCTTTTTTTCCATGGATTATAAAGTTTTCAACTGCCTATACTCAGTTGTGAACCGGTCTGTGGAAAAGAGGACCAGATAGTGAAAATCATCAAGCTCGTGGAGTTGAGTGTTGGTGGAGTGGACTAGGGGCCTTCTGTTCCCCGAACCACTATAAATGTTTATGTTCTTGATTTTACTTTTTCCATAGATCGATCAAATCTAATAAAGTATAAAGGAAAGAACTTGTTCAAGAAAATAATTATCAAAAAATTTCACAAGACACAATTCACCCCCCTCTTGTGTATAATCTGTAGATTCAGATCCAACAAATTTGTGTATTTTTTAGGTCTAAAAAGTATAAAGTATATGAGTATGATTTATGTTGGTTAAATTTGGATGGTTATTCATTGTGTTTTATCTAAGGTACATTTATGTGAACAAATAATTTGAATTAAATTTAATTAATTTTTTTAAATATTATTATGGATTACAATCTCAATGAAATTCGGATGAAAATATCAATGAAATTCTGAAGATAATCTCAAAGAACTTCATATGAAAATTCATAAAAAATAATTGATTAATGAATGAATATAATTGATTCTAGGAAAATTTTCCTTAAATATGAATGATTAGAATTGAATTCAAATTTTATTAAATACAGAGTTTTTTGAATGCATATGAAAGATCATGAGCATCGACTATAACTTCGAATGTGATTGGTTTTATTTAATTTATAATTAAATTAAATTATAGGCATACATATCTTCTCTCATCACATTATGTATGGGTCTGTGTGCCAAGGGTTTCTTTTAGGTAAACTGTTTCCCCCTCATATGTGTGTGAGTAAAATCACATGTAATAGATAGAGCTCATATTCTAGTGGAGGTAGTTCAAGATTGAAGCATATCCAATTCAAGAGAGACACATAGTTGAAAGATGAAACATGAATCTTAATTGGTTCAAGGTATTTTACCACAGGTTGATGGTTAGTTTATTATCCTCCATATTAACAAAAAATTAGTAAAAACTCATGACCATACTACTTTATTATTTTATTTCTATAAATTTGAATGGTTATTTGATTATGGATATTTTTTCACAATCACATGAATTAATGAAATAAAAATCATGAATTATAAAATTAAAATAAAATGGATTATGTGAATATTATTTAATACATGTTTAATCACTTCTGTAAATATATTTAATATTGACAATCATGTATTAAATATAATTATTATCTGATAATTTACCATCACTTATTATATTGAATTGACTTAGTTCACATTAAGGATTTTCTGTTAATGAATGTACTGGTTTAATGGGGAGAAAAGAGTTCAGGAAATCCATTTAAGGATGTCATAATTTGGGAGTCCACTCAACAGATCAGGAACTATGAGTAAATGCATTTGAAATTTGAAATTCTTAACAAAAACAATTCTAGATGCTTGAAGAAACAATATTGAGGTAATATGAAGGAGAATATGGATCATTTCCACTAAAATGTTCAAGTAATAGAATATTCCGATCACAATGGTGAGACCTATTAGGTTTCAATATAATAGTGGGATATTAATAAATATAAAATTTATTTGTTGTCAAAATTTTATCAAATAAAGTAATGAAATTCTTCCCATCAAATTTATATAACCAGCTATAAAAATGAGTTCAAATATATAATTTTAATCCATACAAGGGAAGGATATCCTTCTCACTGGTTTAAATAGCCATGAGTATAAAAAGCATTTACTCGTCATCCATGACCATGAATGGCAATTGTATAAGGTGGAAGAACAAATTTCTAAAGAACCTTGAAATGAGGCTAGTGATAATGATTACCATCTATAAGAAATATTTGGACAATGCTACTGTTGTTCAGTGTTTCATGCTATGATCTATGACTAATGATTTTTTGAAGAAACATGAGGACATCGATTCATATTTCATGTTGTATCATCATCGAGATTCCAATCATGAGAAGGTGAGACATGAAATATATGATATATTTAAATAATTTCTTACAGATAATCATAGAGAGTGTGTTAAGTGGGCCACATGTAGTCAGGTATATTTTCTATATAGGACTCTTTGAAATCTTAGGGATTAAATTCCTAGATGATTTTGGCATATATCTCATACATTCATCATTTCTCACATGCTCCTCTAACTTTATTGTTAATTAAAATATGAGAAAAAAATACAAAGAGTCATTAAAATCTACGAACTCTAATTCTATAAGTAGATAAGGATATGATATGTGGAAAACTTGTAGTCCATATGGTGAATAAGAAAAGGATGAACAAGGAAAAGGGTCTTAAGACCCACAAAAAGTCTCAAGCCCCTGAGAACCATCCCTCTCTGAGGAGGAATATTCATAGGTTGGATATGGTAAAATAGAAAGTATGTTTTGATTGTGGAAATCAATACCAATAGATTAAGAACTTCACCCAGAAGCCACTAGAAAGTTAAAGGTATGTTCTTTATGAAGTTTAATATTTTAATATCTATCCATTGGGAATTAAATACCGCTTTTGGTGATCACATATATATCCAAATGTACAAACCATGTAGATTCCAAATGATTTCTAGATTAGAGGTGGATTTTTGAGCTTCCAACAGTGTGAGATAGACAGATCTATCCATTGGTGACTACCACCATTCATTGTCAATAATAATGATTTTTGTTTTAATGGAATTATGTTATGTACCAACGGTTTCCAAAAACATAACTTCTGCATCATGCCTAAATGCAGATTGTTTTATTTTCATGTTAGGAAATAAAAATTGTTTCTTTTATAAAGACAACATATGTTGTGATATTCCACATTTAAATAGCCCTCATTCTGTATTATATTATAAAAACCACGTATTGATAATTGATAAGGAATCATGTTCACATGATTGTAATAACACTTAGCTACAAAATCACCATCGTGGTCCTGTTAATAAGTTTTGATTGGAAAAGTTCTAACATGATGATTATTTAGAGTCATTTAGAGAAATGACTTTTGAAATATTTCATTCTTATTTACAAGAAAAAATTATAAAACATTCATTCAGTAGACAGAGTGAAAGGCTATAGATATTCTAGGATGGGTACACACTGTTGTGGAGTGACCATTTTCTCTAGAATCTAGAGGTGGATATTCTTACTTTATATATTTTACTAATGAGTTGAGTATATATGGTTATGCCTACTTGATTAGGTACTTGTTTGAGTCCTTCGATGAAATTTAGAATTCATGAATGAAGTCAGAAATCAATATAGAAATAAGATAAAGAAGCTTCAATCAGATCGAGGTGGTGAATATCTTAACAAACTGTTTATCAGCCTTTTATGGAAGTTTGGGATACTCTATCAACTCACCCCACCTTATACACCACAATATAATGAAGTTAGTTAAAAGTTAAATGATACCTTGTCAGACATGGTAAGATATATGATAATTCATGCATATAATCCATTATTCTTTTGGGGATATGCATTACAAACTGCTGCATATACATTAAATGTAGTACCAAATAATTTTTAAAATAGAATTATATTTTAATTATGGAGTGGAAGGAACCCTTTTTTGTCACATAAATGTGTATGGGTATGTGAGGAAATTGTTAAGGCTTTATCAGGAAACAAACTAGCATCAAGAGACACAACGTGAACCTTTATAGGTTATCCCTAGGAAACAAAGCGATACAGCCTACAACACCCCTTAGATAAGAATGTGATTGTTGCCAGACAAGTCATATTTTTAGAGAAGGATTAAATCCTCAAAAAGGATAGTGACAGAATTATTTTATTTGATGATGTTGATGCTCAAGATACCAAAGAGTTGTTACATGAAAAAATTCTTCAGGTCCCTGTGGAATAAATGTTCCTTAACATACATGTACTATGTAGGAGGAGTAGAGAGGTAAGAGAACCAGAGAGATATGGTTTTCTAATCATTGAAGATGGTTACTCATTATTGGTCGACACTGATGAAGCTCTTTTGTAGTGAGGTATTATAGATCTCAGTATCTACAAGATGGAAAGAAGTCATGAAGTATGAAATCGATTACACCTATCGGAACCATTGGATATGAAGCCCATTGGATGAAAATGGTTATTCAAAATAAAAATGGACATGGAATGTAAATAAAATACCTATAAGACAATGTTAGTGGCTAAAATGTTTAAACATCATCATGTAATTGACTACAATGAACCCTTTTCACCAAATTCAATGATTTAATCCATCAAAATTATACTTGTTATTGACGTTTACCATAACTATGAAATTTGGAAGATCGATGTCAAAACTATGTACCTTAGATATAATCTTATATAAAATGTATATATGTCCCGACTCATCACCCCATAAGCATGGCCACTTCACATATCACCCAATAACACCTTGGATACCACCCTACAAGCATGGTCAAATCTCTCCTGAAATCTCCTGGTCCACTACATCACACCTGAATACTCCTAGCTTATCACAACCACCTTCTAATGAAAGAAAATACCTCCAAACATCATTGCCTATGAAATACATTCCTCTCTTGGAAGAGAGGGAAGGAAAGAGACGGTACCCCACCATCCTTAAGCCTCACTAGATATCTAGAAAAACTCCCCTGCATTACTATGTGGGTGTCATAACAATGTGATCGACATGGGTTTGGTGTGTATAGAAATCAAAAGTATACTTATTAATTTTTGTTACCATGGTAAATGGTAAATCCAGTAATTAAAGTAACAAATAAAATGACAAGGACTACAAAATGACACTAACACTATAAAAAATTTATTTTATTAGTATATTTCATACATAATAATCAACTATATTTTTATATAGCTTTTATTGAACATTTGGATGAGATTAAATCTTTTATAATATTTTATTAAATGAAAAGTCAAAATGACACACTCATGTTTTTATAAACTGTAATATATTTAACATAAGATTAACTAGTAGATACGTTCATTTATAAATATTTTATTGAAATTTAAAGGATTTATATTAATATTTTATGTTTATATTTAATTTTTATCAATGAAATAATTACATGAAAAATGTATATAATGAGTATGCATTGATTATTAAATTAATCAAAAAATAAAATAAATGATATTAAAAATATTACGAGTAGTATAATTTGAATAATTATTGTGATACATGAATTTTATAGATTTAAAATAAATATTAGTTATTTATTGAAATACCTTTTTAATTTTACTTTTTTTCTTGATGTTATTAAAATCAATGTAGTGAATAGTTCTAAAAAATGACATTAATGATATATTATATTAAATAATATTTTATTAAATAATATAAAATTCCTTAAAAAAATAATATTTGTAATAGTGATTATAATTTTTTTTATAATATCAAATATATTCCATTTAAATCTTTTTTTTCCTTGTATAGTAACTATATTGACCCTCACAGAGTAAAAATCCTTGTAGTCACGTTATGTTTAAAAAGGGTTAATGAGAGGTTAGAACCAAATGATAAGGGTAAAAGTGTGTCATAAACTTGTCAAAAAATATTATTATAAGAGATTATTTCAACCCATAGTCATCTTATATTCTAAATAAATAATTTTTATCCATTTAAAAAAAACTTAATTATGTTAATTTAATATTTTGAGAAATTCCAAGAGTTCCCCTCCTCCGTCTTATAAAAGTGAAAAACTTATTATCATGAATTCATACTTAAAAACTCGGTTTATTTAGAAAATCCATACAAAAATACCTTCCTAGAATCCCTACACTCATTCTAGAGGTCCTGATTAAGGTATAACACCAATCATAGAAGGATTAAGGTGTAAATAAAAGAAGACTTTCCAAAGAATGGGTATTGTTTTTCACCACATGTTTTAGTTTTTTTCTTCTTACACCTCATAGAAATATTATTCAATAATGATTAAAAAATAAAACTAGTATAATGCAAATAAAATTATTTTTTTAATTTAAAAAACTATATACACATCGTCATCCTTCAAATGGTAATCAAAACCACCATTTATGTGTATGATGGACTACCACCTCATGAACTGATGTACTTCATTTTCCACTACCATTGTTAAATATTATTTATAATGAATTATTTAGGCTATATATATATTATATTCATGACATATTTATAATTATTTTTATATAATATAATATATTTTTTATTACCTATCTATACCCTAGGTAATTATAACGTCATTCAGGTGTACGTGTGGACTACCACCTCTAATATACAATGTCATTTATTTTTCATCACCACATCATATAGATGTTATATATAAAAAATATTTAAATAATAAATAATAAATTTATAATATTATGATAACTAGAGAAATATAAAATAATAATAACCATATTTCCATAGTGATTGTTGAAAAATGGAAACATTAATCATGAGTTAACATGACCTACCATCTCCATGACTATAACATAGTTTATTTTTCATAATTATTTTTAATGTTGATTCTAAAAGTACAATTTATGTATAAAAGTAAAAATTATGAAATAATTTTTATTCTATATTTGATTAAATTATGAACTCTTTGACCATAATCAATCTACTATAATCAATTTGTACTTATATATAAAATATTTTAAAAATGTAGGGATTGAACTTGAATGGTTAATTAATCACATATATCATGGTATTATGTCATATAAAAGGAATAATATATATGAAAAAGGTTATTAATTACGTAAATAATTAATAAAAATTTAATATTCAAGAAGATAAATAACGTACGTAACGATTCAAAAAAAATGTAAGAGTCATTATATTAAATACCCTTTTAATGTTTACCATTCCAAAATCTTTACCAAAGTCAAAAGGAATATTTTCAACATATACAAAAAGAATTATATTTACTTCCATCCTGATTCATCGATGATTTGAAGTTTCATTTTTAAATTTTCAAGGTATTTTTTTAAATAAAATGGTTTCTTTTGTATGTCCACTATTTTTATATTTTAAAAACGAGATCTCTAAAATAAAAAGGGTGTTTTGAAATCTAAATTTGTTTTAAACATTTGTTTAAAAGATTTTTTCAAAAGTTTGTTTGATGATATGGGCCTTGTAAAAACTTTTATGGTTTGAGAATCATTATATCGCAATGGTGAGGCAATTATATCTTATATGATGGGTGCACCCAGATAGGGATCCAATGTATGGGATTATATAGAGTTGGCAGTTGACTTTATTGTTATTCCATTTTTAAAAGTGATTAGAAGCGTGATATTGAAATGATGTTTCAGGGGAACTACTCGGATTTTCTATTATTTCTAATGATTTTTCATGGAAGTCATTTTATTTCAAAGGGATGATAATCAACTATTTAAAATAACTATGGTGCCCTTCTTGGGTAAAATATTTGTGTTTTAAAGAAAAGATTATTCAAGAGTTTTAATTTTTTTCATTAGAAAAATTGTTTTATTATTTTTAGGTCCTTTATTGATATGAATATTATCATCACATATTTAAAAACAAATTATATGTGTTTTAGGATGTGTAAGTGGATATGAAGAGGTTATGTTGAATGTAGCGATGATTTTTCATGGAAAGAAATCATATTTTATATTTTAAATGTTCTATATTGCAGAAAAAATGTATATTGATAGGATGTGTCCACTTTTTATTGTATAGTTTTGCTATGTATGAGTTATGAAAAAATTATCTAAAAATGTGACATTTAAAAGATCCCAAAATATAAGAAAATGAAATATTGACTTAAAACTAAATATTATGAAATTTTTAAGATAAAATCCTTATAGTTGTTATAAGAGGGGGGTTTAGATAAATTTTGTGTTTAGGATTTTATTTAGGCATATATAACTGATATTACATGACCATAATGTTTTGTATTTTAGGGAGAATCAACGTAATTTTTTAATAAATTTAAAGAGTTTGAGATACCAAGAATAATTATATCTTTGTTTTTACCCTCACCATATGATGTTATATTTTGATTTTATTGATATATTAACACAATACTTTTGGGTTGTAGTAAATTTTTAGATATAATAGGCAATAAAGAAACAATTTATGTAAAGGAAAATGTGGGGGTTGTATAAAAAAATTACCAAACAAAATTATAGTTTTAGTGAGAACAATTACGGTTATTCTAGACTAGCGATTTGGATTAATTATTAAAAAACTAAACCTAGGTATGTTTCATGATGCATCAAGTAAATTAGAAATGATGCCCTAATGAAATTTAGGTTTTAATGAACATAAATGAAATATATTAAATGAAAAATGTTTCATTAATATAAAAATAATTACCCCATAAAATTTATTAATTGAATTTATAGATGTTTTGTATATGGTAAAGGAGTTCATAAATCAATAATTGTATATGGAAAAGATACTGCTCAGTTAAAACCATTAATGAGAAATAAGTTCTTCCTAAGGTATCAATTGAATGTTTTAATTGTGGGGAGAATGGTCATTATGAGAATATATTTCATATGAAATATTGTAAATTATAGTTGAAGATGTAGATACTACTAATGACATATGAAATTGTTGGATTATTTCTCGACTTATATTTTGACATTGTTAAATCATATCACATGATTCATATTTTGGTATTTCAAAAAAAGTATTATGGAATATGATGCAAAGCAATGGTTTAGGTATTATGAATTACATGTAATTGTTAAGGTTTATAAATTAATGTGTTATGATGCAATTTTAGATTTAAGGATGATCATATGTTTATAATATTTAATACTATTTTGATTATTGGTATACATTGGGAGGTTTTTTTGGATTTTTGATAAATATTTGAGGTAGGTATATCCTATAAGTTAATCATGTGAAAAAAAATATTTGAGAATGAATGATCTTTTCATTTTTAGGACCTAATTTTAATGGTATGAATAACTTTTAGGGTATAAATAAACATTTATTTCGAGGTAATTATGGTTTATTATATTTTTATGATAAAAAATAAAATCTTTGAGATAATCATTGATGAAAGAAATTTTATTTAATATTGAATATATTAAAGTTATTTTTGAGAATTTTTATTACATTTATGTGATAGTTATATGTATTATATTATATTTTTTATTTTTTAAAAAACTATGTCATAAAATTAATTTGGTGATTAACTGAATAATGTTATTTTGGAAAAAGACTACTATAATAATTAGAGAATCATAGAATTAAGGAAAACTGAATATTATGAGATTTTATTTGAGGAAAAAAGGTTTAATTATTATTTGGATGCATGTATGAATTTATTGTGGATTTATTTTCATTCATGTTATTTATATAAATGAATTGAATATCATAGAGATTATATGATTTTGGGCACTTACTTTTTTGGTATGAGACATTAAGTGTGATTGATGTTATTTTGAACGATAAATATCAAATTTATCTTGAAAAAATATGTGATAAATTACTTCCAAATAATGGGTTCCAATCATAGTACGAAATATTTTTTTGGGATTTTTAAGGATAGTTATTTATTGAATGATCTTTGTTGAAATATTGGTATTACAGTTGAATTTTGAAAATTAAAAAAGCCATTCATTTATTAATTTTGGTAATTATCTTATATTTTTCTAACCAATTAGTTTTGTTTAATGTCTATATGAATGATGAATATCCATTTAAACATTTTTGGATTATGTGATCCTTTAGAATTTGATTCTAGCGCTTCATGTATAAAAATTCATATTTAATACACATCATTTAGAAGAAAAAAATTAGTTTTTAATCATAATTGATTAAATGGTAAAATTATTCTTTTCAAGTAAGTATATTTATTTATCTTCTTAGTAAAGGAAGTTAAATAATTTCTAAAATTTTGGAAAATTATGAAGAAAAAAATGCTATTTTTTTCTTTTTGATAAATCAATGGAATTTTAACCCATTACATATTTATATTTTTTTTATGGTTAACATTATCATCACCATGTACTCTATCTATTTTAGAACGACATTTAAGTTAATGTTTTAATACATATCCATTTTTTAACTTCCCACATATTTTATCCTACTTTGTAACCTAATTTGTGTTATACAATATGACCTTCCTAATTTCCTTTCTCTCCAGTTCAGAGGATGTTTTATTTACTATTTTCACAATTTCAGCTTTCAATAAAGGTATTTTTGATAGCCAAAAAATACATACCATGTAAAATTAAAATTGAGGGAATAAAATTTATTAACTGGGGGATAATGTAAAAAATGATATTTTTCAAAATAAATACAGTGTTTGATAACATACCAGATTCAAAACACCAAGCATAAACAGAAATTGAATTATAATTATTTAAAGGTCACCATTATAACATAGTCATTAAATTTGCGGGAATGAGTAGTATAAACTAAATTATGATATATATATATATATAATAGTACAACTCATTGTTAATGTGACAATTATTTCTCTATATATAAGCTCTAAATTTTATGTAATGTCATTATATTCTTCAAAAATACATATTCTTCAAAAAAGGGGTTTATTGTTTTTTATGAGTACATATTATAAATTTTTTTTGTGAGTTTTATAAAATTTAATAAAAAATGAATTTTATGTTTTTAGAACATCCAAATTATCTTATGACGAATTTTTGAATTTTTTGTAAAATATTAAATTTTTAATGAATTGAAAAAATATTGATTTTTAATGAAAATATTGTTTTATTAAAATGTTTTTGAAAAGTAAAATTATATTTTTGATTAATTTTAAAATTTCATTAGTTAATTGGTTAAAATGATCTATCCAATTATTTGTATGTAAAGGATTTTTTAATTGAATGAATGCATAAAAAGAGTTTATATTCTAAAAGTGAATTTTTATAAAAAACTGTTTTTGTTTGTGTTTATGGGATAAATTTTTATGTAAATTCTAAAAATTCTATGTTTTGAATTTTGAAAAAATGATTCCATGTTTTAAATTAGTGGGTACAAATTTTTAAAATATATTTTTTTATTTTTAATCTCTATGAATAGTAGCCTTTGTAATTTATGTTATCACTATAATGGGTAAATTTGTAAATTAACGATAAAAATAAAATGATATGAATGATAAAATGACCATAAAACTATACTAAATTTTATTGGATGGTTATATTTCATTCCAACTCTTACAAGATTCGGTTATATTGAATGTTCTGACATATTTATGATATTATGATTGTTATAGTATTTTATTTAATGAAAATTTAACAAAAATGTCATACTATTGTTATTATTAACAATTATATTTTTAACAAAAGGATAACCAAGGGATATGCATAATTATAAATATTATTTTTAAATATAAATAATTTATATTAATCATGGAAATATATTTGCTTTTTAATAAATAATTAACTAAAAAATTTACACAATACTGATGTAGTAATTATTCTATAAATGAAAAAATTAAATAAATGATGTTAAAAATATTAAAAGTTAGATAATTTGAAATAATTAATGTAATAAATGAATTTTATAGTTCAAAATGATGATTTATGGTTGTATAAAATAAATGTTTTCTAATTTTACTTCTTTTCTTGAAGTGATTAATATCAAAGTGTCCTAAAAATGGACATTAATGAATATTATAACAAATAATATTTTATTAAATAATATAAAATTCATTAAAATATTAGACTCATCCAATATTTTAAGGTATGGTTTTTAATACTAACCATGATCCTCTTATAGGTTTTTTCATTTATAATTACTATTTCGACCCTCCATGATTAAAAACACTTGTTATCATGGAGTGTTTAAATAGCGTTAATGGTGAGTTAAAACAAAATGCTACTAGTAAAAATGTGAGCTAAAATTTTCCAAAATAAATTATATTATTGTATTAATTTATATAAAAATTGTATATTATTTACAACTATATTTAGATCCATTTTAATTATAAATTAATTTATAATAATTTATTATTTTGAGATATACCAAGAGTGCCCCTCCCCTCTCTTATAAAAATGAATATCTTATTATCATTCATTATTACTCAAAACCAATTTGGATTGGTAAATACATACCAAAATCACATACTTGAGTGTATACCCTCATTCTATAGGTATTGGTTTTGGAATAAAGATACTCTTAGAGGGCTTTTTGTGTTAATCAAAGGATACATTCCAGTTAAGATGTATAGTTTTTAACCGCATGTTTTAGTTTTAATTGTTATTCCACCTCCTTAAAATTGTATTTAAACGTGATTATAAAATAAAACCATTATATAATATATACTAAGCTATTTTTATGATAATGGTATTACCTATATCAGTTTCATCTGCCATCAAATGGGGAAAACCATCATTTTTGTGTACGATGGATTATCTCCATGTGAGCTAATGTTTTTCATTTCCCATCACCATCTACAAATACTAGTTATAATGATGGATTTATGTTGTATATATGATATTCATAAGATATTAATAATTTATAAAGATAATATAACATGAAATTTCTTACATTTTCATACACTGAAAAAAAATAACGTTGTTCGTGTGTATGTGTGGACTACCACCACCATGAAGTGATGCAATTCGTTTTTCATCACCACATCACATACATGCTAAATACACAAATACTTATAGACTTAATTTTATCTTTATTATATTATTATCATTATGTAATGATAAAATAATACATTAATTATTTCTATAATGATCGTTGAAAAATATAAAAGTTAATCATGCGTACACATGACCTACCATCTCCATGATTGAATTATAGTTCATTTTTCATAACCATATTTAATCATTGGATTTAAATAGTTATAATTATATATAAATTTTATAATTAATTCATGATTATTATTCTTTAGGTGAAGAAATTATGAACTCTTTGACCATTGGAAACATAAATAAGTCTTTTTGGACTTTTATATCAAATACTTCCAAAGCATCTGATGTGAAATTAAATGGTTATGTTATTGTATATAACATGGTAAAAGTGATATAAAATTAATAATAAGCATGTATAAGTTACTTAATAATTTAAATAAATAACCTAGATTTATTATTCAAGAATATAAAGAATGATTGTAATGAGTTGTACATTAGGTATGAAAATTTCTTTTCAATCCTCTATTAACGTTCCCCTTTCAACTTTTTCTACCAAAGTAAAAAAATTAAGGTTTTTTAAACTATAAAGAATTAAAATAATCTCAATACAACATGATGACATAATTATTTGAAGTTTATTTTTTATTTTATCAATTTTTTAAGGAAATTGGTTTTTTATTATATGTATTGTTTTTATATTTTAAACTAGTTTTTACAATGAATAATGTTTTTTTGATATCCAAAAATATTTTGAACATGGGTATAAAAGTGACTTTTATGGGTCTCTTTTATGTTATGGTCCTCAAATATTTTTTTATTATGGGATTACCCCCATTATATGTCTCATGTTAGCTCGTTATCTCTTATACAATGGGTAATCCTAGATAGAGCTTTAATGCATTAGGTTCACCAAAGGTGGATGTAAACCGTATAGTTATTCCATTCATAAGAGTTATATTGTAATGATGTATGAATGCACATATTTTACATGTATATACATTGTATTTAGTTTTCACTAAAATTGTTTTATTTAAATTGTAACATAATAATATTTTTAAAATAATGATTATTCCATTAACTTATAAAATTTTATATTTTAAGAAATGTTTTTTCAAGAGTTTTCATCTATTTTTCTCAGGACTAAAAATATTCTTCTTTTATGTACCTTATTGATATTTTTTTAAACATATGATGTTTTAAAATATTTTTATGGGGTTTAAGGAAGGGTAAGGAAAAGGGAAAAGGTAAATTCAAAAGTCATTAATATTTTTCATGAAAAGTAATCTTGTTTTATTTTTCAAAAGTTTCATGTGGTAAGGAAATAGAAAAATATTGGAAGTTTAAATTTTTATTATTATATGGTTTTTATATATATGGATTATGAACTAATTCTCTAAAAATATAAACATTAAAATATTCTCAAATATATTAAAAATATTTATTAAGGTAAAACTCAAGGGTATGTATTATTTAACGGTCAAATCCTTATATTAGTAACACCTAAGATCCATTATAAATTAATGTATACATCTATACATAAATTTATAACTACCATTTTTTGGATTCACTTAGTATTGTTTCTTATTTTAATCATTTGGGTTCCCCAACATATGTTTAGAGTAAAAATTTCACATCCTATTTAAACATATAAACTGATCTTATGATTCTAGTTGATCTCCAAAACTGAATTGGTTTCCCAATAGTTTTTGGTTCTTCTCCGTCTTTCAAATCACATAATTCCACTACTCCCAATCAATCTTCATATTTTATTGAAATTTATATCACCTATTCTGATGGTATTTATGCTGATATTTTGATGATATCACCATTATAAGATATTTTATTTCAAGGTTTCAATATTATAAGATATATAATTTGAAGGTTTCAAATCCAAAACATCCTTCTTCCCCATGTTACAATCTTTCAACATAACATTATTATTGGAGAGAACATCTCTATACTTGATGAATCATCGACCTTCATTATCCAATTGATGATGTCCAAAGTTCTCAACTTCAATCCCAATGAGATTTTTTTAACTTTTCCTCATGGTTTATATCGAGACTATGCACCAATATGAACATATTAAAAAATTATAAATTCATTAAGATGGATAAAATCATATAGAAACTCTAACTACAATAACCCATAACTGATTTTTACTTTATTAGATTGGTACACGATACATGAAATCTCACCACATAGGGCTGATCAGTTTAGTATTCTTAGAAAATGATATATATACACGATTCCCATAATACATTGGAACTATAAAATATAGAATTGGAAACAATATTCAATGCTTTATATGATTTGTAATATCATTTTTTAATTCCTATGTAAATGAATAGAAATTAATATTGAGCTACGATATAAAGATTGTGTTGCCATCAATATAAGTTATCATGAGTAAATAAGGCATAAATAGCATAGTAGAGTGTATAACCAATAAACATGTCATCCAATAAACATTGATATCAATTGGTATCTATAGAAAATATCCACATAACAGACACACATATTAATAAAACATAATTGTTAATAAAGGAAATATATAATTTTGTACATTCACGATCAAGTACTCTCAACATTATATCTTGCATCTTAACATCATGGCCTCTCAATAAATACAGAATTATTAATAAATTGGTAATTGAAATCCAAATACACATCTAATATGGTATTATAACTATTTTGTCCCATGTGAAATATCAATACATTGAGGGATTATTTACAATAGGCCCCCACCCATCACCTTTCATTTTCTATTCATTTCTTACTTTTTATATGATCAATTAAATTCATTCTCAAATTTACTTATATATCAACGATTATCAACATTTAATAAAGAATGAAAAACATAAATAATTTATCATATTAAAACATCAGTAGAAACAATTAAGATGGTACTAATGGATTATATCCTTAGTTACTTTAATGGATGATTTCATATTTGAACATATGTCTAAATGATAACTACAAAATTTTTTAAGAAAAATAACATTTTCAATTTGAAATTACATATTATAATTTAAATGCTTCCATAAAATTAATAAAAAAATAATTTGAAAAAAAATTAAGAAACTTGTGATGGATTCTTAAAATCATTGAACAATCATGATTCATAGGAATTCAATTCATTAGTGGTTGTTAAAATCAATATATCTTTTACATTTTTTGTATAAAGTCAAAAGTACCAAATTAAAAAAAATATTCATTTAAAATAGAATAATGTTTAAATAATTTTAGAATTTATTTAAAAATTATAGGCTAAGATAATAAACATTCATGAATATATTTTTAAAAAACATGAACATGGTTGAAAAGTATTCCCTATTAATGAGGAAATAAATTCTGTTTTTAAAAACATTTACTCAACAATTTTAAGTACCTAAGTGAGGAAAATGATAATTTTAATTTAAAATTACATGAATAAATATATTATTCTGAAATTAAATGGATTTATCATATAAGTATCAATTAATTTTCCTCAATGAAAATTTAAATTTAAACAATCCTGAAATAAATTGATATTGTTAAAGAAATCCCTTACCTGAAGTTTGAATTTCATTATAAGTGATTTCAATTTCCATTTTTATAAATCAATGTTTATTATAATTATATAAAAGAATAATTTAAATTCTAATAATATCGTATTTGATCCACTAATAACATTTCAATCACCCATTTATTAATTATTTTTTAATAAAATCATCATTTTTCTAATATTAACTATTTTGATTTTCATGAGAGGTTTTGTTCAGTAGTTCTAGTAATTATACTTTTATAATGATTACATCATATATATAATTTTAATCATACTATAAATATCATATATATTCATTATATATATATATATACATATCCATATATTGTAGATATGGAAAAATTAATTTCCCCATTCAAAGTGATGGTGTGTCATACGTAAACGTGATCACAATTTTCATTTTTTGAGGGATGAAATGATGGAATGGTAAATAATAATTTACCTTTATATAATCATTATTATATCATATATATATTAATTAAATCAATTCATATTACAATTCGTGTAAAACTAAAATTAAAAATGAATCACATCACATCAAAGATGTGATAAACCATATGTATGCATAATCAACATTATCGTTTTCCCAAATATGGGATAGAAATAAGGTAGATAATATATTATCATTATAAAAGAATTTTTATTTCATAAATTTAATATATTATTATTAATCACTTCAAAATAACCATTTAATAATGATAGTGATAGAAAATGAATTGTATTGCTATATG
This sequence comes from Viscum album, assembly GCA_963277665.1. NCBI lineage: Eukaryota > Viridiplantae > Streptophyta > Magnoliopsida > Santalales > Viscaceae > Viscum > Viscum album. The sequence continues at coordinate 1,664,721,026 of OY728153.1, read as the reverse complement.
GAGGTGATAGTCTATACATTCGCATGAGTGATACTTTCACCTCCAATTTGCAAGAAAAGATGGTGATTAATGATGGTTTAATATTTAATATAAGGTTATAGTACATTATGGGTAATGTATTTGTTATTTTATTATGAATTCTAGATATTTAGAGGATTTATAAGAAGAAATAAATTGAAAGATGTCGGGTAAGATGATTACCTATTCTTCAGTAATACTCATTTAAATCTCTTCTTAAGGGCCCATTAAAAGGTATTTTAGAAATAAAAACACTAATAATTCATTTATATATAATATAATATGATATTTGGGTATGTGTTTGTCGATATACATGGATCTGAGTGGGTTAAAGAAAACAAAGAAGGGGTGTCCTTTAATAATTGAGGGGAGGGGGAAAAAGAAATTACATAAAGTAATAAATTGGTATTAATTAATTTTAAAGTTCAAGTGGAAAACAATTGATATATTTCTAGTATTAAATTAGTATGAGTTTAAATTCCCTAACTAAGTAATATTTAGGCTAGTTTATGTTATGTTATAACACATATATCTTAGTTTGAACCCCTATTAACCATTTTGACTATTATCGCAACATCAATGTTTTTCACTCATTAAAGGTAATGAATGTCACTATAAATTGAAATGTAACACAAAAATGTAACATGGTTGAAATGTTGAAACATATCCCATCAAAATGGAAAAATATTTTATTATTATGAATTTGAAATAAATTAATAAAATATAATTTTTCATAAAATACCATTAATGTAATTTTTTACAATATTCATTTAATTTGACATTAAATATTTTAAGAAAAAGTTGAAGTTATAATAAAACCATTTAAAATAGAATTTTTATTTCATGTTTTATATAAAAAATTCATGGAAAAAAATAATTTTCCCAAATTTTATTAATTTTTTTATTTTTAAATCATTTATTTTATTTTTATTTGAATAAACACTGTGTCGGTGTTGTGTAAGAATTTAAGGTAATTACTAAATCACTAAAAAAATCACCATGATAAAAAATAATCATTCTCTAAAATAAATTTTTATCACTAAAATTATAATCTTTTAAAATTTATAACAAATATTTAGTGTTATTAAAACAGAGAGCATGAAAATTTCTTTTTATTCGATTTTTAAAATAATATTATGATCGTTATCAAATGAATGTTCAGATAAATTGCAACATTTTTAAGATATTTATCATTATATTCTAGAAACAATTTTCCCATAAAATTAATACAGATTTTAGGTATATTGTTATGTTTTATAGCATTATTTATAACATTAATTACCAAATTTACCCTTATTGAGGTGAAAAAAATTTACTAATACTACTATTCGTAATAATTAAAAATAAAAAGTGGTATTTACCAAATCTAGATGCACTGATTCAAAATGTGGAATATATTTTTTATGATTCAAATATTATTAATTTTATAAATGAATATCAATATTAATACGTAAGGCACAATGAATTTTTTTTAGGAAATTGTGTTTCTAATCATAAAACTAATGTTTATCAAAATCATAAAAAATGATGAAAAAAATGAAATCAATATTATTTTTATAAATTAATATAATCAAATTTTACATTAAGATACAAATATTAATATAATGAGACTTTTAAATTACATTACTTATTGAAAAGAAATGACCATATTTGAAAAGTCATAATTTATCATTATTGACTAAAAAATAAATCATTTTATAAAAATAAATAAAATTTACACTAAACAAACTTTTATTTTATGATTTCAAAAATTATATCCATTTTATAAAAATTCAATTATAAAATTGTAATAAATTAATTATAATATCCACACACATAATGTAATAAAAATATTTTTGAAGAGAACATGTTGTTAAAGAAATAAAAATATTTTATAAAAATTGAGTAATTATTTTCTAAAAATTATTAAACAAAAATTATATTAAATAATGTTTTTATACATGTTTTTCAAAATTAATTTAATCATATTAATACCCGCCAATCTGACACTGAACGATAACTATCACATTATAATATTTCAATAGTATCTTGTGGTTATTTTGAACTCAATGTTGCATGTAAAGAATGTTGTCAAATAAATTATATTTATTTAAAGAGCCATATATTATAACATATTAGGGTTTTACATTATACCCCCTTATACAAATTTCACTATTTAAATTATATTACTTTATGTCAATATAACTTCCTCCTCATATCATGAAGTTCACATATAACATTTTCTATTTTTTGATTTCACCACAAAATATTAACCACGTTAGTGGGCTTATTTCATGACAAATTCCCTCTAAAATCAATAATATCCATAGGTTCCCCCCATTGGATAGACCTTTCTACAATGTTTTGACATCTGAATTCAGTACTTCTGAAGGATTATGTATGTACTTCTATAAGAGAGATACATGAAACATACTGTGAACATGAGAGAGATTCAATGGAAGAACCAAGAAATAAGATTGCATACAAGGAGATTTATAAAAATATCATAACCTTTTCCTAATGAAATATTCATAGGAATAAATAATCACTAACATAGAATTATATATCCCAACCAAAATTATCATTAATTATTTTATTTACTATGTAATTTCCTTATATTCTATTTAATATATCTATGACTTTTTACCATTTCCTAACATATATCAGGTCCCAATAGTTTTATTTCTCCAACGTAATCCGAGAAAAATGGTGTTCTACACTACTTTCCATAAAGAGACCGACATTGATATATTTGAAAGATTGATTGAATTCTAGTCTTGTATTAAAATTTCACTAATGGAAGGAGTGTATCACGTCCCCCTCTAAAATCCGTAGAAAAATATCTCAACATCTATTTTAGAGTCTGATTTTCTATCACAGACTGGCCCTCCATATGAGGGTGATAATCATTTATAAAACTCAAATCTGTATATAAATCATACTAAATACATATCTTGAACATTGAGGTAAACCTCACTTCCTTATCAGTTACGATTGAGAGTGATACTCTATGAAATATCAGATTATCTTTAATGTATAATAGAGTTAACTGATCATGAGGGAAATCTTCTCTAATACAAATTAAATGAAATGATTTCATAAAGAGATTAAATATAACCTAAATATAATTATGGCCATTATATTATTTGGATAGTTTGATGAGTAAATCCATGGTAATGTCTTCCCATTTCCATTGATGTATTTGTAATGGTTATGACATACCCATAGAAGTCTGTCCCTCATACATAACGTACTAACACACTACGAATCAATATAAATACTCACCAATAACAATTTTCATCTTATCCAACCATAAATACACTTTCAAATCAATATACATATTCATATAACCATAATTAATAGATAATGGAGAACTATAGGATACATGCTACAAATCATTCATATCTTGAATTGACAGAACATATACTTGATTCCTAAACCTTATTATTACTCCATGATCATATCTAAACAAAAGATCATTCCTCACCATATCTTTTAATTCTATATCTTCATTCTATTAATTATTAAATATCTCATGGAAGGATGGTTGAATATTCATATGAGAAAGATAATATTTTTCCAACTTACTCAATATTTCAATATCAATATTCAAAATATACATTAATATTTGATCTCATTCAATTCTAATCATGAGAAAACTAGAATAGTCTTTATGAAATAGAGGGTCAACCACCTTTTCCAACATCATAGAGTGGAAATGTATTGAGAATCAATAATTTTTGATAAATTAAATCCATATTATCTAGTGCAAATTAAAATATTTTATAATCAGTATATACATCACATGCTTTATCATATAGATAATTCCATTACCTATTTAATTTAGAAATTACTATAACCTATTCCAAATCATTATTCGGGTATGTTTACTCAGGGTTTTTCAATTAGTGGGAGATATAATCTATCACAATATAATTCATTATGAGGATTCATCTCGATCCCTTATTTGATGCATCACAATATATCTCAAACCCATCTCTATAATAATATAATACAAGAACCTACACACTAACCAAAATTTACTTCTGTTCCTTGAAATTCCTCTTATATTCATCTGTCCACAATAACTGAACCCCCTTTCGATTAATCATGGTTATTAGATTAGATAATCATGAGAAATCTATAACAATGTTTCAGAATTATATATCCAACATATAAAAACTAAGGATATGAGTTACCCGAGATAGTCTACGAAATTTCTCAAAAACTTCTTTATATGTAAGATCCACCATTATAAACTCAATTGAAATTATATGATAGAAGAATAAGGATTTTTTCTATCTATAAATTCACATTTGGTAAATATTACAAACAAATTATATTTCGTCAGGGTAATCAACATAATTATCAAATTTTCCTCATGCTCTTATTTAATCATAAAATATATAAGAATAACATCTATAATAACAACCAAAAACTTTTTAAGGTAATCTTTAAATATTATACTCATTAAATCCCTGATGATAAAATTATCATTGGTAATTCCAAATGGCATTATTACAAATTCATTATGACCATACCGTGTATAAACAGTTTTTATTGGTTATATACTCCTACTTGACCCTTCGCTCGTGATATTTTAATTGAATATCAATCTTACAAAAAAAAGATATCCCCTTAATTCATAATATATGTCATTGATATGGGTTATAAGATACTTTTTCTTGATAGTGGTATTTTAATATTCTTGGTAATCATTGAAAAGAAACATTTCCCCATGTTTCTTCTAAAAAAAATAAAATCCACATTCTATGGCTAAACACTAGTCGAAATGAATCCCTTTTATAACTTCTTCTAGAGTATCATCTTTAATTCATGTAATATAATGAGGTCCCTTCTATATGGAGTCTTTGAAAAAGGTGTAGCACCATATATGAATTAAATTGAAAACCTAAAATCACCATTTTGGGGAAGACTAAGAAACTATTTTGGAAATACATAAAAAAGGCCGATATAAACTACATATACATCAATGCTGAGTTTCTCTAGAAGAATTTCAGATAAATATTCCTCTTTAATAGGTAGTAAGACCCATATAATCCAAATTATTTTCATTAGGAGTTTTGGTTCATCGATGAACCAATAGAAAATTGTAGGTTTATTCAGAATATTTAATGTAACATCCTTTTTTAGATAGATAACATGGGATTTATACTAAGATACCCAATCAATTACAAAAATTACATTGTATTAAAATATAGGAAGAATAACATGTTTTTTAGGAATCACATTCCCACATACTTCTATCGTATAGGATTTATTGGCTTGTTATGTGATCATATTAACCTTAATAGTTTTTTGTTTTAACCAAATATCTAATCGTTGAGGTGGTGATGTGATACATTTAGAAAATTATTCAAATATAAAATATTATGTATATACTTAACAAAATAAAACATATTCACATTATGGGTGTATAAAAAGTGAACCTTTCACCACATCGTTAGTAATTTTTATGTTGGTTATAGTAATTTCTTATGCACAACCTTCTCACATTGGTTTATTTTAAAATATATTCCTATGATACTGGGAATATTTGTTTGAATAATTCTACATCCCTTTAAAACTGTGGTTTATGATAACAATGGTTTATTACTTCAACTTTTATTCAATATCCCTATGACCCCATTATCTACACATGAAGGAAACTATTATTCCCATTATGAATTTTCCTAGGTGTTTATTTCTATAATTATCACATATAAGAAATCTATTCCCCATTTCTTCTTCATTGACTCATTCCATTTATCATTGCACTCAAATAGACTATTATTTTCTGGAATTCCATTGATATATCCCTTACCCTTTGAATTTGATAGAAATGCCTTGATTAAATCCAAATTTATAGTAGATTAATTAATTTATTCTTAATACAATCAGAGAAAGATAAATAAAGTATAATATCATGGTAACAAAATGTATGAATCCTTAAGGCATATTATTACAAAAAGAGATTATGTTATATAATTAGTGTTCATAAGAATTTATTATATTTATATCATATCATTTTCTCTTTAGGGGCCATAATGTATTTCTAAAGACTTATCTTTGCCTTTGACTAACTACTATTATTATATGGTTTTTAAGGATCATGTAAAAATTATATTAATAAGATCCAGTAATTTAGATGAATTATAACTTAGGATAAGTTGGTAATAATATTAGGGGGATTGTGTTTGAATGAGTGTGAATGATCATAAATTATTAAATAAATAAATTTAATGATATGTTATTAATTTTTAGACTAATGTGAATTTAATATATTTCTCAATTTATTCATAAGTAGTTTAATATTAAATATGTGAATATAATAATTTTTTTGAATGAACATTACATGTTCAATAATTTTTAACTAACTATGTGAGGAGTTGATTTGAGATAAAATTTATTTGTTCAAAATATGAAATGAGGGGTGTTATGAGTGGGTGATAAAATATTCATTATTGTTATGAAAATTAATATAATTTGTAAGTGTGATTATATACTAAATATGTGATTTAAGTTCATTCAAGTAGCAGTTGGAAAATTTAAAATCATAAACCAAGATATAAAAGCTAATTTTTGACCCATGAATATAATAGAATCAAATTTATACATTATCTAACATTATCCATAAATCACTGGAGAGAGAAAATGGAGAAAGTAATGAGAACATATCAAATTGACATTCTTTTGATGATCAATCAGGCATCATGATTCACATGATCCTACCATTATAAAAACCATGGGTTAAATAATTGTCAAATAGGAGATAAAACGCAACCCTAGATGATCAAGAAGGTTTCTATTTTGTATTATTACAAACTATAATGATTAGTTATGAGAACAAAATGTTGAGATCATGTATAACCACTCAGGTATTACCCATTATAATTAATGTATTGTCATTCTGTATTATATTTAAGAGTATGTGATCTACTATGAAGTTGGGTAGTGGTATACTTTATCACATGTTATGAAACATATATAATCAAAAGGAAATATAAATAAAAATCAATGACTGATTCTACAATGGCCATATTGTAAAAAATTATATTCGATTGATATTACACATTTTAAGTAGAATATTTAAATTGAAGTTAATAGAATAAATATATATGGGTTTCATAAAATCCTAATGGTTTATAATATTTATAAATCAGTGTTTTGATGGATGAGTTGAGACAATAATATGGATGAGGGTCTATCGTGGGAGAGGGGGAGTGTCGGTGCTTGAGACACTTGCATTAGGGGTATAAAGGCATTCCACTTGTGGATTAAGTTTTACAAAATAATTAAATAAATAGAATAACCATGGATGGTGTAGCCACATGAATCTACCCCCCCCCCATTTCCTACCTTGATTCCTTCGTTGGATGGGGGTAGCTGACACCCATTCATAGAGTGGGTGAAATACAAAAAAAATTAAACAGATGTCCACACTACCTCTCATGGTTACTAGTTCAACAAAACCCACATGATCCAAATATTCTTCTTGGGGGGGGGGGTAGGCATAAAAAAGACCAAATAAGATCTGAAAAATCCAGAAAAAATGTATGGAAATTAATGACAAAATGTGGTATTTTATGTAACTCTCCTAAAGAATAAGAAATATTTTTAAATAAAATTAAAAATTATTTTATTGATATTTCAAAAAAAATTAATCTCTTATAAATTATTGCAATAAGAATGTATTATAATAATTAAAAATTTAAAAATAATTTTTTCCCTCATCTATATGTCATCTCTCTATCGATAAATTGTATAAGGTTCTGTTGTTCTATTTTTATGTCATAAAAATCATATTTTAAATCCTATTTTATTCTCACTTATGTGTGAGTATACAACTGTAGGGAAAGAGTATCTCATAATGAGGTAGTTTGAGATTAGACCCACTATATGTCCAAATATTATTGATATACAAGAGAGAATGTTAATGCTAAAACAAAAGTTGGTGAATTGATCAAGGAACTCCCTATGTTAATGGATATCAATAATATTCTTGATGGATAAACAATTAATATAAAACTCATAATCACATTTATATTTTATTTTTATCTTTTTGGGTTACTTATTATGTGAATGTGTGCATAAATTTTATCACATAATATAGTTAACATGTTTGAAAATATTAAAATTAATTATTTAGAATTTAATTATTTTAATTTATTGATGGTTATTTTTATAAAATAGATCACAGAGTTTAATAAAAAACATGGTAAATAGAATTTCATTTCATTATATTAGTGAATGAATATAATACCAATTAAAATAATATTATTTTATTGATTCATGTACTCAATTATGTTGAGACAAAACTATAGTTTGGTGTGCTTATCAGTTATAATTGTGGGTGCATCCACCTATTGGGGAGTTCTAATATGAGTGTTGGAATGATTAAACTAAAATTTTCATCAAAGAAGTAATCATATATATCATTGTAAAGTTTTATGGTAAAATTTTAATTAAATTCATGATTTTTATTTTTAGATGCTGGTAATCTACTTAATAGATTATGGTGATATTTGTTAATGTAGTTATCCCACAAAAACTACGTTATATATCTATAAGTGGTGTAATTTTAATTAGTTGAACTATGAAGAGATGTTTAAGAATCTGTAAACACTAGAATATTAATGTCATAGAATATTTTTGATCAAATGGTCAAAGGATATTGATATTTAAATAAATTAGTTTGTGATATTAATGTATTATAAAACAATAGTGTCTTAATAATTAGTAATAAAGAGAAGTAATAATTTTCTACGATCAATTTTGTTGAAAATATGTCAATATATATATTCACTGTAATTATCATTGGACAATGAAAATGTCCTCACAGGAAATAATTTGCAATAATTTCATAGGATATTTCACATTGTACTATGAAATGAAATAAAATTTAACTTGTTATAGTCAAATTTACCTGATGATCCCCCTCATGAAATATGTAAGCGTATGAATGATGCCCAAAAAAGACTCCTGGATAATGAATTAAACATTTACATTAGCACATTATCATTAATTTATAATAATTTCAAATAATTCACATGAGGAGATGGATGAGTGCACCATGTGGTTAAATCTTTATGAATTTTAGTAGGGGAAAGTATGGAAAGAATGTAATGAGATTATCAATATATTATACATGTATCAATTAGAATATGGAGTCTAGGATGGTCATAAAATACTGGAAATGATAGGGTACATTGATATATTGGTAGAGTTAGGATTGATGTTAGGTAATGATATATCCATGCATATCATGCATTCATCCTTATCACCCAGTTTCTCTAGTTTCATTGAAAATAATAAGATAAATAAAAAATAGAAATCGATTAAAATCTATTGGATAATGATTCGTATGTATATAAAGATATAAAAAAACTTAATTCATCTATCCATATGGTGAAAATGTATAATGGAAAGGGGAAATGGCCAATGGATAAAATAATAAAAAATGAACTTACCTGAAGTTCTTTTAAAAATCTAAATATTAAATGAGAGAGCATCAAATAGGAGGTTATTTTTGTCCACAAGAGGTAAGAAATCCGTTTAGATAAAGAATTTACATGAAATGAATAAAAAGTGTACATAGTATTCAAAATCATTTATATTCATCATTACATGTAATATTTATATTTTTACTTATTAGGTATTAAATAAAATTCATGACTAGCATATTTGTATCTAAATATAGAAATAGAATATCAAAATGATTATCAGAGTTATTATGTATCATAAAATTACTGATGGAGCCTACCTCCTATGTTGACATGATCTGACCCACTGAGGTACCAACAAGGCCAATAGTAATCCAAGATTTCCTCCCTGATATAACCTCTAATGGGAATGTGGGGTTACTAGAAGCAAGTAGGCATATATAACAATATGTGTGTCCTTTGCCTATATCAAACTGTAACATGCAAATTCCTATAATAAAAAAATAAACAACAAGGCTCGGATAATATATATATATATAATAAACTGAACCATATATAATTCATTAATATGGTAGAAAGTAGAAATAAAAATCCACACAGTGGAAAATCATTGGACAATACATCGGACAAATAACTATAGAAAGTGACACACTGGAAAGATCCTCCTCACCGCATGAACTATTGGATCAATCACTAGTGGTAATGAACACCAACATTATAAAAATAGAACCCATGTGTTCAATTATTCATTTCCCAAGATTATCACATGATAGGTTTAAACAAGATACACTATCATTGTATCCCCCATTTTCTTATCCAACCTATGTGTTTGCTACACATACACCACACATGTTAAAATATGGATCGTCCATGGGTGATTATAAACAAACTTTGTAAGATGGCCCAAAAAACAATGGGGATATAAATAAAAAAATTCATCTCAAATATCATAGTATGCGAAATTGTTACTAGTATGTATATATAATATTCTATATATTCTTTATAATTAATTATCATTGGAATAAAATGAGGCTCAACCATATCATATTAATACCTCACAAGACAAACTTTATAATCAACCAAAGGTACTCCATAAAATGATGAATTCCCAAGTATGAAATCAGTAGCCCTATCTTATATTTCATCTCAAGGGAATCCTAGATGTTACAATGGAACTTAGAGTCTCAAGTAATACCATGTTACTCATCATTTATAATGATAACATCGTTGTCAGTCCCTTAGATGAGGAATCTTCACAATGTCAAATCATACTCACTTATCAAGGTAGTATGTTCCATTTAGTATATAAATACCACACTAAAACATTATAATTCAAACATATAATTCCATTAATTTTGTGTAAACTCGATTAAACTCTAGTGGTGGTCCCATTACTCACTGATGGTATGCCCCGACTGTGGGGGGGGGGGGGTCGACCCTAATGGAGGACCCAAATCTCATCTAATCTCACTGATGATGAGGTACTAACTCCATAGATAGAATTCACAAACATTGATTTGGAACAAGGGGTTACAGAACCTATTTATACCATGTAACCGAAGACCCATTCCATGACATATAAGTTCCCTTTAGGGGTACTAACCATGATGTCACTCTGAAGATCATACCTGAATCTCAACATCATCCAACCATTCCAAATGAAGAAACTTAATTGAACCAAATTTTATGTATAAATAATATAAAAAATTCCATTATTGCATTTTATTTTAAAATATAATGAATACATGTTAATCAAATTCCCAAATTTGAATCTTGTAAGTGCTCGATGAACACACCTATATCCCATCATTGATCCTACTGGGTTAATAAAACAATATTCCTTTAATTCCTCATGAATGGACATAGATAGAAAATAAATTATTCAATTGTCTTATATGTGAAAAAATAATCAGGATAAATTATTTATTTATTGAAAATTAGAATCATAAGAAATATGTTCATTTTACCGTGTTAAACACATACACTATTACATGATGAGATTGGGGGATCATTCCATGAGTTGGATTTGGGTACCCAATACTAGACATGAATTATCGATTTCAATGTTTGGGTCATGATGTCATAGATTTATTTTATATCAAATTTATCATAATAAATATACAACTGAAATATATAATAATAATATTATTATTATTAATATTTTAAAAATAAATCAATGTTTCAGATTTATTTTAATATAAATATATTGTATAAATAATATTTCTATGACTTTATGATATAGGCATTGAAATAGATGATTAATGAAAAATATTGTGTAATTCAATCCAACTCATCGTGTGATCCATGGGTCTCATTATGTAAAGACATGTGTGTTTGATAAGATGAAATTGACACATATCATCATTTTCCTGTTTCTAACAAATAGAGAGTGTATTATGATTATCTTTCAGTGTAGATCACAATGATGCAATATTTTTTTTTTCATATGAGGCCATTATAAATTATATAAATATATATTTAAATATTATACTAATAGGACCAATGATAGGATATACATGTGTTCATAAGGGACTTGTAGGATTCATATTTGGGCTGGTGATAAATCATTCCTAAGAATAATTCTAAATAACACAGAATTGTTTCCTTTTTTCGATATTATATATATGTAATGAGGTAGTTCAAGATATTCTAGTCATTAATAATAGTTGCTTAACATATAGAATTGAGTATGATATCTGTTTTATTATTGGGGGGTGTACCCCTTAACAATTCATATATATCATATTGTGGGTCCTCCAAATCCATAGTATAGATCTGGTTATAACCCCCTTTTACCCGCATGGGATGTGAGTGTAGAGACTCGACCCCAGTTACACGGAGCCAGTTCCTCACTTTATTATATTGTCAAAGATACAAGTTAACTGTATCCTAAAGGACCAAATAGATTAGTTTTTTTGGGAAAAAATATTACATACATGAATTTTACATTACCACATGAAAGTAAAAACAATATACCAGTTCCTTTGGAAGCATTTTCAACTCATAGATTACCCCTACAGGTCATTCATAATATACTTCTTTCCATTTTGGAAAAAAATAAAACATAATAATTGGATGAGATTAGATGCTCGGTAAGGGAAATATATATAGCAAAATATGTCATAAACATAAAAATTAGGCATGGATAATTACTAAAAACAGAAGACATTAAAAATAAACCATAGAATAATATGGTAGGAATGAAAATTGAATAAAAAATTCCATGTAAATTAACATAAGAGAATGAAACATAACCATGGACATTATTATATTAAAATAATCACTTAGTTTAAAAAAATACTAATAAAAAAATGAAAGAATTCATATTTTGAAAATATAAACCATATCATTAGTGCCTTGGACAAGACATATGAAAATGATTAAGGCCTCAGCCAAAACCATCTCTGAAAATGGGATAGGCACTATCTGGGTCCATATAGGTTTTGTCTTGTGATACTTACTGATGCATTATAGGGATATAGTGGGCCCCACACATCACATACTAATTCTAATGAATTACTTATATAAATGATCTTAACCATAAATCACATGTACGCATTAAATGTAAATAACTTTCCCAAATCTGTAAACGTGATCAATATCCATTCTTTGTAGTATGGTGAATGGTATAAAGATAGCACATCCACAGTCAAATTAACCATTAACAATTTAAAAAATATGGTGGAAGATACCTGCATGATACTAATATAAATAAATAATATTATTAAATAGTGGTGGTGAACTAGATGAAAATACTCTAATAAAATCAATGAGTAATTATTGATATGAATACCCTTTTTTACTTTTCAGAGAAAGGGTTATTTTATATAAAAAAATTTATATTAGTTGTAATTTTTAATAAAAAACCCTTAATTAAAAAATATATTTTATAATGAAAATAAACTTATAAAAATATTAGTATCCTAAAATAAATTATGGATTGTATTAAAAAATGAGTAAGAAATCAATAATTTCTATTGAATCGAGATTGCATATCAGGAAAAATTAAAAGGGAACTTTGCAAAACATGAAACTCCCATAAAAAAATATGAAATGATCTATTTATATGTTTTTGGAACATATAAATATAATATATAAGATTTAAACACATATAAATAAACATTACATTTGGGTAATTGTAGTGAAAGAATAACTTGAGGGAAAATGAAGGTTCTGGTGTAATCCAATTACTTATGTTTTAATGTGTTCTGCACTTCAGAATAATATCCCTTATAATCAAATTAAATCCGTTATTTAACTAATTTTTAAATTTATATACATTTATTTTATTTATTATAACTTTTTTAATCGAATTTATATCTTTTTTATTAATTATATGTTAAAATTTTATCTCTTAGGAGCATTCATTTCCTTGGTTTTCACGATCAATATACTTGTATATGAGTATGGAAGTTTATGTGGGATGGGTATAATTCAATAAGATTTAATTTATATGATATTAATGAGCGTCCAAAATATTAGACTGTTATATTATTCATTTTATTATATGTTCTTAAGATTATTTATTATATAAATCATTGTCAATAATTATTTTGATTATTTTGGAAGGTTTTTGGTTATTAGGAACTAGTTTTGTCGTATGAATAAATGATTTGTATATAAACTAGTTATATTACATTAAATAGGTTTTAATACATATTTTATAGTTAGGGTTTAACATAAAATTTGTTTCATTACAATCCTTGATGGATAAATTGATGAATTAAAATTCATTCTGTACGATGGTTGTAAATCTGCACTTCATGGATGGTGATATCATTTTTAAAATATGGGAGAGAGAGAAAGATGTTTGAAGTCGAATATTCCATTAACATGATAAAATTATAATTTATAGAATATTCTATAATTATCATTATCATTTCTACATTGATGGTGGGGGAATAATAACAAATGAAAATAACATGAAAATAAATTAAAAGGAAAAGGAAGAGGATTGTACTTCTTGAATACATCTCTTTAAGAACTTCATTAAGGGGTATGATTTTTGTATTTTAGTAATACCAAGAGCTCTTATATGTGTGTGATATATTAGGGATTTGGATTTGGTTATAATATTGATAGTATTCCAGGTTCTGAGGATTGAGGATAAAAGGGGGTTAGGGGTGGTATTTATAGTAGAGGAGAGGGGTGATTGTGGAATATTATTATCATTTGTTTATTATTCTGGGTCAAGACTATGAATAGTTTGAGTGTGATCATTAAATATATTAAAATAATTATGTTATTTACTATATTATGATTATTTCATCATCCATGAGTCAAGTAATAGTGTAATTAGCTTATAATGTACTTATATCTTAAATTGTTGTAGTTTTCTATTCACAGTAAATCAATTTATTTTAGAAAAATCCCAAAAAATCACCATAAACACTTTTTCATGTCTATAACTAAAAAATGTAATTCAGTTTGTGAAAATATTTTTATAAATATGGGAAATTTAATTTTTCTACAATGACTTTATTTAATAAAAAAAATACAGATTTTAAATTTTAAATTATTTTTATAACTCTGAAAATTTAACTAAGGTCTCATTAAATTATCATAAAATCATAAGAAAATAAAATATTTATTTATTAATCCATTTTATGAAAATTAATTTCTTTTAAATAATTTTATTAAATATAAAAATATAAAAATATATATATGACACACAAAAATATCAACACTTAATTAATAATTTTTTAAAATATTCATTTACTATTTTAACAATATAGGGTCCTTAACATCTTGAAATACACATTATTTAATTAATTATTCATTTATGATTTGTGTATTGTGTTCTATAAGTGATTTAATATAATCTATACTATAGGAAATAAAAATAATATTGTAAATATCATTGGTAGAGCTTTTGGTCATTACATTCTACTCTCCTACAAATATTTCATCTTCAAAATTTCTAAAATGCCACAACATTAATCATTTGGGATGTTCTTTATCATAGGATTCTTATGATCCCACATTGCCAATTCAATTTTATGATTTTCAGACATTTCCTTTACTAGTCGATCCATCTGGTTCCTCAACATTAGTTTCCTAAATATAGATAGGATCTTCATAGAATTAAGTTAAGTCAGATTCTAATTATATTCCATCAAAAATGAGAACATGGGTTGGGTATGGAGTGTAATTCCATAACAAGGATATTTTGAAGACATTGTGTACTTTATAAATGCTAGGCATAATTTTTAAACAATAATACACAACTCAAATTCTACCGAAAATATAAAAATGCCCAATATACAAGGGTCTTAGTTTCCCTTTCATACCAATTCACACAACACCCTTCCATAGATATACTTTCAAGAAAATTTGATCTCCCACTTTAAATTCAAAATCCTTCCTTCTATTATAGACATAACACCTTTTAATTCATTGAGATGCATTTTTATGGGTTTGAGTAGTCATTACCTTCACTGTTGTTTCCTCCACAAGTTATGGGCTCAAATGCATCCTTTCACCAACATCATCACAACATGTTTTTGTACAATATCTCTTTACATAAAATGCTTCATATGGTTCCATTTGAATACTAGAATGGAATATTTTTTGTATGAAAACTCTACCGAATGTAAATACTGATCCCACATACCTTGAAAATCAAATGATCATTGTCTCAAAATATCATCTAATGATTTGACATTTCTTTATGATTTCCCATTAGATTGATGCTGAAAAGTATTACACAAAAGAAGCTCAACATTCAATGATTAATGAAGCATTTTATATACTTTTGATGTCAATCATAGTACACAATCAAACACTATTTAAGGAGGTTCTCAATGAAGTCTTAAAACATCAAAGATAAAGATTGATGCTAGGCACTCTAGTGGAAAACCATTTTTTATAGAGAGGAAATGTGAAGAAGTTGTTAATCAATAAAAAATTACACATACAACATCATTATTTCTTGTAGTTTTTCTAATCTAGTGAAAAAAATCCTTAGTGATTTCATCTCATTTTATATGAGAATAGGAATAGGTTACAAGAATCCTCTAGGTTGTTTTTTCAGTATTCCCATGTTGACAGACTAAAAAAATTGATACATAGTAAACAATTATCTCTTCATGTTATCCAAATAAAAATGTTCCTTAAAATATCTAAACATATTAGTGATACTATGGTGTATAAAGAAATTAGAACAATGTGCATCAACCAATAACTAAATTTTTACCTCGAGTATATAGGGAACACAAATCCTCTTCCCAAATTTCAGAATTCCATTCTCACACACGAAGTCTGCCAACTTCCCATCATTCAGACCTTTTATTTTATATTAGAGATTCTCGTCATTAGACTGAGAACATTTATTCCATTCCAACAAATATTGTTTAGAAAAAATTGAAAATTTAATGATATTTATCCTTCCTTGAAAATTATAGTATCCATATTTTCTAGATCTATGCACACTAAGTCCATGGAAATCCACATTTTTTTCCCAATCATTCTAGGTCAATGCATCAACTACCTTATTTTTCTTTCATGTGTGATATTATATGGAACATCCATAATCCTTTAGTGGCTAGAGCCATCACCATTACCTTGTATGGAGTTTTTATGAGAATATATATGATAATATTATTGATCTATATATTAATCACACTGTTCTCCATGGAGTCAGGGTCTTCTTTTATTTAGAGTAAATATTACAACTCCTGACTTGAGACCATGTGGTTAATAGATCTGTTAATTAATTTTTAACTGCATTTATGCTTAGGTAATAAATCTATCATTTTTCACGAGGACACAACCTGACCTTTCTTTAATTCATCACTATAAATAAATAATAAACCATTTCCTGATAGTAGATTTAGGATCAGAGAATTCGCTAATATCCTATTAAATTATTCAAAACATTAATCACATTTTTATCATACTAACTTAACCCCTTTACAAGTAATCTTGGTTAACGGGTGGGCTAGTCAGGAAAAGTTATGAATGATTTTCCAATACTAACCTTAAAAACCAATAGAACTACATACATTATTTATATTAATTAGTTTAGGACATTCCTAAACAAACTTTTTATTCTCATGAAAACTCATATTCCATTCTTAGAGACAATATTTCCATGAAAATAAACTGACTGATGCCAAAATTCAATCTTTATAAACTTCCCATATAATTTATTTCTTCTAAGAGTCTTCAGAATAAAATTTAAGTGATTCTCATGGTCTTCGTATGTTTTAGATTATATAAAGATGTAATAAATAAATACCAAAAACAATTATCGAGATATTCCTTTAAAACACTGTTAATTAGATCCATCAAAATAGAGGGTGCACTATTTAATCAAAAGGGAATTAATCTAAACTCCTAATTTCCATATCCGGTTCGAAATGCTTTTATTGAAATATCTTCCTTCATCACATGTAACTGATGATATCCTGACTGCTTCATAAATTATTGATCTCCATGAATTTGATCAAATAAAATATCAATGCATAGTAGGGTATACATGTTTTATATTTGTAATAGTATGTTTTCCATATAATAAATTCATAGCCTCGTGAATCCATATTTTTTCATGGAAAAGAGAACATGGGCTCCCCATGGAGGAATAATGGGGTTAATAAATCCTTTAACACTAAATTCCTTTATTTGTCTTGTATGTTATACTAATTCCACAATGCCCATTCTATAAAGGTTTTTTGATCTAGGTATTTATCTAAGAATTAAATCAATAGAGAAATCAACTTCTTTCTCTGGAGGATGTCCAAGTAAATCTTCTTGAAATACATCAATATATTATTGCACAATTGGTACATCGTCAATTTTAATATGTCTATTCTCACCCATAGATATTTCTTTCTCATCCTCCCCATGAACTTCATTCTATAGACCTACAGGTGGTGGATCTATATAAAAATAAGATGATACTGTTTATAATCTAATGATAAGGGATTCTACATAATTTTCAAACATTTAAACTTCCTTATTAGTTAGATATATTTATCTATCATAATTTTAAAGCCAATCCATACTGATGATTATATCAATGTTAATCATAGGTATGATGAGAATATTTGTAAATAAAGTACATTTCTGTGTTATAATGTTGAGTGATTGACATATCCTTATTGCAATGGTTCATCCCATAGAATTTTTGATTGAAAATTAATTTATTAAATCCAATTTGAAATGTATAATTTTAATGGATAAATAGGAATATATTAAAATATATGATGATCTAGAATTAAATAATGCATTGGATAAGTTTGACAAAATGATAAAGCACCCACCACCACATCCTTAAGAATTTCAAACTCATCTATTGTGATCGCATAAGCCTAGCCCATCTCTCTTGCCCTTCTCCTAGAAATATTTCCTTGATGCTTTGGAAAATCATTAGAATAGTGTTTCATATCCCTAAAATTAAAAAATTGAACATTGATAGCTTCTTTCATTCCCTTGATTTCCCTTGCATGATGGACTTCTTTCCCACACTTGTAGAAAGCTCATTTTCTTTTTTATTAGACACCAGGGAATTTCCTTCCACAAGACTATCATGTTAGAAAATTCCCCTTTAAATTATTCCCATTATCTATTCTATCCAATAAAACACACTTCTTCACTTTTTCCCCTTAAATTCATAAGACTTATAGAAGTCTATCTCTGACTAAATAGCTCATGAGACTATATCTTCATATGATGGGAAACATTGTGAGACTAGTTCCCTTAGGATGAATGGTTTTAAACCATCAAAGAATCAATCAATCTTGCTCCTTGGATTATGTATGTAGTCTATGGCTTATATTTATAACCTTTTAAAGTGTTATTCATACATTTCAACATTTTTATCCACTTTTAGTTTCAAAATCAAGATATTTATTTCTATATCTTTTCATTGTTTGTGAGGGAAAAAAATTTCTATGAAAATTTCAATAAAAACCCTCCATTCCATATTTTAAATTTATTAATCCTCCTTTTTGTTTTGAATTAATTTCCACCATTGGTCCATATCTCCCGATTGATGATAAACATCCATGAAAACCTTCTTCCTTTCATTACATATCAAAGTAATATGTATCTTTTCTAAGGAACATATCCACCACTCTTCTACAAATGGGTTTTTAGTCCCATTGAATGACTGGGGATATTGTATCATAAAGAGATCTAACATTGACCCTCCACATTGTGGTTCTGGATGCTCCATACGAGTAATATTTTTGTTCATAATTAGATTCATCTATCCTAGTATAGTTATAAATTTCTCAACACTAGTGGATGCTCTAGGACCAATTTCATTTTCTTGTATAGGTTGGAAATACATACATGGGACACATGCGTTGATATAGTTTCCATTACATCAATTTGGATCCATTTTTAAATAATGAAATATAATTTATTAGGTTATAAATCATAATTTATAATATCAAATAGAAAAATACTTAACATAAAATGAAATTCAATACACAACTAATCAAATAAAAAACCTGGTTCATTTATGGAATAATTTTCTTTTAAATCATTTATATTTGTTTTTAAGAAATTGTGAATTATCTTAATTATATACCTCAGGAGTGTCAATCCAAGAACACAGTAAGACCCATTATCATGAATCAGGTTACCCCGAGTCAGGATTGGGACACCTTGTCAGATTTTTTACCCACAGGAATATCTATGAAAAACCCAATTCCACTTGTAGTGTCCAGATATAGATGTATTTATAGAAACATCCACATAAAATCTTCCATACAAAAATTATATTATGTTATTATATTCTTATCATAAATTTATATCTTAGGGTTATGTTCTATAATATATATTTTATATATCTAGTTTCCTTATTTTTCTACAAAACTTCCTTTTATACCAACTGTAGAGACCCAAACATGGTTTCCTAGAGTTGGTGCCTTAATTTATTACATTGCGAAAGATATAATGATTTTGTATCCTAAAGGACTGAGTAGCGTGGTATTTTTGGAAAACCATATTACATACATGAACATTAAATTAAAACTTGAATGAAAAAAATTAATATATAAATACAATTGGAAACATCCTCAACTCCTAGAATATCCCTATAAGTCATTCATAATATACTTCTTCACATCATGGGAAAAAACTAAAACATTATAAAGGGGTGATCTTAGATTCACATTAAGGAAAGGTTATATGACATAAGTTATCATAAACATAAAAATAAGTGATGGTGAATAATTAAAAACAAATACATTTCAAAATAAACTTTAGCATAATATTGTAGGAATAAAAACAAAATACATAAATCCATATAAATGAACATGATAGGTTCAAGCTTAAACCCGATATTCTACTTATTGAATAATCATATGGTTTATCAACTGATAATATCATAATGATGGAATTAGTATGTTTAACATATAAATCATATTTTCAAGGTCTCATCCAAGGTATTTTGAAATGATTAAGGTCTTGAATAAAGCAATATCTGAAATTGGGCTAAGCCACAACCATGTCAATATTTATTTTTCCTCATGATACCTACCGATGAATCGAGGGGATATATAGGGACCCACATGTCACTTAATAAGTAAATTTTATTCCTAATATGCCTCTCTAGCTGATCAAGGCTTCAATGTTACACACTTGCATAATGTTTCTTCCTTCAAAATGGATGGGTGAATTTGATTTGATGGGATTCTCTTGGTCTCCCTTACTTTAGGCCCACTAGGCCTTCTTTCCCCTAGTTTTCCTTGTTCCTTTTCTTTTGAATAAAAATTTAATGTTGAAGTAAATAATATTCCTTAATATGTAAAAATGATCAATAACTATTCTGATTAGTATGGTGAATGGTATCAAGATATCACATTCAATGTCAAAATTATCATAAAACATTTAATAAAATATGGTGGATGAAAACCATAATATTGAAATATCAATAAGGAATATGATTCAATATATGCATTGAAATATATGAAAATACTATAATAAAATCATTGTGGACTTCTTTAGAGAAATACCCTTTTTTAGTTTTCAAATACGAGTTCTATTAGAAAAAACATTTTTTATTTGTCATAATTGTTTTTACAAAAACAGTATTGAACAAATATAGTTTTAAATGATAGAATTTTTGTTTTTATAAAAATATTGGTATCTTAAAATATATTATGTATGATACATGAAAATGACTAAGATATCGGGTTGTTCCTTTGAATCAAGCTTGTGTATCAGAGAGAATTTAGAAGGGAACCCTGTAAAACATGAAATTCCAATAAAAAAAGATGAATTAATCTAGATATATGAGTTTGGAACATATAAATAAAATATATAATATACACATAAAAATATATAATCATTACTATGGGGTAAATTTTGTTAATGGATAACCCAAAGGAAAATGAAAGTTCGGGTAGAAGCCCTTAATTTATGTTTGAATGTGTTCTGCACATGGCCTTAACAACCTAGATAATCAAATTAAAACCATTACATAATTAATTCATAACCTTATCTACATGTTTTTATTTATTATAATTTAATTAAGCTAATTTATGGCCTTTTAACGAGTTATAATGTACAATTTAATCTCCTTAGAATGTTCATTTCCATTGTTTTCACGATCATTATACTTTTATATGAGTATGGATGTTCAAGTGGGATGGAAATAATTCTTCAAAAATGAATTCTTATGAAATTAATTAATATCAAGAATATTTAATGGTTATATAATTCATTTGGTTATATGGTGTGAAAATGATTCATTATATAAAACAATAATGATAATGATTTAGATTGTTTTGGCAGTAAATTGTTTATTACAAACTAGTTTAGTCATATGAATTAATATTAAAAATATGTCCTGGTTATAGAACATTAAATAAGTTTTAGTAAATTTTTTATAGTCAGGTTTTAACATAATAATGGTATTATTACCATACATTAGGGATAAATTGTTGAACAAAAATCCATCATCTATGAAGGAAGTGAATCAGAACTTCAGAGATGATGATTTCTGTAGAGACCCAATTTTGACATACATGGACATTACATTACTTATGCAGAATACCTAATATAGAACAAAAACAGACACCAAAGGACCATAATAGTTTAGTGTCTTTGGAAGCTCATAATATAATATTCTAATCTTGGTGAATGATCTTCAACATCTCCCATAAAGATCTTCCCTTTTTTTCTTACCTAAAACCATTCTTTATATCCTGCGGAAAAGAAAACATATAAAGGGTGAGCTCAAATGCTCAGTAAGGGTATTAATGGTGAAACAACCATATAAATTTGAACTTCAAAACTTTAACATAAAGTTGACACATCAAAATAATTAGTTGTGAAATAAATCTTGGTAGTATGTAAGGCATGGATCATAATGGAACATCAATCATGATAAAATAGCATTGGAATAAAACATTTAATTGTGGAAAACCCTTAAGCACATGATGTTATTTCCATAGTAGCCAAGGCATTGCTGCCAAGACCATCTTAGTGGACAAAGTCCCTTTCTGAATCGAGTTTACTCTACGTTCCAATCTTGTATCACTGAACCAGATTAACTTACCATTCCAGCCATATCTATCTCAGGAGATATAAATGTTTACCCCATGAATTTGAGGGAGATATAGGTCCCACCCATCTCATAATGGATTCATTATTACTTGTGCCACAAAATAAACATAAATCATTCATCACAACCCAATGAGTAAAATGGGTTTCATAAACATCATCCCATCATATCATAATCCATATAAAACAAATGGATATCATTTCATCATAATAAAAGTGAAACCATGTAAATCATAGAGACATTATATTTGAAACATACACATATGAAATAATGTCATCTTAGATGGAAAATGGTTTTGATAAAACACTGGAAATGAATTTTTGAGCAAAATATCATTTCTTCTTCAAAATCATTTTCTTTTCATAAAATACCATGAAAATTTAAAAGAAAAATATTCTATTGAAAATGGCCATGAAATCGTGTAGAGTAAGATTCATTAAAATAAGGTGTTATGAAACCAAAAAAATCTGTTTATTCCGTATAAGTTTAAAAAACATTCTCCACATACTTTTGTCGGGCAAGTCAAAAAGTACCAGGTATGGTAAATAAAAGAAAGATTTCTTCCATAAGACAAAGTAAAAGTCAAATAGGGGTAAAAATGACTTTAAACATACATGGAAGAATATTAAACACTTTATGAAACACATTTTTATGTACATGGATGAAAAATATAACCCCAGTAAATAATTATGTATATGCAATATCGAATAAAAATGAGATTGAAAAATTATCCCTTACCTTAGGTCTGATATTCTTCGTACTAATCTGAAACTCTTGTATAGTGCGTTTAAACATATTATTAACTTGTAACAGATCCATAATAATATTTATGATATCATATATGATTCTCTTATGACTTTATATTACCCCTTCTTTTGTCAATTCCATGTTAAAGCGTCGTTTTAGGTATAATCGTTTAATTTATCGTACATGTTTTGACTTGATGTTCTTACTTATATCCTGATTTACTTAATTAAAGAATGTAAAACATGATATATATATATATAATATATATTCAGCATATAAATATATATATATAGATCGATAAATGGAATGAAATACACCGTTCATGGAGACGGTAGGTTGTACGTACGCATGAACACTATTTTCGTTTCCTTATTGACTTGAATGGAAGTAATTAGAAGACGTATATATATAAAAATAAATAAAATATCTCTATTATGTCATATATTTCATTATTATTAATTATATATACTTTATAATCATTCATGAATGGTTAACATGGAGAATGAATCTCATCGCTTCAAGGAGATAATAATCTGTACGTATGCACGAACGATGATATCGTTCCCATAATTATTGAATTGAATTGGAGTGGATGATATAATATCTCAGAATAAGTATGATGTTATAATAACTATAAATAGTTATTCTTTACACCATTATACCCATCCATGTAAGGTGGTGGGGGAAAAACAGATTACACCGCGACGTGGAGACGGTATTCTATACGTACCCACACGCGGTGATTTTGTTTTCCATAGGATGGATAGAAGGTGAAATGGGGTTGTTCATATTTATAATAACATATGTATATATTAGTGATTCTGATGTTATTACTTTACAATGAAACAACTAAAGAATAATATGTTGATGAAGAAAGAAAACTTGAAATAATCGGTAGAAGAGATTACCACTTCTTCAATGCACCTCTTTTATGCTTCCTCTTAAGGAAATAGAGTTGGTCTTTTGAGGATACCAAAAGCTCAAAAATATTTCTAGGGAAGTGGAGAAGATAAATGGGCAGGGGTTGTCTGATCTTGAAGGCTCAAAATTGTGTAAAAAGGAGAGGGAGGAGGTTCCCTTTTATAAGGGATGAGAGGGGCACTTTAGAAAAAACTTAAAATATTATATTATAATAAAGTCACATTCAGTTTATAATGGCTAAAATGTGACTTATTTCAAAGATAATGTGGGGATGGGTCGAAATAATCTCCACCAATATGTTTTAAACATGTTTAGCTTACTATTTTAATCATATCATTTAGATTTATCTCTAAGTTAAATAATTTAACTTTTACCGTGTCTTCTTGTTGTCTTACTCTATATGGTAAATAAACTTACTATAACAAGCCAAAATAACCCCAAGTGGTTCATTATTAATATATATAACCTTATCTATGTCATTTGGCCGAACCATATATTTTTAGGAATAGAATAACAATTAATAACATAATAGTTGTTTTAAAAACTATTTTATGTCAATTTTTGACACTATTTGGTAATTGATTTTTGTGAAAATCAAAACAACATGAGTAGTCCGAAAAAAGTTAATTGAATCAATACTAACATGTCATATTAACCTATAAATTTATTGGAATTCATAAAACGTCTCAATATAAATTTATTTGTGTATTTATAAAATCAATTATGTTAATATTTCATTAATAAGGTAATTAATGCATCATCATTGTGTCATAAATAAATTAAATTATTTAATGTCTAAAATTTATAAATAAAATACCATTATTTATAAAATCACTTTAGCGTTCTAATTAATATTTATAGTCTAATTTATATTATGTATAACCCTATATTAAAAATGTTTTAGTTATTAGACTTTGATTTTAACTTTGTAACTCTACTTTAAATAAAATAATAATAAGTTTCCTAATTTAATCCAAGTGGACCTAAAGGGTAATAGTTTATTCCTAAGGTTTTTTTGTTCGAATTACACTTATACAATAGAATTAGGACATGTTTTAGGATAATGATAATATCATTTTTAC
Organism: Viscum album; assembly: GCA_963277665.1. NCBI lineage: Eukaryota > Viridiplantae > Streptophyta > Magnoliopsida > Santalales > Viscaceae > Viscum > Viscum album. Next base: position 1,664,695,317 of record OY728153.1, on the reverse strand, counting down.
CCTGAATTACCCTATTTACTTTTAACCGTGGTAAATAAAAGTAAAACATTACTATTCACCACAAATTATTTTTATCTTAATTAAACACATTTTACTCCTTCATATTAACCATGTCTCTCAGATTTTCGAAATTCAACTCACAAAATTGGTAAAACTAAGTTTTATGTACAATTGCAAATGCTCATAGGATGTGGGTAAAACCGGGTAAAAAGTTCAATAAAATTTTTATATATCTAAAATTATTATAAAATGACTACAACAAATTACATTGAACTTATATAGGTATTATGTATCAATTTTTACATAAAATAAATTTAAATAAAATAAATAATAATTTAAATAAAAAGTCAATTTTTAAATAGTTACCTAGTGTTTTCACTATTCATCAAAAAATGAATGTTTTCAGAAAAATACCAAAACTTCACCGTAGGATAATTTCGATATTCCAAATCCAAAAACGAAGTCCATTTTGAATGTTTAAATTTATAAAATTTCAAAAAGTTGGTATTACTATTCATTACGGCTAGTTCATAATAATATTATAATAATATCTCTTTTAGTGAAACTCGGTATTGCGTACTACACACACTATCAAAGAAGGTCTTGATTGCGTGTAATGCAAGCCAAGTTAGGGTTGCGTGTAGTGAAAGCTCCATTTGGTGTTGCATATAACATAATCAAAACATATTTCGTTTATACATTAAAAAAATCTATACTTAATGTTGGTAGAATAATTTCAACAAAACGAACTTCAAATTGTGTGTAACACAAGCCAAGAATAGTGTTGCATATACTGCAAGCTAATATGGTGTTGCGTATAGTACAAGATTATCTTGGTGTAGCGTACAATAGAAGATATAAAATAAATTAAAAAGAATATATCTCATAAAATCTCAGGGTGTTACTATTTCATTTTTAAAATAAAAGAGAGAGAGAAAAAAGTTTAAGAAAATATATTACATTAAAATTTTATCATTATATTATATATATGATATCGGGGTTATCATTATAATTTTTATGTAGTAGGTTAGGATATAATAATAAATGAAAATTACATGAAAAGAAATTAATAGGAACAATAAAGGGATTTTACATCTTGAATACTCCTCCTTGAGAACCTCTTTAAAGGGATTGGTTTTGGTCACTTTGTAAGACCTAGAGCTCCTAGAAGTGAGGGAAGACTAGGTAAGTGGATTTGGGTATTAGTTGGAAATGCTTAAAAACATAGAGTTATGATAAGAAGAGGGGGTGGGGTGGTATTTATAGTAGAGGAGAGGGGTGATGTTTGAATATTTTAATCATTTGTTTATTATTTTGGCTCATGAAAATGAAAGGTTTGATAATTATCATAAAATATATTAATATAATTAATGTATTTTCTACATTTTTTTACATCATCCATGAATCAATTAATATTGTATTTATAATATAATGTAATTACACTATAAATTACTGTATTTTGTTATTCACAAAAAATTCAATTATTTTAGAAAAATAAAAAAAATTCACCACAACCATTTTTTATGCATTGAATTATAAAATGGACTCAATTTTATAAAAATTATTTTCTATATATTTTAGAATTATTTTTTAAATAGAATCATTATTTACTTGAAAATATAGATTATAAATTTATAACTGATTTTATAATGCTCTGAAAAATTAATTAAGGTTGAATGAAATAAACCTAAAATCATTATAATTTTTTTTATTATTTATGAACCAATTTTGTGGAAATTTTATTCATTAAAAAATTATTAATTATAAAAATATAATTAAATATTTCTATCTCCCAAAAATACCAACACTTAATTAATAATTTTTTAAAATGTTCTTTTACTTATTCTATGGTATAATTATATGATAGTTTTATTTATGATGTGCATAAATTTTATTTATACTAACATGGGTGAGGATAATAATGATTCAGACAATTTTCTAATCATAAATTTATTATTAATATTTATAAGTTCAAGTTACCATTCAATCAGTATGGGTTCCTTAACTTCTATAAATTAACACTATTTAATTGATTCTTCATTTAGGATTTTTGAATTATATTTTATAAGTAATTTAATGTGATTCAACTATATGAAATAAAATTAATAAGGAAAATCTATTTGATATAGTGTTGGGTCGTTACATAGAGTCTTCTATCTATATTGTAGGTTCACCCACATATTTGAGCTAAAATGATGTTTGGGTCCTCCACTGTGGTCAGTACCCCATTGGATGTGATGTTCCATCAGTTTGGAGTGGTTCCCCCACTATATTTATATCAAGGTAAATTGGATTTAATCTCATTTTATATTTATATTCAAGAGTAGTAGTTTTTTAATTATATATTGGATGGTGTGAACTACCTCGATAGACGATTACGCTTCATTAAAGTGCATATTCCTCATCTCGAGCACTAAGGGTGGTGTGTTCATTAGAAAGGATGAGTATTACGGTATTATTTGAGACTCATAGTTCCTTCATAACCCTTGGGTAACCATAAAGATTCAATATTGATCTAGGATATCAAATTTAGACTTTAAGAACTCATCAGTATACCTATAATCTCTGGTTTCTCAAAATATATGGATTGAGATATATGGAGTTGTTATGGATGTGTTTTATTGTATACCTATGAACATTGATTTTACAGAATATTAGTATCTTTATTTATCCTTTTTTATGTACAATTAAACATACCGATATCTTTAGGCTTACATGTTTTGTTTGTCCCCCCTTTGGGTTTTGAGGTTTCCTATTGAGTATGTTTATACTCACCGTGTAGAGGCTATGTGAAAAAAGTTGTTGTGTTTATGTATCAAATGAACAAGTTAGAGATGAATTTGGTGGATGTGGATCTATTTATTCTTGTTTATAGATGATGAATAATGATTCATGGATATACAAGAATGATAATTTTTTTTATGATGGTGATGACTACTGCAAATATTGATTAATATTAGAGTTCAAGAAGTAAGAAGAATCATTCAACTATATCTACTTATATCAATTATTTTTCTAATATATTATCCCAATGTTATCCCCCAATTAGGATTTTTATTTATAATTGTGTCCCCATAATTTAATTTAATTAGTTTAGTTGATTATATATATATATATATATCATGCAGGTCTTGTTTTGTATTTTCTACAATGTAGATATGTGTCTGTTGTAGTTTGATACTTTAAAAACACTTATATTCAATACAAATCATTTCACGATTTATTATATAAAATAAAACATTGTAAAACCCATAAGATCTATAATTCTTGTATATTTATAATATTAGGTACATATCACATAAAATCAATACTTGGATTCTGAAAATTTCTTTCAAAAATATTTAACATGCTTTTAAATTTTCATAACATTTAAAACTGCATAGGATAACCTGGAGTCATGCATAAGAAATGGGTGAGTTTCAGAGCCTAGTAAGGGAATAAAAAATGAAAAACATAATGAAAGTATTACATGTTTGTAAATATGAATTTAAATTTAACAATAAATGTATAAAATTCATAAACATGAACATAATATAATGATTCAACATGACAACATAAATTCAATATGTGAATTTAGAAACAACATTAAACACGACATCATAAACATAGGACAATGATAACCAAAAATACTTCATAACATGGTGTAAAAATTCCCATAATCAATTATTTTTTCTCTATAATCCCATTCATGATGTATTATGAGACTAAAACATTACCCAATAAATTGGAGTACTATATGATTCCGGGTTCACCCATCGCTTTCATATCATGTACATTCATAAGTGTGCCAAACATATAATTCAGAATAAGATCTTATTTTATCACATTTAATCACATTATTAAATAGTGTAGAATAAATACATTGATTTACACAATAAAAAAAGTATATTCATGCCTAGGTGACCACCGTTTAGTTTAAATGGGTGTGGTATTCACAATATAAAGGTCAGACAATAAAAAATTAGAAGATTCTTTTTGCGGAATAGTAGGTGTACATAATGAATCATATGAGGGATTAATGAGGGTGAATGGGGTATATAATCACTTCTAAATCATAATTAAAGTAATAGGGATAAGTAATAGAATAATAAAATATAATAAAATGGGAAATAAAAGATATAAGATTAGTGTTATTGAATAAATGTTTTCCACAGAAAAATCACAGGATAATTTCTGTATCATAACTAGGAAACATAATGAATCATGGGAGGGATTAATGAGAGTTAAATTGGTCTATAATCACATATAAATAATAATTATAGTAATAGGTTTGTGTAAAATCATATCTCATCTATATAAATTTAAATAAAAATGGATTTGGATAAATAAGGGGCTCGAATAATGATGATAAGGAGAGGATCCCTTACTTTGACATAGTAACGATTTAAGTAACAGTTATAATGAGAGGTGATAAATGATATCTAATAATATTAAAATAAACTGTAAATTAATGTAAAATTTTTATATTCAATACAACATAACCAATTTATATTCAAAAGTATAAATACAAATAAGGTGTATGGATGGAAACGAAGAGAGAGAAGTCTCATACCCTGACAGGGTGTTTCATAAATCATGGGAGGAGAATTTTGAGAGTTTTGAGGGAACATTTGTAGTTATATTGTTATGAAAGGTCATATTATAGGAATTATAAAATGGTTTTTATATAATAATAATGAGATCTTGGGTGGGTCTATATAGGAAATGAGAGGGGTGTTCTTTATTATTTTCCAAACATAGGTTTTGAACTCTATTCAATAAAATAATCCAAAACACAAAATATACCATGTTTTGTACCCATATTGTATTCAAAATATGATTTATTTTAAATATTTGATATGTCCATGAACCTATAACATTAAAATAATAACCTTGGTGATGTGTAAGTGATCCAAGTTTACAAATAATTGATTTTAAATCAAAAAAATATAATATATGTTTTGGAATATTCATAAAGGGTTTATAAAAAAATAAAATAACCATAAAATAACATAATATTAAATTTAAAACATATATTATTTCTTTAATACCTTTCATGGATCACATTACATCACTTTTGGGTCATTATGATTCCATAATACACACAATATATTGATACCACATTTAATTTTTACCCAAAAGTTCAACTATCTCAAAAAAATTATAAAAATTTCCCCATTGGAAAATTTTAGACATGGTTAATCGAAAAAAAAACATTATTTATAAAATAAAATTATCTAAATAAAATAATGTTCATTTCTAAATTAAAACCATTATTGATTAAAAAAATAATATTTTTTTATAAGAGTAGTTTTTTTACCCTTATAAAAATTACAACTTCACTTATTTAAATTATATTATAATTTATATTTAATATATACTATTTAATAAAAATATTTTATTAAAATATATTTTGTTTAAAAAATCCTTGAATTCATCAAAAGGAATTTCTTAATGGAAACTGCATATTACCCAAAAATACAATTCAAATTTTTTCGTATAAAAATAATTTTTTTATCAAACATATTACATAATCCTTTATAAGGAAACAAAAATAATGAATACAATACAATAATTATTATATTCAAAATATAGTATAAATATTTTTATTGTTATGGGCGAGATACATATCCCTTTATTACTCTATAGAACACTCTAAGGGTATGGTGTGTGATAGTGATATTTTCTTAGTGTGGTTCAGAAAACATGGTTCCAGTTGTTATATTGATGAGCTTAAACATCCCCATAAATAGTTTTTATCATGTTTTAGTTTTTGAATATTGGATTTGGATTGGTAAATGATAAATCATATATTTTATATATCCCTTGTAATCTATGATAAATGGATTTTATAATGTATGATAATATTGGTCAAGGTCATCACATCATTTTTCTGTGTCAATAGGACCTTATCATACCTCCTAATATATACTAATTTTATGATCAGTTTTCAATGAAAATATTAACAATTTATCAGGATTTTTAATGGTATTTTATATTCTATAGTATATAACTAAGGAAGTTAATGTGCTTTTTATAAATATGACATTTAATTTAATCACAAAGGGAATTTATTTTATCATATATCTAGTCGTTACATTTTCATCCCCTTTAGAAATTTCTCCCTCCAATATTTCATTTAAAAGACAATAATAGATTAGGGTAATTCTATTTCATCATCTCTTCTAGTTCGCAAGTATCTCCCTCAAACATGTGGTTCTTCAATAGCACTTTAACCGGGTGAGTTTACTTGTTTCATATAAATTTGTATCTATTATCTAAGATCTTCACAGGTTTCTCTAGATATAAATGATCATTTCCCAATAGTAAATACTCTTTATTTTGTAAATGAGAGGGGTATGACATGTAATTTTTCAAGACATATACATAGAAAACATCATGTACATGATATAGTTTAGGTCAGAGTGGAAGTCAATATGTCACAACTCTACTGTGGTTGAAAATATCCAAGGGGGTGATGTATCTTGGACCAAGCTATCCCTTAATCCCAATGCTCTTGAACTCCTTCCATAGAGATATAATAAGGAACAATTTATCTCTATAATAAAACTCTATATCTCATCAAATATTTTCTACATAGATTTTCAATTGACATTAAATATATTTCATATAATTTAGAATGGTTTGAACCATGTCCATAATTTCATGGAAAATATCTGGTTCCATAATCAATTGATCACCAACTTCATCCCAATACATCAAATTCCAACACATATTCAAATATATATCCTTATAAGGTTCTATTTGAATACTATAATGAATACTATTTTTTATGATAACTTGAGTATGAGAAGGTTCTAGTCCCAACACCATTGGCAATATATTGAACATGACTCATCATATCTCCCAATATTAGAATGATCTTTTTAGATTGAACATTAATTTGAGGGTGATAACTAGTGCTGATGATCAATTCTGTATTCAATTCTTCTCGAAGGCTTCTCCAAAAAAATGAGGAAAAACTTGGATCTTTATTAGATACAACGGAGGGTGTCACTCCATACAGTCTTACCAATTACATTATGTATATCTTAAAAATTAGTCAGGGGGTAAATCTTTCTTGATAGTATTGTAATGTTCTAATGAGGTAAGGTGATAGACTACCACATACATGGAATTATTACCTTTATGTTCCATAGGTAATCCAACAGTAATATCCATTGTTATATTTTCACATTTTTATACTATTATGAGTAATAGTTATATCATACCATTTTTTTCATCCATCCTTGACTTTCAAACATATAAAGCATCGAGATGTAAACTCTGTAATCACTATCTTCATGTTATCCCACTTGAAATTTATTTTATATCTCTATACATTTTAGTAATAAATATTTTAATAGAGAAGGATAAGTTATGTGAACTATATAGAAGTTCTCCCTCTAGTTCTGGTTTTCATGGTGCACATCTCTAATTTACAAAACCTTATAAGTCCATCTTTAGCAATGTTGAACTCTAAAATATTTTCTAATTTCTTCTATATAAACTCACCAACTTTTTTAGCATCCTTTATTATCTTATGAATATATTGTGGAGAATTTATTTGAGAAAGGTAGAATAAATTTACATTTATTATTCCCATTTTCGTCCATTGCATTTCCAAGAAGAATGGATACCTTGCAATCCTTATCATATTTATAGTTGTGGGATCCATTCTACTCAGATCATCTACCACTTTATTTTCTTCCCCAGTATGGTAATGTACTGAACAATTGTAATCCTTGATCATCTCTAACCACCTCTATTGTTACCTATTAATATTGTTTCTTCTGAATATTTACTTGAGGCTTTTATGTTTCATATTAATATAAAAAAATCATTCCATAGAGATAATGTTTCCAAATCATCATCATAATGATCAGTAAAACCAATTATAGATAATGATTTGGGTAGTTATTCTTATAGATCTTTAGCTTTTTGGACAAATAGGCTATCACACTTCAATTTTTCATGACTACACTACCCAATAAAATTTTGGATGTAATATTTTAGATAAAAAATCAATCTCCACTTATGGGTAATGTGAGAAAAGGTGTAATAATTATACTCTTATTCAACTCCATAAAACATTATTCACATTCATCATTCCAAACAAACAAAATTTCCTTATGAGTTAGCTTGGTTAGTGGTATTGATTATTATAATAATTTCCTCACACTGTGATGATAGTTCCCAACTAATATAAGGAAACTATAGATATCCATCACATATATTGTTCTAGGCCACCCATTAACTTTATATATTTTTAAGGATCTATATATATCCATTTATTGGTGATTATATGCCCCAATAATGTCACTTCATCAAACAAAAACTCACATTTATTGTACTTTTCATAAATATTTTATTTTCAAAAGGTCATCAGTGAAATATTCAACTTCTCCACAGGTTCATACTTACCTTATATATATATAAGAATATTATAAAAAAATACTACCAATACTTTTTCAAGGTAATAACCAAAGAATATATTCATAATAACCAAGATGATTTAGGGGGCACTTGTAAGTCCAATTGGAATCACAAGGAACATGTAATTCCAATAATATTAATGAAAAGATGCCTGGATATATCCTCCATGTTCACCTTTACATGATAATATCTAGACCAAAGATATATCTTATAGAAATATCAGTCTCCACATAGCTGATCGAAAAAGTTATCAAACTATGGTAGAAGATACTTTTTAATTATCATGATCTTTTAAATATTATGATAATAATTTTAGATGTTCATTAAACAAAACTTATTCTTCACAAAGAGGGTTAGTTTATCAAATGGTGTAAAACATGGAATATAGACCCTTTATCTATATTCTCCTATGGTTTATTCTTCAGTTACATTAATTCAAAAAATGGCCATTTTATACAAAGTCATGGATATTATAAAATCCCTAAATATAATCTCAATTGAAAATTCAACCTCTCATATATGAGGATGAAAAATAAATTATCTTGGAATCATATTATCATATTCCATCACAATGGGTTTGTCTTGAAGGATGAACTTTTTTGTAGGCTCAATTATTTAATATATATAAGCTTTAATATAGGGAAATAATATCCATTATTATGATGGTGATACTTAATAAGATTCATACTCTTCCTTTCACTTGTATAGAAAAATATGTTCCTTCGTGTTACGGTGGGTAATTTTATTATTTAAAATATTTATGTTGGATCTATATAAGGAATGTGAATCCATACCGATAATTGCATTAAATATTTCTAAAGGGTCTGTAATGAGGTTATATAGGATGTTTATCCCAAAAATTTTTATATAAGAAGACTTATATACAAGGAATTAAATAATTTCCCCATTTTCTATTTCACAAATATCCACAATTTTATGTTTTTTTGTGGTGTTTGAATAGTTCTACTAAAAATTTAAGATAAAAAATAATACATAGGTTTGTGGGGGGTTAATCAAGCCTATTTCTATTTTATTATGGTAATAATTATTTAATTTATCCAAAATATGCTTATCGATGAGAATATTTAAAACAATAATCACATAAACATGATAATGTGATCATTAAAGGGATAACTAATATATAAAATATTATCTTTAACTTATGAATTTCCAGGATTCAATCTAAGTAATCCATGTTATATTTCAAAAAATAAAATCTTATAGGAATATTTGTTCCCTTATTAATGCATCATAATAATATTGTGAAAGTTCAAAATAAAATCTGCCAAGATTGTAAAAGTAGATGTAAAATAAGGCCCATTTTCTTGTACTATGTAATGAATGAGTATTGCTCAATACACCCTTTTTGGGATTATTAAACATATGAATATTAGTGCTAGAGAAACATCAACTTGTAGTATATTAATAGGGATGTACATTCTTGGAAACCACATACTAAATACATTACCAAAATTTATGGTTTTTTTCATATGTTTAGTATAATCAATAATAAATTATCCAGAGTTTAATAATCTTTATCCAAAAAATAACTAGGCTTTCCACTAATGCTATCTAAAAACCCCTTGTCTTTAAAAATCCTTATTTCATGATTTATTAGATAAATTTACACTTAGAAAATCCTAGAAGACTACGAAGCACAGTGTATTTGGTAGATTAGGTACATAGAAAATCAACTTGATAAATGGATACAATAACATTATTTAAATCTTCCATAACAAGAATCTAATATTCCATAGCATTTAAAACTATATGTGCTAACATGAAGACATACATAAGAATCAGGTGAGATATAAAGCACATTAAAGGAATGAAAAAATAATAACATGGTAAATGTATTTCATTTTAGTACATATGATTTTAAATAGATCATAAATTATCTTAGAATAAAATACATTAACATCAAATCATGATTCAACAAGATAATATAAATGCAACATGTGAATGTGGAAACAACATTAAACATGACACCATAATCATAGGAAAAGAATAAATACCACAAAATCAGAACTTGATGGATAATGTACCATAATGTATTATATTTACTCCTTAACAGACTACACGAAGTCTCGTGAGAGTAAAAAATTACCCAATGCATTGGATCACTATATAATTCATGACGCACCATTATCTTTTATATCATGTACATGCATAAATGTTCTACATATATCATTCAATTCTAGATCATATTCCATCACATTTAATCCCGCAGTTATGGAGTGTGGAATATAGAAACGTAATTACCCAATCAAACAAATACATGTATTTCTATGTGTATACCCTCCAGTGGATATGGAAATAGTTTTCATAATACAATGTTTCGATATGGAAATATCACGGGATAAATTTAAAACTATAACAGGGTGCCATAATGAATCATGGGAGTGATTAATGAGAGTAAAATGGGTATATAATCACTTATATATACTAAGGAAAGTAAGAGTAATATGTAACAACATAATACATCATGAAATGTTTTGAATTAAATGGTATAAGAAAAAAGGATACATGAAAAATAGTTTGTCATGGACAAATTAGAAGATAATTTCTGTAGAAAAATATGGTTAAATAATAAAACACAGGTGGGATTAATGAGATTGAAAGCATTATATCACCACATTTATATAATAAGGGAAGTAATATGGATGGGAAAATTCATATTAAATCTATATCAATTGAATGAAAAACAAAATTAAATAATGAATGTGGTTTGAGAAAGAGGAGAAGGAGAGGATCCCCGAGTAAGATATAGTAACGACTTAGGTAAAGGTTATAAAAAGAGGGGATTGATTATATAAAATTATAAAAACATAAATTAGATAGTAAATGTACATTTATAAATACAATTTAATATAAAAAAATGATATTATAAAAGATAATTTCCAATAAGGTTCCTGAATGGAAGAAAAGAGAGAGATGACCCATATCATTAGAGGTGTTTCCAAAAGATTGGGAGGATCTTCAAGAGAGCTATAGGGAACCTTGAGATGGATATAGAGAGGAAATACTAGTTTATAGTCTTGTTCCAATGTTTTTTTTGTGAATATGAATGTGATAATGGGTGAGTGTATATAGGAAAATAGAGGGGAGATTATTATTATTTTCGAAAAATATGTTTAGGACTCTATAAAATGATGTTATAAAAACAATTAACGTGTTTTTTCAATGGTTTCAACCAAATATTAGTGATTTTCATTATTTTATATGTATATTAACAAATAAAATTTTTATAATACCCTTGGTGTTGTGGAAGTGAGTGATGTTTACAAAGAACTGATTTTAAAATATTAAAACATAATATAGGTCTTAATGGATTAATAAAAGGTTTATAAAATTAATTAAATAAACATAAAAACATTATTTTAAAGGTTAAAAATATATTTTGGCTTATATACCGTTTATGGAACATATTACATCATCTTTTGGTAATTACTATTTTATAATACACACTATATATTACTACAGTATTTCATTTTTACCCAAAGATTCAGCTATATCATAAAATTATGAAAAATTAACCATTGAATATGTTTTATTTTATGATTAAAAAAATAATATTTATTTTATAATAATAATTATTTAAATATAAGAAATTATTCATTAAAATTTAAATTCCCATTTATTAAAAAATACAGGATTTTCATAAAAATAGTTTTTAAAACCTTATAAAAATATAATATTCAAATATTAAAATTATATTATCATTTATATTAAATTTATAATATCTCATAATTGAATTTTATTAAAATATAATTTATTTTAAAAATTCATAAATTCAACAAAAGGAATTTCATAATTTAAATTTCATGTTACCCAAAACTATAATTTTGGTATTATCATATTAAATTATAAATGTTATAAAATTCATTACATAATCATTTATAAGGTAAAATAATAAGGAATAAATATAATCATTATGTCATGGAAATGAAAATATACATTTTCATACTTTTAGGTTCAAGATATATAACCCATTATAACACCAGTGAACACATTATAGTTAAGGTGTGTGATAGTGAGGTTTTTTTAGGGTGGTTCAGTGAATGTGGTTTAGGCATTAATCACAGTGGGCTTGAATTTTTCCCATAAGTAGTTTTACTCAAGTTTTAGTTATAGAATATCTTCATGGTATTTGTTAGGAAAATACCCCAAACAAAATTCTCCATTATAATCTTCTATGAATGGGCTTCGTAGGGTATAATCCTACAGATCGAGGACAACAGTTCTTTTATCTATGTCAATAGGACCTTATAATAAATTTAAATATATACTAATCATTTGATCACTATTCAATAACTATATTATTATAATTCATGATACATAATGGTATTTTAAATATGAAAAGATATAACCAAATTAGTTCATTTGGTTTTTATAACAACACTACATAACATGACATTTAATTAAATCACAAAGAGAATGTAATTTTTAATGTTAGATTCATTACAGATACTTTATAAGACCTACAATAATATGAGATATGCCTAATCAATTTGATTCATTAACCCTTGACCTATTGGATGTAAGATTAGGTGACAGTCTTTTCTTACATTCGACATAAGTGGGACCCTAGTGGTCCATGTTATATATGAGTCGTATCAAAGAATATCATTCATATGGATGATGTTTTGAGGTAGCATTCATGTGATTACTAGTTTAGAATCATTGGTCATCATTTTTAAGGGGGTCCTGTGTTTAGTTATTATACACTGGAGACTATAATCGGTGTAATAACTGATATATCCTTTCTTTAGGACTTTAGTAACCTGATAGTCCACCCTAAGCTCTAAGGCATCGTTTGTATGGTACAAATAAATTATTTACATTAATAATATAACATCATGTTATGATTTTCAATTTATTTCTTATGTAATTATCATCCATATATAAACTATTCCTTGTGGTTTCACCTAAATAATGAAGGGTACTACCCACCGATTGAAGTATTTTCTACATATCTAGTGTTGTAAAAATTAAATGTCTATATTTTAGTTTTTGATTCCACTAGTTTTTTTATCAATGGGGACTTTCTTTATAATTTTTTATTGATAAATATCATTTCCCTAAAATATTTTTTAGTTTCTCTCCCCTTATTGTTTAGTGACAGATTTTGGTTGAGAAAGGGGTGGTTTTTTTAGTGCATTAAAACCCTAGGTAATATATAGTATGTATATAAAGATTGTTGAGATGATCTTGACCCTGAGATGACTGTGTATTGTCTCATGTGTGGTACATGTATTTTTTTTCTATATCAGGTATGAACTTACCAACTGAGGATTCTTTCTTTGAGATCCCTACAAAGAACTATGAATTGTAAATGGAAAATGTTAATTTATCAAACTAATAACATATATTATCTAGTGTGGTTGAAGTATGATACCTTTTATAGATGATGTTTTATCTATGATGGTGTTTTATCTGTAAATTTCAATCTTTCTATAGGTAAGTGTGATCGTGTTTGAGTATGTGTCGAGGCTTGTATAATTTTTATTGTTTTTGTTGGGAAAAAGTTGGAAGGATGTTGTTCTTTGAATGATGAAATAAATTTTTAATTAACTCATTTTACTTTTTTATCAAATTAAAATATATCACCTCACTTTGTAAAAATTGTTGAGGGGACTCACAGTCATAATTATAAGATAGTACACAAAAAAACATAATAAATTCAATCTGATTGTGAAGAAATGTCCTAGGAGAAAAACATTCATCAGACATACCTTGGGTATAAAATTAATGTTTGAGTCAGAATAAGAAATTAAATTTAATTCTACTTTACTTCGATGAAAACCTATTAATTTTTTATTAATATTGGAGTTCTCATAATTCATATTTCTTTCTAAGAAACTTGTTCTTAAATCCTCAAGAAGAAAACTGTGAGAACGTGTCCATCCAATTAGATTGAGGTTTTGTTGGAAATAATGAAGTATCGAAAATGAATGAATGTTCTAATCCTTTCTATTGTGAGTTAGAATATTTCATTTAGATATTAATTGTTCTCAAAGACATGAATAATTCATCGGATATGCATTGGTTCGTAGATAAAAAAAGTTGGTAATGTAAAAGAATTCTAGTCTTAGTTCATTGGTGTGAGATCATCATATGTAGAATCTTTATAAGGATTTGATGTTTTGATTGAAATTTTATAATGTAAATATACTGGTTTTTAGTCTGACCAATAAGCCACAAGTCACAAAGGTTCAAGGAAAATTTTTTGTGAATGTATTTATATATCTATTATCAATAAAGGAAATAATATTATACTGGTACTAGTCCATCATATGTAGTATTACCCTGATCAACATTGTAATCCTAGCACAAATTCTTCATATTTAGTGATCGTTGAAAAAAGGAATCAAAGGTATAAAATATTTTTGGGGCCGAGGGGAAAAAATAGAGTATCAGATCGATGCATATTATATAGTCAGATGTCAATCAATTGGATAAATATCAATAATGTATTCAACCATTTACATCGAGATGAATTATATTGAATCAATTTGGTCAAGTATAAAATAATTCACTTTTTCTATAACAAGTGTGTCAAGATTGAAATAATAAATGTTGTTTGTGTATTATGTTAGTCAATTTTATTCTGAGTGAGACAAAAATAATAATCCATGATGTGTCGACTATCACTGATAAAATTTAATAGACACATGATGACATAGAAATTTCCTCAGATAGAGGAGCATCAGTATGAGGAAAATATGAATATGAGATATGTTTTAAAAAGATAAAAAATTTTACCATAGGGTGATAACATTTTTAAGATGTTTCAATTATGTTTATTAAAAATATTGGAAACCAAATTCTAATAAATTAGTAACAATGTTTTTGGAATAATTTATTCAAATGATGTATTTTTTTCAATTTGTATAGAGAAACATAATGAAGAAGAATCTATCATACATATGTCGGCATCATAATTAGAAAATGACAATAAAAATTTGAATTGGGTTGAATAACTATAAAAATGACTAAAGTGCTATGAAGATGTGATAAGATTCAAGAAGGATCAAGTAGAATCCTGAAGAGTTAAAAGAATTAAAGATTTCAAAGATTTATTCTAAATATTGATGAAATTTTGATATACTGAGATTTGGTTAAGCGATAAAACCATTCTGATTTATTCTTAATATTTTTATTCAATCATATAAAAGGAAGGAAGTATGTGATACTTTAGGATAGATTAAAATACTATTAAAATGATGAAGAAGAAATAGAAGTTCTCATGTTTTAGAGAGAATAGGTTTCTATATTAATAATTCATGAGGAATTTTTATGGATAGAAGAGGAAGAAAGAAGATTTTATTAAGTGGTTTTTTATCCGACTGACCAATGGTAGTAGGATTTCATAACAGATGAAGCGGTAGTTTAGAATTTTTTAATCAGTACTCTAGAAGAGTAATATTTCCAAACTAAGAAATCAGAATGAATAATCAAAGTGAGTCGAAAGACTCTGTATTATAATAATTTATTACCTACTTCTTGGTTAGAAATTGAATAATCTTTTTGAGTATTATATTTGTGAAAGTACACAAGGAAACATTGTAACATATTTTTATGAAACTGGTGAATATTTATTAAGATGATACACACAATTTTATTACATCATTTAGTGATATTTGAATTACATGCATTGGTGTATAATTCATAGTGATACAAAACAGGACGTGTATATCCTACTTGTTTTAATCCACATAATTTTTTTTTTCTATTAGATTTTGTTCTATTTTATTTCTTCCAAACAATACCATTGATGTAGCTACACTTGTTGATTTGTGTCCATTGAAAATAATTTTTTCCTATGGATGCGTGATTTTTTTGTTTTTGAAAAGTCATTAATATTTAATTGGAGGTGTAGGCTGTATCAAATGGAAGGAAAATTAAAATAGTATATAACTAATTCCCCCCCCCCTAGATACTCTTATATCCATGATTGGCAATATCAATGTTTTTTAACATGTTTTTTGTTGAGGTTGTTCATGATTTTTTTGATTTAGGTAGATGCTATGGAGAGGGAGTATGATCTATTAATGGGATTTATTATACCACTAGATCTTTCTAGTTTCTTTAGAATGCTTGGTGATCGTAGTTATAGACATGAGATGACACATTCAATGTACTCCCATTTTTTGGAGGAAGCATGATTTGATCCAAATATGACTCATTTCTATATATCATGGACCACTATACTAACTGAAATAGGCATGAACTATCCATCTTCAACTGTTTCCTTTCAACTTATATATTCTAGTGATACCTCAAGCTAGAATTTGATCAACTAGGGTATAACGTCATGGCATGAAAAACTATGAAACTAATAGCTAGATCGATCGCCACATGACCTCAGTGTTCCTCCCCATACACCAGAGGATTCAAAATAAAAAAGAGGGTCTAATGGTAGAATAATGTGAATATTATACCCTCATAATCAAAGTATCTTATACGTTTAAGCGATATTAAATCACCAAAAAATGGAAGTGATATACATAAATGACAAAGAAGCAGTATATAAACACAACAACTGATAAAATGACTAAATTAGCATGTCCAATTCCTAATACGTCTACACATGAATGACTATGTGGCTCTACATAATCTAAAGAGATAACATATAGTAGGAAATAAAATTCAATATAACACATTGCAACAAAATGAATAAAATCCCCTAGGATAATTCAACAAGAATACTGAGTACTATCTCATCCATGTTCTCCTAACTCCTATGTACAATTCACAACCCAAGTGATGATCTATGAAACTGTGAACAATAGATCTTCTTAGGTGCCCTAGTGAAATGGCAGCCTGATTAGGGAGTGAGATATACTATGTTGTCTTCCACTAATGGTATCTAAAGCATAATTTAGTCTATGAGTATAAAATATATTAGTGAATATTTCTAATTAAAATAAAGGAAATAAATAAACATAAAAATTAGGTCTCAGGTTCCTCAAGGACACTTGTCCAACCATACCCACTTCGACCAAAGATGTTATGTCTCTGACTATGGTGAAACTAAACAGGTATGTTATGGAATATCATAAAAAATAAGTTTCATGAATTTACTAAGCCCAAGAATTTGATTTGTCCTAGTAGATGTAACCCTGGATAATAGCTATGTAATATTAGTCTTTAACATTTAGTTCATCATTATAATTTAATATGTTTCTCCTTTATTCTTTCCAGGGTGATCCAAAAATGAATCATGTGTATCACTAGAGGGGCACTATAAATATCCAAAACCAAAAGAGTCTATCCTAGGCGATCAAAAAATTCAATCATGTGTGTTACTCCCGGTAAGGTGTGAGGTCAAGAACAAACCTCCATGTCCATCCATAGTATCACCGATTGGGGATGAAGTATCATTTGTGACCTAGTATAACTCTCTATCCACTGATCCCATCCATAATTTCTTCCCTAGGGAACATGTATCACTCATAAGTTGGTAGACAAAACACATGATGTTCCAATCCATAGAATTCCATTTATTGGTCATGGCATATCACAACTCATGTAACCTATGAGACCACCCTTGGTGTCCATTGAATGGAGTCCCAAGTATCACATGAGTTATATTTAATCTCTAAATACCAATTACCTCATCCAATGATTTCGAGGAAGAAACCATATTATCACTCAAGGAGTATCTCCATTCATTTAATCATTTAATGTTCAATTTCAAAAGAAAGGTCATGCCCTTATGCATTATTCATTATAAATCAAGTATAGTGGATTAATGTGGTTCATGTACATAAGAACACTAAACCAAAAAGAATGTATAATATTATAGGGATATTACCATTTACCATTTCATTTAAAGGTTAATATAGGCCATTTACCAAAGTATTCCATTTATCACCATTCATTTAATAATAAAATTGAAGGCCACAAAGGGGTCCATGTACAACTATGTAATTGGGGATAGGTGAACTGATAAAAAGTAGTAAACACCCTACATTAAAAGGCTATTATATTGGACATGATAACATTAATTACAAACTTGAATCATCAATATAATTTAATGAGATAAGGGTTCACCTCCTTAGGTGGTTATTCAGTTACTAGGAGATAATATAGTGTATGGATACACCCTTTGAAATTTATGTTAATCAACTGCTTAAATTTTATAACATATTTCACCTAAATGTGTAAAATCTATAGAACACCTATGATATTACATGAAAGACACACATGTCTAATATCAAGGGATGATTCTATCCAGTTTTAATGATATTGATGAAACAGATGAACACCATGAAAATATGGGGAATTAGATTGAACCAAAACAGCTCCAATGATAGAGGAATAAATAAAGATAGGTTCAATATTAAGGAATATCTTAACCCTATTCATTCAAAAGGCCAGTAAAGCTTGATTTCAACACTAGATGTAGGAGACACATAGAAGCCTAGAGGAGGAGAGGAGAGGGGGCATTAGCGACTATCCCTAGAGCACACCCAAGAGAAAAAAAGTAGTTGATAAAGGAACTAGGGGATTTTCACACCCCATCCAAAGACACCAATTATTTTATTCATTTATTGGTCTCAGTTTGTTTAGTCGAGGTTTAGAGGGGTCCCTGTTTGAGCTTTTCCGAAGTTTGATGTTTTGGGTGGGTCTTCGGCCGGTGTACAGTCACCGCACCATTAGAGGCGACCATGAATTTGGTCCTGGTGAATGTTTGGTGGCACAACACTTCAAATAAATAATAAATTATGTTAATAAATTAAGTTAATTAAAATGGAAGCCATATAAAAAAATTTGTCGATAAAACTAGTTCAATTTTAAAATTATAATAATGAGAATATGTTCGCGCAAATGGTTGTTTTATTATTATTTAATCTGGTAATAACACTATTATTATTAAGTTGTTATAAATATAATTATTATTTAAAATGAAATGTAATAAAATTATCATTTTATTAACTTTAAGTGTGTTATTAAGTTCTTTTGTTGTTATTAATATTGTTGTTATCATTTCTCTATTGATATTATTACGATTATTATTATTATTGTGACATTGATATTACTATTATTATTACATAAAATAAAATGGATAATAAATGATTTATATTAATTGTTTTATTAATTTTTATTGATTTTATTATTATTATTATTTATTATTGTTTTTTCTAGAAACCCTAAACCTACCCCCCATTCCATCAT
This sequence comes from Viscum album, assembly GCA_963277665.1. Lineage (NCBI taxonomy): Eukaryota > Viridiplantae > Streptophyta > Magnoliopsida > Santalales > Viscaceae > Viscum > Viscum album. Next base: position 1,664,675,718 of record OY728153.1, on the reverse strand, counting down.
TTCTCCCCCCGACCTACGGCCTCCTGTGCGCTGCGCACCTGCACGCTGCCGCTGGTCCCCCCCCCTTTCTCCTTCTCTGTTCCATGCCCAAGACCATGCCTAGTCCTCTCCCCCGCCTCCTACTACTCTGCTTCGTATGGCATGGCCTTTACCATGCGATGTCTCCCCCTCCTGTAGATCGCCTCACACCGCTCTACCATCTGGCGGAGCTACCCCTCTCGGCCTGAGCTCCCGCCCCCTGCTCGCCTCTCCCCACACACCTCTTACCCTCTCCTACCTCTCGTTGTGTCGTGCTCTGGCAGTGCTTGCCTCCCACGATGCCACCCTTCTTCCGTGGCCAGAACCTGCTCCCGCCCACCTGCAGTATTCCAGCGACCCTCCTGCTCACCCGATTTTCTGACGGCCGCTTCTCCTGGAGGCGTCCCCAACCCCCTCTACGCATGAACCGGTCTCGAGTAGCCTCCCCCTCCTTCTAAAGAGCACTAGATGACTCTCCTCTGGATTAATTCATCCATTTTTGGTGAATGACCAGCTATCCCGAACTCAAGATGCACCCTGTTTCGGTGCGGCCCGAACCATATTGCCTAGCACCTCCACCCTACTTCAGTGAGGTCACAGTTCCCCTCTTCGTCAAACCACGGTTGGCATCTCATTCTAATTTTAGTGTTTCCTTTAATTTAACTAAACCTTGACGTCTTGTTTTGTGTTTTACACTTTCAATTTAGTGTCATAGTTGTGTTATGGTGTCCTGATATTTTATTTGTAGTGCAGATAATTATTTGGATGGGATCTCGGCTTGCCGCATGTTTTCTAGGTTTTTCACCACCATCCAAAGTGAGAGTTTTAGTATCATGCACTAATTTATTTTATTTTCGTTATTGTGTTTTGAATTCCTTCTATTTTATTTGTAGTATGGATAATAATTTTGGTGTGAAATCTTGCCTTGTCATGTTTTCATGATCACCGCTGCTGTCTGAGGTGATGTTCTTAATCCCTTGCATTGTTACACACTTTATTTTTTGGGTCATGCTTATATATTTGAGTCCTTGGTTTTTATGGAGAGGTGTGTCAGTCTTTGCTGCTTTATGTTGGGTGTCGTAAATTTTTGTAGGGAGTTGAGATTGTTTCCATGTGCATGCACACATTTTCCCAAATGCGGAAAGATATACTTGGAAGTTCGTCCATGCAAGAAAGTTGTTAATTGATTTATAAATTTTCGCCTGGACTTCCTTGATGTAGGAAAATCCATGCCTTTACTTTATATTGCTTGTCATTAATTCTTGAGGTTTTTTTTATATTATTATCTTGCTATGCATCTTCATGGTACCTCTTTAAATAATCTTGTGGTGTTCTAAAATTATTTGGTGTTGTTAAAGATAGGGTTTATATGTATCCTGGTTTAGGCCTTGTATATGATTCCATTGTTGTTTGTAAATTTCCACCTGTTCTTTTTGGGTGAAATTGGATGTTCGGGTGGGTTTTTCCCATAGAAGTGTTTTGTTAAATTGGTCTGAAATATGTTTTGGATTTTGTGTATGAAATGTGGTATTTTCCCTAGTTTTGGTTTGGTGTTTATCTAAAAAAGGATTTTGGTTTATAAACTTGTGTGGTATTTTATAAGTGATTGATATTGGTGTTTTTGGGTTGAAAACTAAGGCTGTATTTAAAAAATTTGGTTTAAAATATTTTGTTTGGTTTTAGAGTGTTCCCCTTGGTTTGGCCTGGTTGGCCCTGGAAACATGCTAGAGAGAGTTGTTGGAAAATTAAAGTGGTGTTTGTAAATTGTGGGGTGTGTTTGGGTGAATGTGGAAGTCAAAGCATGTTTGGAACTTTCTTAGGTGTTGTTGTTTTAACATGAATTAAAGTGAAATTGGAAATGTTTTTTCGTAAATATTTTATTAAAGGGGTTTTTTCACATTGCTATAATGATAGTATTTGTGGTTGTTTTTGAATGGGTTAAGGATTGTTTTGATAAAAGGATGAGTGTTGTGAAGCTAAAGGCCCGTTTGACACTTTATATTGGATATTTACAAAAGGTTTGATATGTGTGAATTGTATAAGTCTCGTTTGGCATCTTTGAAATTGTGTGTTTGGAAAACCCATCTTCGGTTAGGTCCCTTTCCTCATATTTTGATCATGTGATAGGAGGGTCATCGGTAAGGGCCTCCTTTTGAGAATATTTATTTTACGGCATGGGACTAAACTTGAGGTGGTCGGGGTGGTTCTGGATTGTGTCATGTGCTTGATTATATATATATATGTGTCTTGTTATTTGAATGTGTGGCACACCTCTTTGTGAACATAACACAAAAACATAGCATAACAAGGGGGTTTACTGAGAATGATTGCTGCACTATTTTAGATTACGCACTGGCTAGTGGCCCCAAGTACAGATGACACTCTGATTGGGTATTGGGCCCCCTGGTTAGGCCGTGTAGGGAAACACCAGTTGTTAGGGTGTTATGACGTCATCGAGAGTAGGCATGCCTTCAGGATGAGTCACATGTATAGTATATTCTGGTCTTCCTCTGAATTCCGATATTTTCCGTGGTCCTTTGATACGAGAAATATTAGTACCATTTCCTGTGATGTGTGTGAAATCATACCCTTGAACTTGGTTTTGGTGTCTTCTTGGAAAGGTTTTGTGTGTAAGGTTGGGTTTAAAATGAACTTCAAGGTAGCTGTTTTGGAAGCGTTTGTGTGAGCCCCTCTTTTTTTTATTTTACTTTTTTCTAAATTATAAGGGAAATGGAATTGTGATTTTTAGTTTTCAAAATGAAGTGTAAATACAAAATCCTTATTCTTATAATTGTAGTTCAAACTAGTACTTTTGGGCTGTTTTGGAACTGGAAAATGCATGGATTCTGTTGTTCAATTTTTGCATTCCTACTGAGCATTTTAATGCTCATGCCTATTGTAACACCATGATATTTTATGAGAATTTGTTTAATTTCTTATGTTATACGAAACACCAAAGGAATATTTCACTATGCACAATAATGGCTTGGCATGCTTTACATGCAATAACAACTTTTCTCGATAACTTGTGTTGTACGCAATACCGAGTTTCACAAAATAATGATATATTATTATAATATTATGTACTAGATTTTATGAATATTATTAAATGAATTTTGAATTTTATAACATTATAATTCATCTTACACATTTTCTATAATGAGATATGAAAACAAAATCAATTTTTCGGATAAAATAATCATTTTTCAAAAAATACAGTTTTACCGACTTTTGAGGGAACATCCATTTTAAATATAGTTTATGACTAGTTTATAATTTAAATTTTACAAAATAAATTTTTCTTTTCAATCAAGATATAAAAATTTACTTTGGATAAATTTTTTATATTTTTCTGTTAACTTTCATATTTTGATGAATAGTAAAAATACGCAAAATATTAATAAATTTTTTTTCATCATGATAATTTATATGGTTATATTATAATATTTAATGGTTTTAAAGTATAAATAGAATATATTTTTACCATTTAATATAATTCAAGTCATTATCATTAATTTTACATTGAATGCATGGGTAAAAACATTTCAATCTTTTGCTATGTTTTAACTTTTAAAACCCATTTTCTCAACTGCGGGATTAATTTTAAATTAAATACTGAAACTTATGTGTTTTTAATATAGAAAAATTAATTCCATATTTGGATTCCATAGGTCCAAATTATTTTAATTGGCTACTTTTTTATTTTTACAAATTGTGAATAGTAACTATGGTAAATTTTATTTACTAAAGTTAAAGGTAAATCAGGTAATTAAGGGTAAAAATATGATTATAAAATTACCCTAACACCTGCCAAAAATCTATTGGATGAATAAAAGTAGACCCATATCACCTAAGGGTCAGAAGAAATTCATTTCATGGACTTTTGACTATGAAAAGAATGTAATTATTATTAAAACCAATGAAAGTGACAACATGTCACTCTCTTATATCTTATAAGTGTAATAATATTAATTTAACGATAAAACTCATATAACATCAAATATAAATAGTCCCCAGAAATATAATAAAATTATCTATATCATGACAATTTATTTAGAATTTTTAGGGATTAAATAATTATCATTAATGATGACACAACAGTGATGTAGAAATTATTTTATTTATTGAAATATAAAATAAATGGTTTTAAGAATATTAAAATAAATATTATAAGAACTAATTAATATTCTCCACAAATTTTTTAGATTAATATGACATGTTAGGAGTATATTAACTATTTTTGTGCACATATATCCACGGTGTGGATTTTATTTAAATTCAAACAAAAGAATAGTGTCAAAATTGACACTATTGATATTTTATAAAAATAACATATTATAAAATTGTTTAAAAAACAAAATATATTTAAAAATTATAAATTGAAATTTATATGGTCTAAAATTTCATAAATTATCCAATTATAGACAATTCACAATACATAAGTAACTATTAATTTGAAATTAAATTTTAGAATTTTATTACCACAAATAAAATTAAATAGATTAAATAGTAATAAATCAAGTTGATAAGGTTTACAAAAACTACCAACATGTATAAATATTATTGGTTGATTATATTACAACCCTATATCATCTTATATTTTTATTTGAGTCATATTTTGAGGGTTTTAAGTGGGTTTTGAGTATATTATGAATTAATATTTTAGAGGTTTCCAAAAGTGCCCCACTCCTCTCTTATAAAAGGGCACCTCCTCCCTCTCCCCCTCACACGACTTTGAGCCTTCAAGATCATACCAACCATGAACATTTCTCTTCTCCACTTACCTATCAACATACTAGAGGTCTCGGTATTCATAGAAGACCAAATTTATAGCCTAAGAGGAGGTTTAGAAGAGGTGCGTCGAAGAAGAGGTAATATCCTTTTCCTATTCAATTCTTCTTCTACTTCCTATTATTTTTGTTGTTTCATACTAAATTAATAACATCAGTATCAATAAAATACTGATATGTTATTATAAATATGAACCAACCCTATTTCACCTTCTATCCATCCTACGGAAAATTAAATCACTGCGCCTGCGTACGAATGAAATACCGTCTCCACGCTGTGGGGTAATCTGTTTTTCCACCACCACCTTAATTGCATTGGTATAATGGTGTAAATAATAACTATATATTATTAATATAACATTATACTAATTATTATATATTATACCATCCACTCCAATACCATTAAATAATTATGGGAATGATATCGTCGCTCGTGCGTAAGTACGGCTTACCGTCTCCACGATGTGATGTGATTCATTCTACATGATCTTCATTAAACCATGATTATATAAATGAATTTAAAGAATACATATAATATATATTATAATACTACCATTATTTAAATGATTTAGATCTAACTTAAAAAGATAAATAATAATTTATTCGACAAAACACGCATAAGAACAGAAAGCAATGAACACCCGAATAACACATAGCAATGAAATATTACTAATAAGAAGATAAAAATATAACCATGTATGATAAAATAACAATGAATATGATTATGGAATAATTAAATTACATTATTTAATCATTATATAGGAGCTTCAGATACGTACAAAGGATATCATACCTAAGGTAAGGTAAAATCTCGCAATCTCATTTTTATCAGAGATTGTTTATACTTCTGAATTTAATGGGGCATATTTATCATCCACATACATGTTTCCTCAATATGTAATATTATTTATATCCTCCTAAAAATTTTTAAATCCAATTTTATCTATTGGTGAAAATTTTAGTAAAATATATGAAAATATTCTTTTCTCATTTTCAGCACGAGATACTTTTCGAATTTACCAGCCAAAGTACGAGAAGAATGTTCTTTAAATTTTATGGCATGAATGGATTTTTACGATTTCATAATGCCTTATTTCCATGAAGATTCCATTACATGTTTTCAAGTATATTTTCAATTAACTTATTTTAGTTTAAAATTGTATAACATGTTAAGAAAGGAAAAATATTTTTGAAGTAGAAAGGATATTTTCTTCATGAATGTAGTTCATGTGTTTTATCAAAATTATTTTCCATCTAAGATAATAAAGGGTTATATTTCTATACATATTTTTACATTGATTTGATTATGTAATTATGGAATTATTTTTATGAAGTCCTTTTATCTTATATGGATTATGTTAGGATGTCATGATGTTTAAGATTCCCATTTTTATTACATGGCTTATGCTATGATATATGATTTATGATTTGGTGGCACACATAAGAATGGATTCATTTTGAGATAGGTGGGACCTATATCACCCTCCAATTCATTGGGTAAATATTTATATGTCCTGAGATGGACATGGATGGAACGGCAAGTTAATCTGGTTCAGTGATAAAGGTCTATAATGAGGAGTGAACTTCGTTCAGTAATGGACTTTGTCCACTATGATGGTCTTGGAAATGAGTCATGACTAATATGAAATGATTTTCTATGATTATGTGTGTATGCCACAATGTTTCATGTCTTATGTTATGAATATTGGGATTTCATTTCACTACTATGATTTATCCCGTGTCATGATATTATGATCTCTTTTTCATGTTATGATTTTCAAAATGTTATGTTCTTACGAATATGATATGATTAATATTTTCATTGTTTTCCCTTACTGAGAATTTGAGCTCACCCTTGGTATGTTTTCTTTTCCCCAGGTCAGGAAGAAGGGTATTAAGTATGATATTCCAAAGAGGGACTCTAGATATGATAAAATAAACGGGAGACAATGAAGTTGATTTATGAACCAGTTTTTTATGATTCCATGTTTCTAAATACACTATACCTATACGACATTATCATGGTTTTGTTATATGTTGTAATAAATATGCTTCAATTCTGAAGTAATAAAAACGTATGTAATGTATTGGTCGTTATATTTGGTTTCAGAGGAAAGGTATAATCAACCTTTGGAAACTAGGATGTGAAAGCCTTAGTAAGAACCCTAAGGATATGTCTAAGCATAGAACAAAATATTAGTTTTTTATAAATGGCCATGAATAACCTATGATAAGACTGGAACTGTGAAATTTTATTCTTGATTATGTGGATTTCTATTATGATTAGTGTTTCTTAGACTATGCTTCTTGGTTTTAGTCAATGTATGGAACCCGAATGAACAGTGTTAATGAAGAATGAGACGTGCAATGCAATGATTTTCCCCCTGAACAACCAAACGTTATGGGAGCAAGAATGAAAAATCTTGTAGCCATGCTCACACAACTTTCTCAAGCTATGAATCATGCAGGACATCCAAACGAGCAAAGTAGGGAGCAACATTATGTTGAATCCTTCATTATGCAATGTCCAACTTCATTCAGGGGTTCTTCATGTCCATTAGTGGCTGAACAATGGATCAGTACCACTAAAAAGATATTTTCAGTACTTCAATATTCTGAACATGGTAAAGTCCTCTTAGCAGTATATCGTTTGGAAGGTGAAGCTGATCAATGGTGGAATCTTGTCAAGAATACAAGTCAAAGTGATGAAATTGAGTCCATGGAATGGGATTAGTTCCAGAAATTATTTTTCAATAAGTACTTCCCTCATATTCATCAAACAAATATAAAGAATGAGTTTCTTGAACTAAAGAAAAAGGATGATGAATCTGTTGGTACCTACAAAGAAAATTTTACAAGACATGCAAGGTACACTTCTGGGATTATTATCCAACCTGAGAGTAAGATTGATCGATTCTTTAGTGTCTTAAAACCAAGTCTTCGAAGGGAACTAGATACAAGGGACTTCAATAGCTACGAGGAAATTGTTCGATGTTCTCTCAAGGTTGAGATGGATATTGGAGTAACCCATCATTCATATGGGTTTGATAGGAAGAGGGAAATGGAATTCAAAGGAAAATCTAAAGAACACATTGAAGAGAAGATGAGTTTTCCCTTATGCTCAAAGTGTGGAATGAAACATAGAGGGAATTTCCTTAAAGGGACAAGTAAATTTTTTAAGTGTGGAAAAGAAGGTCATCGGGAAATTGAATGCCGTAGCGATGGGAGAAAGATGTCTAATGATGCGAACAATGAAAATGCTACATAGAATGCACCTCCTACACTTCAATGTTACAAGTGCAAGGAAATGGGAAATTATTCCAATCAATACCCTAATCCAAGGGTTGTTGATGATGATCGACATCAAAAACCTCTTAAGGCCAAAGAGAAAGTATTTTCACATGCAATTTCTATCAGCAATGTGGAGTATGACAACGAAGTGGTGAAAGGTACACTTACCATACACTCTAAAGTATAAAATGTTTTATTTTATTCTGGATCCACCGACTATTTTATTTTTGAAGAATTTTCTAAGGGTATCATCGTACTACCCTAACAATTAGTTATTGAGTTAGCTGTGATAACTCCTACTGGTACAACAGTCGCATCAAAAGTTTACAATTCTTCTCCGATTGATGTTTTTGGGAAAGTGTTACCTGTAAATCTTGTGATCCTCCCTATAGTGGAATTTTATGTGATTCTTGGCATGTATTGGATTTCTCTATATGGGGCTCATATCAATTTCCAAAGAAGGGAAGCCACATTTTATATTCCTGATCAATATATGATCATCTATCGATACAAAGATGAACATAACCTTCCAATGAAAATTTCATCCATCTTATGGGTCTTTATTCCAATAAATGAAGGTCATTTCTCTCAAATGGTTGGAGAGAAACTCATGATTAGGAATATTCCCATTTTACGAGAGTTTGATGATGTCATTCTAGAGGAATTTCTAGGTCTTCCACCAAATCATGAAGTTGACTTTTCTATAGAACTCATACCGGGTGCTATGCCCATTTAAAAGACACCTTATAGAATGGCCCCAATTGAGTTTTAAAAATTGAAGAGGAAACTCCAAGAGAATCTTGATAAGGGACTCATATGCCCTAGTGCATCACCGTGGGGAGCAGCTGTTCTATTTGTTATGAAAAAATATGGATCAATGAGACTCTGTATTGATTATCAAGAACATAACAAGATCACTATCAAGAACAAAAATTATCTCCCACGCATTGATGACTTATTTGACCAACTACGCAGAGCTCAATACTTTTCCAAGATTGATCTTCATTCAGGGTATCATCAATTAAGAGTCAAAAGGGAGGATATACCAAAGAAGGATTTATGTACATGGTATGGACACTATTAATTTATAGTGATGCCATTTGGTCTTACTAATTCCCATGTTATCTTAATGGATATAATTAATAGAGTCTTTACAGACTATCTTGATCAGTTTGTGGTAGTCTTTATAGATGATATTCATGTTTATTAAAAGAGCTAGGAGGAACATGAATATCACATGATAATTGTATTAAAGACCCTACGAAAGGAGGATCTTAATGCCAAATTTACCAAGTGTGAATTTTGGTTTTAAAAAGTGTCATTTGTGGGTCACATAATCTCAAAATTGGAGATATCTACAGATCCAGCAAAAACAAAAGTTAACAAAAGATGGTCGAGACCAACAATAGTAACTCCGATCCAATGTTTTCTTGGTTTGGTTGGATATTATCGACGTTTTGTGAAACATGTTTCACGATTATCTAATCCACTCACCATGTTGACTTGAAAAGGAGTTATGTTCATTTGGATAGAGGAGTGTGAAGATAATTTCAAGGAGTTAAAAATAAGGTTATCTGGTGTACATGTGATCATGCCTTGTAGTGCAGAAAGGTTTGTGATCTATAGTGATGCATCCAAGAAGGGATTGGGGTGTGTTCTCATGAAAAATTATATGGTCATAGCTTATGCCCACGATAGTTGAAAATCCATGATCAAAATTACTGAACTCATGATTTAGAGTTAGCTGCGGTAATATTTGCATTAAAGATTTAGAGGAATTATCTTTTTGGTGAAAGGTATGATATTTATACTGGTCATTAAAGTTTAAAGAATATTTTCACACAAAAGAAGCTTAATATGTGCCAACGAAGATGGTTGGTGCTGATTAAGGATTACGACTCCACAATTCATTATCACCCTGGGAAAGCAAACAAGGTGGTAGATGCATTAAGTCGATAAGACCATGATAGCTTATACATGATGAGGATCACAAAAGATAAAATATTTATGTATATACAAAGGATTGATCTTAGAATTATAATAAAAGGGTAAAAATCTTATCTTTATAAAATGAATCTTCAACCATCCATACAAGTGAAGATTAAAGAGGCACAGAAAGAAGATGTAGAGTTACAAAAGAAGGTGAAAAACGTTCCTAAATTCCACATTGATTGTGATGAAATAATAAGGTTCTGTAATCGGGTTTGTGTTCCTCCCATCCAAGAATTAGAGAATGAAATATTGGATGAGGCTCATAGTTATTCATTCTCTATTCACCCTAGAAGCATGAAGATGTATATGGACCTAAAAGAGTACTTCTGGTGGGATGGCAAGAAAAGATATGTTTCTAAATATGTATCTCGATGCTTGGTTTGCCAGTAAGTTAAAGCTGAGAGACAAAAGACTAAGGGGATGTTACAACCATTACCCATACCAGAACGGAAATGGGAAAACATCACTAAGGACTTTGTCACTGGACTTCCTAAAACATCCAAAGAAAATAATTCTATCTGGGTTATAGTTGATCGTCTTACGAATTCGGCACACTTCATTGCTATTAGAGAGGATTTCTCTCTTGATTGGCTTGCCATGATATATGTAAAGAAATTGGTAAGATTTCTTGGAGTACCAATTTCCATTATATTTTATTGGGATCCGAGGTTTACCTTGAAGTTTTGGCAAAGTCATTAGCATACTCAAGATTCAGAGTTCTGTTTCAGCACTGCTTATCATCCTACGATAGATGGTAAGTCATACAGGACCATGAAAACTCTAGAAGAAATGTTGAGAGCGTTTTCTATGGATCTCAAAGGGGGTTGGGATTGACACCTACCTTTGGTGGAATTTTCTTATAATAATATCTTTCACTCCAATATTCAGATTGCTCCTTATGATGCTCTTTATGGAATGAAATGCAGAACTCCGGCATGAGGGGATGAAGTTGGGGAAAGAAAGCTATTAGGACTTGATCTTGTTGATGAGATGGCAGAAAAGGTCATATCTATTCAACAATGCATAAGATAAGCTCAGAGTCGAAAAAAAGTTATGCTGACAACCGAAGAAAATACCTAGAGTTTGAAGTGGGTGATAAAGTGTTCTTATGAATATCTCATTGGAAGAGATTAATGATATTTGGAAAGAAGGGTAAGTTGAGCCCCAGGTATATCGGTCCTTTCTAAATACTAGATCGTGTCGGGAAGGTAGCTTACAGATTGGAACTTCCACCAAATCTCTCTCAAGTTCATGATTTGTTCCATGTATCTCTCCTGAGAAAGTAAATACCTGGTCCTTCACATGTACTAAGCTCAGAAGTTGTACCACTAGAGAAAGATCTTTCTTATGAAGAATAACCGATAGAGATTCTGGATCGTAGAATAAAAGTTCTAAGGAACCAGAACACTCGCTTGGACAATGTTTTATGGAGGAACCACCAATTAGAAGAAGCTACATGGGAACTTGAGGATATGATGAGGGAGAGGTATCCTCATCTATTTGTTACGAAGTGACTAATTTCGAGGGTGAAATTCATTTTAAGGGGGTAGAATGTAACACCCTGCGATTTTATGATATTTTTTTAATTTCACATGTTATACACAACACCAAACGAATCCTTCACTATACACAAAACTGTCTTGGTTTGCATTACATGCTAGAGCAACCTTTCTTGATAGATTGCATTGTACGCAATACTGAGTTTCACTAAACAATGATATATTATTATAATATTATGAACTAGCTGTTATTAATAGTATTAACTGAATTTTGAATTTTATAACATTATAATTCATCTTAAACATTTTCTACAATGAGATATGAAAACAAAATCAATTTTTCAGATAAAAGAAGTGTTTTTCAAAGAATGCAGTTTTAGCGCCATTTAATGGCGCACCCATTTTAAATAAATTTTTTGACAAGTTTATAAGTTCAATTTTACAAAATAAACTTATTATTTTGAATCAGGATATAAAATTTACTTTTCATGAATTTTTTATATTTTTCTGTTAACTTTAAAATTTTGATGAATAGTAAAAATACGCTAAATTTTAATTAAAAACAACTTCTTCCATCACGATAATTTATATGGTTAAATTATAATATTAAATGGTTTTAAAGTATAAATAGAATATTTGTTTACCATTTAATATAATTCAAGTCATTGTTATTAATTTTACATTGAATTCATGGGTAAATACATTTCAATTCTTTGCATTGTTTTATCTTTTAAAATTCATTTTCTCAACATAGGGATTAATTTTAAATTAAATACTGCAACTTCTGTGTTTTGAATTTGGAAAAATGGATTCCATATTTGGAATCAGTAGGTCCAAATTATGTTAATTTGATACTTTTTATTTTTAGACATTATGAATAGCAACTACGGTAAATTTTATTTGCTTTAGTTAAAGTTAAATCGGGTAATTAAGGGTAAACATAACATTATAAAATTACCCTAAAACCTGCCTAAATTATTTTGGATACATAAAAGTCGACCCATATCTCCTAAGGGTCGTAATATATTCATTTCATGGACTTTTTACCATGAAAAGGATGTAATTATTATTAAAACCAAAGAAAGTGACAACATGTCACTCTCTTATATCTTATAAGTGTAATAATTTTAATTTAGTGATAAACTTAATAAAACATTGAATATAAATAGTCTTATGAAAGATAATAAAATTATCTACATCATTATAATTTATTTATAAATTTTATGGATATAATAAATATCATTAATGATGACACAATAGTGATGTAGAAATTATTTTACTAATTGAAATATCAAATAAATGGTTTTCAAAATATTAAAATAAATATTATATGAACTAATTAATGATCTACAAAAAATTTATAGATGAATATGACATGTCAGGATTCTATTAAATAACTTGGTTCTAATATATCCTCTCTGTGTATTTTATTTAAATTCAAATAAATGAATAGTGTCAAAATTGACACTATTATATTTTTACAAAAATAACATATTATAAAACATTTTAAACATAAGAAAAATATTTAAAAATTATAAATTGATATTATATGGTATAAAATGTCATAAAGTATCCAATTATGGACAATTAACAACACATAAGTAATTATTTATAACAATTTAAAATTTATATTTTCATTACCACAAATAAAATTAAATATATTAAATATTGATAAATCAAGTTGATAAGGTTTAAAATAAATTACCAACGTGTCTAAATCTTATTTGTTAATGTGATTACAACCATATATCATCTAAACTTTGGATTTGATTAATTTATAGGGTTTATATGTGGGCTTTGAGTTTATTATAAAAAAATATTTTAGAGGCCTCCAAAAGTGCCCCTCTCCTCTCTTATAAAAGGGAACCTCCTACCTCTCCTCGTCACACTGCTTTGAGCCTACAAGATCATCCAAACCCTGGCCATTTCCCTTCTCCAGTTCCCTATAAACATACAATAGGTCTTGGTTTTCTTCGATGTCCAACTTTAGTGCCCTAAGAGGAGGTTTAGAAGAGGCGCGTCGAAGAAGAGGTACTATCCTTTACCGATTCATTTCGTCTTCTACTTCCTCTTCTTTTTCTGTTTCATACTAACTTATTAACATTAGTATCAATAATATACTGATATGTTATTATAAATATAAACCAACCCTATTTCAACTTCTATCTATCCCATGGAAAATGAAATCACCGCGTGTGCGTACGTACGAAATACCATCTCCACGCTGTGGTGTAATCTTGTTTTTCCACCACCACCTTACTTGGATGGGTATAATGGTGGAAATAATAACTATATATGATTAATATAACATGATACTAATTCTTAGATATTATATCATCCACTCCAATACCATTCAATAATTATGGTAACGATATTGTCGCTCGTGCATACATACGGCTTACCGTCTTCACAAGGCAATGTGATTCGTTCTACATGATCTTCCTTAAACCATGATTATATAATTGCATTGATTGAATAAATCTGATATATATTATACTAATACCATTCTGTAAATGATGTAGCTATACCCTAAATAGTGAAATAAGAAATTTATTCAACAAAACATGCATAAGAACATAAAGCAATGAACACCCGAATAACAAGTAGCAATGAAATATTACTAATAAGACGATAAGAATATGACCATGTATGATATCATAACAATGAGTATGAGTCAGGAATAAGTCAATGACATTATTTAATTCATTATACAGGAGTTTCAAATACGTACAAACCATATTGGACATATGGTAAGGGAAAATCTCGCAATCTCATTTTTATCCTAGATTGTTTATACTTCAAAATTTAATGGGGAATATTTATCATCCACATCCATGTTTCCTAAATATGTAATATTATTTCTACCCTACTACAATTTTTTAAATCCAATTTTACCTATTGGTGAAAATTTTAGTAAAATATATGAAAGGAATCTTTTTTCATTTTCCGCATGAGATACTTTTTGACATTACCGGCCAAAGTCCTTGAAAAATGTTTTTTAACTTATACAGCATGAACGGATTTTTATGGTTTCATAACACCTTATTTCCATCAATATTTCTTTACATGTTTTCAAGTTTATTTTCAATTAACTTCTTTTAGTATATAATTGTATGACATTTTGAGAAAGGAAATGAGTTTTTGAAGTAGAAAGGATATTTTCCTCAAGAATGGAGTTCAAGTGTTTTATCAAAATTATTTTCCATCTAAGATAATATAGGGTTCTATTTATATCCATATTATAACATTGATTTGATTATGTTATGATGGAATTATTTTTATGAAGTCCTTTTATCTTATATGGATTATGTTATGATGGCATGATGTTTTAGAATCCCATTTTTATTACATGGTTTATGCTATGATGTATGATTTATGATTTTGTGGCATGCATTAGAATGTTTTCATTATGAGATGGGTGGGACCTATATCTCCCTCCAATTCATTGGGTAAAGATTTATATCTGATTAGATAGACGTGGCTGGAATGACAAGTTAATTGGGTTCAGAGATAAGGGACTAGAATGAGGAGTGAACTCGGTTCAGTAATGGACTTTGACCGCTATAATGGTCTTGCAAATGAGTCATGACTAATATGAAATGATTTTATATGATTATGTGTGTATGCCACAAAGTTTAATGAATTATGTTATGAATATTGGGATTTCATTTCATTATTATGATTTATCCCATGTATTTATATTATGATCTCTTTGGAAAGTTATTATTTTCACAATGTTATGTTCTTATGAATATAATATGATTGATATTTTCATTTTTTTGCCCTTACTGAGCATTTCAGCTCACCCATTGAATGTTTTCTTTTCCCCTGGTCAGGAAGAAGGGTATTATGTAGGGTATTCCAAAAAGGGACTCTAGATATTATGAAATAAACCAGAGACAATGAAGTTGATTTATGAACCAGTTGATTATGCTTCCCAATTTCTAAAGACAATATACATATACGGTCCTATCGTGGTTTTGTTATATGTTGTAAAAATTATCCTTCAATTCTGAAGTAATAACAATGTATGTAAAGTATGGGTCATTATACCTATATTACATTTTCATATGTAGGTTCAGCTATTTAGTTCAGGTTCTTGTTTCATCTGCTCGTGTGAGGCAGACTGTTAGTTGTTGGGGGTGACCAAGAGGTCACGTGGCGGTATATGCAGTCTTGTTTTATTGCCGCTGCTATTTTTCTTTCTCCTTATTTAGTATACTAATTTATTTTTTGTCCTTTTATGGTCCTAATCATTCCCACGTGTTTAGTTTTGATGCTCGACACTAGGTGTCAGCCCACGGGGATCAGGAACGCCCCTCGGGCCATGCTGGGGGCGGTTCGGGTGACCGGTTCAGGGTCGACCCGGGTGGGTTCTTGAAAAAATGGCATCAAAGGAAGTCATTTGTTATTTGGGGTGTCTGGTAGGTTGAAATTAGGACTTTAGGGGCTTAGGAGGTAGGTTACGGGTCTGTTCCAGATCACTACTACTCATGATGAGACATGAGTTACCAAGGGTAGTTCGGTATTTGAGTCTTTTGTCTTTGGTTGTTTTGGATTGAGGGATGACAATGGGGGTAAATCAGTTCACATTGCGACCTCACATGGGGTGGTGACCCATGTGGAGACCAAGAGTTGGTTTAAGGTCCTCTTAGTGTTATTCCTTACTTGGGGCATGGCTCACCACCATGTTGCCGGGTTAGGCACAAACACTAGTTCCTCTTTACGATGGTTTATAGTTGGTTTTTTTGTTTTAAACTTGGTTGATGTGAGTGTGTTTTGTAAATGAATGTAATTTCGAAATGAAAGGGTGGGGTCATACAAATTGTTTTTGAAATTATTAAAGAGGGGTTTTTATAGAGAAAGTGTATTGGTTCTGAAAACTTTGTATGTGTTTGGATTTGGTAAGGAAAAGAAGTGTGTGAACCTTGGCACTCATTATGGAGGGTCACACGTGCATGGGTATATATGAAGAGTGCATGGGGTCACTTTTTTGTAGATGATGTGAGTGGGATTGAATGAAGTCAGATGTGACGGTTCATAAGGTGCCATAGGTGAGTTTTAAAATTTTAAAGAAATAATGGTTTTGAAAAGTGATTTATGCATGTATTTGTATACGTTAGGATTATGGGCCTATTTCCCTTGTCTTGTGTTGTTTCTTTGATTGTGTTTTGGCATGATGCTAGTTCGATGATGTTTTTCATGTTGTTATGAGTATGCCGCCTAGGAAGCCTCCAAAAAGTGTTGATGAGTAATGCCCAGTTCCCAGTTCAATTTTGTGTATTACCTACTTATCAGGGTGATTGATGTGTGTTAGAGGTCGTTGTATAGTTTAGAAAGATAGTTTGTCTTTGGGTTGTTGAGAACTCCAAGGGTATTTAAGGTTCAGACCGTCCCAGAGTTATTTGAGGGTTCAGTTCTGGACGAGTAAAGGTGGGATGTCTCATCATCATTAGAGTCTCGGGTGTAGTTGGTGGGAGTCGTCTCTTGTGAATATTCCCTATCTGGAAAGGATCTTCATTTATATCGACTCCCAGTTTGTTAGAGAATTCCCTCTCCTACCACTAGTCTGGCCGGTTCAGGCATTCTAAGCTGCCTTGTCGCATCCCACCGAAGTCTTCCTACCGTGCGACTGTCGGGCCACCAGGGAGAGTTTTGGAAGAAGCATCACTCATGAGAAACGAGTTAGGTACTAGAGGATGAATAATCCTGACTGTGAGGTGGAATATGCTTCATTCATTAGGTCCCTAGCCATAGGTCTTGGGGTGAAGCTCGCACACAGTCAGGAGTTGTCGAGGGTGTGTGGAACCTCGGTCTGAATAATGTTTTCATCTTTGTGATGGAAATATCCAAAATTTCCTTGTTCTATTCTAATCATAGTCGTAATATAATCCTTGTTGTGGTGGAATGATTAGTGTGTTCTCCCACAATCCAAGCGGTCTTAACTACTGTCAGCGTGGTTTTTAAATTGTTTAGTCTCTTTGAAGGGTGTTAGGTTCGTGAATAAACTGACCTATTCTGATTTTGAGTTGGTCATAGCTGTAATCGTTAGGGGAATGTTTGGTATCGTGAAATTGTGGGAAAGTGTTGAGGTCATTTTTCTTCCTCAGGTTTCTGGGTTATTTCATAGTGATATTTCATCTATGTTTTAGGAGTGTTGTTCATTCCACATGGAGAGATTGAATGAGTTCTGTTTGGGAGTTCCCATATTTTCGCCTCCCTGGGGGTGGTTTGTTCGAGTTTCAGGGGTTTTTGTGTTAGTGAACTCTTCTGGTGGGGATAACCCTCTCATGTTCTCCCCATTACCTCGGGCAGTGGTTATCCAAAAAATGGCCAGGTGTGATGTTTGTGGGGAAGGGTCACCCCGAGGCTCTGGGTTCTCTATGTTTTTTTTCTGGACAAGGATTCAAGTTGTGACAACTGTTGACTTGGTGGCTTTCTGGGGGCATAAAGTTTCTATCACGAACCAGCCTAGGTACCCTGGTAACCTGATAACCGAGAAGACCCTGACATTGTAACCCCCCGACCCTAGTTTCCCAGAGTCGGTGCATTATTACATAACATTGGCATGATCACAAGAAAGATCAAATCTCGAAAGACCGATTGGTTTAGTAGCCTTTGAAACACTAGATATATTCATAAGTCTTACATTACATCATAAAATGAAAAACTACTACAACAAAATATTGTCTCCATAATCCACACTCATATCCCCACATAATATCCCTGCAGGTCATTCATAATTTACTTCTTCACTTCCTGGAAAAAATAAAACATAGAAAAGGGGTGAGCTCAAATGCCCAGTAAGGATAACAATATAGCAGAAACAGTCATAAATAAGAATAAACATTTAAGGCAATGTATAACTAAAACAAAAGCCTTTTAAACTTTAACTTTTAACATAGTATGGCATAAATAAAATGAAATAATTCCATTTACTTATTCACATGGTTATTCTACTAATCGAATAATCACATGAAAAATCAATAACCACTTTCATAATGATGGAATGCATAATGCCAGACTATCATAACCACATAGCCAAGGCCTCGTGCTAAGACTACAAATATGATTTTGTCAAGGCCTTGTGCTAAGACACTAGTTTGTCTCATGATACCTACCGATGCATCGAGGATCTATAGCGGGATCCACCCGTCACATATTAAGTCCAATGCATTCCCATATGAAAAGGTTTAAACATAACATAAACATTCGTATTAAAACTAGCATACGAAATGTCAATACTTTCACCATAAACTATGAATGGTATAAAAATAGCACATCCATAGTCAAAAATATCACAAAACCTTCAATACAATATAGAAGTTTTGTATCATAATAAATCAACTTCAAATAATCTTAAAATCCATCAAAGGATGTTGACATAGATGAAATCAAAATTCTTTTTAAAGAAATATCTCCTTTTATTTTGAAATCATTTAAGATCCATATAAAATAAAACATTTTCTTTGAAAATATTCTTATAAGCTTGTAATGGAAGCTTTGAAGATTTTATAACGGCGGAAAATAGCCGCACCCGCCGTATAAGTTAAAAAAAACATTCTTACCTTAATTCTGTCGAAAGGTTAAAAAGGACCTTGTTTTGAAAACGACGGAAAGATTCCTCTATAAACCTCTTATAAAAAGTCAAACAAGGGTATAAATGACTTTAACCCATATTCTTGTAAATAATAAATATGTTTTGAAATACATTTCGAAGAAACATGGATGTGGATGATAAAGAAATCCTAGTAGATTATTACGTATAAACAACCTCGGATAATGAAGAGATTGTGAAATAAACCTTACCTTGTACTTTTTCTTGGTTGGGGTAGGTTAACCTCCTGTATAATGGTGAAATAATTGTTCTTAAATTATACAATAATCATATATATTAATATGATATCATATATGATCTTTTAACATTGATTTGTTAATAATATCTTAGAATTATCGTCGTTTCGGGTGTTAACTTACTCATTTTATTTTATATGTTTTGTTACATAAGCCATGTTTGATGTATCTTATTCATATCCAGAATGATATCAAGTCCTTAAACATCATTTTTAAATCTTAAAATGATAATTATACTTGAATGGATACGATGGAGAATGAATCTCATCGCGTTCGTGGAGACTGTAGTCCATACGAACGCACGAGCGACAATATCATTCTTTTGATATTAAAATAATATATAAATGGATGGTATATCATATATACAGAATCATTAAAATGTTATATTTATTATTTACATGAGTTACACATCATTATTATACCCATCCAAATAATAATATATTGAATAACAATTACACCACGACGTGGAGACGGTAAGCCGTACGTACGCATGTATGGTGACATGTTATTCAAAGGGTGGATAGAATACTGAATATGGTTGTACCATATTTATAATAACATCGCAGTATATTTGAGATACTGGAGTTATTATTTTAGAATGGTAAGAACAAAGAACGAAGAAGTGGAAGAAGAAAGGAACTTGAAAAGGGGTGGTGAAAACATTACCTCTTCTTCGGGTTCTTCCTTTTGATTTGATCAAAAGGGCTCCTTAGGTTGGCTTTATGATCAAACTAAGGCCTCTAGGTTGTAGTTAGGGATGTTGGGAGACTATTTGGGCAGAGTTTGGCCGAACCAAAAGGCTTTGAAGGTGTGAAGAAATGAGAAGGAGGAGTGCCCTTTTATAAGAGGGGTGGGGGGCACCTTTGGAAAAGCTAGAAATATTAATTTATAATAAATTCATATTCGGTTTATAATGGCTCCAAAGTTGATTATTCAAATTTTAAGGTGGGGCTAGGTCTAAAACCACTCAACAAATAGAATTTAGACAGGTTTGGGTACTTATATTAACCTTATCTTTAAGTATTAACTCTAAGTTAATTAGTTTCACTTTTACAATGTCTCTTTGTATTTTTATATAATATGGTTAATAAACTTACTATATACATCCAAGAGACCACCAAGTGGTCCATTAATTATGAACCTATCATGATATAAGTCTCTTGGCCGAACCTTAGATTTTTAGGAATTTAATATCAATTAATAATATAATATTTGTTTTAAGAACTCTTTTATGTCAATTTTGACACTATTCAATAGTTGATTTTTGTGAAACTCATAACAGATTGATTACTTCTAACAAAGTCAATTAAATCAATCATAATATATAATAATATCCTATAAAATTAGTTTAATGAATTAAAAGTTTCATATTATATTTAGTTGGTTATTTATAATATCAATTATTTTAATTTTTTACTATTATAGTAATTAATTCATCATCACTGTGTCATAAATAAATTAAATTATTTAATGTCTAAAAATTATAAATGAACTATCACTATGTAGGAAATCTTTTTATCTTTCTAATGAATATTTATAATCTAAAATCCAACATATATAACCCTATGTAAAAATTGTTTTTCTAAAAGATATATGCTTGTGTCATTTTTGAATTCATTTTAACTTAATTAAAATAAAGTGTCCTTATCACCTACAAGTGGCACCATGGGGTCCCAAAATCGACCCAAAGATGCCTATGGTCGAACATGTATCAACCAATAAGACTAGGACACGTTTTAGTGTAATTTAGTATTATTATAATATTATTTTTTAACCCTTATTTACCGGATTTACCCTTAACCATGGTAAATAAAATATTTATCGCTGTAATTATTCAAAATGTCTAAAAATAAAAGTTACATATTTACACAATTTGAACATCCTGATTCCAAATATGGAATCCATTTTTCTAAATTCAAAATACAGAAGTGGCAGAAATTAATTTAAAATTAATTTCTGCTGTCAAAACAAAAAGCGTGTTTTTAAGAGATAAAAACTATCAAAAGATTGACACTTGTTTATGTTCGGTTTAATTGTAAAATTATGTCCAATGACCAAAATTATATTAAATGGTAAAAATATATTCTAAATATACTTTAAAACCACTCAAATTCATAATTTATCACTATTAATTATTTTGTTTAAAAAAGTTGTTTTTAATTAAAATTTAGTAATTTTCACTATTCATCAAAATATGAAAGTTATCCGAAATGTACCAAAATTTCACCTTAAGCGAAATTCGATATTCCGAATCCAAAAATGAAGTCCATTTTGAAATATAAAATATATATAATTTCAAAAAGTAGGTATTACTATTCATAACGGCTAGTTTGATTGGTTATGGTGTGTTAGAACTCGGTGGTGCGTACAACACACGCTATCACATTATTCAAATAGAAGCGTACCGTAGATGCTTGGGGTGTTACATTCTCCCCTCCTTCAAATAATTTCATCCTAGAAATTTCTAGAATACTTATCACATGAAAAGACTCGGGTGGTTCTTCATCATAAGTTCCTCGGGTTCCCACGTTGCCTCCTCCATCTTATGGTTTTTCCACAAAACCTTTACCAGACGCGTCGTCCGGTTTCTCAGCACTTGTTCTCTCGTATCAAGAATATTGACGGGCTCTTCGCAATAAGACAGATCAGGTTCCAGTTCTAATTCCTCATAGGTGAGTACATGCGTTGGGTCAGGCATGTATTTCCTCAATAGAGATACGTGGAACACATCGTGAACTTTAGAGAGACTTGGCGGCATTGCCAATCGGTAAGCTACAACCCCAATTCGTTTTAGAATTTCGAAGGGTCCGATGTACCTGGGACTCAATTTACCTTTCTTACCAAAACGTATGACTCCCTTCCATGGAGATACCTTCAGGAAAACATGATCACCGACTTGAAATTCCAAATCCTTCCTTCAATTATCGGCATAGATCTTCTGCTTACTTTGAGCTGCTCTGATATGATTATGGATTACCTTTACATTTTCCATCGTTTCCTCCACCAGTTCTGGAACTACAAGTTTTCTTTCACCGACGTCATCCCAACAGGTTGGTGTACGACATCTCTTTCTGTATAACGCTTCATATGGTGCCATCTGAATACTCGAATTGAATATATTGTTATAGGAAAATTCTACCAGAGGTAAATATTGATCCCACATACCCTGAAAGTAAAGTGAGAAAGATCTCAACATGCCTTCTAAGGTTTGAATAGTCCGTTCTGATTGTCCGTCTGTCTGAGGGTGGTAAGCAGTGCTCAAATGAAGTTCAGTATCCAGGGATTTCTGAAGACATTTCCAGAATCTTGAAGTAAAACGGGGATCACGATCAGAAACTATCAATAGGGGTACTCCATGATGTCTCACAACTTCATTAATATATAGTCTTGCTAGACGTTCCAGGGGTAGATCTTCTCTTATAGCAAGAAAATGTGCTGACTTGGTAAGACGATCAACAATAACCCATATTGCATCATTCCTTCTAGGAGTCTTTGGTATCCCCATGACAAAGTCCATCGTAATATTGTCCCATTTCCACTCCGGTATGGGAAGAGGTTGCATGACTACTCCAGGTTGTTTCCTTCCAGCTTTCACTTGCTGACAAACCATACATCTTGACACAAAATCAGCAGTCTCCCTCTTCATGTTGTCCCACCAAAAATGATCCTTCAAATCTCTATACATTTTGGTGCTCCCAGGGTGTATAGAGAAATTGGAACTATGAGCATCATCCAACAATTCCCTTTTTAGATCAGGTATATCGGGAACACAAAGTCTCTTCCCAAATTTCAAAATTCCATCTTCATACACAAAGTCTCTTAATCTCCCATCATTCACAGCTTTAATCTTCTTTTTAAGTTCTTCATCATCGGTCTGAGTAATCTTAATCCTTTCTATTAAAGATGGTTTGGAAACCATTTGAAAAAGAAATGATGTTTCGCCTTCCCTGGTTATTCCCATGTCCATCTTCACTAGATCCATGAAAATTGGATCCCTTTCAATTCTCATATTGTTCAAAACTGCATGGTCTTTTCTACTCAAAGCATCTGCCACCTTGTTTGCTTTCCCCGGGTGGTAGTGTATCGTGCAATCATAATCCTTGAGTAATTCAAGCCATCTCCTTTGCCTCATGTTGAGTTCTTTTTGTGAGAAAATACACTTCAAACTCTTGTGATCAGTATAAATCTCACATTTTTCACCATAGAGGTAGTGCCTCCATATCTTCAAAGTAAAGATCACAGATGCTAACTCGAGATCATGAGTAGGATAGTTTTGTTCATGAATTTTCAACTGTCGTGATGCATAGGCAATAACTCTATCATTCTGCATAAGGACACAACCAAGTCCTTTCTTCGATGCATCACTATAAATAACGAACCCATCATTCCCCGATGGTAGAGTCAATATAGGAGCATTGACTAATATTTTCTTCAGTTCTTCAAAACATTCTTCACAGTATTTTGTCCAAACAAATTTAACCCCTTTACGTGTGAGCTTCGTTAATGGGTTAGCCAATCGGGAAAAATTCTGGACGAAACGTCGATAATAACCTTCCAAACCAATAAAACTGCGTACCTCAGTTATACTCGTAGGTGCTGGCCATTCTTGGATTGCCTTGGTCTTAGAAGGATCAACAGAGATTCCATCTTTAGAGACAATATGGCCAAGAAAATAAATCTCCTGAATCCATAATTCACACTTTCTAAACATCCCATATAATTCATGCCTCCTCAGAGTCTTCAAGATAATGCGCAAGTGATTTTCATGATCATTGTAGGTTTTGGAGTATACCAAGATATCATCAATAAATACCACCAAAAATTCATCGAGATACTCTTTGAAAACTCTATTCATAAGATCCATGAATACAGAGGGTGCATTAGTCAATCCAAAAGGCATTACAGTAAACTCGTAATGCCCGTACCTGGTTCGAAATGCTGTCTTTGGAATGTATTCCTTCTTTACATACAACTGAGGGTATCCAGATCGAAGTTCAATCTTTGAAAAGTATTGAGCTCCATGTAGTTGGTCAAATAAATCATCAATACGAGGTAGGGGATACTTATTCTTTATCGTTATAACATTGATCTCCTTGTAGTCGATACATAACCTCATAGATCCATCTTTCTTTTTAACAAAAAGAACAGGGGCTCCCCATGGAGAAACACTAGGGCGAATAAATCCTTTATTACTCAATTCCTCTAGTTGTTTCTTTAGTTCGACTAACTCTACAGTAGCCATTCTGTAAGGGGTCTTCAATATAGGCCTTGATCCAGGAATTAAATCAATGGAAAACTCAACTTCTCGTTCTGGAGGATGTCCAGGTAAATCTTCCGGAAATACATCTAAAAATTCTTTCACAACAGGTACATCCTCTATTTGAACATTCCTTTCCTCACCCGCAGTTATTTCATTCTCTTCCTCCCCAATAATTGAATTTAGTTGAGCTATTGAGGGTGGATCTAAATAAGAATTAGGTGGTGACAATTCTTCTCTAAAGATAATGTGTTCCTTATCATTATCATCATGAATCGTAACCTCTTTTTTCTTACAATAAATCTTCGCATCATAGTCCGAAAGCCAGTCCATACCAAGGATTATATCAAACTCAATCATAGGTATGACGATGAGATCAGAAGATAAAGAACATTTATGTGCTCTAATGGGGACTGATTCACAAAACTTTGTTACAATGATACATCCCTTAGGAGTTTTAACTGACAACTCCCTTATTAAATCAAATTGGAAATATCTAATTTTCATAGAAAACTGGGAAGATATGAAACAATGTGATGATCCAGAATCAAATAATGCATTTGCTAAACTTGAGGAAACCATTAAATTACCTGCCACCACGTATTTCGGAGCTTCTACCTCAGCAGTAGTGATAGCATAAGCTTGGCCTTGATCCCTTGGCCTTTTCTGAGGTAAGTTCTTCTGACGCTTAGGACATGCATTTGCATAATGCCCCATATCCCTGCAATTATAGCACTGAACGTTGGTAGCTTCCTTCTTCCCCTTGCAATCACGAGCTTAGTGGTCTTTTTCACCACACTTGTAACAGACTCCCATTCCCTTCAAGCAAGTACTAGGGTGTTTCTTCCCGCATTTACCACAGGATGGATATTCAACCTTTCCCTTCTTCCCTTTATTTCCATTCCCAGATTGATCAGCAGGTCTCTTCTTATCTTGCTTTTCTTTAAAGTCATAAGACTTAGAGAATTCCTTTTCGGTCTTGATAGCACATGAGACAATGTCTTCGTACGACGAAAAGGATTGTGAGACTAATGCTCGATGGTTAAATGGTTTTAACCCATCAAAGAAATGATCAATATTACTTCTTTGGTTACGTATATAATCTCCAGCGTACCTTGCTAACCTTGTAAAGTTAGCCTCATACTTTGTGACATTCTCATCCTCCTTCTGTCTCAGACTTAGAAATTGCCTTTCCATATCTGCTCGATGGTCGTGAGGAAAGTATTTTTCTAAAAACAGATCTTTGAACTCCCTACATTCCATATTTTATTCTTCATTATCTTCCTTCGTATTTTGAATCAATGACCACCATTGATCAGCATCTCCAGTGAGGCGGTAAACTGCCATGATAACATTTTCCCTTTCACTACTCCCCAAAGCCTGAAATATTTTCTCTAGGGAAAATATCCATTGCTCAGCTACTAAGGGATTTGTACTCCCATTGAACATTTGTGGTTGTTGCCTCATGAATCGATCTAACATTGATCCTCGATGCTACGGATCAGGGTGCTCCATACGGGTAAGGTTATTATTCATAACCTGAGTAAGTTGTCCCAGTATGGTGATTAGCTGATCGGCACCAGTTGCATCACCAGCTCCACTATAATTATCTTGAGCAGGAGGGAAATCCCTACATGGAGTGCGTGCGTTGATACAGTTTCCATTTCTTCCACTCGGTGCCATTTCTAAACAATGACATAAACTAGATCAGTTTATGAATCAAAATACATAATCCCATACTTATAAAACACTTAACATAAATTGAACTATTTATGGATATAATCCATAATCATAAGAATGTTTTCTTTGAGGAAGTATATACTCATAATCCCTTCAAAATGATTTGTAAAGAAAATGAGAGTTATCCTAAGCATATCCCCCGGGAGTGTCGTAACCAAGAGTGCAGCAAGGCCCGTTGTCGTGCACCAGTTCCCGTTCGATTCTAGCTCAAAGCGGTGTTTTCGGGTTTTACCCCTAGGTACATCTGTGCCAGAGCCGCCTCTACCTGCTCGTATCCAGACAGGGATGTATTGCTTGGAAAACTCACAAAATCTCTACAATACCAAAATTCTAGGAAGTTCTTCTATACTAATCCTCAAAGTTCGTCTTAGGTCTACGTGCTCTAATCAGATTTTATCTAAATCTAGCTTCCAAGGTTTGTACTAAACTTCCTCTGATACCAACTGTAACGCCCCGACCCTGGTAGCCCAGAGTCGGTGCATTATTACATAACATTGGCATGATCACAAGAAAGATCAAATCTCGAAAGACCGATTGGTTTAGTAGCCTTGGAAACACTAGATATATTCATAAGTCTTACATTACATCATAAAATGAAAAAATACTACAACAACATATTGTCTCCATAATCCACACTCATATCCCCACATAATATCCCTGCAGGTCATTCATAATTTACTTCTTCACTTCCTGGGAAAAATAAAACATAGAAAAGGGGTGAGATCAAATGCCCAGTAAGGATAACAATATAGCAGAAACATTCATAAATAAGAATAAACATTTAAGGCAATGTATAACTAAAACAAAAGCCTTTTAAACTTGAACTTTTAACATAGTATGGCATAAATAAAATGAAATAATGCCATTTACTTATTCACATGGTTATTCTACTAATCGAATAATCACATGCAAAATCAATAACCACTTTCATAATGATAGAATACATAATGCCAGACTATCATAACCACATAGCCAAGGCCTCGTGCCAAGACTACAAATATGATTTTGTCAAGGCCTTGTGCCAAGACACCAGTTTGTCTCATGAGACCTACCGATGCATCGAGGAGCTATAGCGGGCTCCACCCGTCACATATTAAGTCCAATGCATTCCCATATGAAAAGGTTTAAACATAACATAAACATTCGTATTAAAACTAGCATACGAAATGTCAATACTTTCACCATAAACTATGAATGGTATAAAAATAGCACTTCCACAGTCAAACATATCACAAAACCTTCAATACAATATAGAAGTTTTGTATCATAATAAATCAACTTCAAATAATCTTAAAATCCATCAAAGGATGTTGACATAGATGAAATCAAAATTCTTTTTAAAGAAATATCTCCTTTTATTTTGAATTCATTTAAGATACATATAAAATAAAACATTTTCTTTGAAAATATTCTTATAAGCTTGTAAGGGAAGCTTTGAAGATTTTATAACGGCGGAAAATAGCCGCACCCGCAGTATAAGTTAAAAAAACATTCTTACCTTAATTCTGTCGAAAAGGTTAAAAAGGACCTTGCTTTGAAAACGACGGAAAGATTCCTTTAAAAACCTCTTATAAAAAGTCAAAAAAGGGTATAAATGACTTTAACCCATATTCTTGTAAATAATAAATATGTTTTGAAATACATTTCGAAGAAACATGGATGTGGATGATAAAGAAATCCTAGTAGATTATTACGTATAAACAACCTCGGATAATGAAGAGATTGTGAAATAACCCTTACCTTGTATTTTTCCTTGGTTGGGGTAGGTTAACCTCTTGTATAATGGTGAAATAATTGTTATTAAATTATACAAGAATCATATATATTAATATGATATCATATATGATCTTTTAACATTGATTTGCTAATAATATCTTAGAATTATCGTCGTTTCGGGTGTTAACTTACTCATTTTCTTTTATATGTTTTGTTACATAATCCATGTTTTTTGTATCTTATTCAAATCCAGAATGATATCAAGTCCTTAAAAATCATTTTTAAATCATCAAATGATAATTATAGTTGAATTGATATGATGGAGAATGAATCTCATCGCGTTCGTGGAGACGGTAGTCCGTACGTACGCACGAGCGACAATATCATTCTTTTGATATTAAAATAATATATAAATGGATGGTATATCATATATACATAATCATTAACATGTTATATTTATTATTTACATGAGTTACACATCATTATTATACCCATCCAAATAATAATATATTGAATAACAATTACACCACGACGTGGAGACGGTAAGCCGTACGTACGCACGTATGGTGACATGTTATTCAAAGGGTGGATAGAATACTGAATATGGTTATACCATATTTAAAATAACATCGCAGTATATGTGAGATACTGGAGTTATTATTTTAGAATGGTAAGAACAAAGAAAGAAGAAGTGGAAGAAGAAAGGAACTTGAAAAGGGGTGGTGAAAACATTACCTCTTCTTCGGGTTCTTCCTTTTGATTTGATCAAAAGGGATCCTTAGGTTGGCTTTCTGATAAAACTAAGGCCTATAGGTTGTAGTGAGGGATGTTGGGAGAGTATTTGGGCAGAGTTTGGCCGAACCAAAAGGCTTTGAAGGTGTGAAGAAATGAGAAGGAGGAGTTCTCTTTTATAAGAGGGGTGAGGAGCACCTTTGGAAGAGCTAGAAATATTAATTTATAATAAATTCATATTCGGTTTCTAATTGCTCCAAAGTTGATTATTCAAAGGTTAAGGTGGGGATAGGTCGAAAACCACTCAACCAATAGAATTTATACAGGTTTGGGTACTTATATTAACCTTATCTTTAAGTATTAACACTAAGTTAATTAGTTTCACTTTTACAATGTCTCTTTGTATTTTTATATAATATGGTTAATAAACATACTATATACATCCAAGAGACCCCCAAGTGGTCCATTAATGATGAAACTATCATGATATAAGTCTCCTGGACGAACCTTAGATTTTTAGGAATTTAATATCAATTAATAATATAATATTTGTTTAAATAACTCTTTTATGTCAATTTTGACAGTATTCAATAGTTGATTTTTGTGAAACTCATAATAGATTGATTACTTCTAACAAAGTCAATTAAATCAATCCTAATATATCATAGTATCCTAGAAAATTAGTTTAATTCATTAAAAGTTTCATATTATATTTATTTGGGTATTTATAATATCAATTATTTTAATTTTTAACTATTATAGTAATTAATTCATCATCACTGTGTCATAAATAAATTAATTTTTTTAATGTCTAAAAATTTTAAATGAACTATCACTATGTAGTAAATCTTTTTATCTTTCTAATGAATATTTATAATCTAAAATCCAACATATATAACCCTATGTAAAAATTGTTTTTCTAAAAGATATATGCTTGTGTCATTTTTGTATTCATTTTAACTTAATTAAAATAAAGTGTTGTTATCACCTACAAGTGGCGCCATGGGGTCCCAAAATCGACCCAAAGATGCCTAAGGTCGAACATGTATCAACAAATAAGGCTAGGACACTTTTTAGGGTAATTTATTATTATTA
Source organism: Viscum album (assembly GCA_963277665.1). Lineage (NCBI taxonomy): Eukaryota > Viridiplantae > Streptophyta > Magnoliopsida > Santalales > Viscaceae > Viscum > Viscum album. The sequence goes on along the minus strand of OY728153.1, from coordinate 1,664,645,734 downwards.
TAATATTATTTTTTAACCCTTATTTACCGAATTTACCCTTAACCATGGTAAATAAAATATTTACCGCAGTAATTATTCAAAATGTCTAAAATTAAAAGTTACCTATTTACACATTTTGAACATCCTGATTCCAAATATGGAATTCATTTTTCTAAATTCAAAACACAGAAGTGGCAGAAATTAATTTAAAATTAATTCCCGCTGTCAAAACAAAAAGCGTGTTTTTAAGAGATAATAACTATCAAAAGATTGACACTTGTTTATGTTCGGTTTAATTGTAAAATTATGTAAAATGACCAAAATTATATTAAATGGTAAATATATATTCTAAATATACTTTAAAACCACTAAAATGCATAATTTATCACTATTAATTATTTTGATTAAAAAAGTTGTTTTTAATTAAAATTTAGTAATTTTCACTATTCATCAAAATATGAAAGTTATCCGAAATGTACCAAAATTTTACCTTAGGCTAAATTCGATATTCCGAATCCAAAAATGAAGTCCATTTTGAAATATAAAATATATATAATTTCAAAAAGTAGGTATTACTATTCATAACGGCTAGTTTGATTGGTTATGGTGTGTTAGAACTCGGTGTTGCGTACAACACACGCTATCACATTATTCAAAGAGAAGCGTACCGTAGAAGCTTGGGGTGTTACAGACATAGCCTGAAGGGCATTCCCGATCCCCATGGGTCGGCGACTAGCACCTGGCATCACACAACATGCAAGTTGGAATGATTTTACAACAAGATTGCGGAAGCAAAAGAAACAAGACAGTATGAATAAAAAAAGAAACTCTACTAGGAGTAATGTACCAGAATACAAGGAGGCACAAAAACCCATATTACAAAAACCCAATTACTAAAAAGGGAAAAAATAGCCCAAGAGCCCCTATGGACACAACTCACCAAAACCAAAGATCAACAGCTGGTTACGCCTACAATAGATATCTTCCCTTTGCTCGATCCTGGAAGAATAAAGTCTACAATCACCCAAAGGAAAAAGTAAGGTGTGAACCTAAGCCTAGTAGGATACCACCAAAGATTCTGTAATAGATTCCAAATATAGATTATCCAAAGAAAATATTTCAATTTTCAAATAAACAAGTTTCCCAAATCAAAAGCATATTCTAACAAAATATTCTATACATTTTCAAATGAGGGAAATAAATATTATAAGAAAAGGATTTACGATGATGGAATATTTCTAAAACAATGGCTTAAGCAAAATATTTATATAAAACAGTTTATATAAATTTAGTAGGCATGTACAACAGTTCAAAATCATTGGCATACATTTATATATCAAATATAAACAAACAAGCGAGCAACATGGTCATCTTCCAAAATGTACAATAGTATTAACTAGTTATAGGATTACGCACTCTCTATGTGAACTCAGCAAAATGTGTATACACACGTCCCTATGAAACTGGCCAAAGGGGACTCGTCACCGACCCGTCAGGGATTTGACCCGCCACAAGTATGTTTTTGAACGTTGTCGTAGCGTAGAGTGTATCCAAATAAACCACTAACTACCTACGTCTTGCATGCGCTCTTACATGATGGGTGAACTGTATTAAGAATGATTAAAATACGATCAATCCCATTATTCCATTTCAAAAGTTCCAATTTCATTCCATCTAAAACCAAAACAGGTATTATTCAAAACATGCCTTTTTTCGCAAGATAAAACCAATGGGTTTCTATAAAATCATTTTATTCCATTTTCACCAGTTTGAAATACATTCAAAACCAATTCCATAATTACAAAATTTATTCCCACAATTAAATTCAACAATTTAATTGAAACCATTTTCATCAAATCCACAATTTAAATCGGACAATTTCCATAAACACACCCAATTCAATGGAATTGGGGTTTCCAAAATTTCCATGCCAAAACCATTTCAAATATCTCGAATCACCTGAATCGAGTTTTATCAATTTAATTGAATGAAAACATGAGCAATTGAATTTAAATCATCAATTGAAATAAACCCAGAAAATACAATGTTAATAAATTTGGCATGTCGGGATGAAAACACCTACCTCGATGGTTTGGACCAAATACACAACGGAGGAGAAAGCTCAAGAAAACCGGGTTTCTTCTTCAATAACCAACCTTAGATCTATTCTCCTATTAAGATCAAGACCAAATCTCATCATATTTGGTACCACACACTTAATGCTACCCATAAGAGGTGTATATCTAATAAATCGAGAGAAGAAGAGAAGTAGATCTAAGTAGATCTAAGAAACAGATCAAGAACAATGAAGAACGATCACATACCTCAAGAATCCAGATTTGAATCACCAAGAGGAGCCTTTGGATCACCTCCGGAACTTTGGGAGAACCTTATCTGACCTTATGAGAAGAAAAATTCCGAGTTAGGTCTTCTTAGGTGAACAAACGAGGAACTTAGAGGAAAAACCGAGTGAGATCCACAATTTAAGGGTCTCATTTAAGTGGAAGCTTGGTAAGTTAGCATGGTTTGACAAACCGTACACTAGACGTGCAATAGCTACTACCTCGGCCACCCATCATGCACAGTTTGGTTGCACGGTTAGACAAACTGTGCACCACCACTGCACAAGCTACTTCCTTAACCTCCCTTCTCGCATGGTTTGGCTGCATGGTTTAACAAACCGTGCGCTGCCCGTGCACAAACCAAAGTCCCTTAGTTTTCCCTAAAAGTTCACCCAAACATACCCCAAGTCTTTACTTCCAAACAGAGTTACTAATAAACATCAAAAGATACCTGAAAACATAATATGATTTTACAACCTCTCCACTATATGATCTTTCTGTCCCCAGAAAGCCTATGAAGAAACCTCCACGTCAAAAAGATGAGGCCACTACTCTCTCAGAAGTGCCTCCCTTTCCCACGTCTCATGAGAATCAGAACCATGCTGCCAAAGTACAAGGACTAGGGGTATCATTTTCCCACAAAGTACCTTGGTCTCAGAATCATCAACCCTGACTGGTCATTCAGTAATAGATAAATCTTGATCAATCTCTAGATCACTCCACCTCACAACAAGAGATGGATCGAAGAGATAATTTCGTATCTGTGATACATGGAACATGTTTTGTATCAATTTCAGTTGTGGTGGTAGAGCTAGACGGTAAAAAACATTCCCTACAAGACCAACAACCTCAAAAGGTTCCACAAAATGGGGAGAAAGCTTCCCTTGCCTCCCAAGCCGTTGATGACCTAATCGGGGTGAAACTTTTAAGAACACCTAGTCACCAACTATGAACTATAAAGTTTTACGGTGATGATCAACATAAGAATTGTACTGACTCGGTGCTTTCAACATTCTCTGAAGAATCAACTGGATCTTTGCTGTCATCTCCTGGACCAAACTCTGTCCTACCAAAGAACTTTCTCCAATATATGACCATCATAAAAGAGATTTAGAAGGATGGACATAAAAATCCTCAAAATGAGCCATTTTGATCGCATACTATTAACTGTTGTTATAAGAAAACTCAACTAGCCCCAGATGATCATCCCAAGACCCACCAAAATCGAGAACACATGCACGGAGCATATCTGCAAGGATCTAAATAGATCTCTCTATATGGCCATTTGACTGTGGATGGTAGGTCATGCTCAAATGAACCTGAGATCCTAGTGCCTCCTAAAGGCCTCTGTAAAAGCAAGAAGTAAACTGAGGATCCCTATTAGAGACTATAGCAGGCAGAACTCTGTGAAAATGAACAATTTCTTTCACATTGATATTTCCCAACTCTTCAACTTTGGTTGTATCTTGAATAGGTATAATGTGAGCTGACTTGGTCAGCCTATCGATCACAACCCATATCGTGTTCTTATTCCTTTGGGTTTGAGGTAACCCAACCATAATGTCCATCAAGATTTCATCCCACTTCCATGTAGGGATTGGAAGTGGTTGAAGCAAGCCTGAACATTTCTGGTGCTCGGCTTTCACCTGCTGGAATGTATAGCAATGAGATACAGACTCATAAATGTCTCGTCTCATACCGGGACACCAGAACTGTCACTACATGTCATAAAACATCTTCATGGTTCATGGGTGCACAACCCACTCAGAGTTATGGCAATCCCCCATTACATCATTCCTTGTCGATAGCGGAACAACGTAATTGTTTCGATAACACAAAACACCATCTTTGGAGAACGACCACAGAGTGCCGGTCTCCCCACCATAAATAGACTCCCTAATGCTATGGAATTAATCATCTTGTTGTTTTTCCTGAAGAATTAACTCGAGGAGAGCAGAAGTCAACTGAACACTGGTTAAAGAAGCTTCATTCGCCTTCCACTGAACTCCAATATGCAACTGATCAAAAAGAGACATTAAACTCCACTCTTCTAAAGATTCTTTCACAGCCTATGATGGAAGTTTCGTGCTTAATGCATCTACAACTACATTCGCTATCCCCAAGGTATAGGGAATGTCAAAGTCAAAAGATTGCAGGTTCTCCAACCAAAGCCTTCGGTGAAGATTAAAATCTTTTTAAGAAAATATATATGTCAATCTCTTGTGGTCTGAATACACAGTAAACCATTCCCCATAAAGGTAATGTCTCTAAAACATAAGTGTGTTCATTACAGCTACAAGTTAAAGGTCATGGGTAGGATAGTTCTTCTCATGAGGCTTATGCTGAAGATACCCATAGGCAACAACAAGATTACCCTGCATGAGTACACATCCCAATCCTGAACCCGATGCATCACAGAAGACCAAATAACTTATCCCAGTCTCAGGAAGAGTTAACACCGGCACAGTAGTCAAAAGACGCTTTAGCTCAACAAAAGATCTTTGACATTTATCATTACAGGAAAACTTCAATCCCTTTCGAGTCAGAGCAGTCATTGGAGAATCTAAATTTGTGAATTCTTTAAAAAACCAGTGATAATATCCTGCTAAGCCAAAGAATCACTGAATCTTGAAAACAATTCATGGTTGTTCCCAAGTCCTAACACCATTCACCTTTTCAGGATCAACTGATATTCCTTGTTTTGACATGACATGTCCCATGAATTTCAATTCCCAAATAAATAAATTTCACTTTGAAAGCTTGGCATAAATTCGGTTATTCCTTAAAAGACTCAGAACTGTTCTCAGATGATGCACATGATCCTCCTCAGACAGGGAGTAGACAATAATGTCATCCACAAAGACTACCATGAATGTATCTAGATACTCACAGAAAGGCCTGTTCATCAAAGCCATGAAAACTACAGGAAAATTTGTTAGGCTGAAGGTCTTAACAATGTACTAATAATGGCCATACCTACTTTTAAAAGCGGTCTTATGAACGTCAGATTCATTTATCCTCAACTGATGGTAACTAGATCGAAGATCAATTTTTGAAAACCACTCTTCCCCATTCAATTTATCAAAAAATAATCAATTTGTGGTAACAGATATTTGTTCTTTATCGTAACTCGATTGAGCTTTAGATAATCAACACATAAGCGAAGGGAACCATCATCCTTCTTTGCGAAGAGAACAGGTGCGACCCAAGGTGACACACTCGGGTGTATAAAACCTTTCTATATAATATCATATAAATGAGACCTTAGTTATTTTAGTTCAGCTGGAGCCATTCGATAAGATATAATAGAAACTGGTTGAGTACAAGGCATTAAGTCAATAGAGAAATCATCTTCCCTTATTGGTGGAAAACTAGAGAATTTAGAAGGAGACCCGTAGGGAAACTCAGCAACGACGGGAGGAAGATCACCACACATTGAATCTCTCTCCATATCAAAAGCAAACGCTGATATAACTTTCCCCAATTCTGGATAAGAGGGTACATCTCTTCTTGACCTTGGGTCCCATTCTCCTTGTAAAACAAGGGGCACACCACTGGGTGTGGTAAGGTAAACCCATCGAAGATAATAATCGATCTGGGATTTATTGGCAATGATGCAATCCATCACAAAAATGACATCAAATGATTTCATGTCAAGAACCAAGAAACTCAAAGAATGATCAACATCTGATAGAGAGAAGACATAAGCTAGACTACGGAGACCCTTCTCTCTCATTATACCAAGGGGTGTAGTAATATCCATCGCAGAAGATAAAAGATCCATAGGTAGATTAAGCAGATTAACAAGACGAGGTGAAATAAAAGAGTAAGATAAAACTATATCAAAAAGAGTTGTCACTAAAGATGAATCTATAGTAATGGTACCTCTCACAGTTGGAGGACATGTATCAGCTACCTCTGGAAACTCTTCCACTGTGTGAAGAAGCTTCGTCCCAGATGCCTGTGGCTGGAACCCTTTTGTACATGAAGCATTTGATTGCCCTGGAGTTTCTGGAGGTTCTGATGATCCTGTTCCACCACGTGGAGTAGAGAAGTGATGGTATAATCTATGTACGTGCCCTAAAATTCTACAAGAGCTATAGTTCTTGGGTGCCTCAGTGAAAACCCTCTTAGAATTTCCTAGCTTCCCACACTGATAGAAAGTCAAAGAATCCCTCCTGGTGCCACCGGATGTCGGGGATGACTCTACTATCGAGAACTACCATGATAAAAGTCATTCTTCCGTTTTCCTTTAAAGGAGCCCATGCTTCCAATAGGTGGGAGAAGAACCTCCTCCAACACTGACTTTCCTTCCAAGTCCATCTCAACCATCATCGCCTTATCCAGCACGTTAGCATAAGTGGGTAGCATCAGTAGGAAAACATGATAACGAAGATCTGATTGAAGTCCCATCTCGAATCGATGAGCCTTCATCCTCTCATTAGATACAATCTCAGGAGCAAACTGAACCAGCTCAAAAAAGCGATTTGAGTACTCAGTCACTGTTTTTTTGGTCTCCTCAAGCTTGAAAAACTCCACAGCCTTGGCCAACACCATTGATTCTAGATAGAAATGGTTAGTGAAAAGAACCCTAAAGTCTTTCCACTCCAAACCCTCATGTTTCCCATCCTTCACCATTGTTTCCCACCATCTCCTACTTGGTCCATCCAGTTAAAAGTTGGCACACTTCACCTTGATCACATCAGGTGCCTCCAAGAACCCAAACAGAGTAACAAGGAAAACTATTTTTAATAGAAGGGATTAACAAGATTTGGATTCCAATCTATCCAAATAAAAATAGGGAGAATACTAGAACTAATCCACAAGTCATATTTTCCTTTCAAACCCTGGTGAAATAAGGTTCATTGCAGTGAGAGCTGGCCATGCACTCAATCACAACTACCTCCCACGTCCTGACAAGAAAACTCAAATTCATACTATCATCAAGGCATGATGCTCAACCTACCTCTGATACCACTATGTCACGAACCAGCCCGGGTACCCTGGTAACCCGATAACTGAGCCGGCCCTGACATAGCCTGAAGTGCATTCCTGATCCCCACAGTTTGGTGACTAGAACCTGGAATCACGCAACATACAAGTGGGAACAATTTTTCCGCATGAATGTGGAATCTAAAGAAACCAGATAGTATGCATAACAAAAAGAAACTCCATTGGGAGTAATGTACCAGAATACAAGGAGGCACTGAAACCCAAATTACTACAACCCCTGTACAATAAAGGGGAAAAACATCCCCAACCTCCCTAAGTACCCAACTTACCAAAACCAAAGATCAATAGTTGCATATTCCTCCAAGAGGTCTCTTACCATTGCTCGATCCTGGAAGAATAAAGTCTACAAACACCCAAAGGAAATAGTAGGGTGTGATCATAAGCCCAATAGGATACCACCAAAGATTCCTTAACAGATTCCAAATATAGATTATCCAAAGAAAAGCCTTCAATTTTCAAATAAAAAGGTTTAGAAAATCAAAAAAAAATTCTAACAAAATATGCTATACATTTTCAAATGAGGGAAATAAATATTTTAAGCAAAGGCTTTACAATGATGGAATATTTCCAAAACAATGGCTTAAGCGAAAAATTTTTATAAAACATTTTATATAAATTTAGCAGGCATGTACAACAGTTCAAAATCATTGGCATAAATTTATATCTCAAATATAAACAAACAAGCGATCAACATGGTCATCTTCCAAAAGGTACGATAGCATTAACCAGTTATAGGATTCTACACTCTCTATGTGAAATCAAGAAAATGTTTATACACACAAGTCCCTATGACACTAACCAAAGGAGACTCGTCACCAACCCGTCAGGGATGTGACCCACCGCATGTATGTTTTAGAAAGTTGTCGTAGCGTAGAGTGTATCCAAATAACTCACTAACTACCTAAGGCTTGCATGTTCTATTACATGATGGGTGAAATATTTTAAGAATTCTTAAAATACGATCAATCCCATTATTCCATTTCAAATGTGCCAATTTAATTCCATTTAAAACCAAAGCAGGTTTTATTCAAAACATGCCTTTTTTAGAAGATAAAACCAATGAGTTTCTATCAAATCATTTTAAGCCATTTCCACCAGTTTTAAATCCATTATAAATCAATTCTAACAATACACAATTTATTCCCACAATTAAATTCAACAATTTAATTGCAACCATCTTTATCAAATCCACAATTTAAATTAGAAAATTTCCAAAAACACACACAATTCAGTAGAATTGGGGTTTTCCAAATTTCTATGCCAAAACCATTTCAAATATCTCGAATCCTCGGAATCAAGTTTTATCAATTTAATTGGAAGAAAACATGAGCAATTGATTTTAAATCAACAATTTAAATTAACTGACAAATACAATGTTAATCAATTTGGCAAGTCAGGATGGAAACAACTACCTCGAAGGTTTTGACTAAAAACACAACGGTCGAGAACGCTCAAGAAAACTGAGTTGCTTCTTCAAGAACCCACCTTAGATCTCTTCTCCTAGCAAGATCAAGACCATATATCATCATATTTGGTACCAAAAACTTAGAGATACCCATAACAGGTGTAGATATAAAAAACCCCGAGAAGAGAAGAAGTAGATCTAAGTAGATTTAAGAAAACGATCAAGAACGATAAAGAACGATCACATACCTTAAGAATACCGATTCGATTCACCCAGATAAGCCTTTGGATTTCCTCTGGAATGATGGGAGAACATTATCTGAGATTAGGAGAAGACAAATCCAGAGTTATGGCCGCATAAGAGGAAAAATGAGGCACTTAGAGGCAAAACTGAGTGAGATCCACAATTTAAGGATCTCATTTAAGTGGCTGCACGGTTAGTTCGCACGGTTTGACAAACTGTGCTCTTTCCATGTGTTAGCTACTGCCTAGGCCACCCTTCATGCATGCTTTGGCTGCATGGTTAGGCAAATTTTGCCCCTCTTGTGCGGAAGCTACGACCTTAACCTCCCTTCTCGCACGGTTTGGCTACACTGTTTGACAAAGTGTGTGCCACCCATGCACAACCCAAAGTCCCGTAATTTTCTTCAAAATATCACCCAAACGTACCCCAAGTCTTTAATTCAATACAGAGGTAATTATAAACATCAAAAGATAACTGAAAATGTAACGTGATGTTACAGTGTATGTGGTGTGGAACATTGTCACACCCTAACCATGAATGCCTGTTATTTTATTCTTTTATCGGTCTCGTATTGATTGAATGCGGTTTAGTTGGGTCCCTATTTTAACTTTTCTGAAGTCTGAGGTTTTTTGTGGGTCTTCGGCCGGTGTAAGATCATCGTATTGTTAGCTGTGACGGTGAATTTGGTCCTAGTGAATGTGCGGTGGCGGGACACATCAAATAAATAATAAATTAAGTAAATCAATTAAGTTAATTGAAAACGGAATCCAAATAAAAATTTTGTATTGATAAAACAACGTTACAGTTTGAATTATAATAATGATAATATTCTTGCACAAATTGTTATTTTATTTTTATTTAATCTAGTAATAATACAATTATTATTAAGTTTTTATAAATATAATTATTATTTAAAATTAAATGTAATAAAATTATCATTTTATTAACTTTAAGTTTGTTATTAATTTATTTTTTTGTTATTAATATTGTTTTTATCATTTCGTTATTGATATTATTAACATTATTATTATTGTAACATTGATCTTATTATTATTATTACTATTTCAAATAAAATGGATAATAAATTATATTTATTAATTTTTTGATTAATATTTATTTCTTTTATTGTTATTTTATAATTTTTAATTGTTTTTTTAGAAACCATAAACCTACCCCTCATTCCATCACCCCCCGACCTGCGGCGTCTTGTGCGCTCCACACCTGCACGTCACCATTGGTCCCCCCTTTCTCCTTCACTGTTCTGTGCCGCAAGCCCCTACCCAGTGCTCAACCTCACCTCCTACTACTCTGATTCTTCTGGAATGGCCTTCACCATGCGCGGTCTCCCACTCCAGCAGATCACCTCCCACCGCTCTGCCATTCAACGCAGCTCCCCCTCTCGGCCCGAGCTCCCACCACCCCGCTCACCTCTCCCCACACACCCCCTACCCTCTCCTGCCTCCCGCCGCATCGTGCTCCGGTAGTGCTTGCCTCTTATGATGCCACCCTTCTTCTGCTTCCAGCACCTGCCTCCTACCGTGTTTGTCTAAAAATAGTATTTTGGTTTATGCACTTTTGTGTTATTTTATAAGTGTGTGATATGGGTTTTTTTGGGTTTAAAGTAATGGGTGTATCTATACAATTTGGTTTAAAAATATTTGGTTGGCTTTGGAGTGTTCCTCTTGGTTTGGCCTGGTAGGCCCTTGAAACATGCTTGGGTGAGTTGTTGGAAAATGAAAGGGGTGTTTGCAAATTTTGGGGTGTGTTTGGGTGAAAGTGGAAGTCAAAGCTCGTTTGGAACTTTCTTTAGTGTTGTTGTTTTAACTTTACTTAAAGTGAAAATGGGAAGGTTTTTGGTAAATGTTTTATTTAAAGGTTCATTTGGCCACGTTTGTATAAAGATTGTATTTGTTGTTTTTTTAATGGGTTAATAAATTTTTTGATAAAAGGATAAGCATTTTGGAGATAAAGGCCCATTTGGCACTTTAGATTGGATGTTTACAAAAGGTTTGATATGTCTGAATTGTATGAGGCTCGTTTGGCATCTTTGAAACTGTGTGTTTGGAAAACCCCTCTTCAGTTAGGCCCCTTGCCTCGTCTTTCAATCATGTGATAGGAGGGTCCTCGGTATGGGCCTCCTTTTGAGAATATTTATTTTACGGCATGGGACTAACCTTTAGGTGGTTGGGGTTGTGATGGATTTTGTCGTGTGTATGATTATATATATATGAATTGTTATTTGAATGTGTGGCACACCTCTTTGTGAACATAACACGAAATGATAGCATAGAGAGGGGGATTACTAAGAACATTTGTTGCACTAGTTTAGATTATGCACTGGCTGGTGGCCCATAGTACGAATGACACTCTGCTAAGGGATTGGTCCCCTCAGTTAGGCCATGTAGGTCAACACCGGGTGTTATGGTGTTATGACGTCATCCAGAGTATGCATGCCTTCAGGATGAGTCACATGTATAGTACGTTCTAGTCTTCCTCAGAGTTCCTAGGTTTTTTTTGGTCCATTGATACGAGCACTATTTGTACCATTTCCCTTGTTGTGTGTGGAATCATACCCTTGAACATGGTTTTGGTGTTTTCATGGAAACATTTTGTGTGTAAGGTTGGTTTTAAAATGAACATCAAAGTAGCTATTTTGAAAACGTTTTTGTGAGCCCCTATTTTGTTTTCTTTTTCTTGTTTTTTTATTATACGGTAAATGGAATTGTGATTGTTAGTTTTTGAAATGTAGTGTAAATATGAAAACATTATTCATATAACTGTAGTTCAAACTAGTATTTTTGGGCTGTTTTGGAATTGGAAAATGCATGGATTCTGTGGTTTACTTTTGGCATTCCGACTGAGCATTTTAATGATCACTCCTATCTTACCTTTTCAGATACAGGTTCATCTATTTAGATTAGGTTCTTTTTTGGTCTGCCCATGTGAGGGAGACTGTTATTTGTTGGAGGTGACCAAGAGGTGATGTGAAGGTATGTGCAGCATTGTTTTCTTGCCACAGCTAGTTTTATTTCTCTTTGTTTATTCTATTAATTTATTTGTCTTCCTTTTAGGGGGAAAATAATTCACACATATTTATTTTTGATGCATGGCACTAGTTTCCAGCCCGTGGGGATCGGGAACACCCCTCGGGCCATGCCGTGGGCCGGCTCGGGTGACCAATTTAGGGTCGAACCGGGTTGGTTTGTGACAGGGATTGATAAAAGGGTTTAATTTAATCACATTAATTAATCAAATAGTTTGTAAACATGATTATCCAATCAAATCAAACAATAATTCTAAATTCCTACCGAAAGAACCCCCTCACATTGTCTGGCCGGACAGTTTGGCTAATCTTGAAAATCCCATGCTAAAAACCACTTTCAAGAAATTCAATTATGGAATATTGAAATTTGGATCCTATAGAATGTTTAGAAAAAAAAATTTGATTCCTCTAGGTCCACTGTAGAAGCGTCATTATTTTTTCTATGGGATGCATGGTTTCAGAAAAGTTGTTCTCCCTTTGACCCTTCCCATATTTTTAGGTTTTGGGGTCAAACAAACCAAAAACTCGACATAACACCCTATAAAACTCTAGGGAATTAATCCAAGTTTAAAAAAATATTTTTTCCAAACCTTATAATTTCTTTATAAATCTTGTTTTATGAATCATCCATCCACCATGCTAAAATTCAGGTTACTTCAAAAAAATTCAGCCTCTCAAAAAACACAGGACACTACAAACACCCGACCATAAAACTTATCATTATCGAAAATACTTGGGGGAATGAGAGAAACATTACACATCCAACATGAGATATGATGTTTATTTCAATTTAAATGTTTAATTTCCAAACACCTAATGTACCTTTCAAAAATCAATTTATTTTTATATACATAAGTCGTAGAAACTTGAGCCAACACTCATAATCTGAATGAAACGTTGAGGTGATGTGTAACCATGAAATAGTAACCCAAGATAAGATCATGTCATCATTTCATTAACTAATAAACCTATGAAACTCCCCACCATATGTTCTAGATTTTGAAAGTCCAATTTTGAGTCAAGGTATCTCAACCTTTCAAATTGTTTATTTAATTTTTCCCATTACGCTCTAACGACGCACTTGATATGATTCTTAATTAGATCGAAACGATTATTCCAAATTAAGATCATTTAGCCTTGTTGATCCAAAAACACCATGAAAACCTTAACCAAAATTATCTTTTGCAATTATATCATCTAGACAACATTCCATGAAGAAGTTACTCACTAACCACCTTGAACAAAACTAGAGGAAAAAAGTCATGCCATGACTGATTGGATATTCTCAAAATGCTCTTCTTAGACTGTATAGGTATCATAAACCAAAACATGATGAATTTTCATTGGAAAATTTCATTTCATTTGAGCATATCCTCGAAATCCCATAACCATCTTCAAATGAAGTCTCATGCCAAAATTTCATTTAGGATGTACTGCCTCATCAAGAGCGTGGGAGCATATCCAACACAGCACCATCGGATCACCACTCTATAAAACATCCCATACGATCCTGAATAATGTATTGGGTAACCTAAATATCAGGAACATGAGTCCCATTAACTAATATGACATATTCCATACTCTAGTGTTTACATGTAATATGTCAGTACAAAGCCATACATCCACATATTAGGAATGTTAACTAAGTCCAAAGCAGCATTCGCTAGGAATCTAGGTAAATGTGTGGGGTATAGTTCATGATTACTTTTAAAGAATTTGTATATTGGAACCCATGTATCAATCAGGGATAACCATGACTCATTATCAACCTCTATTCCAGTGTGAAACTGTGATGTATCCCATTTAACGAAGTATAATAGAAATTTAATTTTGCACGGTGTATAATTGACATTCTCTCAGTGTATTGGTAATGATGTCAGGATAGGGGACACGATCTTAAAGAAATAAGGGTACAATTATAAGATTCAAATGATTTACCTAAAATGATCTATGACACTCCCACTTCCCCAGATAAAATGTTCTCAGTATGGTTCCTAACAAACCATATACAGACTATGCAAAAAAAATCAAATCAAATACCCTTGGTCTGACTCATATAGAGAAGCTCAAATGCCCCATCCAAAACATCATCATTACCTGATCAAAATGTCTTTACCACCCATGGAATCTTATGATCATTCAGGAATAACCATTTAAGATCACTCCTACCAATGATGTTTTCAATGGTAATGTACCCATCCAACATACCATTGTTGTAATGCCTCAGAAGCACCAAATATCGAAAGATAAGAATCTTAAAGGGAATCTAAAAGTATTACTAAATACATTCAAGGGGTATTTTACAATTGTTTACCTTCTAATTGGAATGAAAAATATTACCCAGATTGATGTGACACTCCACGCCTTAGGAGTGTTCTAGTTGTTAAATTTAGTAAAAACAAAATGTCATTCCACGGAACAGACTCCATCAACAACTGTATATTGGTTCTACATATAACCAAAATTATTTTGGAAAGATTTAAACAAAAATTAAAATATATAACAGACACATAAAATTGTTCTTTATTTATTTACTCTCAGCATACACATGACACTCCTTACAAGTTATGTACACACACACAACATAGCATTGGGCGTAAAATCCCAAACCAGCCAACCAAAATGTCAAAAACACATGATCCATTTTAAAAAATCATCTTCAGCATAGAAATGAGTTTGATTATACCTTTATTCCCAGGTCACACTTCATATGAAATGACATATGATTAATAGAGTAAAAGCTGAAAATTAAAACAACTACCAATGAACTCTTACGGCTCACTAAATAATTTTAGTAGCTCGACGCATACCAAGTGTATCAATACATAATACCATGATATTTCACCATGAAAAATCATGAATTCCTTGATAATATCCAAACGGGGAATCAGCCCAATGAGTTCCATATCTGATGGAATATAAAAAGAATCATACCCAAGTCATATTATCCCTCATGACTACAAAATGGGATGGCAACCGAATGAGTCTTCCAACACTGAAGAGGAAAAAGATGAAGGGTCACATGACCTACTACACAGTTCACCATTCCTTAAGCCTGTCAATCCCACTAAAACTACCCATTAAAATATGCTCATTCATATAACTAGGTATAAAATATCACAAGACCACCCATCAAACCCATGGTGTTGATTTGGAAACTAAGAGTCCTACATGGGACCACAACACCAGAAAAGTATCACACACATGAAATGACTAACAATAATATATCTTGTATTAAAGGTTTTGATGGTGCTACCAACCTTGGGATATCCCCTTAAAAAATTAACAAATCATCGAGACCATAGATGGGTCCTAATAAATTGGCCACTGGGATCCACCACATATCTTTCTGGTTCTAGCTATGAAAGAATATCCCTACAGGTAATTCTCACACACCCATTTTAATGCAAGATCAAGGAACACCGAATCTAACCTTACATTAGGGTTAATGATAAAAAACTTTCATATTTTTATATTTAAGATAATAAATTTTTTTACATTTTATCCTCAAACATTTAATGCCTAGTTTAAACCTTTAGTATCGGTCAAAAGTAAAACATGATTTGGTGCTTTATTTTTTTAAATCTATAAGGAATCATAGACAAGTTATAGTATATTTACTTTTAAAAAGTTATTATTTAACATACATCCCATCATATTTAGGAAATTTATCATAAAAATTCCTTTATCCATTTATAATTATCTATAAGGTTCTCTCAATTGGGAATAGTTAAATAAAATATCCATTGAAATATATAGAATAGAACACTATTTAGGTCGTAATAAGAATTTTAAATAAAAGAGGACTCATAAATAATTACATTAAAAAGAAGAGAACTGTTCTGTATTAGTTAAGGAGGTTTTTGGTCAATTAAATTCCACCATATGTCTATATGTTAACCAGTATTGGAAGATGCTGACACATTAAATGAGAATCCTTATATAGCATAGGTATAACCCCATGAGGATAAATCCTAAGGAATAAAAATATATATGCAACATATGAGGGTCCCGACCAGTGAGAAATAAAGGAAACCCACAAGGTTCCCATCAAGACTTTCTGAGCACATCAATATGCATCCTAAAACATGTTAAACATAAAATTTTAAAACAACCTTGGTGGTTTCATCTGATAATAATTTATCACCATGAACAACCTACATGGGTAATGTAAGGTCAGTCCCATCACTATATCTGGTCAAAACAGCCTACATGGTTCATGTCGTGGAAAAAGTCTATAAACAACTAATTTAAACTAGATTTAAAGTTTACCATATTTTACATTTTCACATTAGTTACTTTATATATATTAAGAACATAATGATGGTTTGATTATATAGGTAACCAATTTCAAATTTATAAACATCCCTTTGACATTATTAATTTAAAATTGGATCCCATTTAACCATATCCAACATGTTGAGTCACGTTATATGAATGGTTCATGGATTAAAAAATGTTTGTTAAAGTTTCACCATCAACCTATGTGATAAAAAACCGTTTAGGTTGATGTTAGAAATTTAATTTCAAATTATATATAAAAACTAATACTATGTATGCTATCATAAGAAATAAATATTGGAAACATCCCATGTAAACACAAAATCATGTAAATAAAATATGTAAGGATACTACATATGTAGGGATATCACCCAATATTTAAATATATTTAAATAATGCTAGTTATCAAAGAAAAAATCGAATGTAATCAAAACAAAATTCAATGTAGAAATCATACTATATAAATTAAAAATCATGTTAAACAAGAAAACATGATGATGAAATACCTATGTAGATATAAAACTAAGCATGATTCACATAACATGGTATATAACATGCATGTTAATAAACATGCAGGGAACATTGATAAATCTGAAACTGCTTAGTAATTCAATCAACAAGGCATGGAATATACATGGCATGTGAATCACTGTTTTCCTAAGATGATCAATGTAATGCTACTTCTTTCCCATAACAGGCAATGAGTAAATAATAAAATTTCATAAATCAATAATCAATGGAATTTTTACTATTCTCTCATGGTGAAATAATAATAAACTATAATAGAAAACAACATGAAAATTAATCCAATACTTGGATACATAAACTTTTTCCCAAGTGTGGGTTGATCACTCCCAAACAAGAATATTTACCAAGCACCACAATATTCTGAGTCTCATGTCTACCAAACCCAAATTGGAATCTAAAGGAAACGAAAGCTCTGATATTTTTTTGTATCATGCATGCCTGACTAACTATGAACCTAGTAGTTGGGTTAGTCACCACATGGACTCAAGCGTTCTACCCCATACACCAAAGGCTACTGACTAGTAGTGATTTTATAATAGTGGTATCATGGGGAAACTATAACTTCATGATCTGAGTAGCACAATAGTATAATAAATAATAAATTAACCACTCAACATAGGAATAGGTACACTTAAATGAAAATGAAACTGAAAATAAAATGAATAATTAATAAAATGACTTAATGAGCCTGGCCAATGCCAAATACATCCATACATGCAATTAAATGTGATTCTAAATAATCTTGTGTAAGAAAATGTGTTTGGAAATACAGTACAATACAACATAATCTATAAAATGTAATAAGATACCTTTGGCTAACTCCAATGGAATCATGAGTAGTGGATCATTCACGTTCTCCTAACTCTTGATTATAATGCACAACACAAGAAATGATCCCTGAACCTAAAAACATGTGATTTGATCAGGTACCCCACTTCAATGGTTTCCCAAGTAGGGTGTTAGATATAATCAGTATGACACAACCAATTATGTTTAAATTTAATACAATTTTTGAGTAAAAAATATATTAGTGTGCAGGCATAATGAAATTATAGGAAATAAATAAATAAATTTAACAAGTTTGGGATCATGTTCCTCAATGAAACTTGGCTGACTATACATGATTAAACCTAAGTCAAAATGTCTCAATCAAAGGTGAACCTATACAAATATGTTATGGATTAGTATAAAAACAAGTGGCTAGAATGGACCAATCATAGACTTGTGATTTTCCTTAGTGAATTATTCCTTAGATAACATCTATGTAATCTTAGTATTTAATATTTAGATCATCAATATAATTGAATAAGAGGAACCCGATGTCTATAAAAATTGATACAAAAACAATTCATGAGTAATGATCTCAGGTAATTATAAATATTCAACACTATACGATTCCGTCCAACACAACCAAAAATTGGAATCTTGAGTATCACTCCCTGGATGTTTTCATGTTATGAATAAACCTTCGAGTATGACCCAATTATCAAACATAGGGTACCTAAAATCACCCATGGCCTGGTATAACCATCGATACACCAATCCCTTAAACTGTGTCTCCCTTAAGGAAATGACATCACCCATACGGAGGTAGAGCATAATGCACAGTGAGACCATCTATGGCATACCATGTATCAGTCACAGTGCTTCACAACTCATGTAACCTATGATCCCATCCAAGGAATCCAATAAATTGAGACCTCTGTATCTACAAAGGTATATATAATCTCAAATATCCTATAAGACTGTCCATAGAGTTCCAAAACAGAACATTAGTGTCGCTCAAGGTGTATCACAATTAATTCAATCATTTAATGTTTAATTAACTATGTAATGTGATTCCATTATGGATTCATCGACATAATTAAAGTATAAGGGATTGTATTTGGACATGTACATAATAATTAAACACAACAAGGAAAGTATTCTTTTTTAGGTCCACACTCATTTACCATTTTATTTAAAGGATACCATAGTCCATTTACAAATGATTTCAATTTTCACTATTCTTTTAATAACAAATAAGAAGGTCATGGAAGGGTACATGTACAAAAATGTAATTGGAGCCATGTGATCTTCTCATAATAAGTAAACACCCTAAATGAAAAGGTTATAATATTAATCATGATAATAGGTATGCGACCCCTAATTATCAATTTATTTGAATAAGATAACTGGTTAACCCCCTTAGTTGGTGGTTTAGTCACTATGAGATAAAATAGTGGGTAGATAAACCCTTCAAAATTTCAAATAATCAAATCATTACATTTTATAAGAAATTGAACCTCAATGAAGTGTTTTATTAGAACACAAATAGTTAATTAAATTCTTTATAGGGATACAACCATATGTGAGGTTAATAATTGAGGTCCATGAACATAAAAAATCCAATTAAATATATAATGGATACTATAATTAGGGAATTGGGTTCTACATAATTAATTTCATAATTAGAATGTCTCTAATTGAAATACTTGCATTCGGACAATGGTTTAATTTATAAATCAAAAGAAAACATTGAGGGAAAATATTTAGACCACTTACCCTATAACAAAGAAGATTCAGTCATCGAATATCGATCCTTGATTCGATATGGTTTTAGAGAAAACAAAGAAATGGATGAACACAATGAAAATAGGTAGAATTATATCACCCCCAAAACAATACACTAAGAGAGTATTAAACATGGATTTCTTCATTATGAATTAATATCACCCCTTTATTAATATATTGTGACCAATGATAATCAATTTTTACACTAGATATAGGAGTTAGATGGAATCCTTGAGGATGAGAGGAGGGGAGCTCAAGCGGCTACCTCTAGTGCGCATGAAGGATAACGAAAAGTGGGGGAAAAATAAATAAGGGTTTGAGTGAAAATTATTAAATTTAAACCATTTAATTAGATGAATGGTTTATCCATAGTATTTTCAAGGATGTGCACCAATTGTGCTTATGTCACATCCCATGGAACCCCCACACACTGGATGGCCACGCGGTTTAGATAACCATGAGCAGTCCATGAAAAAGACCATTTTCAAGGAAATAAAATTTGTTGTAAAACCATAAGTATCCCCTCACATGTTTAAAGAAAACCATTCGATTCCTATATTCCCACTGAATCAACCACAAATTTTATCCAAGGGCTAAATGGTTTCAGACATATAGTGGGCCCTTGTTAGGCTTCTTGGATTTTGATGTTTTAGGTTTTGGTGCTCCCAAAACTCGACAAGACACTCGAGGAAACTCTCAATCTATAAAAAAATTCTAAAAACACATTTATGTCTTTCTACTCGTAGAATGTCATTCCCATGCTCATTTTGTAAAACGACCCATCCACCAAGATGAAATTCAAGTTCCTTTAAGAAAATTTCTACTAGTAAAAAAATGTGGGATGCTACAAAGAGAACTTCCACATGTAGTATTTTTTTACTAACCCCTAAAATTGAAGTGAAGCCATTATTGATTCCAATGAAATAATTTTATTTGTATTATTTGAGGAAAATAAAATGTTCAGCAGCATCCACCAATGTAAGAGTTGGATACCATTTGTGGGTATTGTCATGGTGGTGATAATGGTGTTGATGAGGTGGGTTATGTCTATGGAAGTGATCAAGACAAATCTAATTTTTAATAATATCCAAACCATTGAATGATATATACATTTACAAATTAGCTGGTGAGTATACTAACACATGTCCAAATGTGATGTGAAATTCAGAATGAATTTTTATTTTTGATATAGGGAATGTTTCATTTCAGAACTGAGAATGCGCATGAAGTTATTTGTGTTTTAGTATCCAAAAATTGTGTTTCTAGATATGATTTAGGTTTCATGGACACCAAGGGTTTCTGGTAAAAAATTAGAGAAGTTATGGGGGTCTTAGAAAACTAGAAAACTGTAACAGTAGTCTATCATTGTTTAAATTGTTATTCACAACGTGGAGGGTGTATTCTAGGGGAAAAATTTGAAAATTCATTTTGGGAACATATATGTCATGTTGTGACAAATTTCCAACAAATATTTAAAATAATATCTATGACTGGATCATCCCCAATTTGTTTTCCAGATGAATTATGTGCATGGTAGGGCTTCAATATGATATCTCCCTCCCTCTTTTCTTCACCATTCATAGTGATTTTTGGTGTGTTCTATAAGTAGTTATAGATGGGTTAAACCCCCATATCATTTTTTCTCCCTATTTTTTGAATGTTTTTTATTATTTGATTTTAGGATTTATATTTATTTCCACTAGATCATTGTAGAACTCACCCTGATTGATGGGGGTTCCATGTATCCTTTCTAATAGATGTCTTGATATGATAACCACTCAACATAAAACATAATTTTGATAATTTATGTTACTATGGTGATGTTTATAATAATTTTTTTGGTGAAATTTATTTATTTTTTTCTTTATAATGAGCATAGAAATTGATAATTTTGTGTAGTAAAGGTTCAGGTGCTTGTTGGGATTGGAACACACCACATTTATGGAAGTTTTAGTGTGATAGAATGACCTCATGAGATTTCAATCATTATAAATGTTTAAATAAATTTGTTTAATTAATTATAATAAGATATAATTAATTAATTTTAATTCCTTTATTTAAATAGGGCCTTATGTGGTTGGACGATGACCAATGGATGAGGGGTTGAGGTTGTGAAGTTTTACACAGTTTTGGTTCAAATAGGGAAAGGGAATTATCTATTGTTTGCGGTAGTTGACCTTATTCATCTAAATTTAGGTATTATGAATTTATTTATATGAATTTGGTATGTATGTAAATTAATACATTAGGTAGTTTTCCACTTAAAATTGTTTAAATTATTTAAATAAAGTTAACTCCTAATATTAAATTTCACATGGTGCCAAGGGCCCCAACAAAACGACATGTATTGGATAGAAAACTCAGTCATAAAATATTGATAACATAAAATGAATCTAGTTACATGGGATATAGAAACCCCATGATTCATGTGAATTAATAAATATGAAATGAATTGGGTGTGGTTTTTATAGTGATAGGTAACCTAGTGATCTCTAGGTTGAGAAGAGTTTTGAATGTCATGCATGGCCAATTGGTTTTCCATACAAGATTCCCTAGATCCATTATGCTCAATGAGGATTCAATTGAGAAAGTATTCCTCCCCATCTATAAATGGAATACATGGGTGGTTGTACCCTATAGAGACTAGTAGAGGGGTATTGTGTTTATGAAAACCCACGACGCCTGGGAAAGGGTATAGTATTAATGACATCTCCCATGTGTGACATTCCTAGGATTCTATAGCGGACTCAATGAAACCAGGGGACCCTAGTAGGTTTTCCAATGACTTACAAATTTAGAGAGAGGGAGAATATGTTAGTCGATATAGATGGTATTTGGTGTAACCTTAGAACCAATAACAATGATATAATCCTAGGGGTGTGTGGATAGAGGTGTTGGGTAAGGAATTTATTCAACCCCTAACTTGAACATATGATTTCACATAGTTAAATTAGATGAAAGTATAGATGCATAAAAATGATTTCTATGACCCGTCCTATGGGCCTAATGAGATGTGATGGTGATGTTTTGGATACACAAAGGTGCTTACTGGGATCTGAATTTTTAGCCAAATGTGATGATTGGGGTTTTGTGAGTAAAGATATGATGCCATCGTAGATTCCAACATATGATTATTGGGACCAAACTCTTGAGGCACAAAAGAATTTTCCGGATTTTAGGATTCAATATCAGGTCTGTATATGAAGCTATGGATTCCATGGGTCCCAAGGATACCTAGGATTTCTAGGATCTAGCCATTTTGGAATGTGGATTTTGTTATGATCATTATTATGGGATTCTTCTGTAACCCCTAGTATCTGGTTGGTTATTCTAGTGTCACTACATGTGTCTATTTCTGATTATAGTGATGCATGTGATCTTTCCATTTAGCATAGTGACATAGAAGATGAATACAATTAAATGAATACTCAAGAAGCCTAGGAATCTGTTTTGAGATATATTTTATAACTGTAGTTTGGATATATTTTTAGGATTCATAAGATATAGATATTGAGCCGTTGATGATGAGGTATTTCTTTAAATAAAAATGAAATTCAGGTATTCATAGCATACGCCCTAGGATCTGATATTTATAAGTTTGAAAATATTTTGTAATGTTATCAGAGACACCTTGATGCTACATTGAAAAGGTATATTCAATAAAGGTCATTGGACCTAGAGATCCACAATTGTATATTTATTTATTATCTCAATAGTTGTTCATTATTAATTGGAGTGTTCCAAATGAAAAAACCCAAACATACTAGTTAGGTATGTGACTATATTAATGGTTCCCTACTGATTTATGTACTAACACCTTTCTTGGGTGGTCATGACAATTGGGTACCAAATATGATCTCCCACTTGTTCTCCGTCAAAATTTGTGGAGTGGTCTAGTAAGATATTTATGATTTAATTGAGGTGGATCGAGTGGGATTATATACAGTTATTGATGAGAAGACTAGGGATGTGGATGAATCAACTATACTTTTATTCAATTCTTTTATTATGTCTCCATTTATATATGTGATTGGTCCTATGGGTGATCATTTTTGTGTGCTTGTGTTTCTTAATTATGGAACATTATTACTAGTTGGGATATTTTATTTATAAGGTGTACACTAATTTTTATGATTGATGTATGATATTTGGTTTTTATACATTATTGTAAACTATGGTTTATTGGGTATAGTTTCCCAATGACACCTATTTAGACCAACATTATTAGTTAGTAGAATGTGATATTTTGTGAGGTACATTTGATGTCATGTCGTGATGCAGAATGGGGAACTAGTCTATTGTCCTATAACACTGGATTTTATAGTGTCCATGGGTTCAATCACTGTGTATATGGAGGTGAAATTTTTCATACTGTGAATGTTGAGGAATGTGAC
This sequence comes from Viscum album, assembly GCA_963277665.1. Taxonomy (NCBI): domain Eukaryota; kingdom Viridiplantae; phylum Streptophyta; class Magnoliopsida; order Santalales; family Viscaceae; genus Viscum; species Viscum album. Next base: position 1,664,621,953 of record OY728153.1, on the reverse strand, counting down.
GATACATTTGAACTGTTTTCTATAGTTGATTCTTATCGAGAGGATGATATATGAATCATGTTTTATTCTAGGGATAGGGTTCAGATGTTGTTTAAAGAGTTGATGAATGTGCTCTCTTGATTTTTGAGCTTTTGGGTCAAGACTATATTTAGGGTCATTCAATGTGGATTCTTTTAGGGTTGGATATTTATAAGTTCTATCCAGGATAGAGTTTGAAGATTATTTTATCATGAGACATGGATTAATGTAGATTTTTTTGTCTTCATGAATCTAATGTCATGTAAGATGATAAGATTAGTGTGGCACAATAGTAGTCATGGTGGTTGTAACTTCTTAACTAGAAACACTTTCTAGATATTGGTGCATGTTAGTGAGCATATAGATTTAGAGTAGTCTATTATTGAATTGATAGGCATACATTTCTAACCTTTAGTTGATGGTGGTGGCCTGACACCTTTCTCTTATGAGAAGAATGATTCGATGGTGTTATATCTTTAGTGTTCCTATGAGACAAGATGTTACTTAGTAATGTATTTGAAGGATTTTCTTGATGGTGTAGAGCTTCATACCCACTTCTCCCAAAGAGGATAGTGGTTTTATCCTAATATTCTTACTAAAGATCATGATGGAATTATATGTGGAGACCACTCTAGTATAACATTTCCCTTTGTTCTGGATTTCTCAGTAGATCCTTTTCAATGAATTTTTCACATTTGAAGCATTTTTATGCGATGGAAAAGATGGTAATCCTAAAATGGAAGAAGATGTTGATCACTCCATCACCTGCTTTCTTAGGGTATAAATACAACATAGTAAGGTCATCTAAATGGTTAAGACTATCTGAATTGTATTATGGTGTATTAGGCCACCTGAAGGGCAGTGGCATAATGATTAATAGTTTTTTATGAATAGTATTATGATTTATGTGCCCGTCGATAGATTTTTTGAATGAGTGATGACTATACATCAAGGTTATCTTTAACTAAGGATATGAGTCTACTGTAGATATTTATGTGGATATTGAATTCTCATATATGTTGTTTAATGTGTTGGGAATAAGGTCATGTTTCTATATTCTACAAGTTAGAAATGATGGATACTATTCTTTGTTGTTAACGTGATGATATAGGGGATGACATATACTTAGAAGATCATGCGACCTTGAAGATTTTGGGGATTGGCATGAAATATGGTAAAGAACATGGCATTGTGATTTGGAATAGGTCAATTTATATTATATTAAATCCATATGGAATTCTTTTTAAAGCTATAGAGAGCGGTTCTCCCACTCGAGTTGGATTAATTGGGGAACCCCTCTCAGATAAATGCATATTATTAGGGTTTTTACTGAGAAAGTATCACCTAGGATTGATGCAAATTTCAACATTTTTCTATGTTAATGGTTGGATTAGAGTTGTATTTTTCATGAATATAATTGGAAATATTCTCTCCCTTGAAATTGGTATATCTATATAGATTCAAATATCATAATAATGTAGTCCAAGGATGTGTGTGTGTTGGTGTGTTGATTCCACATAGGTTAATTCATGAACATTATTATTTACCAACTCCAACTATTTCCTTTTAGAATATGAAAATTTTTAATTTGGGAAGATGTACGAACCAATGTGTTTCACAAAAATGACTTAAGTTAGCATTGATTTTTTATAGTCTTGCGACCTCTCTAAGGGTAAAACGGTATACTTAACTTATCATATTACATTGGAAAAATTATATGTTAGTTCTTATGGTTTTGGGCAGTAGTTTTACCCCCTAGTTTGGGCATTACTAAATTTCTGAGTATGTTGAGATTTATGTTTTATTTTATATTTGTATTATTTTAAAAAATAATATCTTGGAACAGAGGTAGTGGTGTCACAACCCTGGTTTTTTATTTTGAGACTTTGTAGTATTTTTGATACGTTTCATTTATAATACGTGTAAATATGAATGATGTATTGTCTTGATAGTAATATTATATTATTTTTAGCTAGGAAGCATGTATTTTCAATGAAAATATTATATATCTTTAGAAAAGAAATAGATGGTAACCATTTCACCATGGTTGGTTTTAGAATGATGTTTTTACCTTATAGATGGGGTATTTGGAGTTATAATTGGGATTTTTTGGGAGTTTTTAGTTGTGGAAAAGTTAATTAATTGAACTATTATTGGTAAAACCCTAGACAATCCATTATATTAATCACGTCATGTAGAATCTTTATGGTTAGCCACATTTTTTATGGTTATAATCCTGTAGAGATGGAGATAGTGGGGGTGGATATTTTGGGGTTTGAAGATGAATATTGGAATTATGTCATATCACTCAAATGAATTATTTATCACCTTTGAGAATAGATTCAATAACTCATCAACAAATATCGATCCTACTGGAGTTATAAAATCTTATATTATCTCCCTAATATTTTCTTCATGATTATTATATTGTATTTATATGAATTCTCTATTAAAAAACATTAACTAGTTATTTTTTATTTATAAAAATTTATTTATCAAATCGTTTTTTAGAAAATATTTGGTTACCTTGTTGTGATTGCGAAAATTCATGATTAGAAAGATTAAACCTCACACCAAAAAAATTTAGAGATGAGTTGTTTAATTCCAAATATTGATATTATTTTTATGTTTTCATTTAAAAGGATTAATATATGATATTCATGAGTTTTTTATATATTTTTTAAATAATAATTAATATAAACCTAAATTATTATTTATTTAAAAATTAAATAGAAAGGATTTAATGCCTTTTAGGCATTTTCACTTTTTACACTTGGTCTATTGGCGTGAATATACTTAATTGCATTCTCATAGATTTTGGAAAAGGTGTTAATGGTCAAAACACATTTTTCTAAATAAAAAAACATTTAAAAAAATTAAATATATATGTGTATATGCATATATATATATATATATATTCTTTATAAACATATATATAATGGATTTGTTTGTAACATATACATATTATTAATAATTATTTTTGTACTAATTTAGTTATGATTTATTTTATAATTTTATTATTATCTACTTTATTTGTTATACTAATAATTATATTATTTCCAAAATTAATAATATTTATTATTTTAATTATTATTAATCATCAGTTACATAATCAATATTTATTAACAATGTATTTAAAACCATTTAATTACAATAACGTAATTATTAATAAATAATAATTATTTAATTAATAATATATTACTAAATAAATATTATGCCCATTAATATTTTAAATTTTATATGTTATGTTTTTAAGTAATAATGTTTGTGACATGTAAATTATCTTTTTTTTAATATTTATATTTTAAAATTTTCAATTATATTTTTATATGTTGAGTACTTTTTTCAAAAATCATTTGGATTGTAATTAATCATTATAATTATCACTCTGTCAAAGTCACCTACATGAAACATAATAATATTTCATTTAGATATCTTTGAAATTCTATAAATAATAAATTATAAATACAATCTAAATAAAATTTTACAAACTTACTAAACATATAAAAAAATAATTCAATATAAAAAAATTAATAAAAACAGTTAAAAATAATAAATTGTAATGAATCAATATTTTTTTTAAAACAATTACATTTGTATTTATAATATTTGTTGATATTACTTTTATTTGAATTTTTCAGTATGTTTAGTCAATGTACTAAATATCATTTAATAGACAAAAAATAATATACATGATATAATACATTATGTTTTTAAATCCTGTAATTCAATTGAAAAGGTAAAAATGATTGTGTACAATCACTTTGTATGATGAGGTAACGTCCCACATTCTTGTAACACCCGAGACTTTTATGTTATATAAATCATCAAAGGAATCTTTTTCTACACAACAGTTGCTTGGCTTGCTTTACACGAAATCGTGACCTTCCTCGATAGCTTGCGTCGTACGCAATACCGAGTTTCACTAAACAACGATATGATATTAAAATAAAACTAGCCGTTATGAATAGTAAAAACCACTTTTTAAAATTTTATAAATTTTATTTTTCAAAATGGACTTCATTTTTGGATTCGGAATAACGAAATTAGCCTAGGGTGAAATTTTGGTATTTTTCTGAAAACTTTCAATTTTTTATGAATAGTGAAACCACTAAGTGGTAGGTTAAAAACTGAATTTTGCATAACACATAATTTTACCGCTTCTGTGAATGGAATTTCAAAAATCCGACAGACACGGTTAATATCAAGGACTAAAATGTGGTTCAATGAGATGAAAATAATTTTTGGTGAATAGTATCTTTTTACTTTTTTTACCACGGTTAATAGTAAATAGGGTAACTAAGGGTAAATATGATATTAATATTACCCTAACACATGTCCTAATTCTATTGGATAAGTGTAATTCGACCAAAAACAACCTTATGAATATAATATGACCATTTAGGTCCACTTGGATTAGATTATGACATTTAATATTATTTTATTTAATGAATAGTTAAAATAGTTAAAATCAAAGTTTAATAACTAAAACATTTTTAATATGGGGTTATACATAAGATAAATTCGACTATAAATATTCATTAGAAAGCTAAAAAGATTTCCTACATAATGATATTTTATTTATAATTTTTAGACTTTAAATGATTTAATTTATGACACAACGATGATGCAGTAATTACCCTTTTAAGGAAATGTTAACATAATTGATGTTATAAATGCTCAAATAAATGTAATTTGAGACTTTTTATGAATTACACTAATTTTCTAGGTTACTATGATATATTATTGTTGATTTAATCAACTTGGTTCGAACATATAATTCTGTTACGACTTTCACAAAAATCATATATCAAATAGTGTCAAAATTGACACAAAATAGTTTTTAAATCAAATATTATATTATTAATTGTTATTTTATTCCTAAAAATCTAAGGTTCGGCCAAATGACTTAGATACGGATATATATATAAATAATAAACAACTTGGGGTTCGTTTGGCATGTTATAGTAAGTGTATTAACCATATAGTGTAAGAAAACAAAAAGACACGGTAAAAGTTAAATTATTTACCTTAGAGTTAAATCTAATTGATAAGGTTAAAATAATAACCTAAACTTGTCTAAATCTTATTGGTTGATAGGATTTAGACCCATCCCCACATTACCTTCGAAATAAGACCCTTTGGAACCATTATAAACCAATTTTGACTTTAATATAAAATAATATTTTGAGGTATTCCTAAGGTGCCCCTCTCCTCCCTTATAAAAGGGCACCTCCTCCCCCTCCTCCTCACACCAATTTGAGCACTCAAGCTCGGCCAACCCCTGACATTTACTCCTCTCCACTTCCCTAGAATAATCCTAGAGGTCCTGGTCTTCTTTAAAGACCAATCATTGTTCCCTAAGTGGAGGATTCAAAGAGGCGTTCCAAAGAAGAGGTAATATCCATTACCGATCTTTTCAATTTCTTTCTTCTTCAACATCTTCTTCTTTAGTTGTTTCATGATAAAGTAATAACATCAGTATTACTTACATACTGATATTTTATTATAAATATGAAACAACCCTAATTCACCTTCTATCCATCCTACGGAAAAATGAAATCACCGCGCGTGCGTACGTACGGAATACCGTCTCCACGCCGTGGTGTAATCTATTTTCCACCATCACCTTACAAGGATGGGTATAATGGTGTAATGAGTAACTATTTATGATTATTATAAATTAATATTGATACTGAAATAATATATATATACTCCAATACAATTCCACGATCATAGGAACGATATCATCACTCGTGCGTACGTACGGAATACCGTCTCCACGATGTGATGCGACTCGTTCTACATAATCATCATTACATAGTAATGAATTGAATGAATAAATATGATATATGTTACACTAATACCATTCTGGATATAAGGTATCTATAACCTTAAAAGAAGAATAAGAATTTATTCGGCAAAACACGCATAAGAACAAAAGGCAATAAAGACCCGAGTAACAAGTAACAATGAAATATTAATAACAAGAAGCTAAGAATATGACCATATATGATATGATATCAATATGTATGATTCTGGAATAAGTCAATAACATTATTTAAACCATTATACAGGAGCTTCGGAAACGTACAAAGAAAATCGGACCTAAGGTAAGGGAAATATCACAATCTCATTTTTATACGAGATTGTTTATACATTAGTATTTACTGGGGTGTATTTTATCATCCACATCCATGTTTCCTCAATATGTAATATTATTTCAATCCACCTTCAATTGTTTAAATACAATTTTACCCTTCGGTGAGTTTTTAGTAAAGGATATGAAAGGAATATTTTTTCGTTTTTTTTCATACGAGGTGCTTTTTGACTTTCCGACAAAAGTACGAGAAGAATGTTTTTTTAACTTATACGGCACGAACGGATTTTTACAGTTTTATAAAGCCTTATATTCATGAACCTACCTCCAAAATATTTCATGACTATTTTCAATAAAATCTCTTTCTTTTAAAATTTCATGATGTTTTGTGAAAAGAAATTGATTTTGAAGAAGAAAGGATATTTTCCTCAAGAATTCAATTCAAGTGTTTTATCAAAATTATTTTCCATCTAAGATAATAAAGGGTTCTGTTTCTATCCATATTTTTACATTGATTTGAATATGTTGTGATGGAATTATGTTTATGAATTCCTTTATCTTATATGAATGGTTTTATGATGTCATGTTGTTTAAGAATCCCATTTTTATTACATGGGTTATGCAATGATGTACGATTTATGATTTTGTGGCACACATAAGAATGGTATCATTATGAGATGGGTGGGACCTATATCTCCCTACAATGCATTGGGTAAAGATTTTTTATCTCATGAGATAGACATGGCTGGAACGGTAGGTTATACCGGTTCAGTGAAACAGGACTGGAACGAGGGTGACTCGGTTCAGAAAGGGACTTTGTCCACTAAGATAGTCTTGGCAATGAGTCATGACTAACAAGAAATGATTTTACATGATTATGTGTGCATGCCACAAAGTTTCAAGTTTCATGTTATGATTATGAGGATCTCATTTTCACTTCTATGATTTGTTCCATGTTAAGATATTATGATCTCTTTTGCAGGTTATGATTTTCAAAAAGATATGATATGATTTTTATTTCCTTTATTTGCCCTAGCTGAGAATTTGAGCTCACCCTTTTATGTTTTCTTTTCCCCAGGTCAGGAAGATGGATATTATGTAGAATATGCTAAAAGGGACCCTAGATATGATGAAATAAATGGGAGACACTGTAGAAGATTTATGTACCAGTTGTTTATGTTTCCCAGTTTCTAAAGACACTATACCTATACGGTCCTTTGTGGTTTTGTCATATGTTGTAATAAGTGTACTTTAATTTTGAAGTATTAACAATGTGTGTAAAGTATGGGTCGTTATAGTTGGTATCAGAGGCAAAGGAGGTAGGAATGTATCCGATCCTTGGGAACTCTCACATGTGAGTGTTGGACGAAGCATGGCTCTCCGCCCAAGGGCTTCATGAGGAAATGGCTGCCACTGGGGATGGTGGTGTGTCCCGCCCAGGGGGTGTAGCCGCCCATGGAGTGCCCTGATAGGTATCAATTATAGTCCACTGGAAGTAATTCCAGACCGCTAGAGTTGGTATCAGAGGAAAGGTATAGTCAACCTTTGGAAACTAGGATGTGAAAGCCTTAGTAAGAACCCTAAGGATAAGTCTAAGCATTGAACACAATCTTAGCGTTTTAGAAATGGCCATGAATACCCTAAGATAAGACCTTAAGTGTGAAATTTTATCCTTGATTATGTGTTTTTCCTATTATAATTAGTGTTTCTCACACTATTCTTCTTGGTTTTAGTCAATGGATGGAACCCGAAGGAACCGTGTAAATGCGGAATGCGATGGGAAATGCAATGATTATCCCCCTGAGCAACCAAACGATATGGGAGCTGGAATGCAAAATCTTGTAGCCATGCTCACACAACTTTCTCAAGATATGAATCATGCAGGACTTCCAAAAGAGCAAAGGAAGGAGCAACATTCTGTTGAATCCTTCATGAGGCAACGTCCACCTTCTTTCAGTGGGTCTACTGATCCATTAGTTGCTGAACAATGTATTAGTACTACTGAAAAGATATTTTCAGTTCTTCAATGTTCTGAACATGATAAAGTCATCCTAGCAGTGTATCGTTTGGAAGGAGATGCTGATCAATGGTGGAATCTTATTAAGAATATGAGGCAAAGGGATGAAATTGAGTCTATGGAATGGGGTGAGTTCAAGAACTTATTTTTTAATAAGTACTTCCCTCGTATTCTCCGAACAAAGATGGAGAAAAAGTTTCTTGAACTGAAGCAAAGGGATGATGAGTCTGTTGGTAACTATGAAGCAAATTTTACAAGACTTGCAAGGTATGCTTCTAGTATTATTATCCAACCTGAGAGTAAGATCGATCAATTCTTTAGTGGCTTAAAACCAAGTCTTCGAAGGGCGTTAGCCATAAGGGACTTCAATAGCTATGAGGAAATCGTTCGATGTGCTCTCAAAGTCAAGTTGGAGATTGGAGTAACCCATCAGTCATATGGGTTTGATAAGAAGAGGAAAATGGAATTCAAAGGAAAATCTAAAGAGCACACTGAAAAGAAGATGAGCTTTCCCTTATGCTCAAAGTGTGGAAAGAAACATGGAGGGAGTTGTCTTAAAGGGACAAGTAAATGTTTCAAATGTGGAAAGGAAGGTCATCGGGCATTTGAATTCCGCGATGATGGGAAGAAGATGTCTAAGGATGCAAACAAAGGAAGGGATACACAGAATGAACCTACTACACTTCAATGTTTCAAGTGCAAGGAGATGGGGCATTATGCCAATCAATGCCCAAATCCAAGGGTTGATGATGATGGTCGACGTCAACAAACTCTTAAGGCTAAAGACAAAGGAAAGTCACATGCAATTTCTATCAGCGATGTGGAGTACGATAACGATGTGGTGAAAGGTACACTTACCATCCACTCTAAAGAAGAAAATGATTTATTTGATTCTGGATCCACCCACTCCTTTATTTCTGAAGAATTTTCTAAGGGTATCACCGTATTACCTCAAAAATTAGATGTTGAGTTAGCTGTGACAACACCTAATGGCACATCAATCGCATCAAAAGTTTATAATTCTTCTCCAATTGACGTTTATGGGAAAGTGCTTCCTACAAATATTGTGATCCTTCCTTTAGTGGAATTCGATGTGATTCCTGGCATGGATTGGCTTTCTTTATACGGAGCTCATATCAATTTCCAAAGAAGGGAAGTCACATTTCATATTCCAGATCAATCTATGATTGTCTATCAATGCAAGGATGAACATAACCTTCCAGTGGAAATTTCTTCCATTTTATGGGTATTGATTCCACTAAATGAAGGTTATTTATCTCAAATGGTTGGTGAGAAACTCGCGATTAAGAATATGCCCATCGTACGGGAGTTTGATGACGCCTTTCTGGAGGAATTACCGGGTCTTCCACCAAATCGTGAAGTTGAGTTTTCAATAGAACTCGTACCTGGTGGTTTGACTATTTCAAAGACACCTTATAGAATGGCCCCAATTGAGTTGAAGGAATTGAAGAAGCAACTCCAAGAGAATCTTGATAAGGGATTCATACGCCCTAGTGCGTCACCTTGGGAAGCACCTGTTCTATTTGTTAAGAAGAAAGACGGATCAATGAGACTCTGCATTGATTATCGAGAACTTAACAAGATCACTATCAAGAACAAATATCCTCTCCCACGCATTGATGACTTAATTGACCAACTACGCAGAGCTCAATAATTTTCCAAGATTGATCTTCGTTCAGGGTATCATCAATTAAGGGTCAAAAGGGAGGATATACCAAAGACGGATTTCCGTACAAGGTATGGACACTATGAATTTATAGTGATGCCATTTGGTCTTACTAATGCCCCTGTTATCTTCATGGATCTAATGAATAGAGTCTTTAGAGACTATCTTGATCAATTTGTGGTAGTCTTTATAGACGATATTCTTGTCTATTCAAAGAGGAAGGAAGAGCATGAAGATCACTTGAGAATTATATTGAAGACCCTGAGAAAGGAGAAGCTTTATGCCAAATTTACCAACTGTGAATTTTGGCTTCAAAAAGTTGCATTTTTGGGTCACATAATCTCAAAAGAGGGGATATCTTTGGATCCAGCAAAAACAGAGGTTATCGAAAGATGGTCAAGACCAACAACAGTAACTGAGATCCGAAGTTTTCTTGGTTTGGCTGGATATTATCGACGTTTTGTAAAGTATTTTTCACGATTATCTAATCCACTCACCAAGTTGAGTCGGAAAGGAGTTAAGTTTGTTTGGACAGAGGAATGTGAAGAGAATTTCAAGGAGTTGAAAAGAAGGTTATCCAGTGCACCTGTGCTCACACTGCCTTATAGTGGAGAAAGGTTTGTGATCTACAGTGATGCATCCAAGAAGGGATTGGGGTGTGTTCTTATGCAAAATTATATGGTGATAGCTTATGCCTCACGACAGTTGAAAGTCCATGAGCAAAATTACCCAACACATGATTTGGAGTTAGCTGCGGTAATCTTTGAATTAAATATTTGGAGGCATTACCTTTATGGTGAAAGGTGTGATATTTATACTGATCATAAAAGTTTAAAGTATATTTTCACACAAAAGGAGCTAAATATGCGTCAAAGAAGATGGTTGGAGAGGATTAAGGATTATGACTGCTCAATCCATTACCACCCTGGGAAAGCAAACAAGGTGGCAGATGCATTAAGTCGACAAGACCATGCTAGTTTATCCATGATGAGGATCACAAAAGATCCAACATTTATGGATTTAAAAAGGATGGATCTTGAAATTATAATGGAAGGGGAAAAATCTTATCTTTCTCAAATGAATGTTCAACCATCTATACATGTGAAGATTAAAGAGGCACAAAAAGAAGATGTCGAGTTACAAAAGAAGGTGAGAAATGTTCCTGAATTCAACCTTGATTGTGATGGGATAATAAAATTCAGGAATCGGGTTTGTGTTCCTCCCATCCCCGAATTAACGAAGGAGCTGCTGGATGAGGCTCATAGTTCTTCATTATCTATTCATCCTGGAAGTACGAAGATGTATAGGGACCTGAAAGAATACTTCTGGTGGGATGGAATGAAAAGAGATGTTGCTGAATATGTCTCTCGATGCTTGGTTTGACAACAAGTTAAAGCTGAGAGATAGAAGTCTAAGGGGATGTTACAACCATTACCCATACCCGAATGGAAATGGGAAAACATCACTATGGACTTTGTCACAGGACTTCCTAAAACATCCAAAGGCAATAATGCTATCTGGGTCATAATTGATCGTCTTACAAAGTCTGCACACTTCGTTGCTATTAGAGAGGATTTCTCTCTAGATCAGCTTGCCAGGATATATGTAAAGGAAGTGGTAAGATTGCATGGAGTACCACTTTCTATTATATCTGATCGGGATCCGAGATTTACCTCGAAGTTCTGGCGAAGTCTTCAGTATACTCTGGATACAAAGTTGAGTTTCAGCACTGCTGATCATCCTCAGACAGACGGTCAGTCTGAGAGAACAATTCAAACCCTAGAAGATATGTTGAGAGATTGCTCTATGGATTTCAAAGGAGTTTGGGATCAACACCTACCTTTGGTAGAATTTTCTTATAATAATAGCTTTCACTCCAGTATTCAGATGGCTCCTTATGAAGCTCTCTATGGAAAGAAATGCAGGACTCCAACTTGCTGGGATGAAGTTGGGGAAAGAAAGCTATTAGGACCTGATCTCGTTGATGAAATGGCAGAAAAGGTCAGATCTATTCAACAACACATAAGAGCAGCTCAGAGTCGACAGAAAAGTTATGCCGACAACCGAAGAAAAGACCTAGAGTTTGAAGTGGGCGATAAAGTGTTCTTACGAATATCTCCCTGGAAGAGGGTTATGAGATTTGGAAAGAAGGGGAAGTTGAGCCCTAGATATATCGGTCCTTTCGAAATACTGGATCGTGTTGGAAAGGTAGCTTACCGATTGGCGCTTCCACCGAATCTCTCTCAAGTTCACGATGTGTTCCATGTATCTCTCCTGAGAAAGTACATACCTGATCCTTCACATGTACTCAGCTCAGAAGTTGTACCGCTGGAGCAAGATCTTTCTTATGAAGAACTACCGATAGAGATTCTGGATCGTAGCGAAAAAGTCCTACGAAACAAGACCACTCAATTGGTGAAAGTTTTATGGAGGAACCACCAACTTGAAGAATCTATATGGGATCTTGAGGATATGATTAGGGAGAAGTATCCTCATCTGTTTTTTACAAAGTAACGAATTTCTAGGGCGAAATTCATTTTAGGGGGGGTAGAATGTAACACCCGAGAATTTTATGTTATATAAATCATCAAAGGAATCTTTTTCTACACAACACTTGCTTGGCTTGCTTTACACGAAATCGTGACCTTCCTTGATAGCTTGCGTCGTACGCAATACAGAGTTTCACTAAACAACGATATGCTATTAAAATAAAACTAGCCGTTATGAATAGTAAAAACCACTTTTTAAAATTTTATAAATTTTATTTTTCAAAATGGACTTCATTTTTGGATTCTGAATATCGAAATTAGCCTAGAGTGAAATTTTGGTATTTTTCTAAAAACTTTCAATTTTTGATGAATAGTGAAACCACTAAGTGGTAGGTTAAAAACTGAATTTTGCATAAAACTTAATTTTACCGCTTCTGTGAATGGAATTTCGAAAATCCGACAGACACGGTTAATATCAAGGACTAAAATGTGGTTCAATGAGATGAAAATAATTTTTGGTGAATAGTAACTGTTTACTTTTTTTTTACCACGGTTAATAGTAAATAGGGTAACTAAGGGTAAATATGATATTACTATTACCCTAACACATGTCCTAATTCTATTGGATAAGTGTAATTCGACCAAAAACAACCTTATGAATATAATATGACCATTTAGGTCCACTTGGATTAGATTATGACATTTAATATTATTTTATTTAATGAATAGTTAAAATAGTTAAAATCAAAGTTTAATAACTAAAACATTTTTAATATGGGGTTATACATAAGATAAATTCGACTATAAATATTCATTATAAAGCTAAAAATATTTCCTACATAATGATATTTTATTTATAATTTTTAGACTTTAAATAAATTAATTTATGACACAACGATGATACAGTAATTACCCTTTTAAGGAAATGTTAACATAATTGATGTTATAAATGCTCAAATAAATGTAATTTGAGACTTCTCATGAATTACACTAATTTTCTAGGTTACTATGATATATTAGTGTTGATTTAATCAACTTGGTTCGAACATATAATTCTATTACGACTTTCACAAAAATCATATATCAAATAGTGTCAAAATTGACACAAAATAGTTTTTAAGTCAAATATTATATTATTAATTGTTAATTTATTCCTAAAAATCTAAGGTTCGGCCAAATGACTTAGATAAGGATATATATATTAATAATAAACAACTTGGGGTTCGTTTGGCATGTTATAGTAAGTGTATTAACCTTATAGTTTAAGAAAACAAAAAGTCACGGTAAAAGTTAAATTATTTAACTTAGAGTTAAATATAATTGATAAGGTTAAAATAATAACCTAAACTTGTCTAAATCTTATTGGTTGATAGGATTGCGACCCATAGCCTCTTTACCTTCGAAATAAGACCCTTTAAAACCATTATAAACCGATTTTGACTTTAATATAAAATAATATTTTGAGGTATTCTTAAGGTGCCCCTCTCCTCCCTTATAAAAGGGCACCTCCTCCCCCTCCTCCTCACACCAATTTGAGCACTCAATCTCGTCCAACCCCTGACATTTTCTCCTCTCCACTTCCCTAGAATAATCCTAGAGGTCCTGGTCTTCTTCAAAGACCAATCTTGGTTCCCTAAGTGGAGGATTCAAAGAGGCGTTCCAAAGAAGAGGTAATATCCATTACCGATCTTTTCAATTTCTTTCTTCTTCAACTTATTCTTCTTTAGTTGTTTCATGATAAAGTAATAACATCAGTATTAGTTACATACTGATATGTTATTATAAATATGAAACAACCCTAATTCACCTTCTATCCATCCTACGGAAAAATGAAATCACCGCACGTGCGTACGTACGGAATACCGTCTCCACGCCGTGGTGTAATCTATTTTCCACCATCACCTTACAAGGATGGGTATAATGGTGTAATGAGTAAATATTTATGATTATTATAAAGTAATATTAATACTGAAATAATATATATATACTCCAATACAATTCCACGATCATAGGAACGATATCATCACTCGTGCGTACGTACGGAATACCATCTCCACGATGTGATGCGACTCGTTCTACATAATCATCATTACATAGTAATGAATTGAATGAATAAATATGATATATGTTACACTAATACCATTCTGGATATAAGGTACCTATAACCTTAAAAGAAGAATAAGAATTTATTCGGCAAAACACGCATAAGAACAAAAGGCAATAAAGACCCGAGTAACAAGTAACAATGAAATATTACTAACAAGAAGCTAAGAATATGACCATATATGATATCATATCAATATGTATGATTCTGGAATAGTGTCAATAACATTATTTAAACCATTATATTGGAGCTTCGGAAATGTACAAAGCAAATCGGACATAAGGTAAGGGAAATATCACAATCTCATTTTTATCCGAGATTGTTTATACATTAGTATTTACTGGGGTGTATTTTATCATCCACATCCATGTTTCCTCAATATGTAATATTATTTCCATCCACCTACAATTTTTTAAATACAATTTTACCCTTTTGTGAGTTTTTAGTAAAGGATATGAAAGGAATCTTTTTTCGTTTTTTTTCATACGAGGTACTTTTTGACTTTCCGACAAAAGTACGAGAAGAATGTTTTTTTAACTTATACGGCACGAACAGATTTTTACTGTTTTATAAATCCTTATTTTCATGAACCTTCCTCCAAAATATTTCATGACAATTTTCAATAAAATCTCTTTCTTTTAAAATTTCATGATGTTTTGTGAAAATAAATTGATTTTGAAGAAGAAAGGATATTTTCGTCAAGAATTCAATTCAAGTGTTTTATCAAAATTATTTTCAATCTAAGATAATAAAGGGTTCTGTTTCTATACATATTTTTACATTGATTTGACTATGTTGTGATGGAATTATGTTTATGAATTCCTTTATCTTATATGAATGGTTTTATGATGTCATGTTGTTTAAGAATCCCATTTTTATTACATGGGTTATGCAATGATGTATGATTTATGATTTTGTGGCACATATAAGAATGGTATCATTATGAGATGGGTGGGACCTATATCTCCCTCCAATGCCTTGGGTAAAGATTTTATATCTCATGATATAGACATGGCTGGAACGGTAGGTTATACCGGTTCAGTGAAACAGGACTGGAACGAGGGTGACTCGGTTCAGAAAGGGACTTTGTCCACTAAGATAGTCTTGGCAATGAGTCATGACTAACAAGAAATGATTTTCCATGATTATGTGTGCATGCCACAAAGTTTCAAGTTTCATGTTATGATTATGGGGATCTCATTTTCACTTCTATGATTTGTTCCATGTTAAGATATTATGATCTCTTTTGCAGGTTATGATTTTCAAAAAGATATGATATGATTTTTATTTCCTTTATTTGCCCTTGCGGAGCATTTGAGCTCACCCTTTTATGTTTTCTTTTCCCCAGGTCAGGAAGATGGATATTATGTAGAATATGCTAAAAGGGACCCTAGATATGATGAAATAAATGGGAGACACTGTAGAAGATTTATGAACCAGTTGTTTATGTTTCCCAGTTTCTAAAGACACTATACCTATACGGTCCTTTGTGGTTTTGTCATATGTTGTAATAAGTGTACTTCAATTTTGAAGTATTAACAATGTATGTAAAGTATGGGTCGTTATAATTCTGGTGTGTCAATGGGAGGCCCATATATAGATCACCAACCTCGGGACTGTGGTGGAGTATGATGAGTTGGAGAGGGGTGTTACTCTGGTGCTCCAAGCTCAAATGTATAATTCTCAACATCTAACTCCTCGGGATGTGGTTTCATCTAGATTCCATGTTGTTCACTTGATCCGTATCTCAATATATAAGTGGAAGGACCTACCATCATCTTCAATGAGACATATAAGGCCATTGAAGGCATGATCTGAAAAGGTGATTCCATGTGAAATAAGCACTGATATGAGATCAAATCATATATACCTAGATAAAGTAGTGGATATATTAATAATAAAATTGTATCACATGCCTCCAGATTCAAATATGAAATCAGTTGTGGCAGGACAAGTAGAGGTGATGCCACATATTAGGAAATAGGTGAGGCATCACATTTAACACAATGCGGTCTACATCATCTCCATCATGGATCCCCAACATTAGAATCTACTAGAGGTTGTTTTTGAGAAGTAACCTCCTCTCCTAGGGTAGGAACAACATCTCCCTGAGGTGTTCAATAAAAGATAATATTATGTTGAACATAATAAAATGGTATCATCTCCTCTACTGCAGCATGGTATGCTACTTAGATAAAAACAACAGCCTCTCCTACATCGATCATGCAGATAATATGTTGTAGTATAGTATTCGATAAAGATATTAAAAATTAATTAAAAAAGAGTACAAAGAATAAACTGATGTAAAGTTATTCCTTAACCAGATCATGAATCCATTTTCCATGAAAGTTTAGATATATTATAGACATTAGTTTATACCATTGCTCGTACTCGAGATTCTCTAAAATATGGAATCACATCAAACAAATTCCCTAATTACGAAATGATGAACATCTATCCTAGAGGCCAAGACACTCTCTATGTTGTGGGCACCAGTCAACATACCGCCTCCGCATCAACATCCCAGAATGAAGTAGTGCTATCTATATGTGTGAAACAGGATACACTGAACAAATAAAAATTATCATGTGACTATATTGGAGTGGTTCCATTGAGAAATATGAAAATTAATTAGAGGCATCACAACTATAGAATTTTGGATCCCATTAGTGTAGTATGTGGGAAGCTACTCTAATAGAGCCTGGTATAGTAGCCATGAAATCTGAAATGACATGTTCCATTTGTTAGAATGTTTTTTAACTAATTTAAAAATATATATTATATTATGAAATTGATTAGTTAATAAAATAATGTATATTCTTACGTAAGTGGGTAGAGGACTATCCAACATTACATAGTATCGATTCAAATTGTGTCTTTGAGTATTGATGATGCAGTGTTCCTGACACCACCTATAATATACAACATTTATAGTTATAAATAATAAGAAGTAGAGTATAATAACTCATATTAGAATAAAAAATATAGGAGTGATCATACCAACGTTTATATAGAGCATCCTACAGTACATCCATGTGGAGATTCAGACCAACAAAAATAGGGGATAGAGGAGATATTCACTCTAATGAACAAATATGAAAGTTGATGACACATCCCCCTAGATCACAATGATCTTATTAGAGTGTTAGTTATAATTCCATGTAAATTTATTCTAAGCATGAATAAACCTAATTTTTTATCCTATCATGATCAATGTCCTCTAGTATCCTCGAATATGTCATGTGGACATGCATACTAGAGTAATTACCACCCAATGTCTCTAAAATGAGATACATGATATATGCATGGGCCTAATGCATGAAAAGTTTCACAATAGCTTAAATGTATAAATGTGTGAAGTTTATGTTAAACTATCTCATAGATAGAGAACCTAAATAACTAGAAGAATCATCCCACAAAATGTATATACTAATAAATCATTGTACAAGATTAGTATAGTCTTTAGAAGTGGGTCCAATAAGTACAGTACCCTTGATAATAATACTGAGTAAAACTGCCACATCTTAAAGGGTGATGGTCATATATACCTTAGGTATGTGGATTGTGTGAGTCTTAGGTCTCCATATCTTAGTAAGGGACACAATAAGGTGATGATCAAAATATGTATAATCAGATTAAATGACTTCATAGATGCCAAAATATTATAGGTATGTTTTAATGTTATTTCTAGTTCACAAAATCTATCTTTTATAACCCTTGTAAACTCAATTGATGGTGTGATAACATTACAGTAATGTTTAGGAAAATGTCCCATTACATCAGACCAATAAATATAGTGTGGTGGATGATTTATTTTGAATTAAGGATTATCTATAACTACTACATTGATACAAACTACCTCCATAACTTCTTTAGTTTACACCTCATTATAATTTTTTCCCTATACCATCAGTAGACACTTCCCCATTATCAAAATAAACATACTGCATATTTTGGTTATCACATTGGTTTCCTTCTCTCACATGATTGGGCATATACTCATTATCATGGGATATCCATTCTTTGAGGAATCATGTATGCCAATGTCCAGTTTCATTATATTTTTTGATATTAGAATCCTCTAAATAAAACACAACCTTGGAATTATTCGGACACTGGTTAAAAAAGTATTTTTTTTTAGACATAGTCATCATCATCGACCAATGAAAAATTTAAATTCCATAGCCAATCAACGATTTAAATTCCGATAAATATTAGATTGGATCAACTAATCATGTTTGAAATTTAACCATCCATGAATTATATGATATGTTTTATTAGGGTAACACAATAATTTGTCCTAACCCTTGGTTATAGTTGTGTAATATATGGAGCTCTATTCTTAGTTCCAATACCTTCCATATAGAAGTAGAAATAATAAATCATGATTTCCAATGTGAAAAATATTTTAAAATAATAGAAGATATTATTAACATTTAGTAATAACCATGTAATATTGATCACATAATCATTACATTACTAAAATTTTAAATTTCATATTATATCCTAAAAGATGACACAATTTTTTAGTAGTAAAATTTTTAATCTTCATAAAGTTTTGTGCATTCGTTATGATATATAATATGAATAATCTTAATCATAACATTAGGAGTGTCAAACCAACTGTTAAACAAGTCCTATATTCGTGCACCATGTTATGCACAAGTGAAATCCCAATAAACTCTTTTCAAGGATATTACCCACAGGTACATCTGTGCTAATCCACATCCAATTTTAGTATCTATATATGGATTTCATTGCTTAAATAACCACATGATCTTTACATTACTAAGGTTTTATAATGTCATCTTATATCCTCAATAATGACATTAATTTTTTCTGGTACACATTTTAATCATCCTAAGTTTATGTTCATTAATAATTAATGAGAATGAGAATCATCTAAAGAATATCCCCTATGAGTGTCAAAATAGGTGTCCACCAGGCTATGCTAGATTCAAATCCAAATATCCCATATGGGTTATTAACCCTAGGTACATCTGTGCTAGATCAACATCAATATTTAGTGTCCATAAAAAGATTTCATTTCTTTTAAAACCATACAATATATACTTTATTGAAGTTTTATAATGTTTTCTTATATAATCAATAATCACACCAATGTTTCAAAAAAATTATTTTCTTATATTTATGAATCATATAATGTAGATCCTAAAATAGTGGAAAATTTTGTATGTAGTTAGGTCTCTTGTTCATATACTTAGACTTCATTGATTTTAAGATAATCCTTAGTAAATCCAAATATAATTTGTAGAAAATAATTATGTAATACTAAGTTAATCTTTATTTAATCAATAATTAATCAATAATTGTTCATTATTTATGTATTCGTTAATCGTATGTTAACAATATATTAATAATTATTTAATAAGTTATTAATCATTAATTATTTACTTGGTATGTATTACTTAAATAATAGTTTTTAAATCATTAATTTGAAATTAAATATTAGTTAAATAATTTTTAATCATTATTTAATCCTTTGTTAACCATTACCTAATTATTAGTTAGGAATTACTTAATTC
Source organism: Viscum album (assembly GCA_963277665.1). NCBI lineage: Eukaryota > Viridiplantae > Streptophyta > Magnoliopsida > Santalales > Viscaceae > Viscum > Viscum album. The sequence goes on along the minus strand of OY728153.1, from coordinate 1,664,601,992 downwards.
TATGTTATTCATTAGTTAATCCTCATTAAATCATTTTCAGATCATTGGTTTAAAAATCATTAATCACTAGTTAATAATTCTTTAAGTATTCCTTAATTAATAGTTTAAAATTAGTTTGGTTATAGTCAATTAATTTTTAATTTGTAATTAATTATTAGTTATTCATTATATCAATATTAGTAATCTAAAGTGCATATTTCCATAATCATTGATGAATCATTCTTTAATCACTTGTTAATCATTTGTTATTCATTCTTTTATTAATAGTTATTAAGTAGTATGTTTATATTTAGTTAAAATTATTAATTAAATAATTGATATTTAATAAATAATTAATAATTGGATAACAATTCTATAACCATTAGTTAATCATTATTTAAAAATTATTTAATCATCACCAAATTATTAGTTCATCATTAGATAATCATTCCTTAATTATGACTTTGTTTTTTATCAATCATTTTAATCATTACATATTTAATAGTTTTTACGTACTTACATTATAGTTAGTTATTACATAATTAATAGTTATTCATTATTTAATTATTAATAAATCATTATTTAATCATTTGTTGGTAATTAGTTAATCATTTGTTGGTAATTAGTTAATCATTATTTGATCCTATGTTAATCCCATGTTAATACTATGTTAATAATTGTCTAATCATCATTTATTCTTCAGTTAATCCTTAGTTAATCATTAGTTAATCAATACTAAATCATTAATTTAGCATTATTTCATTAATGGTTAATAACTAATCATCATTTAAATAATATTTTCCATCATTTAATTATTATTAATTATTAATTACAAGATAATTACATATTAGTAATTTATTAGATAGTTTAAAGTTCTTAATGATTAATTCATTAATTATCAACTACTTAATAATTGTTTCACCAGAATTTAAAAACTACTAAGTCATTCTAAAAAATAATATTTTCTAATAATTTTTCGTTGAATTATGATTATTATAAATTAATAGCTATATAATCATAATTATAAAATTATAATTTACATACTAATGTTAACTAATATTTCTAAATTCTATCTATCTAGATAAAAAACTAAGTTAATAAAATATATAAAAATATTTAAAAACAATACAACTACATACGTAGTTATATTTAAAATAAATATGAAAAAATACCTATTAATGATTCCTCACATGTTCCCAACTACTTTAAGGCCACCAAAAAAGGTAAACACAATGGATTAAAAAAACTAGGAGGGACATAGAGAGATAGAGAGTGATCATCTGAGATAGGGAGGATCAAAATGAATCAAGATAATGGGGTTGGCTTTTATTGGTAGTTGGGGAGAAGGAGTTTAGTTGAAAAACTCCATTCTCTTAAAATAAGGGGAATGGAATTTTGGGCCTTAATGCCTTTCTACCAACTTCAAGGTCATTAACCCAGGTCAATCAAGAGAAAATTATTTATGCTCCTTAATACTATTCAAATAAATCTGAAAGATTTTAAGGTGGATGATGCATTCGCGTCGTATTTTAAAATATAATAATTTATCCTAGGTTTGTTTTATTTGATTTTTTTTAAAAAATGTATATATAAAGTTTGATATTATAACTTATTTTCAATATCTAATCTCTTTATTTCCACTCTCTATCACACCCTCATTTTTCTTCCATTAGTATGAAGGACTGTTGTCCCCCTGATGATGGTCAACAAAAGCGAGCAAGGTAGGTCACGTTAGTGGAATACAGTGACATAATTGTTTGGTGTGGCTCAAGAAGGGGTTTATTGCTAATTGGAGGTCAACATTGCTTGGATGGTGGATACATCTTGAGGTAGATAAGTATTTTTAGGGGTACACCAAATAGACAATAATGTAGCCTTAGGGTGGTTGGTGGAACAGCTCCTTGCGTATTAGACGTCGTAGGGAGGCAAGTAGGTGAGAAAAGGAGGCCTTGCAGTTGAGGGGCTTGTGCATGAATGAGTAGACAACATGAGAGGTGTTCACATCCAATTAAAAATAATAATAATTATAATTATATATACTAATATCAATATCGTTGTTATTAATACTATGTCATACAGGGGAAATAATCCGTGCAACATAGAGTTTTTTTATTTTATTTTTTTAAAAAGATACATGATAAACCTAGGTTAGTTTTTATTTAAAAATAAGATAGGAAGGTGTTAAATTCATTCACACCTTTGTCCTTTTTCCCACCCAGGCCAATGTTGTGAAGGGGATTAACACATTTCCCATAGAAATTTGGAAAAGGCATTAATGGCTATAAGGTATTTTCCCAAATACAGAAAAAGACATTTAATAAATTTAAAATCGATATTTTTGTATATTTAAAACATATATTTTTATTTTTATATATTCAAATAATTTTATAATTACACCATTATTATAAATTATTAAATTTTTTATATCAGTAAATTAATTAATATTTTTTTGAATATTATTTATTATTAAATACTTTATTAGTGATGTTAATAATATTATTATTTACATCATTGTTAATATTTATTACTTTAATTATTCTAAATATTTAATAATATAATTAAAATTTCTTGATAACTAAATGACTAACATTTAATTTTAATTACATAAATAACAATACTTGATAATAATGTAATTAATAATATAATACTTAATTAGAATTATATCGATTAATATTTTTAAATGTAAATATTATGTTTTCAAGAAATAATATTTGTGACATGTAAATTAACTTTTTTAATATATTTATGAAAAATTATATTTATTTTTATTTTTTATAAATTGAGTCGGGTTGTCAATTTTCATTTAGATTTTATCAAAACAGAATATTTTATATGAATTCAAAGTCACCAACATGAATCTTAATAATGTATCAGGAGTTTGACTTTGAATGATTATAAATAATAAAGTATAAATACCATCATAATGTTATTTGAGACACAAACTATACATGAAAATTATAAATTAATATAAAAAGCATTTCATAAAAATAATTAATGAAAATTAATTTTAATGGCATAATGTATTTTTATAAAAAACATTACATTTGTATTTATATTATTTTGACACTTTTTTTATTTGAGTTTATTTTTTATAAATTTATTTAATTTTATAAATTTCATTTATATTTTAATTATACTATAATATATGTTCATAGATTTTTTAATTTACAAATATTATGTTTTTAATCAACAATGATTGTGTCTTCTAAATTAATTTTGGTTTATTATATTAATGATTTTTTTTATTTTTAACCAATTTTTAAATGTTTTGGCTATTTTTATATTTTAATTAGATTTTTTATTGTATATATTTTATAACATAATAAATTATCCATCATTTAATTTTATAATTTTTCCTATAATTCATATAGTTTAAATTTAGTTCTTATTAAATTTATATATATGTAAAATATAAATGAAAATTAAATAATAGGATATACATGTAAAATATTTGAATGTAAAAATAGTTTCATCAATATAATAGATATGAAATAAATTTGAGGATATAATATATTATTTTTTAAAATTCTTTAATTTAATATAAACATATAATGAAATGAGTATAATCACTATGTATGATGAGGTCTTGTCCAATGTTCTAGTATAAAAATTAGATGTTCGTATCAATATCACTGACCTCTGTATTGGGGTAGAGTTTGATGATCTAGACAGGGGTGGTTCCCATTTACTATAACCTTGGATGTATGATTCTCTACTAGTGGCTTATTAGGGGGAGGTTTCATCTTGATGTTTTGATGTGAAGATGATCCTTCTCCCACTGTGTAATTGGAAGGATCTATCATTATCTAATGGAACAACTATAAGGTTTGTGAGGGCTCAATCATAAAATGTGGGGGCATGGGAAATGAACCATGAAACGAGCTCGGATGAGATATAAATGATAAAAAATGTTGATATCCTAACAACATTAATTCATAAGATGATTCATATTTTACATAAACAATTATATGAGGAAAAACTATTAGTGGTGCGACCTTTTCCTATAGAATAGGTAAGGCCTCCAGTGAAACACGACAAATCCTACTATTGGGACAAAGTAAGTTGGAGATGGTTTTTAGAAGTAAAAATATTTTTTTAACAAGTGTGTTGTATTTTGTTGAAAATTAATATAAATCAATTCACTTTGTAAAAATGGACAATCATATTGACTCTCGTATTGAGGAAATTCAACACATAATGCTTAAGAATGTCTTACATAATAGGAATATGCTTTCTGGAAGAAATTGTTCATTGGACTCACAGGGGGTCAAGAATGAGTTTCTTAGAATAATTGGATTCATATTATATCTTATGTAAATATGAAAATTCTTTCCTATTTTGTATTTCTCAAAAATCAAAAGTTATAAAACATGTGATACTAGTTTGATTGAATAATGGGGAGTTCGACAAATTGTTTTCAGGATTGGTATGAAAGGAATAAGTTTCTAGAAGATTGGGAAGTTATAATACATTCCATTACATGTCAAACGATGCTAAAACTAATCTTCAAAAAATTCTATGTTTTTAAGTAAGTCATTCTTATAATAAAATGTTTTTTGAAGAAGGAAGTTTCTGATGAAAAATATTTCCAATCTCAGATGATCAGATTCATATTTGATTAATGTCTCGGAATGATTTCATAATCATAATTTATGAAACCCAATATGCTAGTTTTTAGTTAGACTAAAATCCAAAATATTAAAATTATTAGAGAAAGAAGCTCGTGATAATCATAATCCTAAAATAGATGTAATTTCATCAGTATCTTATTCCGAGAAAGAAAGAAGTTATTAATACTAATTCCTCACACATGATATTCCATCATAATCATCAACAGATTTTTTTGTTTTGTATTTTGGAGACCAATAAAAAGGAAAATAAGTAAGGGTTTTAGGGGAAAATAGAAAAACAAAGTTAGAGGTTAATTTAAAATTATGTAAACCATTTTTCATCAAGATAAACTTTTGGTTATCTACATGTGAGTTAATAAGAATGACTTTATCAATAAGAGAAGGTGAATGAATAAATCTGATTCATTTTATTTTTTAATATTTTGGGGAAAGATACATCATATGGGATATAAAAATGATTCATTAGAGTGAAGCTCATACAAATTATCATTTATAATAAAAGAAAAAGTTAAAGTGGTTGAATATGTTTGAAATAATATGTTGTCCCCATCGTAATGATGAAATCAGAATGAGTTTATGTTTCTGCGAATCATAATGATAAGATATATTCTATACATATTTTATTTGTTACTGAGAATCATAATGAAGAAACTATTTTTGAATTCCATCATATTGAGTGAATCAACATGGGAAAATTAGTATTTTAATTGGTGTAGACAAATGTAATGATATGTCTTCAGTTTTTGTTTAATTACAAGTGTGTCTAAACATCATAATTGGCAAGCTGTAAATTTATTCACGTACGAATGTGGTACTATGTATCATAATGAATAAAACACATTGGGGAATCTAAATAAAGAATTGGAATCAGACTGTTTCTTTTTAAAGAATTCAGTAGGGAATTGAAGTTGATATAAGATTCGACTAGATTCTTGAAGTCTTTATAATCATTTATGAAGTTATAAAGGTATTTGAAATTAAAGAGAAATCAAGATTTTAGAAAATCTAGTTAAGTGGGAAGGATTTTTAAAATCCCTCTTATACCGTATTTGGATTACCTATAAAAGGAGAAAGTAATTTTTATATTCTTGAAACAAGTATTGTTCAGGTCAAAGAGATAGAAGCTCTTAAATTATAAGGATAAAGAGTTTCCATATTAAGTTTTAAGGAAGAAGTTTTCTGGAAAAAAGTTTAAAAGAGAATAGGAAGGATCATATTTAGTTGATCTTTATATTGGGATCGATCATTAGATTGGGAATCATACTAGGATTTACATATTCATATTATAAGTTGTTCAGAATTTTCTCAAATGTATTCTAACGGATTTATATTTCTATATTGAGAAATTGGACATGGAAACCTAACTGGGAAATCAGACTGAGTCTCATTTTGATATCCAAATGAATTTAATTCCTACTCTTGAGTAATGATGTTAATAATTGTTTATGAATTTTTTTTCTTTAATTTTTATTAAGAAACATCGTAACATTTTTGTTACAAAAACATTTTATTATATATTCATTCTACTAGATGAACATGCAATGTGGTGTTAATTATAGTGCTACAGGAGTTCAAGAGTATAACTTACACATTATATTCCACACATGTATTTTTTGGTTTTGTATTGTTTCCAAACTATACTATGGAAGTTGATACTCATGTTCAGTAGAAATCCTTTTAAATTCTCCCGTTCTTATTGATGTGTGTTTGTTTTGGTTTCCTCATATAATGATATCATTAATAATAGGTGAAGTTTCATTCAAGAATAAGGAAACATAAAAGAAAAATATATCACTAATTCAACCATCCCCCTCTCAATGGTACAACTATATTGACTGGGAAATTACTAGTGTTATCAGTGAAATGGTTCCAAATATTTATTATCATTAAATGTTTTGAAGGATAGATAATGGAAAATATGAATTCTGTCAACAGTAATGGTATTCTAATTTTGGAGGATGGATTTCCTCATATTGATGAAAAATTTCCTCTTTCATCTATTGAAAAGAATAACCGTGAGAATGATGAAAGAGATAAAAATTAATTACTCTAATCACTTTCTGAAAGAGGGTTCTTTACATTGAAAGGTGATTATATTGCCAATGGTATCTCGGATAAGTTGAAAAATATTTACAAAAGTAAAAAAAAGGATATAAAATAAAAATTCAAAATATGGAGATAGAAGTATGAAGATCTCAAGATGGATGAATTAGAATCTATTGGAGACTTATTTACTATGGTGAATAATATTTTTAGTATTAGAATATGTCTTATTTAAAATTTATAAGATTATAAAATTGTTAAAAAGATCTTGAGAATTCGTCCCAGAATGTTTTATGCAAAGGATTCTTCCTTAGAAGATGGAGATCTAGAAATGTTAAATATATATATATTTTCCACAACACACTCATTGCATGTGAGATTATAAAGGATATAGTTATGAATAGAAAACAAAATATGATAGATAATTTAATTTTATATATGATAAGTAAAAAAACAATAATAATGTTCTTAAAGAAGAGGATGTTGCTGAATCTAACTCTGAAAATGAGGTATTTAAAAATCTTGATGAAATTTTATATTTGTTTTCTAAAAATTTGAGAAGTGGTTTTGGTAAATACCATTGGAAACATCCCTTGATTTATTTCTAATATAAAGACATTGGGAACATTTTGGTTAATTGTCCTCAAATAAATAAAGAAGATGATAGTGATGAATAATAATGAAGGCCAAGAAGGTCAAGTAATAAAAAGGGTGATATGGATAAATGTTTTAACATATTTAAAGATAGAAAATTTTTCCAAATCTGAAATGAGAAGATTTTTTTTATAATGATGATGAATAAAATTATAGTGATATTAAATCGAAAAAATATACTGAGCATGTTTGTGAGAATAATTTTATTAAAATATTAAATAATGAATAATTCTGATGCAGCGATTCTAAAGAAAGAGAAACCATATTAGAATTTTACCTTAAATAATAATTGAAAGAATGTATGTGGAAGATTTGGTGGCTTGAAAAATATATTAGGAAAATGAAAAATGAAAATTAATCATCAAAAAGACAACATAGTATTCTTAATAAGAATTTAAATATATTAAATGATATTGATGTTTTGATAAAATCTATTGAGAATGAAAATAATCATAATTGACATATGGATTCAAAGCTAAAGGAAAATGAAGAAGAGTGGGAACATATCCAACAAAAACTCTCCAATGTTTAATAGAGGGTTATAATTTCGACAAGCAATATACTTGAAGTTGGTGAAAGTTCTAGAAATGGTAAACTCATGAAAGATCAAAATTTACCTTCAAAAGTAGATAATAAGGATAGAATTGTTTATGAGAAGAGAATGATATAAAATTTTATAAAAAGAAAAAGATGGGAAAATGTTGTATGTGGATAAGACCACAAATATTAAAAGTAATATGTATTTAACTATTATGAGTCTAATAAATGTTACTATTACTTTCAATTCTGATATAGATGAATAGAAACCCGAGCTGAAAATGAATGACCTGCTTTAGAATAAAAATTTTGGTGGTCAAAAAAGTTATAACAAGAAAGACAAGATGGTTGCTGATAAATATGATCATAAATCCGATCAGTATAGATTTTTTAGTGGGAAATATTATTTATATGGATACTACTAGTATTGAGGTGCATTTATAAACAAGAAAAATATGTGTTGGTTCAATCAAAAACATTACAACTATTCCAAAAATTTTAGAAGATAGAGTTTGAGAGGGAGTCAATCCCTCAAAGGAAAACTTATGAGAATGAAGTTTGGAAGAAACCTACCAAGGTTGGTATAAGAGTGTAAAATTGATTCCATACATTAGAAAATAATTTAGAAAGTTGTGATGAACCTGGACATCCTTCAAAAGGATTTCTTGTTTTATTATCATTACAAATTACATTTCTTAACAATTCTATGAATCTATATTTGATGAATTAAATGGGGAAAGAAAATAATCTAATTGTATAATCCACTCTGAAATATACAAAAGGGGAACAACCTTGGATCATGGATTGTTTCTGTTATTCTCATATGATTGGATATTTAATTTGATTTATGAATGTAAAATATTTCAATGATGTAATAATGACATTTTGAAATGATTAATCATTTAGAATCAGTGGTGTTGGATCAACCATAAATGGGAAAGAAAATTTAAAATATAGTAAGGCATTATATATTGTTGGATTGAAACAAAACATTATAAGTGTTTCTAAACTATGTGATGATGTAAATGAAATTATTTTCGGAGAATATATTTTTTCTGAAAACTGCTAAGATGTAAAGATAGTTACTTGAGGACAACACATAAAAGGAAATTTATTTAATGTTAGTGAAATACAAAACTTTTGTTACTTGCGAATGGTGGAATAGAATTATTTGTGTCATAAAAGGATAGCACACAAGTTTTAGAGAAAAATGAGTATGTTTTCTAAGTGATATAGTTTCTACGGTATTTTTGATATGTAATGAAGATGAGACCAATGTTGCACTTGTTTTCAGAAGGGATACATCACAAACTTCATGCATAAAAAAAGTTAATATTTGTTCAAAATAAACTATATAACGTATTCTTTATGATATATATGGTCCAATGTGAAAAAAATAAAGAAATGGATATCAATACTTCATCACATTGATTGATTCCATTATGCACATTACTTATGTTATGTATATGAAACATAAGTTAGATGATCTGAAAAGGTTTAAAATATTCTAGTGGAGATATAAGAAGGTATGTGAGTATTTATTGAAGTATATGGAAAGTTGTTTTAATAGAGACCAATAGGAAAATCATGAAATCAAAAATGACATGTGGAATTTGTTTCAATATTTTGTTACAAATTTTCAAAAAAGATAATTTTTGGAAATGTATTAGTTAGTAAAATATGGTATAGACTAACATTGTTTGGTTTTAAACTATCCAACATGATATGGTAAGCAACCAAATTGAATCATGGAGTTTTGATGATGTTTATGTCTTGACACCACTTGTAATGTTCCACATTGAAACTGATAAATAATAATAAATAGTGAATAATAATTCAAATTATCAAAAAAAAGGTGTCATTATAAAAGATTACGCATGGAGTTCCAGGAAGCACATTGATATGAAGCTATGGACTAGCAACAATATTCTCTAGGGGATTGATGTTATCCAATTAACACATCTAAATGAGGATGAAACATCCCCCCTATATCACTTTGATCTAATCGATACGCTGTTTATAATACCTTGTATGTCTATTATATGCATGAAGAAGCCTAGTTTTATCTACAAACCTGATAAAAAGCCTCTATTATCCCCAAATACATCATATTGACATTCATACCAAAGTAATGTGTATCCAATGTCCCTCTAATGTGTTGCATGATATATGCACAAGCATGAAACATGAAAGTCTTCTTCTTAGTGTTAATAGGTAAATGTGGGATGTGCATGTTTAGCCTGCTCGTAGATAGTGAATCTCCATCTACAGAAGTATCATCCCCCACAATGTTGAGACCAAAAAATCACTATAAAAGCTCATACAGAATCCAAATTTTGTTCCTATATCTATAGTAACCTAGATATAATGACCAAGAAAAACTATGACATACTCAATAGTGATGAACATCCCTTCCTAAGGCATTGTAATGTGTGATTCTATAGTCTCCATCTCTCAGTGAGGGTAGAAAAGAGGTGACGGTCAAAAAATGTATAATCAGATACAGTGATGTCATATAATCGAACCGAACATAGGTATGGTATAATAAAATCTAGAGGTGGGGGGATTAGGACGGGGGGCTTGCGAGGTTCTCTCTCTATGAAAATAGTGTTTAGGGTTTCGTTGCGATGGACTCGGTTGACTACTTCAATCGTTTTGAGGTTTTTGTTGGACCTTTGAAGAAGCTAGACGGAGGTTCTGGTTCACGGCTCCATCAAGAAACTACATTCTCTGATTTGGGTAGGGTTTCTTGGCCGGATGCCCTTTAGGTAAGGGGTTATAACCATTATTTCCCTAATTCTAAAAGTGGTGAGTCTGCCTCTAATAATCTCATTTTGAGAAATGGTGCACTTGTGGTTGTTGAAGCAAATCCCCTATTCATTCAAGAATGAATTGACACTTGTAAATACTCAATTATTTCCTGGTTGAGTTCGATGCAATCTTCATGGAAGGTTGAATATATTAGGAAATGTATACATGAGATCTGGGGTTTTAATGAATGGGATATGTTTTTCATCGGTATGAATTTTTAGCACTTTACTTTTGGATCCAATGATCAAAAGATGTGGGCCTGGAGTCACAGGTTTGTGAATTTTAAGCCTGGGATTATCAGATTTCAAAACTAGGACCCCTGGTTCGATCCCTTTAAGGCCATGAATACTATATCTCAATCCTGGATCCTGATCAAAGGATTGAGCTGGGTATTTTGGCATCTGAATATCCTTTGGGATGTTGCATTGGAAGTAGGGACTCCTATTAAACTTGATAAAGTGACTGGATCAGTCCGGTATGGAAATTTTTCTCACATTCTAGTTGAGATTGATATGACTTTTCCCCTTGCTGAGATGGTTTGGTTGATTGCTGGTGATTTTAAGTTTGAGCTTGAGATTGAGTTTAAACATGTTCCTATTTTCTGTATAAAATTTTCAGCTATATGACATGTTAAATAAAAATTTAATCGAGGATTGCGATGCTCCTACTGTAAATGGTCTATGAATCTTGTTGAGTGTTGCAAGTTCAAAGCTTTATGTGTTCCTGGTCTGCCAATTGGGTTAGAGGGGGCACATGATGAGGGTAAGGGTGTCCTTAATGGTTCACCATTGCCTTTTTATACCTCTAACGGTGTGAAGGGTCTCTCAACCTCAAACATTAAGGTGGATTTGGTGAATAATAATTTACCTGCTTCTAGGAAGGTGGGATCTGTTTCTTTTGCTGATGCTGTAGCTGGTAAGAACCCAAATGATAGGCTTATGACTGATCAGCAATGCGTGGGTGTGCTGTCTAATCCTTCGGGTGTTAGCACACTCCCTGTTTCTAGCTTGCATTCAATTGATAATGGAGAACCCTCCAAATGGGGTGATATGTGTTCTTACAGTGCTGATAGTGATCTGGAGGTGGATCATACTGATTTTTTGAGGAGAAATACTTTGCAAAAGGTAAGTTGCGTAGTCTTCCATATGGTGGGGGAACTAATGTCACCAGTTCCTCTGATCACCCTATTTTACAAAGGGGTGTGTTAGGTCACAATTCCATGCAGGCTGATGATTCTTATGTTGTTGTTCAAATAGTAGCGGCCTCACAAGCCTTTGGTTCTGCTACTGCTGTTCTCACAACAGTTGTTGTGTCACCTGGGCAAATGGGGGAGGTGCATACTGGGAAGACTTCCCATAATAATATAGCAGCATCTTTTGAGGCCCCTACTGGTCTTGTTTCTATTTCCCTTGGTGAACCTGTCAATATTATATCTGCCTCACATGAGGCTTCTACTGCGCAGGACTATATTCTGCCTTCTTCTGATGCCACGACCACTCATGCCTTGGATTCAGGTGCCTCACCACATGATCACCAGATTCCTTTGGATGAAGCTGCCATCAAAATGTCAGTGACTCATAAAAATGGTGTTGCAGCTTTGACTGCTGCCGCGAGTGCTACAAACTTATTTTCTATGCTGGACTCAATGAATTCCCCTAATTTTTATCTGTAATATATGGAGAGCTGTTAGAAGAAAATTCATGCCACCATGAAAGGTCCTGTAACTAATTCACCTTATTTGGTTGCACAGGCAAGTGCTGAGTAGGTTGGGAAGCCTGATACTGAGGAGCAGTTGGAGAATCTGGCTAAAGACGCTGATCGAAACGATCATGGTGTCCTTCTTGTGGACACTACAGATAATATAGATGATGCTCAAGATGATGAAAGTGCAGATGATCAAGGTGATGCTTGGATGATTCCAAATCAGTGGAAAAGAGGCAGGAATCCAAGAGGATGTTGTGGTCGTCATGGAAGAATAGGGAGAGGAGGCAGAACCAGAGGCTGATAATGTTTGGATTACATTGGTTTTCATCACTTGTACCCTAAATCTCTATCATTTCTTATATGCGTGAATTTTATTTTTAATAAAAAATTACAGGGTCTTGGACTCACCTCCATGACTCCACTATTATGGTAATAAAAGCTGGAGGGGGAATGCTATGATAATGGTGTACTATACACACACAAATTCACCAAACCCCATAGAACCTTAGCACCTCGGGTGAAACATGCATATATTACTCAGTGATTAGTGTAATATCCTCCAAATCAATAGATAAAAATGAAATATTTCATAATTATGTATAATATATATAAAAAATGTTATGTTCAACCTAATATTATGACTCGTAGAATGTAGGTTATAAAATACCTATTCTCTTTGTTCAATGAAATTTTTATTACCAAAATAAAATATTATTTATTCATGTTTTTTAAAGAATGTTTTTTATGAATTTAGAGTGTTAATTTTTATCTATTCCAACATCCTATGATGATTTTAATCATACATTGGTGATATTATTGAATGATACTATCCACCTTTTGTTGGGAAATAAACACTCAAGGTAATATTGCATCATTTTTTGGTTGATTGTTTTTGTTGATAAAGCATGTTTCATTGGGGAATTGTCAAGTTCCAAATAATTTGTTGAAAATCCATGTTGACAAAGAACGATGAAATAGGAACAGATGATCTGGAGGTGGTACAAAAGAGCTGTACAAAGTGGTGCCATTTTCCAGTGTTTTCCAAATTTTTGGGGTCCAAAATTTGGAGTTTGGTGAGAATCGCAAAAATAGGATTTCCGTGAAGATCATATTTTAATATGGAAATGCCATGAATTTTATGAAAGTAGGCTTAATGGTTTGGAATTCGTGAATCACAGAAGAATGTTGAAGGTGATATTTCACGATTACGTCAGGCTTTGGGAATGGCATAGGTTGAAGTGCATCACGGCGGTGAAGGGATTTGTGAGGGAGCATCACAGCGAAGGCGTGAAGGGATTGTCGGTGATGCTCCATGATTACGTCAAGCTCTGAGATCGGAGGATTGTCGTGGTGATTTGCGATTTTGAAAGAATTTCGATGGGAACATCGGAGCTTCGCGATTTGAAATGACGTGGCGTTGACTTCACACATAAAGATTGAGGGTTGGTGGAATCGCCTATATGTAGTCCTCGACCCCTTCAAGAGAAGAATAAGAGAAGATAGTGCTTTCAAAGAAAATCTTTTTCTCTCTGTTCGTGAAGGTGGTTCGTGAAGGCAAGGTGCTTTGTGAAAGAAGAGCTTCGCGGTGGCTAATCTAGCTCTACAAAAGTTGCATGCTCCGCATTGGCTCAGTGAGCTTCATGAGGGAAGTCTCTCTACAAATACTTGAGATTCATGAGAGTGATTTGCGAAAGTGCTTTGCAAAAAGTTAGGAGCTTCGCAAAGGCATGTTAAAGCTTCGTGAAATAGGGAGCCTCGTGAAGTAGGGTGCTTTGTGAAGGTATTTCCAAAGGAATTTCCCAGTGTTTAAGAGGAAAAGGGGTATTCATCAGTGGATTAAAGTTGGACTTCCACAGAGAATCTGTCAACAATTGAGTATATGTGCATTCATGAAAATGAAGATACCTATAGGTCTATAAACTATGAGTGGATCCCTTACAAATGTAGTGAGCAAAGTAAGAGGAAGAAGGTTATCCTTTCTACCGATAGTGATCCTGAGAGAGAGGAACAAGGAGTGATCCTTGGGAAAGTAGTGAACTGACCCTAAACATTTTAAAGGCAGTGAGACTGGGCATAGATGTGATCTAGCCCGAACAATATTGGCATTGAGCTTTAGTGGATTTGATACAGAGGCACATCGTCGTTGTATGCTCCTTGGATGTAGCCTAGTGAAGGTGAACCATGTAAAAATCTTTGTGTCTGCCTGCAAGCTTCCCTATATTGCATTCAAAGCATCATCATCAGATAAAGAAGATAATAAGCGATCATAATAAACACAAAAGTGCAAATAAAGTGACCCTTGTAATAAAGAGTTTAAGATCTAGTGGGGCAGGAAGAATTTTGACAAAGAATATCCATACCCTGATCCCCCCCCCCCCTCTCAGGGTATACAGGCCCCTATTAGTCCTAACACATTTTTTTATATAGATGGATTATAATGATGTTTTAATGAAATTCTCATGAAACCAATTATATTTCTTTAGAAAATTATGCTATAAAGGAATGTTTTATACTCTTTTATTTCTTATCACATGAATATGTATGGATTACCATTATGTGATTAGTGGGGTTTATATAACCATACAATACATTGATTAATGTTTTATATCTCATAGGTACACATTAATATGTGCATGTATTGTTTTTTAGCTAATTCTAGATGATTATGAGGATCTACCATTGTTCTAAGATCCTTTATTGATCTTGTATCCCATTTGATGGGTGGGTTCATATATAACCATATAGCACCTTAGTGCAATTTCTTCTTCTTTTCATAGAACCTCACTAGATCTGTTCCACTCTTATCTCATTAGAACCAAATTAGGTAATAGATACTGGATCTAAGGGGTATATTATGGGATTGATTTTGTATTTTATTGATATAGGATCTTAAGGATCCAACTTATGGATTGGATATTGATTTCATGTCTTGATTTTATACCCATTGTCTAGATCCAAATTGGTTTTTCCATTTTTGTTTAATTTCTCAAATGATGGTTTATTTCAGTGTTACTTTATCATGGCCTATAGATACATCTTGAGAGGTCCAAATCATCTCTACAATATTGGATGACTAAAATTATACATCGAATTATGTATGATATTTTGTATGGTTTGGCTATATGAAACTACGAACATTCTTACTCATAGAAAATCTCTAACATCCAGTAGAAACATTAAGAACTATCCTCAAATGATACCAATAATCGTCACAATATTTATATCATTGTTTAATATATTTTATTCAGTTTGACTCATGTAATAAATATCTATTTTGTATCTCAATATAAAATCTATTCATTATGTTTTTCATCACATCGTTGATTGGAAAATAAATTCAAATGTATAATGGTTCATCCATTTCACATCATATATACACTATAATACCATGAAACTGAGTTGATGGTGTGATAATATTCAAGTAAAATTCAGGAAAACATGCCATTTCTTTTGACCCATATGTGAAGAGTGGTGGATAATTTATTATTCATCGAGGATAATGTAAAACAATTATATTTCAACCACATTCCTCCCTAAAGTCTCCATATTCCACCTCATTATCATTATTTTCTCCCCCTCTTCCATCACTATAAATTTCCCTTCATCAAAATTCTCTTGTTACATATATAGGTCATCAATTTTGTTGGCTTATTCCACATGATATGGAAAAGCCTCATAATATTTGTATGGAACCTATTTGATGACTCTTGTATGACTATGTATTTGTATATTTTTGCATTGGTTATTGACTATACAAACCTAAAAAAACAACTCCATCATGGAATCATAATACTATTGGTTAAATACTATTGTTTTTTTGACCTTGTCCCCATCATCAACCAATTGACAAGTTGGATTCGATATTCGATCACAGAATTGTAAATATATATAACTAATACACTAGACCACCTGATCAGGTTTAAAATTTAACTGAGCGTTAATTTAATCCCGATGTTCTCTTCAGGTGACACAATCACATGTTCAAACCTTTTGTATACTTTTTTTACAAAACAATTATCGTTGATTGATTTCAATTACTTCTCTATAGAAATATACACATGTAAACATGATTATCCATGTGAAAAAATCATTCTAATCAAGATTATAATAGTCTAAATAATATTGACCATGGGTAATAATCATGTAGCATTGACCACATAATCATTACATTTAAACAATTCAAGATTAACTTCATATTTACTCGATGATGGAAATAGTGTTTCATTTTTCTAATTTTAATCATTCTTAATGCATGATTTAATGTTTATAAATATAATATAAATCATCTAAATAATATCCTTGAGGAGTGTCAAACTATGTGGGAAACAATGATCATTTCCATGCACCAAGGTATACTCAAGTCAAAGAACAATATAACATTTTCTAGGTAATTACCCTTAGATACAACTACTCTAGATCTACATCAACTTATAGTATCCACACATAGATTTAATTTCATAGAAAACCACACAATATTTACTATACTGAAATTCTTGAAAATAATATTATATCCTCAATAATTCTACTAATTTTTTATAATAAAAAAAATTTCCTTCCTAAAGGTATGTTCAGAATTTATTAAATAGAATTAAAATCATCTAAATAATGTCCCCCATAAATTTAAAACAAGGTGTGTAGTAAGTACTATTTTCATACACCAAGTCTTCACACAAGTCAAATCCAAATAAATATTTTTTAGGGTTATTACCCCTACTTACATCTGTACCAGATTCACAACCACTTGAATTATCTAGACAAGGATTTCATTTCTCATATAACCAAATAATATTTACATTATTGAAATTTTATAGTGTTTTATTATATCCCTATTAGTGAAACTAATGATTCATAGTAAAAATTTTAATCTTCCTAAAAGTATGAGTCATATTATGTTGGTCCCATAGAAGTGAAAAATCAGGTGTTTAGTTAGTCCTTTTTTCATATCGTTATCCCTATTTGATCACATGTAATCAAATGTTAATCTAAAGAAAACTAGTAGCATAGAATTATTTAATCTCAAGATAATACTTGTTTCGTCATTAATTAATCACTATATATTATTTAGTTAATAATTTGTTAATCATATGCTAATAATTCATTAATAAATCCTTAATCATTATATAATAACTTCATCATTATACGTTATTCATTCATTAATAATTTTGTAATTAATATTTATTAATCGGTTAGTTAATTGTTAATTAATAGATAAATAATAGTTAATTAATAAGTACTCATTAATTAATTATTGTCTAATCATTAGTTAATCATTACTTTAACATTAATTAATCATTATTTAATTACAAGTTTTTCATTAATAAATAATAAATAATTATTTAATCATTAATTTTTAAAATACAAATCATTACACAATCTTATGTTAATCATTCATTGATCATTCATTAATAAATCGTTAGTCACTCATTAATCATTTGTTATGAATTAATTAAATAATTGATCTTATTTAGATAGTATATAGTAAATTAATAAGTAATCATTAATTAATTATTGGTTAATCATTACTTTATCCTTAGTTAATCCTATATTAATAATTCTTTATTAATTGATTAATCATTATTCAATCATTTGATTATCATTAGTTAATAATTAATTAATTATTTATTAATCATTCGTTATATATTTGTTAATTAATTGTTATCAATTAGTAAGTTTATAGTTATTTAATGGTTAATCATTAATTAGTCATTAATTAATCGTAATTTAATCATTAGTTAATCCTTAATTACTCATTATATAATCATTAGTTAAACATTAGTTAATCCAATATTAATCACACCTGAACCATTCGCTAATCATCTGTTATTCACTTTTTATTCATTATTTTAGTAATAGTTCTTCTGTAGTTAATTTATAGTTAATTTTTATTTAATAACCATTAATTATTTATTACATTATAAATAGTTAATTATTAGTACCTCATTATTTATTCAATGACTCGTACTGAATTAATCCAAAGATAATCTAATGTTAGTAATTAACTAATCATTATTTATTGACAAATTTAGCCTTTATCAAAAACTACTTAATCATTAGTTAAACAATCGATAGTTAATAGTAATTAATTAGATAATTTATTATTAATTAAAAAATAAATATTAGTTCATCAATATTAAAACACTGGTTAGTCATTACTTAATCAGTAGTTCATTATTATTAAATTAATTGTTAATAATTAATTGATCCATAGTTAATAATTATGTAATCTATAACTAATATTTAGTTGACAATTACATCATAATTCGGTAATCATTTGTTAACTGTAACTTATATAATTGTAAATTATTAGTTTTTTATTATTTAATAATTATTTCACTAGTATTTATTCATCGTCTAATTAATATTATTTACTACTTTTTACATAATTTATTATAAATTATTTATTATTAAATTTTAAGTTCTAAATTATTACTTAATTAATTATCATCTAGTTATTAATTATGTCACTAATATTTGAAAACAACTAAGTCATACTACATAATAATTGTTTTTTGTATAATATTTCCATCACAAATACTTATTATAAATTAATAATTAAATAATCATAACTAAATTAAATTAATTTAATTGTTAATTTTATCAATTACTAAAAAGTATATCTAACTAAATAAACAAATAAATAATTAAAATAATTAATTTTAACTAAAATATAAACAACTAAATAAATAACTAACTTGAAGATAAATTATAAAACATACCTTTAAATGTTGTTTCATAAATCCCTCGCATCATTTAGGAAATTAAAAAACATCACCCAAAATAGATGAAAAAACTAAAAGAAACATAGATAGAGGGGTGATGTTTAAATATAGGTATTAATATTTTGAGTGAGGAAGAGGGTAGATTTTTATATGGGTAGGGAAAAAGAAATTATCACCGAAAATTTATTTCACCATTTTTTGTTGAAATGCATTTTCGGTGATAATGCCTTTCTCGTTATTTTCAATTTCATCAATCCGAGAGGGTTATTAGAAACAGTGTGAGACATAGCAACTGTAACATCTTTTGGGTCTATTAGGAAGTCTTTATTGTTGCTAATTCATTTTTGTCCTATTTTTTTAAAAATAACCCATGATTTTTTATTAATAGTTATTAATATATATATATATATAATTGATGCAGCATCCCCTCTTCACATGGTCCTCTATAGCAAACCCTAGTCAAACTAATCACATGAGTCCTCCCCATTCAAACACATTCCCATTAATCGCAAAGCCTTCCATTCTCAAATGTATTACTCCGGGTGGTGTCACTCGTTCCCATAGTTGTGTCGTTGACTAGCATGAGGCCGCAAAATCAACTACCTAGAATGGAAATACACATAACATAGCACTTCAAGATCATACCACAATATGACAGGAGTCGACTTAATCCTATCATGAAAACCCATCCTGAACCTAACTAGATAACAATCTTCCCATACTCGACTCGCATGAATCTCCATGGTCCATAATTCCATCCATCACTAGGTATTTATGGTCCTTCATCCCAATGAGAGGAATAGTAGGATCTGAAAGAGGGAAAGGGGAAATATATGATAGAATTGTAGAGAGATAATGAAAGAGAGAATATCGAATATGAATCCTTTTTCATTTTATATAGGTTTTATTACATCTTCCACCACGGAGCACAACACCTCAAAACAAATTGTAGTAAACTTTAAGTCCTAGGTACTAGACCTCATGACCTACCCCTCACCCCCAAACCCATACCAACCCAACACTAACTGTGGGGATTAGAGAATATGAATAAATAATAACAATTTTTAATTAAACGACGTGACTCTAAAAACTTGTGGCTCCTTCAAGAGTATTAATTTTCATTATTACAAAAAAAGTAGCAAAATATTTCAAGAAGAAAGAGTTAATCTCCAATTAAGAATAAATTATAACTAACCAACCTAGGTTAATTAATAATGAAAAAATTAAATCCAATATAAGAATCATGATGAAAGGAAAAAAGATATCAAATAAGATTTTATACCTCGAAAAACGATTGATTTTTGGTGAAGAATACCTTAATCCATTATCAAATTAATGGTATTATTCTTACATATTATCCCACATTGATTTGAGATTTGATTTCACAGCCATCAAATTTCATCATCCTTCTCTCCCTCTCCCTTGAAATATGCTGATAAAAAATGAGTCAAATCAAAATATCCTACATAATATAGTTAATATAGGGGATCACCTAGGGATTCACCATTAATTACTCAATTAATAAATTAATCTATAAATACAAACATTTTATCATCCAGATATGAAATAAAATTACACTTTCGCAGGAAAACCCACCATTCCAGACCCAACAACAGTGTTAGATTCCCATCGATTCTTTGTTTAAGGGATATCAAAATTTAATCAAAGATACACTCTAATGAGATTTATGTAAAATAATATTTTAATTATATTATTATCAAAATTATATTAGACTTCTTATTTCTATTCTTCCACTGTTAATCAACTGAAAAATATTATTTAAATTATTTTATGGTATCAAACTGAAAAAATTGTGGTCCTGACACCATTGGCTGAGCTCCATGATAAATATTTATTAAAATAATATATATATATATATATATATATATAATATCATAAATCCCAAAATTCTTAGAAATCAACTTGAACATATCATGGTGGTAGAAACTACACCACAAAATCATTCATACAAAGAAATAATTTTTTAAGGTCACCTTGTAGGGAAAAATTTACCATTTTCTCTATAGAGATGGCTCAGAACATCGAATACTCAAAATATAGTTATGTCACATCTAGGAGAAACATTGGTCACTATATAAATCATTTATAGATGATCACATCATCAAATTTTATAATGGACATTTTTTTCATATTTGAACACTATTATTTATACTATGAGTTAACAGAAGCATGATCTTAATGTCAAGTTTGGACATAATGGGATTCTATTTCAGGTTTGGAAATAAAATTTTATATTGTATACCATACGTTAATAATTGCTTATAAACTCCTAAATAAAAACTATAGTATATTGTTAATCAATGATGAATATAACAAATTGGAATCAAATTACTCCCAATTAGGAATATATAATACTTGGACAAAGAGTACCAAAAGAATATTTGAAAGGAATTCCATGAAGGGAATTTATTATCTTTTAAGTTAAAACACTTTTTTATTTTATATTCATTCATTATGTTATAATAACTAATATTCCTTTAAGTATTAAAGGAGAAAGATTCCAAAATATTCTAGATTTACATTAGAAATATTCAAAAGAACCATTTTAAGTAGAAGCTAGATGTAAATTCTCATAATTCATGAATATTAATAGAATATATATATCTATGAGATTACTTTAATAGACTTATATAATGTAACATTTAATAATAGAGTGATCTTGGTAATAAAATAATGCATTATTAGATCATATGGAATGGTGAATATATTAAAAAAGAATTTATCAATCATTAAAATTAGTCTATATTTTTTTTGGTATCACACATCCATTTACACAAAAATTTAATGATTTAATTGAAAGGTGAAGGTAATATTTACATTTCATAGTATGATTGATAGTGACTCCCACAAGTATTCCATTTTTTTAGTTTATTGATTACAAATTGTGTCATGGAAACTTAACCAAGTTCCAACTAAAATTATATATTAGATCTCCTAAAGCTAATAATACGAAGAAAAAAATTACAACAAAAAATCATTTATTAAGAAATAAAGTCTTTACGAAAGTTAATTTTTAATGATAAAAATCTATCAACAAAAAATTGTACATTTAAATAAATTATCTTAGGGTTATAAAAGGATTTTAAACATACCATTCTTAATATTGAAAGATATATTTTTTATGTTAATTGGAGATAATATCTAATTGATAAAGTGGGATAATGGTATATTATGATAATCTCAAGGACTATGATACATGGAAATGTTAACATAGAAAAAAATTCTCTAGGATCATATAGAAAAGTGAGTTCTATAGACACATATATTGCGTGGGAATGATTGGAAACCAAATATATATGGATTTCTTATCACTGATTTAGGTAATATATTATTTAGTAAGAATTATAAATTATTATCCTATAAATAATAAGTAAATGGGATGTAAACATTCAAATAGAAAGTAACTATGAATTTAATAATGTATTCCATGTTCCAAAATCTAGTTTGTACATTGATAATGCATTCATATAATGTAAAACATACTGGTTCCAAATTGTTAATCAATAAATACATGGATCAAGATTTCAAATTGAATACCTATAATGAAATACTTGTTATTAAATATTTTACGATAAGTCATAAAATTAACCATGAAAAAATATTTTCAGTAATTGAGATGATGAAATCCATTTGAAATTTCATTTCCCTAGTATCTTATAATGATTACTTTATTAATTTAGTAAGGATCCATTTATAGATCAATTAAGGAATATATGTTATGTATTATCATCTACATAGAATAAATATATGTGTTTATAAGAGTTTAGTGAGAGTGTCATAGTTTCCCAGGTGGTATATGTTGCTAACTTTTATAAAATAACCATTAGTCTTATAGTTAGCTTAGACTAAGTTAAAATTATTTATCCAAAAATAACATATAGTAGAAAACCTAGTTCTAGTAAACATAATCTATAGATATTGGTATATAAACTTGATTAAACTATAAAAAAGTATATATTTTTAAAGTTGTTGATAAAAAATAAATAAATCAATCTATGAAAGGATAGATTCCTTATGTCACATTTAATAAGTATCTCTAATATTATTTGTTAATGTAATCAGAGGAAATTTATAAGATGATTCGAAATGAATATGATTCAATAGTGGGATCTACCATATATTCTATGATATTATTTTTTCATATTAATCATTTATATGGGTGATATGTTAAATAAATCCAGGATTGTTTCACTAGATAGTAGTTGAAACTATCATGAAGTACTTGGGGACTATAAGAGATATGTTCCTAGGATAAGGAGAATGAAATATATTTTTCAAGGGGAGATGTGACTAGACATAAATCAAATCAATATGATCCAGTATCACTATTAATCTATGAAAATGAGTAATAGAATCTCCAAATAATATTTAGTATCAAATTAAACAAAATCCAAGTATGTTGTAGATTTATATGTTGTTAAATATGTAGAATAAATACAAAAATCTGTCCTAGATTTTGGAATGATACCAAGTAAGTACATTATATTCATAATGTATATCGTGATAACATTTTATAAGTGGAAGATTCCAAGAATTAAAAAATAATATTAAGAAATACATTTATATAATTTTGAAATATCATCTCTTGATGGATTTTATTTAATGTGGTGAAGTTATAGTTAGAAGATTCAGTTCCCTAGACATATCATAAACATGTACATTTTTATTACCATTAATAATTCTTAAATTAGAATATATGGTGAATTCCCAATATTATATTCCATATCAAATGAGTATAATAGTTTATAACTATATAAAGAACCACATGAAACTATGGTTTTAATCCTAACTATATGTCATACGGTAGATATATATATCAATATGATGGTACACTAATGATTTTTGACTATTAGCTTCTAGAGGATCATAATTATTCATTATAGTTGCATGAATTGATTACTTGGTGATCTATATTATATGATATTATGATGACTAACCTATTAATAAAGACAAATGTTATTTTGGGTGCCGTTGAATGTTTTTATTTATGAGAATTTGTATTTTCTTTTTTAATTGATATCATTATTAATGAATATAATTAATCATGTATTTTGATTCATGATAAAGACCATGAAAATTTATGTTTTAGGGGAGATAGATTTCATCTAGTGTTTTTTCAATGAAATTAATCGAATGGAATGATCAATATATGATTTTTAACTTTTGAGTATAGTAAGAATATATGACTTTCACATCGACCTAAATTGTAGTTCTTTGATTAAATACAAGAGATTTATTGATGAATGAAATTTATTCTAATACAATAATATAAATGTAAATAAACCATAAAAGGGTTGTGCTACAAATTATGCATATCAATTTATGGGATATCATTGAACTAAGAGAAGATATTTCACAGTTTGGTTTTCCAAATTGTTTTCATAGTTATAAATTATCCTTAAAAAATTAGAGTTTGTGATTTTTTTTCTAGATACCACTCTTTTTATGTGAGTTGGTCTCGTTTTCATCGATATATGGTCCAAGAGGGCCTCGTATATAGTATATATAGGAGTTCCACTAACTCAGAAAGATCATGGTTTATGATGATGTGTGACCCATCTTACTGGGTCTATATTTTCTTAAGTTTTAATGATATCTTGTTAAAAAATAAATAATATCATCTATAATATATGAATGATTCCAGTAATGTGAATTGAATTTATTTCTCTTAGTAAAAATAAAATTTTTACTTTGAAATATGTGCATATGATAAAAAATCCTTCAAATAAATGTTACCCATTAATGTTTCATAAAAATATGGGGGAAGATAATATGAGTTCATAGTTTATATTTATACATGAGAGGTGTGGCAGTGTTTGGAGTGATTTGTTAAATATTAATTTTATTTATGAGAAGTCATATAAGTGATAAGGTTTATTGGGATTCAAATATATGATATAAGTTTCTTTAAGAAGATGTGGGAAAATTTTTAAAGTTAAAATGTTATATAAATAATTCTTTTAGGTCAATGAATTGTAAAGAATATAATTTTCATGAATCTGAGTTCTTCAAAATTCACACTCAATAAATATACAGAGACACTAGAGATAAATATGGGATCACAACAAATTTTTGTTCTTAAGAAGATCACATGGGATCTTTGAACTATTTGATCCCCCTTTTCTAGGACAAAATGGTTTTTTAATGATGAAATAGGATATATGGTACACATGCTGGCAATTTATAGGGTTAATATCTTGGTTTATTCAAAGCTATAATGATATGATGATGACCAAAGATTTTCAAAATCATGTCTTAACAATGAGTTATCACTCTTTATTATTTGTTTAATGATCTTATTACTTATGATTATATGTACATGATATAATAGTAATTTGGATATTGGTATACTAGATCTCATGTTATAACATAGATCATATTAAAAATTATTAAAATACTAATCAATCGAAACTTTTACTAACCTGGGATTCAAAATATAATACTTTACATTTTTACGGTAACATATAATATACATATTAGCCTACATTTTTTATAATCTACCATTAAACTAGTTTGTTCCTAAAATAGAGTAATTAAATCCCAACCATTTAGTTAGACCACTTACTCTAATATTTATCCCATAGAAATTGTGGAACGATCATGGGGTATATAGAAGCCCATAACAGGTCAATGAGAGATTCAGGTTGAGATATTACATAAGTAAGGGTAAGGGAGGGAGGAGATGATTTATGAAATTGGAATATCATTTTATCAGCACTTGAATTATGATAACATCATTTTGATGTCAGTGATTCAACATTGAAGATTAAATAGTTTAGATTTACTGTTACATAAATATTTTATTTATTTTCATAGTTTTTGAATTCAAAAAAATAATTACCAATGAGTTGGAAGAAAATAATAATTGAAATATAATAGTTTTATTTATAATAATAATTTCTTATAGAATATCATCCATATTGAATGAATTAATATTGATTTCACATATTTTAGGGATTATTTTAAAAATTATAAAGTCTATATTTATGATGAGTAGAATATCATATTCTACTCATTTCTAATCAAAAAGTAATATTAGTGAGTCTTGAGTTGGGATAGACCTATTAAAACAATTCTCAATTGAGATAACTTTTTTTAGTGTGAGAATTTTTTTCATGGTAGAGTGTTTAAAAGTTTTAGAAGGAAAATTTCTAAAAGTAACACTTGAGAACTTGGAAAAGGATCCATCACCAAACCCATGTTCCAGTTATGGATAACTGAGGATCTTCCACGTAATATAGATCATCAGATGGTGTCCTTTTACTGAATTCCAATGGAAGGAGTCTAGTCAAAGGTTTCTAGAGAACGAGGACTAATGGATGGGTTATATTGGATGGGGTCTAAGAGATGGATTATAGTGGATGAAGTCCAAGGGATCTAGTTTAATTAATATATTTTACGATTTTTATGATTTAAATCTCTAATGATGATATTTTATGATCTATGAATGAAAAATATTATTTATTTTATTCTCCTTTAGTAATCACTATATATCTGATATTTTTCTTTCATTTTCACCTCTTTAAGTACCTAAGAGGATAAATGAATTTTTTATAAGGAAAATGACCATGTTTTTCACTTCCATCAAAAATAAATTCTTTCATGTACATAATTTCATTAAAATTTTGTAAAAAATTTTACTATTATAAAAATATTTATTAAATTCATTTTTAACCAATATTTAAATTTATAAAAAATGTAATGGAATCATCTGTTTATTTTCCTAAAAAGGTTCTTTTTACTTTTTTACCAATAATGTGAAAGAAATTATTGTTTTAAAGGACACCGCATGAATGGAATTCTATTATATCTTCAATAATATTTTCTTTGAATATTTAATTATATTTTTCCTTGGTTATTTTTATATAAATTATTCTTTTTAATGTAATTAAAATTTTGTATTTTCTAAATAATTGATTTCAAATAGAAAGGGTATTTTCCTTAAAAAATGTTCTAGTGGTATTTTAATGTTATTTTTATCAACAGAAACATCCTTTAATGTTTTTTATTATTTAATTGGTATATGATAGAATTTTATCATATTTATTATTTTTCTATATATATTAAGATTATGATCCTGAAATGTTTATAAAAATAGCATCATTTCCAAAATATAAGATTTGATGATATAATGAATGTTTCATAATAATGTAAAACACATATGTATGGTTTAAATTATATGAACTACAGTTATATAAATATATACACTCAAATTAATTGATTAAGTAATGACATATCATGAGAATATAAGTACTGGAATGGGGAATGAACCCAGTTCAATAACGGAATTTTTCGAATAAGATTGTCTTGGGATAGAACTTCAACTTAAGAAATAATGGAATGAGGATTAAACCCAATCTAGTATGATATCTTTTAAATGAGCCATAAATAAGTAAATTTTTTTCTATGATTATTTGTATGACAAAAACATATGATTTATTCTTATTATATATTTTTCTGGCTCATGTTTGGTGATTTAATATTCCATACTGATATGTCTTATTTTGTTTGTTGAAAAACAATTATTCCATGTTTTTTATTAATTATCATTAAGTGATTGAGAATGATTATTTTAAACCATGAACTTATTGTCATACTATTATTCTTATCTTATTCCCACTTATGATCATTGATTGGTATCTCTTTTCTTTACCCTTACTGATCATCTGATCTCACTATTTCTTGAGTTTCACTTTCCCAAGTTATAAAGTATGTTATAAAGTAGGTTATGTAAATGAATTATTCTATTTGTATAGAACATAATTAGAAATGATGTAGATATTTTATGTACATGTTGATTTTATATCCACATTTCCAAATTCACTAATCCTCTATGGTCCTCAAGTGTGTATTATTGGGAAATGAGTTGGATATTAATCTAAAATGATTTAATATTTCTGTATGAAAAGTATGGGTTGTAAAATTTGGTGTGAGTTTGAATTTTTACTTCTAATGGATGTTTCATCCATTTTATAGATATTACCACCTATTCATGATGGATATTTATTCAAATGGTTATATTGAAACTTAACATCAGAGATGTGACTATTTTTTAGGATTATGATTATGTATTTATTACAAATATATATAGTTATCACAAAAACCAAAAATTTTAGTTTTAAATAGCATTCATACATGGTGCTACACCTATTTTAGATAATCCTTATTTAATATCCCCAAGTGAGTTTCTATAATTGAAGAAGATACCCCAGGAGAATATTGATAAGGGACTTATATTCCTTATTGTGTCGCCATGGGTGAGCCTATTTTTTTATATGAAGAAAGACTGTTCAATGAGTCATTTAATTTATTATCAATAACTTAACAAGATCACTATTAGTAAAAATTATTCATCCTAATTTCAATGATATATTTGATCAATTAAAAAAATCTCAATGTTTTCAGAAGATTAAGATTTGAACTAGATATCCTTAATTGAGAGTCATGAAGGTGGACATACCCAAGAAATCCTTTTGTATGTTGTATAGTCATTATGAATCTATAGTGATTCAATTTGTACATACCAATTATCTATATATCTTCATCGATTTAATGAATATGGTATTTATATATTACCATAATTTGTTTGTTGTAGTATTTATAGATGATATTTTTATATGCTCAAAGATAAAGGAAGATAATTAATAATATTTTCAGATTGTATTAAAGTCCAAGATATAGAGTAATTTGTATGATAAATTTACCTAGTGTGAATACAAGCATGATAAATTATCATTTTTTGCGTATTTAATATCAAGTGAGGGTATAACAATATATCATTCAAGGAAGATAGTTATTAACCATTGGCATATACCAAACATGGTAACCAGGAATGGTGTTTTCCTTGGGATTGATGGATATTATCGACACATTTAAATTGATTAATCATGTGTATTTAATCCAATAATCAAGATGAATTGTAAGGGATACATATTCCTTAGGATATATGAATGTGAGGAATGTTTTAATGATCTGAATAGAATGTTGGTCCGCACACCTTTTCTTACACTACTATGTAGTGTAGAAGGGTATATGATATTTAGTGATGTATAAAATAAGGTTATATGATTCTTATTCATGAAAAATGATATAGTTATAGATTATTCCTTATTCCAATTGAAAATTCATGAGATGATTACCTCACTTATTATTCGGAGATGGAAACAATAATATTTTCCCTGAAAATATAGAGGCATTAAATTTATATTGAACTATGTGATATATATATATATAATTTAATTATATATTCCTATAGAAATAGTTGAATATGTTTCAAATGGTATAGTTCTATTTTATTAATGATTATTACTGAACAATACACTACCACCATGGGTGGGTTGATAATGAGGCTAATGCATTGAATTGGAAAGACCATTCCTGTATTTTTGTTGTGAGGACTGAAAGGAATATAATATTTATTGATTTATAGATGATTTATCTTTAATT
Organism: Viscum album; assembly: GCA_963277665.1. NCBI lineage: Eukaryota > Viridiplantae > Streptophyta > Magnoliopsida > Santalales > Viscaceae > Viscum > Viscum album. Next base: position 1,664,572,447 of record OY728153.1, on the reverse strand, counting down.
TATTTGGTAAGGGGACTTATCATATCTTTTTAAGATGAATGTTGAACTATCCATTCATATGAAGAATGAAGAGGCACATAACGAGTATGTTGAACTGAAAAAATAAGATGAGAAATGATCCTTAGTTCAACCATGATAATGAGGGAATTAAAAGGTTCATGAAACAAGTATGTATTCTGTTATTACAAGTCATTAATAAGGAGCTGTTGTATGATGCTCGTAGTTCATCATTCTCAATTCATCCCAAATGTATAAAGATGTAGGGAGATATAAAATAGTATTTCTAGTAGGATAACAAGAAAAGGGATATTGTAGGATATGTATCTCAATTATTTCAATGTTTGAAAGTTAATGCTATGCGGTAGATGTCGAAGGAGATTTTACAACCACTACCCATACTAGTATTAAAATAGTAAAACATTACCATGGATTTTGTCATCAATTTCTCCAAAACATATAAAGGACCTAATTCTATTTGGGTTATAGTTGAACTCCAAATAAATTCATAATATTTTATTTCCATCAGAGAATATTAATATCTTGAATATATTACCATGATATACATAAATATTTCGCAATGTTATATAGAGTACTTTAATCTATTGTATCTGATTCAGATCCTATGTTTATCATCTGGTTCCCGAGAATTCTATAACAAGAATTAAATATATTTTTGAACTTTAACACTTCATATTATCCTCATGAATATGGTAAGTATGAGATGATAATTAAAACCTTATAGGATATGATAATATCATATTATATGGATTTCAAATGTGGTTTGGATCAATACCTTCCTTTCATAGGACTGTTTGACTAAAATAACATTCACTCAATAATTTAGATTAATCCATATAAATACATCTAATGTTTGACGTTTATAACATCAACATGTTAGAATACAAATACAAAAATAAATCCATTAGAACCTCATATAGATGCAGAAATGTAAGATAAGGTTAGAGGTCTTTAGTATGACATTAGGGAAACTTAGAGTCGATAGAAATATTATGTTGACCATCGTGAGTGAGATATAGTGTCTAAAGTTAATTATAATATATTAATTTTAATATATCATTAGAATAAGGATATGATATTTGGAAATAAATGAATGTAGGGAACAATATATATAGTCTATTTGAGATTTATGATTATTTTGTGACGGTTTCTTATTTCATATATCTTCCACTGGATCTCTCATAAGTTCAGGATGTGTTCCATGTGTCTCTCATAAATAAGTAATTAACTTATCCTTAAAATTTACTAAAATCAAATTTCATTCCAATATATAATTATATCCCTTATAAGTAATAACGAGTGTAGATTATATATATAGCAATGAAGGTTATGTGGAACATGACCACTCACTTAGTCAGTGATTTGTGGTGAAACCATAAATTTGAGGAATCTACATGGGTACCCAATGATGTGATAAGATAAAAGTATCCTCAATTTTTTTATTATATAGATTTAATTTTGAGGGATAAATTCATTGAATTGTTTATAATGTAACAACACAATATTTTATGACAAATTTCTTTTTAAATTAATTTGATTTAATTGATAGAATTTTTTACACACAACACCATGTTTAAATGAACTTAGATATACTATTAAAATATTATTAATTAATGTCATAATTATCTCCTAGTAATTGGTTTGAAGGTTATGAATAAGACTAACTAAATTATGAAAAATTATTTTTTAAATATTTATAAAAATAATTAATTGGTTATCAATTGGTTCAAAATGTAAATTAATGTATTTTAATATAAATAGAGATTTTTTTCTCAAAATATATTTTATTCACAAAATATATGTTTTATTAATAAACTATATTAATATAAATTGATAAATTATTTTAATGAATGGTATATAATATATATTGAATAAACCTTTTTAACAATTATATAATAGTTTTTACTAATGATAGAAGAATATTAAATCTATTTTAATGCTTAAAAAAATTAATTTATCTAATTATGATTTTAATTTCGTATTGAGAATTATTTTAAAATGTATTTATAACATTTATTGAAATTAAACATTTAAAAATTTATCCAATATTTAAGATCATAATAATAAATATAATTTAATAGGTTCAACACAATTTTTACACATAATGAATTATAAAAATAGTAAAATTTTGTTTCCATGGTTAGGTTTAAAAACATTTTACCGAATTTAACCTAAAAGATAAGGATAAAAATATCATTGAAAACCTAATTTTACTTAAGTAGTAGATGGTATTTGTACCATATCATTGTTATATCATAAAATTTGGAATTCTCTTTCCACTTTAATTATGTGATACATTAATATATGTTAATATTTTAAAACATTCCACAAGTTTCATATCCCTATATTATAAAAAAATAAAGAATCTCATATCCTCATTACACTTGAAGATCCTTATAAATCATTAAATAATTGACATAATACATTCCATACATCCCTCTACACTTTCAAGTGGTCTTTTTTTAATATTAATTACATCCTTCCAAGTATTAAGTTTCTATTCAAAGGATGTTTTTCAATGGAGAGGTATAACTCTTAAGTGAGTACATTCAATTTAATTTCAACTTAAAAATTATATAAATATATGAAATACATTATAAAATAATTAATTAAAAATATTAAATATTATTTATTATTTTTCTAATTATGGGTCAACCCTTATCCTTTCCATCAAATGGGAAATGAATATATTGGTCATGCGTATGTGTGGACTACAACCTCCATGTAGCGATGTGAATCATTTTACATAAACCTATTTAACTATTTTTATTTTGATGGATTATTTTAAATATATATATGATATGTATGAAATAATAATAATTATTTAGTTATAATATATTATCTACCATTTTCCTTTAAATTTTTATATAAATTGATAGCATCCCTTCTGCGTACATGAGGAATACCACATCCATGAAGTGATGTGATATTTTTTTCATTTTTATTTTACATGGGTTGTAATAAGGATAGATTTAAATAATATATATAACAATTTTGATAAAATAATTATTATATAAATTTTAATTATTATTTAAATTCCATTCATTCAAACCATTAAAAAGTGAAAATATCACTCATGTGTAAATATGAACTATCATATCCATAAAGTTATATAATTATTTTTTCATTGCTAATTTATACGAATATTTATAAGAGTTTATATGATGAATAATTATGATACTTATTTCATGATTAATATTATGTATATGATGAAATCCTAACAATGGTTCAGGTACTGGAATCATAAAATCGAATCATCCTTATAAAATGGATCGGTTTACAGATGGATGATCATTTTAATGATTATATTATAAATAAAAATAATACTAGAAATTGTAAAATAATTATAATTGTTATGTTATGTATGAATATGGTTCTATACTATATTTATAATAAATATATATTTAATATATAGGATATTTTAATCCATATGAATGTAGATGGGACTTTAGGTAATGGGTTTATGTTTCAATCTCATTTCATTTAAGGATTGTTTATGCTAAACATACATTAAGGTAAATCCTATATATATTATCCTTTCATAAAAATTTATTTTATTATAATGTTTTTTAATTTCGAGATTTTCTATGTATTAGAACCATTTTACTCACTTTGGTGCATGAAATTATCCAAAAATTAATAATAATAACCTGACCTTATATTCACTATGGCCGAATTTATTTTTCTTCCCTGAATATACTATTAAAAAAACTTATGAAAATTCATTATTATACTAAAAATTTTGTAAAAATAAATTTTTTTCACAACCTTTGAATATATTTACAAAGGTTTGTAAAATCAATATTATAATGAAATGTTTTCTTGAATAAGTTGTTTTTGAATTTTTACACAGGTGTAAAAGGATTGTTTCCTTTTAACATATAGAGCGTGAGAATATTTTACAACCTTCATGAACAGTATTTTTTAAAATATTCTTTTATATGGCTCCTTGGTTATTTTCAATGAAAACTATTTTCTCAATATTCCTGTTATTCATAGTCAAAATGTTATCCAAATAAAGGGATTTTTTATGATGTATTCAAAGAATTATTCAAATGATCTTTTAATGTTATTTTTCATATATTTTAGTATTCTTTGATAATTTTTATTATTCACTAAGTTAATGATATTATGATATGTTACAATTTATTTCTATTGATGGTTTTTTATGATGATGATTTAAGGATGATTATGTGAAACCTGTTTATTTCCCATGGTATAGTTTTGTTATGATGAAGCCTTTATGAAACAATTTTTTTTAAATAGGATATGCTTTAATGGAATGATAAATATTTTATGACAACCATTTCCTTAATATAAGTTATGATATGATGATATAATTAATTATTTAGGATATTTTGGAACACTTATATATAATTTTAATTATGTGATGAGTGGGACCAAAGTTATATATCCCTCTAATGCGTTGGTTAATGATGATGAAGTTGAGAATATCTTAAGAGATGAACAATTAATAAAAATACTAGGAGTTATTGGGGTTAACTAGATGGATGTTACTCCTAGAAGGTTGGAAATGAATGGGTAGGTATTTCCATTATGGGATTTTTCCACAATGATTTTCTAGGGAGTGAACCTTGACTATGGAAGTGATTTCATTCGATTTTATGTTTGAAAAAAACTCATGTCTTATGATTTTTATATTTCCTCATGGATCCAGATTGATCAATATTGATTTAATACTCATATAACTTATGTTTTTTATGGAAAAACAATTATTACATGATTCATGAGAAAATATATTTTACTAATTAGGTATGATTATTGTATGTTATTATCATGTTCTCATAAAATTATGCTTATCATATTCTAACATATGATAATTGATTAATATATCATATTTTGTCACTTATTTGGCATCTAATATCACTCATTATTATGTTTCCATTCCCAATTTTACAAAGAAAAGTTTTAAGTGGTGTTTGAATAAGATGTGTACTATGTGAAAATATATTTGTGGGATATATTGAGAATATATTTTAAGAATCAATATCATAATGTATCTAGTATCAAAATACACTAAACCATAATGGTCCTCAGAAATATATTACATTGAAATTTATTGAATATTTATCTTAAAGGATGTGACATTAATTTATGAAATTCTCGGGTTACCTCATGCCCTAATTTGAAGACCTAAAAATTTACAAGAGAACATGAAATTGGAAAACAAAACATATCATCCATAAAAATAATATGAATACCATATGTCATAATGATGGTTCTTTTGTGTTGTCTCTATGATTGAAGACACATATTAGGATAATTCTAGGACCTCCCAAGACATGTGGGGTCCCAGTTTTTATAAGATTGAGCATTTGTTTCCTTATTACAATATTGAATCATGTCAAGAATAAAAAACATGTGGGATATTATAAAACAATCCATCATAACATTTATGCAGTCTCTCAAGTGATATGAGAGAGAATAACCTTTTAATGTCGAATACTGGAAATCCAAAATAGGAAAAACTCTCTTCCTTAATAAATGACATTAAGAGGAATTATAAATATTATATGGAGTTCCCAAATTAGACAACCTGGAGAACTCTAATATTTGTGTCCTATTAGGTCTATGACTAAAGATATTAAGTACCCATATTTTTTACTCAGAACTAACCATGATTGATTATTCCTTTTTGAAGGTTTTAGTACTAAGAAAGACTAAATATTCCCTCTCATTAAAACCTAATTTTCCACTTATATTGGAATCATCAACACTCCACTATTCTTTATTAATATTATAATATCTAATTTATTCAAATGTGGTAGTAATATTTTCAACTAGTTTAATGGGTTTGGACTTGTGTATGTCCGAAACATGACTGGGAATTGAAGAATCACAAGTAGGCTGCATGGGGGAATATCTAGTTGCCACATCCTTCTTACCCAACTTCAAAGGAATTGGATGCCTTCATGGACTTATATTTCATTAAAGTGACATTAGCCATATTTATTTTTCTATAACAACATATAACACCCCTCAAAAAGAGAGACTTAAAATACCAACTAATACTATCCATTTCAAATATGGTGCACCTTTATTTTCAAAATCCTGCCTGATTAGAACTCCCCAGTTAATTGTATTTTTTCTTTTATTAGTTTTATGATAGGTGAGACCATGGGGAGTTTCTTATTGTGCGTGAGTGAGTGATGAAAAATAATAATGAAAGAACATGTGTGTACCTATGGAGACAATCATTATTATGGTATATAACACTAGTGAGTAATATCATGTGTTGTGATGGGAATGCAACCAGGGTATTAAAGGAGTCCAGTGGGGTCAGTTGAAAGGGTTCATAACCTAGGGAGTTCAGTTCATGACAAAATGGTATTACGACTAATCTGAGTGAGAATTTTAGAGTAACTACATAGGGATGATGTTTAGGATCTACCATAAGGGGTTTTTTTTACTTTAAATGGCGAGGGAATATAACACCCCTAAAAAAGTGAACATGAACGACTTAATGATACTAAAAACATAAAAAAGTTGGACCTTTATTGTTAGGAACCTACCTAATTAAAATTACATTGTTAAGAATTATTGGTTTAGATTAGTCTTAGGATGAGAAAAATAATAATATGTATCACAAGTTAAGTGTGTTTGTTTATAGAGATAGTAATTTTTCTGATAAAAGACCGTGGTGGATAGTATCTTGTTTTTTACTAGAATGGATGCAAAGGTACTAAAGGGGACCTCAGTGGGCAGGTGACTGGGTTCCTATCATAGTAAGGTTGGGTCATGATACTACCTTTTTCAAAGTCCATATTTTTCTCTATCCATAGATCATGATATACATATACATGAGTAGCTAGTTCATTGATAGCTTAATCATAATCAAAAATTTCATGATCTTCTATAATGCCTATGAATAGTGTATCGATAAATGATAAAGTAATAAGAATCCCTTATCTCTCATCCTCTAAATTATCACCATCTGACTTTCTAATTTGAATGTTAGAGTAATAAGGCTATATTACATTTAATTATCAATCAAATAAAGGTTTCCAATCCCCAAAAACAAGTTGTTGTTTTAATTCAACTACTATGTCATTCCCAATTTCCCTCTTCCCCAACAATTATGCCCCATCTATGAGGGACTATAAAAAACATTTCTCTTCCCCATCCTCGCATCTTGAGGTTATTTCACAATTTCTTGTACATTGAAATCATTATTATTTTTCTTCTTCTTCTCATAAAATTGTACATCATGCATTTTATAAAAAAAATTAATAAGTAGTGTCGTTTAAATAACCTTCCTTTAAGTGGATAATGGATTTGAACAAAATAAAAAAGCGGAAACTTCTAAAAATGTTTTTAAAGCTCTATACCATCCCCAAAAGTTATAAGAATATCTGTATCAAAAAATTGGATATATGGTCCACCTTGATAAGAATTCTAGAAAATTATCCAAACCTAGTTACCTTAGTTGCTCTTTCCATTTTGACGGGGATGAATATAGAAGATGAAATGTCAAAAAAATATATGTGGGTGAAATAATATCTAATTTATAAAAATCATTTTAATACAATTTTTTTCAATAATGTTCTTGAGGGTGAAGGGATTGAAATGAAACTCCAAATAATGAATGGTCAACATGGCTAGCCAAAGGGAAATATAGCCATGACCCCATAGTCTTCTCTTTAACTCTTCTAAGGGAAACAATACATGAAACAAACCCATAGCAATACAAATTAACCTTCGATTTAGGAAACCCCAAATGGTTGATAGATGAAGCATGGATTCCTAAATATTCCAAGGCATTGCACTAATTGGGAAACATGGATCACTGTGATTGAGAATATATATATTTGAATTCAGTCCTTGATTGCCTCCTCATTCAAAATAACATGGTCAGTATGAACCCTTCTCACAGCTCTCTTTCATAATGAATCCTTCATTGAAGAAAAATTGTGTCTACTGACATTCTCATAACTAGAAAATCAAGTGCCATAAAAAATCAGGCTACATTACTCAAGTTGGAAATATCCCCAAAAATGTGGATATCAAGAATTGAACTCTAAATATCAAGCACATGAATTAGAATTACAAACCACTTATTTTCAATTTGAACTACATTAAAATCATTCATTGATAATTACATATATAAATGAATAAATATATTAAATATGTATAAAATTTAATAAGTATGTTTATATTTTTAATTATAATAAATATAAATATAAATATATTTATTTTTATATAATAAACATAATCTTATTATTATACATATATATGAATATATTATATGTAATAATATATATTGAATAAATATTTAAAATTAAATGAAATTATATACAATATTAACATTTAATATATAATTATAATTATATTATATATTTATCAGAAAATTATATATTTTTGATAAATATATTAAATATATATATTTATAGTAAAATTATACACTATATTAGGTTTTAATATATATATTTCAAATGTTATATATTATATTAAATTATATAAAATTATATAAAATTATATTAAATTATATTATATTATATTATATTGTATTCTATTCTATTCTATTCTATTCTATTCTATTCAAATCTATACTAATCTATTGTATTGTATTGTATTGTATTGTATTGTATTGTATTGTATTGTATTGTATTGTATTGTATTGTATTGTATTGTATTGTATTGTATTGTAATGTATTGTATTGTATTGTATTGTATTGTATTGTATTGTATTGTATTGTATTGTATTGTATTGTATTGTATTGTATTGTATTGTATTGTACTGAATTGTATTGTATGGTATTGTATTGTATTGTATCGTATTGTATTGTATTTTATTATATTGTATTGTATTGTATTGTATTGTATTGTATTGTATTGTATTGTATTGTAAAATATTATATAATTAATATGATACATATTATAATAATTTATATAATATATAATATATATTATTATATTTAATATATTATCTTTAATAGGGTTACAGTTCAATCCTCCTTTATTAAGACAAAAAAGGGAAACCACTTTTATATTTGGTTATGAGGGAACTCAAAACATGACCTATTGGCCTAGAGCCACCAAAGCATGAGAAAAATAATGTTTGAAGACCCTTAAATAATTTTCTGGACCTAGTGACCTAAAGGCGTATAAATTCCCCAAAAAAGGGGATAAACCATAAGACCATGTGTAATCATGTAACATTATAAGCACTAATTTAAGTATATTAAATATGTTATGTATTATATATAATTATATATTATTTTATTTTAAATATAAAATTAATATATTGTATTATAATTATTTTTATATTTTATATATTATATTATATTACATTATATATACATGAAATATATTATATTATATATTATATTACATTTAATATAAATATAAATCATAATGAATTTTTTATAATATATATTTATTAATTTTTTTAAAATATATTTTATTATTAGAATTTATATTATAATATATATTAATTCATTATAATATATAATTTAATAAATATTTTATTATAATATATATTATATTATATTAAATGTTTAGAATATATTAATATAATTATTTATAATATAGTAAATAATTATATGATAATTCATATATTAAAAATTATTTGTTATAATTTAAATATTTATTATTTTATAAATAAAGTATATTATAACATATTATAATATATTAATTATAAATATAATATATTATAATAATTATGCTTATATTTAATATATATAATTATATTTATAATCATAATAAATATAATTATAATCGGGTATTTATTTGTATTTTAAACATAATGATATTTAATTATGTTGATATGATTTTAAATATATTAAAAAAATAACTTTATTAATAATATGATGACATTTCAAATATAATAAAAAAGTGTAGTTATAATAAATATAATAAACAAAATATAATATTTATATTTTTCAATATATATTATAATTACATTTTAAAAAATGTATATATTATAAAACATATTATATTATTTAATATATATTTATATATTTATAAATATGATTATTCTTATTATATAAATATAAATATGGTTGTTTTAAAACCAATTATAATTAAAAATATACCAATATAAAATTATATATTAATTAATATATTTATATAATTTCATATATAATTTTTAGCACAAATTATTAATGTAGATCAGAGTGTATTTTAGCCTTTTGGGTTTATGCTTCATTTTTTGAGGTCATGTGTTCAAATCATGATTCCTTTAATTTAGAGGCTATTTTTAACACATACAATGTAGAAATATTTGTTAGTGCTTTATAAGAATGATGATTCTTTATGGATTCATAGTTCTATATTCATAATTAAATTTTAACTAAAAAAATTGGAACTTTTTTATTTTAACTACCCTAATCTATATTTAATCTAGCTTGGGAGTGTCATCTTCCGTGTTGTCACTAACTACAATGGTTTTTTTATACCGACCATGGATCCTGGAGCTTGATGGAAATTGTTTTGGTGAAGAATCTTTTATTCTCACTCATTCATCCCCTTCTCTCTTTTCGTTGTGGTTTTTATTGAATTGGGTCATTCATTTCATTCCCTAGTCGTGTTGTTTTTGTCCTATCTTTAGTTTATTTTAACTTGTTTTTGAAAATATTTAGGATATTGTGATAATAAAAGTTGAGGATCTTTGCATAATAGACTAGTTTTTTATTATTATGTGTAATTGGGAACATTTTTAATCGATGGAGACAAGAACAAATGATAGAATGCGATTTTTGTTGAGTCAAGATATGAATAATCAATACAAAAGAAGAAGCACAAAAGAAACAAAAAGAAAGAAAATAAGCAAAATGATTTATTGGGATTCGAATCTTTAGGGATCCTACATAAATGGAAGTAATACCAATCTACACACATTTTTTATTAAGTTCAATATAAGAACAATTAATTAATATACTAGCTAAAAAATTATATATGAAGAAAAAGAAGAAACTAAAACCAAGAACTAAAGTTAAATAACAATAGAAGTTTTACAATGCCAAAACAACCTTAATGTTGTATGGGAGAGATATTTCGATGACCTCAGTTGAGGTAGGATCATCTTCTATATCTAATAGGAGAACTAAAGGTGAATATTGACTAGGTATCCACCAGAAACACCTAGTACATATTATTCGTGCATCCCCGAGTATAATGAACATCACCAGAGGGACACCGGGCCTGATATCCAAACTCCTACAAAGAGGATCATGGATTCAGATAGGGTTTTAAAAACACCAATAAATAAGGAAATCTTTTTAATATGATGAGAAACCTAGTGATTTGAATTTACACCCTAAAGGGATGATAAATTATCCTAATTGGTGTAGGATGTGAAATGACCAAAGAGAATGAAGGAAGGCTGCAGAGCATGGCTGAATGGATCAAGTGAAGGATGTGTCGTATGTGGATGGATGGGATGAAAAGGTTAGTGCCTTTAATTTTTTGTAATTAGAATCCCCACAATGGATCACTAAGGTAGATATGTAAATGTTTATTAGGCTATATAAATAGGGAATTATCCCTAAGATAAGGCCTATGTTCCAATCCCATGTGTCCAACCTGAAAGATTAATACAACAACCATATTGGTCATAAAAATAATATTTATTTTTTAATGCATGTGAATGTAAATGATTAATGGTATAAATGAAACAATTATTTAATAAATAAATTAAAAATATAAATATACACTATTTCTAGGTGATATTGTCTATGTTCATACCCTTATTTTCATTAAATTAGAACCATATTCACTAAATCTCAACAATGATTGAATTTTGTTAATGTCACAACCTCAGTCAAGGTATTATCTTGATTTTCATTAGTATGTATCTTATTGACAAAAATGATTCTTAATTGAAAAATATATATAACAAAATGTAACCATATTTAAATATGAGTAGACCTATAATGACACACTAAATTTTTAGATAGGTGTAAGGAATATTTACTATCAGAGTATAAAAAAATTAAAAAATTACTAAGACTCATATCAGAAAGAAAATTGTTGATCCCAATTGTATTTTTGACTACCTGGGACATATTTATATACTAAAAATCAATGATTGAGAGGAAAACCATGGATTTCATTTTTCATTTAAAATTATCCATCCTTCCTTAGGATGTAAATATATTGCATGTGATGGATTTATAGGTCTCTTTTTAGTTGTATAGTTAAAATAAACATATCTAATAATAGGGTTAGTAATATTAGTATTTTTTACCAAAACATATTGACAATGCTGAATCATATAAAATATTATAGGAAACCATTTTAAATCTATCCAATATAGATTTCCATGATTACATATGAATCTTCTAGAAGTGAAAATAGTATATGAAACATCAGGTCTTGTGAAAATCACAACATACATGATTCTTCCAACAATACTAGATTATGGTATCTGAGAAATATATTCTACATCATATTTATTAGTAGGTGATTGATATAATGAATTTACATAATATTGTATTATAGGTACATTCATAGGTTTTAAAATTTCAAACATATATCTCATTATAATTTTTACAATATAATTATGTTGTGTCATGGATATAATTTTTTTTACCTATATTAAAAATTATTTTCATCCCTAAAATTTTAGTAGCATACCTAGGTGTTTCATTTCAATCATCACCATTACTTGAGACATAAAAGGTATGCTATGTTACATTCTAGACACTAGAAACCTACATATATAAGTTATATTACTGTATTGGTACAAAATACAAGATTTATCATAGGATATAATAACATATTATTCTTAGAATTTTAGATACACATATATTATATTTTAAAACATTAGATACCACATGAATACACTGTGAGAACATAATAATACCTTCAAAAATTTAAATGAAAATTAAACATATTTCTCTTCTATGTTTCCTTGTGAATGTAAAAAAATAATGTTGAGCTCATATACTTATTAAGAATTTTAATACAATGGAATCAATCATAACATAAAAACATAAAAAGTCATGTGGACTGAATAGATGAAAAATATGAATATATAATCAATTTAAATAGAGTGCATTATATACCCATGATAATAAATGAAAACATGTATAATAAAAATAATCGATTACATTCTGATTGAATTCATAATTTTGGACTTGAAAACATTTTTTCAAGGCCTTATGCCATGATAATATCTTCTTCTGAGAATAACATTAAACTAAACCCCTCCTATTTTTTGTGAAGAGACCAGGTCATACATCGAGGGGATATATAATTTCCAACCTCACCTGTCAGACGATTATGTCCAAATTATCTACCATAAGAGTCATCAAAACCTTTAACACCGTTCCATAAAGAACTTATTACTAAATAAAATGATTGTTATCTATATAATGAGAAGTATGAAAATCAAATATTTCCCCATTCAATATAATAATGTGGATTAATATTATAACATCCCTACATCTACTTAAAATATTTGGGGTATTGTTAATGTAGTTTGTAGTACCCTTAAAAATGATGTATAGGGGATAGGGTAATTTCAAAGTGGAAACGTATATATGGAATTTAGTAAATGGTTTCAATAGTTTTTATTGGTGGGAGACATAGAGATGGTATTAAAAATCCTTCGTCATGGTTCCTTAAGAGTCTGTGAATATTCCAAAGCATATCCCCGGAGAGTGTCTCTTCAGGTGTGCAGTCGTAGGCCCAGTCATCATGCATAAGGGTAATGATTAATTCAATTCCCAACAAAAAAAAATTGAGATTATTTTCCGTAGGTTAGTATGTTCCATAAACACATCCACTTTAAATTATCTATAGTGGGATTTATTTTCTAGGGAATTACACAAACATTTACATTACCAAAACATAGAATGGTTTTACACCATAAAAATTGTAGAGTTTTATAATCATTTATTAACTCACAAATCAGAAAATATGAGAGTGAAATAATAAATATTTCTAAATCCCATAAATATAATGAGTAATATGGTAATATATTTCCATAGAAATGTATGCACTACACCACCAAAAATTGATGGTGAATATTACATGAGTCTGAAAGAATGAAAGTTCAGATAGAAAAAACCACATATATGGTTTGCGTAAAAATTCAATTAAAAATCTTTCAAATAAAGGGATTACAATTGATATTTAAATTTCATTAATAAATTAATTTAATGATATAACATCTCATATAGGTAGTAATACACAGTATAAAATAAATTCAGTGCATAATAAAAACCATTTCACAAAGAGAAAAATTTGAGATAAAAAAACCTTACCATTTTTCTTGACTTCCCCAAACTTACTTTATCCACTTGAATCATAAATTGAGTTACCCATAATCACATAATTTATACTCTTAATCACATATATTTTTATTTATACTCTTTATAAACTTTCATTCTCATTATTAAGGATAAATATTTTTTATATTGGGTGCTTAGAATGTGGATCATTTATAATAGTTTATTAATAGCGGTGTTTGTACTTAATTATTAGGAGTTCCTTGAATGGTTGGGGCAAGTACCCTTTTATAATTAGTGAGAATTTAATTTTTTAAATATTTCAACAGAAAATAAAGGAATAAAATGTTAAATATAGAATGTGGATTTAATATTGATATGATATTGATTTGAAATATATAAGTTAAATCTAAACGTCATCCACACAATTCTAGACATAATTTTTTTTCCATTTTTAAATCTTTTACACATTGAGATATTAATTTTACCCTTTTAGATTTTACAATTTTAATTAGTTTTAACCAAATGTAATGTAATATTTATGCCTAAAAATATAGTGGTCGTGTGTTTAATAATTTGAACATAATTACTATAAATTATAAATTAATTTTTTAAGATTCAATTTCTAAAGTTGATAAAAATTTACTTTAATATTACTAATGTATAAAATAAAAAAACAATTTTTCAGAAACAATGTTACTTGAGTTCAAAAATATTAATCATAGGTTTGTAAAATATTATAAATATTTTAAAATTTTTAATTTCAATTTTAAAAAAATTTCTTTCAATAAATTATTTTCATTAATTTATATTACATACATGTGTTCCAATAAATTCATAAAATTCACAGAATCTGTAAAATAGTAAATTTCATTATTCACCTAAAAAAAGTTTTTTTAAAAAAAATATATCAATTTATCTTAATATAATATCTTTATAAAGAATTAAAAAATTATGTCCATTTTTTAGAATAAAATTATAACGTTTGAAAATAAAAATTTCAAATATGCTCTCAAATAAAGGATCATTGGAGTGGGAATCACATGATTGTTAGTGATATGGTTTTTACCTGCTATAATATGGTATCCGAAATTACATCCCCCTAAATAAATCCATCTTCAATGTTGGGTTATATATAATATCTATTAAAAAATCTATATTACTTCCTATTAGGTACTCCAATCACCTAGGTTTCCTATTCTTGTGTGTGATTTCTCCAAATTACATTCACCAATCACGTAGTTTGATTTTACAACACATTCTCTCAAGTGTTAATAATTTAGATGGGTCCATAATTATAAAACAAGTTATGATTCATTTCTATTCTCTCATATATGATAAAATTCATTGGATAAAGCATTTATTTCCTTATAAATCAAAAATAAAACATTTCAAGTACTATAGAAAGGTTGGGAGTCCTTACCAATCTGTAATCTATAACCCCAATTCATTATATTATATCAAAAGGACCAACATATCTAATGTTTAACATCCCCATTTTACCAAATCATACAAATCCCTTCCAATTTAAAACGTTCAAGAACACATGATCCCTAATATAAAATCCCTTGTTTTTATATTGATTATAAACATATATCTTTTTTCTTCCCTATGCTACATTAATATGATCCCAAATAGTTTTTACATAAACATTTATATCCCCTACATGCTCTGGGGAAACTAATTTTCTTTCCCCAACATCCAAATAGGTTATTGTATGAAACATTTCCTATATAACTCATTATATGGTACAGTCTAGATTCTATAATGGACATTATTATTGTATTTAAATTTTACCAAAGGTAGATACAGATACCACATTACTTCTATGTCCTGATGAATTTTTTTTAATTTCTTCTAAAGTCCATATAGTTCTTTTAGACTTCCTATTCATTTAAAGAAGATAGGTGTTGCTAAAATGTATATTTGTTTCAGGGTCCCATTGAATACTCTTCCAAAATGTTGATATTGGAAAAGGATCATGATCAGATACTATCGATGGAGGATACCCATGAAGCCTTATGATTTAATTAATATAGATCTAATTAATGTTCTCAAGAGGTATAAATATCTTATTACTATGAAATGGGAAGAATTATTAAGAAATCCACTAATAAACCATATATCATCGATCTTCCTTGTATTATTTTGGAATCTATTGACAAATTTTGTTGTAATATATTCCCACTTCCATATTGTTTTAAAATGATTTTTAATGAATATCATATGATTTTTACATTTATCTTTTACCTTCTTTAATACTATGTATCTATACACATAGTCCAAAAATACGTGCTTCATAAATTCCCACAAAAAATATCTTAAATCCCAATATATATTTTTCATACTAGTATTTATATAGAAATTTGAGTTATGTGCCTCATCAATAAATTTTCTCTACAACTCCGGTATAGATGGAACACATAGCCTCTCCCCAAATTTTAACACTCTATATCTACCGATAGAGTTTGAAAATTTCCCATCATTCACTTCTTTTATATTTCTATTTTAGTTTCATTTTATCAAACTAAGACTTCTATATCATATATAGTAAGGATTTATTATATATTTCGTGATAATATAATTAGTGATTCCCTTGTCTAAAATTTATTATATCCATTTTAATAGATAACTATATATAAGATCCTTGTTAATTATCATAATGGGAAAAAATATAATTTCCATACCACTCAATGAATCAGAAAACACATTTTCTTACCAACATTTGTATTGCCTCTTCCCACATTTATGAAAAATGTAAAATTTAATCCCTCCTGTCATACATATATTTCATTGTTTTTCCAATAATTATGAGAACATTTCTTCTTCTTCTTCTTCAAATTCCCCTAAAATATTTTTTCCTATAGAACTAATTTACTATTTTTATAGTTCTTAAGACTATAGCCTCATATGATGAAAATTTTTGTCATACCAATACCCTTAAAATTATTTTAATTAAACCTTAATTAAAATAATAAATATTATTTTATAGTCTATGGATTGAGTTTTAAGCATTGCAATCTAACATTGAAAAGTTATCTTGATACTCAATAAGGGTTTCCTCTTCCTTTTCTAATATTGATGAACTACCTTTAATTTTTCTTCTTCTATCATGAAGAAAGTAATTTTTATAGAGTATATTCTTGAAGATCCTCCATTCCATCTGCTTTATTTCATCTTCATATTTATTTTTCTAAATTAGTGCTCACCATCGATCATTCACTCCCTTTATATAATAAACATAAATGATGAATCCTTCCATTTCATGAATTACTAAAGATAGAAATATATTCTCTAGGTAATTTCTCCATTTTCATCTACAAATGGATTAGTAGATCCTCTAAATAATGGAAGTTGTTGTAGAATAAATAGGTCTAACATAGTTACACCATGTTGTGGATCAACATGACTCTATATGAGTGAGATTATCTTTTCTAACCCGGTTCATCTTCCGTAATATAGTTATCATTTGATTATCCTCAACACCAACTTAATTAATTTGTTTATGGGGATCATCCTTGTATAGATTTGGGGTGTTGATATGGTTAAACTTATTCCCATTAGACACCATAAATCTACAATATCATACAAATAATCAGTTCATGATATTAAGTTTAAAATTATAACTCCTATTAATATCTCTATAGTGTTACCTATAAATCATGGTTGGTTTTCATAGAACTTGGTATATCTGACTTGGTTCATATTAATCTATTCCCTAAGGTTTTTACTAAAATTTATCTGATACCAAATGTAACACCTTGGGATATAGAAACCTATAGAGGAATTTTTTATTTTATTCTTGGAACAAAATAAAATATTTCCCATAGGATTGAACACCATTGTAGTCCTTCAAGACTAGACAGACACACATATAATAAATTTGAAAAAATATGATACAATATGAAAACATTACGACAAAATAATTATCCCTTCCATCATTTCCTTGAAAATTAATCATTATTCTCCTATATGTTTTTTAGGGAATGTATAAGAAATAAGGGTGAGCTCAGATACTCGGAAAGGAGTAACATACAAAGGAAACTATAATAACATGGACATGGAATAAGTGGTGTGGAAGGAACAAATAAACAACATTAATCCATAATCAACTATAATTGAGGTAATGCAATATCCAACATAATAAATAAAAACATGGATAACAATAATCAATAATCTCATACTAATAGAATGTATAATTTCATATATCAAAACATGTTTTCAAGGACTTATTCCAATACACTATCCAATTATGGGAAGAGGTATAAACCAAACTCCATAATATTGTTTGTCATTGGACCTATCAATGCATCAAGGGTATAAATAATTCAAGGGCCCACCAATCACCTAATTAAGTCTAATACACTCACAATAAGAGTCATCATGACCATTCATATCATTACCTAAGGAACCTATTACTTAATAAAAAATCGTAAGGTTTATAATTAGAAGTATAAAAATCAAATAATTCAACATTTAATAGAATAATTTTGTTGTCTAGGATAACATACCCTAATAAAATTATAATCACTGGGTAATTATCAATGTAATAATTATATCCCATATCAATGAAATATACGTGTGATGGAACATTCAATTTTTTGATTTTTCCATGAAAGATACTATCTAGGATAAATATTTTTAATTGGGTAGTGACTATGGAAATTTTAGAAAACATCATTCATCATTGTTCATTATGAGCATGTGAATATTCCAAAGAAAATCCCCTAAGAGTGTCTCATTAGGTGTACAGTCATAGGCCCACTCAGCATGCATCATATGGAAGATTGAGTTAATTATAAATCAATTATTTTGGGGTGATTTCACCCAATGTTCATTTTTTCTCTGAATGCATCCACATTCCTATATTCAGACATTAATTTTTCTACTAGGAAATTATTCACATTTTATCTTTAACCAAACATATGATGGTTTTCCACCATGTAAATGGTTGGGTTTTACAGTGGTTTTAGTAAATCTTTAATCAAATCAATATGATATATGGATAAAAATATATCATTATAAATCCCTTATATTTCATGAGTAATACGTGAAAAATATTCCATGAAAATGCATTGAACAGAAAAACAAAAATAGGTGGTGAATATAACTTGAGTCCCAAAAAAGAAAATAGAGATAGGAAAACCCCACGTATGGGTATGGTAGAAATTCAATCAAAATTCCATAAAATAGAGGTATTAAAATTGATCATTAAATTCTATATAAAAACATTTATTATATAACATCTTAAATAGGTACTATATACACCACATTAACATTACTAGGTTCATAATACAAAACAAGTCTCTAAGAGAAGAATCTAATATAGAAAACCCTTACCTCTTATATTCAATTACATGAACAAACTTTAACATATTTTATAATAAAAATAAATTTCATAATCAATTACTTCAACAATTTAATCTAATATATTTTCTTCTATAATATTCATAAAATATCATTTTAAATATGAAAACTACCTACTTTTTACATTTAGTGTATTTTTTTGATAGTCTGTGTTATTTTCAAAATAGTGGTGTCTATATTCATTATTATTCCAAATTAATTGTTAATTTTTAATTATAGATACATTTAAATATTATTTATAATTATTTTTTATGTTTTTAATTCCATTCATTAGTGTTTTAGTGTATATCCGTTAATATAAAATTGAAAATAATCATGTTTTAGTGATTCTTTTTAATCGAATGGTATTTTATTAAATGATTTATTAAATATTGATATAAAATCTCTAAAATAAAATAATAATAATAATTTACTCATTTATATAATATTATTCATGTAATTATGTTCCCATATTCATTCATTAAATAAATTCATAGTATTGTTCAAGTAAGTTATTAAACTGGACTAATCATGGACATACCTCAATTTAATGAATGATTACTAGGTGGTTTTGTTGTAAAATTATTATAAAAAAGAATACTAATATTATTTAGTTTTTTGTGTGTGATATATCAAAACATGGATGAATTATAAGAAAAAGTAATGAATATTGGAATATTAAAATATTGGAATAAATTATTATTCACTTAGTACACTTATTTCAAATGATTAAATTAATATTGATCATTTGTTGATTATATAATTTATAGGTTCACTAATTACCCATAATATAACATTATTTATATAATAAAAATATATTTATCCTTTAATACAATCCTTAGACACCGACTTGTTTGGAAATGATAGAAAATGGAACACATTGCATCGTGGAGGTGGTAGTTCTTGCAACGCATGAATGACAATTTCATTTATCATATATGGGTGGTTCGTTTTTTTAACATAAAAATCAGTATAATATAAATACTTAGTCATTATAGAATATTTTGAAAAATAAATTTCAAATGGAAATATAAAATTAAAAATAAGTAAGTGAAAATATTGAACTCACATTGAGATCTCTGGGTTTTTTTGTATTCCTTAGAAAGGAAGGACATAGGATAAACTCTTGTATAAAAAAGAATATAAAAGTGATATATTATTCTAAGGTAATGAAAAATGGAAGTTTTTCATTATGAAATATAATTTTTAGTAGTTCCTTGAATGGTTGGTGAGATGCCCCTTCTACGAGTGGTGATAATATCATTTTTTATATATTTCAAATTAATATAAATGGAGAACATGTAAAACATACCATGTGGATCAAAAATTAATAAATAATGGATTGGATAAGAGATAAGGTTGATAAACACCTAATAAACTCAATTATAGATATGTTTTTAACATGTTTTAAACCATTTACCTTTTTAGGTTTTATTCTTACCACTTTAGATTTTATCGTAGTAACTTATTTTTCCACAAGGAATATTAATTTTACACATAAAAATAACGTGGTACATATTAGAAAATTTGTACATAATGATAATAAATATGAAACCAATTTTTTTATAATTCAATTTCTATAAGTTTAGATAATTAATTTTAATATAAAACATGTATAATATATTAAAATTTTATTTGAGAAAAGTATTAATTGAAATATAAAATAAAAATCATAGGTTTGTAAATAATAATAAATAATTCAAAATGATTAATTTCAATTATAATTTTTTTCAAGAATAGGGCTTCATAAATTTAAAATTCATACTTATGTACTAATAAAGACATAAAATTCATAGTATTTGTAAAACCGTAAATTCCACTATTCAACTAAAAATAATTTATTTTTTATAAAATATAAAAAATTATTTTTAATCTAATATCTTTAACATGAATTTAAAAATTATTTTTTATTTTTAAAAATAAAATTATAACATTCATAAGTTTAAATTTTAAATATAATAATGAATAAATTCTTTTTAGAGCGCACATCACATGATTGTTCAAGATATGTTGTTTACCTACTACAATAGGGTCTTAGGTATTACATGATTTGTTTTTTATTCTTGAAAATAATAATTATGTAATATATAGAACCTCATCCCAAGCCTCTGTTTATGAGTAAAAGTGACACATGGACTCATATATTCATCCCTATACATAATAAGCTTGATACTAGTGGCAAGGATAAAAAGTAATGTGAGAACACTATACCCTTAGTAATCATATCCATCACAACTTAGTACAAAATTATCATAGGAAAGATAATATAAAAATACAATAATAACCCAAAAATATTACATAAATAATTTCATATCAAGTCATAAATAATTATTCAATGAACCCCAAATGTGGGAGTTCAATAAGTATAGCTGAACCACTAAAAAATATAATTAATGAAATAAAATCACTACAAAAACTGTTCAAATTCTATCCCTATATCATGCGCATATCCCAACTCCATGAACCTTGGTAACCTATCACATGGCCATTTCACTTTGAGGTATCCTCAGTCATGATGTTTGTACACACACTATAATTCTCATGTATAGTGTGATTATAAACTCAATATGAAAGTGCTAATTAATTATTAACAAAGGTAAAAATTAAAATATGAGTGTATAACACTCCATAAATTTATATATACACACAATTATTGAAATAATCATACATTGAGAGAACTTGAACTGACCTTGTCACCACAAACCCCATACATACCTACTTTGATGCCATGTTGGAATAATATCAACCTGGTATTGCATGAATTTGATCATACCAACTAACCATATATCCCTTTAAATACAAACTACACACCTACCGTTAAGGGAATATCAATATTAATTTATGAAAAAACAAAATACATTTTATGGAATAGTTGCACATCCATATTTAAGGACTAGTGCTTTCCACATATATGATAAATTTTAGATCCTCCATTAATGACAAGTATGTTCCACCATTATGTAATAATCCCACATTTAACTTTAAAGTAGCCCTTTGTATATCAGTTCCATATCTCTACCTAAAAATTGTAACATAAATTCCACCAGCTATGTGAAAATATACATATAAGTAATAACATAGGATGGAAAAAATATAACTCAACAAGTAATACTATAGTCTGTCAAATATCACAGAACTGATAAATATAATAACTGTTAATATAAAAATCATACCTAGAACCCATGATAATAAATGGCATCTTTATCCTCACACATACATACAACAACAATAAATATAAAAATGGATATCAAGGGTTACAAAAACACAAAGTCATTTGATCAAGATCAAACATGGTCTGTATCACAAGTACACAATGTCATATAATGATAATAACCACATTTATGTACTCTACAAGGTATAGAACCTCCTACCACAATATTGAATATTTCAATGTCATGGTTCTTCAATAATGTATTCAACCAAATCATGATCACACAAAAAGGCCCTAAGAAATATATTCATTGTCACATGAGAGTTTAAGAATAATATTCAAAGAGAGGTTCATCAAGACTAGAAGGAATGAAACTCCACAATGAAGTGTAATTAAAGGAAAAATTTCTAAGACATAATAGAACACCAATGATTCTCAAGAAAGGATATTTTTAAACCAATACTCAGAAAACACATCATAGTAATACACAAGACACAATATTCTAATCCATATGAGTCTTATTCCATTATTGTTATATAAAGGTAGAAAAATTAGACCTGAACAAGAATGACTTACCAGAGTTCTCCACTAAAATTTCCAAATCGAAAATCATCAGTAGTGATGGATGAAACAAGGCCATAGATCAATCAAACTAAATGCATGATCATTCCAACCATGGAAGAAAACAATAATTAGATGAATTCAAAATCACTAATCAACCTTATTCCAAGATTTCTCCAAAAAAACACGATATATAAGAGGAGAGGAGAATTAGTGTAAGATCCTAGACTTCTAGTGAGGCATATACTTGTATAGGTTTTCAGTTTAGACTCTCTTAAGATGTTTAATGAAATTTTTTGCTTGTTTGTGAGGAGGATCGATGGTGTCCTGGGGGTTCAAGGCACGAAAGAAGGGAAAATAGGGCCATCAAATCCATGTTGTATAGTGGGATCACTATTAGTAGTAATTGTGCATCTTTCCCAAGACTTCCTAATGATGTGGATCATGGTTTGTATAACCAACCATGGGGAGTATTCATGTCATTTGGGCTTAGATAAAGTTATCCTGCATGGTTACTAAAATGATTGAAAAATAGTTTTTGCTCCCCAAGAAACTGTGTAGCATGACACACTCTTGTATAGATAGTGGCATAGAGTCGGAAAATGGTTTGGCCAACTATGTAACTAAACCATGTTCCCCATTAAAAATGAAATATTTTACTATTTTCTGCATCAGGTTTTATGAAACCTCACCTAATTTTATCTCTTATTATTCCTACCATAATAGAGTTATGAACCAAAATATACCAATCATGACAATGGATGATCTCCCTCTTTTCTAAGCTGTTTAGGGTGTCATTGGGTGAAGATCAATGATGTGGGTGTTCCTAACACTCCTCTTCCTTCTATTTTCTTGAATAGTTCTTCTATAGTTGTTCTTCTTCTTTTAAATCAATAAAACCATCTTTCTCTATTGAATCGTAGGTAAGGGATTTTTGAGGGTGTTCGAATTTGAATCAATGGCCATGGTTAAACATTTGTTTTCCTATAGAAATTATATATCTAGTCTACAATATATATCGCATAGTCATATTTTTATGTTTATGTGTATATAGTTATGCTTTTGAGTAATTGCGATGTCTTTTTGGTTTACAATGGTATATATGATGAATTTATTATTTAATTTATTAATTTAATCCATAATTATCCTCGTGGGATGTATCAAGGTTGATGATCCAGGTTAAGGGACACCAATGGGGTGTGCTGCTTCAGGAACGTGGAAATTTAAGTGTTAATTTTATATTTGTATTTTTATAAAATATATCCACTAATAAAATGTGTTTTTATATTTGGTTGGGTTATGAAATGAAACTAATTTTAATTGTGTCTAGTTGTTAATATAACATAAAGTTTGGTAGGTATAATGTAAATGAGTTAAATGAATTAAATTGGATGTGTAAAATGACTAGGGATTTTAATTAAAATGTGTAAATGGATGAAGAAATGAAAATGAAAAATGTTTTAAATGTCTAAATATGCAAAAAAGGGAATTAAATTAAAGGGACAAAGAATTTAAATGGTAAATGTGTTAATGGGTTATGGCATGATGATGATTTAAGTGTGGAATGATCTATGAATTGTAAATGGTTTGCATTTCTAATGATTATGGTTTTTGAATTAGATTATGTGGTAAATAATTAAAGAAGAATGTGCACAAGGATTTTTTGTATGTGGGTTATTATATTGAGGTTCTACGACTACAGGTCGGGTTGGACTAATGCTATAAACGACAACCCTAGAAATCATGTGTTAGAGAGTTGGACAGAGGCTATATACCCCGAACAGTTTCATTTCTTGAGACTACTTGGATTAATGCTCCAGGTAAAGTGTGAAGTATTTTTGTTTTGAAATGTTTTTTTCTAGTGAGATTGGGGAGTTAAATTACTTATTTATGCATCATATTTGTCATTAATTAAAATTCCAAACCCATCTAACAAATGATGAAATTGGATAATTTAATGTTTTTAACTAATCAAACCTGGTTTATCTTAGTATATCATGTAAATAATTTTCTACTTGCTTACACAACTTGTTTATATTGGGTATTGCATAGAAATTGTTGGTAGTGTCCTACATAGTTGTACTCACACCCTACTCAGGTAGCCATTGGGTACCAAAGTAGACATCATAGTTGTAGGTCAATATAAGGGTAAGGTTTCTATTCGAGATGATTGATTTGGGGGTGGTGTGTGCATGGATGAGTATTCTAGTGGTTGAGTTTGGACATGTTTTTGGATTCTTCTATTTATTTTAATTTTGGTTTCCCTTTTAAACTAGCACAGTATCACAGGGAATATAATATTTATCATTTGTTTGTTGACTTGTAACTAGTTTTGGGAAGCATTTAGTAATGCATATTTATTTTTTTAGTTACCTTTATTTTGTATTTTATCTGCAATGTATTAACTTGATAAAGAGGGTATTGTTTCCCCCAATAGTTCCATTACAATCTCACTACTAGTCAGAGGCCTCTGGCATATGTGGAAGCATGCCAGAGGTCATGTGGTGGCCCAGATCGGGCCACTGGTTTAATGTAACTTGGGTTGGGGACATAAAAAACTGTTGTTAGTGTAGTTTTTCACTTATATGTCTTACTAATTCAGAATGTTATAAGATATACTAGGATGTTTTATCCCTTGGAAATTAGCTTGTTGAGGGGAGTATCTAACCCATGTATAAGGGAGAACCCTAGTACCCTTGGTAGGATTGTTGTTCTTGATGTGTTTTGTTACAATTGAATGTTATTTCACCATTTGGGGATGCACTTGTTGTGTGATGTTACTATTTTACAGTATTTTGGATCTTGGTTGGTATGGAACAAGTTTTTTCATACATGCATCATTTTAGGTACAAAGGGATATTTGTTAAATACTTATTGGTATCCAAACATTAGAGAGACATGCATAATATAAGGACAGAATGTTTTCTATTTCCGTAAAATTTAAAAGAAATAGTGTCTAAAAATGTAATGAAAATTGGTAAATGGAAAGATTATAATGTAATGGTTAAGTAATTTTGACTCCAGATGATTCATAAATGATTTAAAATATAGTTTTGATTAGTTTTAAATGATTAAATGTTCCCTAAAAAAGAAATATGTGTATAGTGAATGTGGGAGTTGTTAAAAGGGGTGTCTAATGAATAGTTGCTACTATTTGAGTAGGTTTAACTAGGGTGAACATTTCCAATGGTCAGGATGGTTGAGGGTATTGATTTAGATTTTATTTTATTATTAGGATAGGTTTTGTGAAATGAGTTGATTATGGATAACAGAGATATTTATTTTGTGAAAAATGTGGATTTTTTATGTTATATTTTCTGAAATTTGTGCTTAGAATTGTAGAGAAATTCTACCATGATGATGTATACTAATTTTGATACATGAGAAAATCCATGAAAATCATCCTCATATTTGATAGCTATAGACCATGTTGGTCAATGTTAATCGAGGGGAGGATTAGTTCTGTGAGAACATTAATCATATAATGTAGATTATTAAGTGGTACCTGGGGCTGATTACGCCGAGTATGGTCAATTGAAAATAAGGTTTCAGTGGCAGCACCATCTTACATTTTCCATAGAGGTTATACCTGAGTGCTGAACATGAAGCTAGATGGAATGCTGAAGGAAATGGGAAGTTATAATCCCTTGTACTTGGATAACACAATGTGTATGTGTTGTTGGGGCAGTGAGGGTGCCTTAATTAAGAGACCTTGGTGAGTTTTGATGTGTATGATAAAGTGGGTGTTCCTTTTGATGAGCTCAGTTTAGAAGTGACCCTTAGGTTTTGAGGAGTTCTCTAATAATTTTAATGTGGTAACCAAGTAGGTTATGATTTCTTAAGTTGTACATTGGATACTAAGAGTGAGAGTATTAGGGTTTGGTAGCATTAGTAGTAATTGTGTTGTTATGGGTAGGAAAACAGGGTAACCAGTCACATTTTTCATCCGAAAAAATGTGTTTTAGTATGAGTGTCTTGTGTGTTGCCGTGTGCGGTTGACTGTTGAGTTTTTACATCTATGGTTTGGAGGGAGATCCAGTGACCCTTGCTGGATGTGAATCCAGTTTAGGGTATTTATTTTGAATGAACTTTGAGAATAACCCATGAGAGGGGTTGACATAGATTTTAGTTTTTATTTGTTCTTATGGAACTGGTGAATTCTTGGGATAACTATATTGGTGGATGGGAGGAGATTCCTCGAATTGGTTTGTCCTAGTGGGAGAAATCATAAGTTCAATAGTCTTGGAGACATGACTCAATTTATGACAATGAGTTAAAAGTATTAGAAAAATTAATGGTGTACTCGAGAAAGGATACCGACTTATCACAAGTTCCATGGAACACAAAGCATGAGATATTTTTAGAGGTGGAATCTATTAATAGTAAGTACAATCTAGTTTCAATAAATTATTTTTTTCCCTAGTTTCTTCTAGAAAGTAATATAAATTCTTTTATTTTTTTATATTGTTCGTTTAAGAGGGTTGTACCATTAAGATGTTAAACCTATCAATTTATAAGACGATTAATGGTGGAATCGATGACGAATTTAGTGTATTTGAGAAGGATGAATAAGTCATGGAAGGAAATTTTTGATATAGGAGTGAAACCCAGGTGAGGGGTGGTCACATCATTACATTTGTTTGTGATAAAGTTGGTGTTATTGGTTGGGAACATTGACAATGAATTGAGTTCAATGAGGATGAAAGACCATGAATTATGGATTGTTGTATATGAAGATGTTTGGGGTTTGGTTATTTATGACTCACGACTTATTGATTCAGGATTAGAGTTTTTTTGTTTGAAAGTGTGAGAAATTGAGGGATATTAGGGGGTCTAAATGGGGATATGTGATGGGATGTAATGATGCTGTTTGGATAGATAAATAGGTGGATAAGGATAAGCGCCTATCATTTTCTATGAAACTAAGGTGGAGAGCATAGTTATGTGAGAGGTTTTTTTGTTATAGATTATTCTGATTGATGTCTATTTTCTATTGTGAATTATCAGAGTCAGGCAGGAAGAAATCAAGAGGTGTGTTAGGGGTTGGGCCACATGGCATGTGGGTCCATATATAAATGTTTTAGAGTCATGATGTGGTTGTGTGTTTTGGTTAGAAAACTCCTCTTGAATTGGTTGTGGTGGTTGAGTATTAATGGGATGATGATAGGTAGGGAATCCCATGATATTATGTAGTATGAGGTGTCCCCATAGAACATGTGACATTGGGAATAGATTATATGCGATGGTATTTATTGAGTACCTCTATGTTTACTCTTCTTTTGTAATGATGAAGCCTAATATATTGACATAATATTGTATATGATAAGATAGATTTGGCTTTAATCCTAGATACCTAAATGTGTTTTCATTCGATATAGGTCCTCTTGGGAGTTAAGGATATAAAATGGTGTATGTTTAGTTGGATGGTGGGAAGTACACCATCGACCAGTTTGTGTAACATCCTCAATATGTAGTAGATGATGATGAATTCTTTGAGTGCCATTACCAACAGCAGAGAATTTGTGGCTGTTGGTAATTATATTTTGTTCTAGATAAAGCTTCTTAGTCTTGTCTATGTTTTGGGGTTTATCCTATGATGGAGTCATGATCTATGGTGGATGATATTTCTTGAGGAAATCAGTGATAATGACAGTTCTATAGTTGTGAGTGATAATGCAATCATGGGTGTATGGAGAAGATCACTGAGTTGATGTGGTGGAATAAGGATGCCAGTAAAAAAATTGAGGTTTCCATTTGGTTCATCATAAAATGCTAGGTTGTCCTTTTATGTGGTAGTTGAATTATACAAGAATTGTATTTGTGATCAGGGTTCTTCAAAATGAAATTTGATATGTTTGTGTTAATGTTGTTGAATGGCATGGTATGAAATGTAAATGGGTTGTGGTAAGGGAGGATGGGTTATATATCCCTAATAGAAGATGGGTATGGAATCTATTATGAGTGGTTCGATGACCATGTAGTGTCTTTCGGTGTGATGGAATCTTAGTAAATTACGTTCTGTTTGTTCCAAGAGTGATTTTGAGTGTCTCCTAGATGTGTTAGTCGAGGATATCTTGATTTGGTTAGGAAAAATTGATGAATGTGGTGAGTTGTAAAGTGCCTTAAATGAATGTTATTGATTGAATTGTACATTTTAAAATTTGGTAATGGGTTTTAAGGATGATCCTAATCTACTTTAGTTGATGTATAGATGATGTCGGTTCTTGTGTTAGGAAATTTAATGGGTGAAGTGAGGCACACTGATAAATTGAAAAATAGAGGGTTCTTTGAATGTGGAGTTTTATCTGATGTTGAGAAGTGACACCAGAAGGTGTGGAAAATAATAGTTGTATTACCTAAGATAGAATTCACCATTTATAGGTGAAGGAGGTAGTGTGTCATCAACAGACAGAGGTAATATGGTAGAATCTAATCCAGGGTGGTCTGACATGGTATGGCTGGAGGAATAGGTATGGTAAGTCATAATCAACAGACGAGATTAATGTTTTTTTAAAAGTGATTTTTGAAAGTTATGGAAAACTTGAGAGAGTTGAAGTTGTTCTTAGGATATAATTTATGGAACATTCAATTCCATTTTCAGTTAGTTTTGGTTAAAAAGGTTTGATGCTAATGTTTAATGGATTCCTCTTGTATGTTGGGAGTTGTGAGTTAGGAAACACATTGGGTATTTTGTGTAGGTTGGTGTAAGGTCTTGGTGGGAATTTATATGGTAGAATTTCCAACAATTGAATGATAGTGGCAGAGAGCTAAGACACATGTTGTGGAAAAACATTTAGGTCACATGATTAGTGTTGATGACATAGTCATTATTTTGGGTTGGATGCGCTCAAGTATGTATTATCTTGGTGTTTTAGATCTAGTGACAAGAGTTGACTTGGGTTTAAATGGGCTGAGTACCATGGGTTGATGGTTGTTCTTAAGTATCTTTTTAGGTTTTTGGATGTGGATGGAAGAAATTGAACCTAATTTTTTGAGGACTAATATAGGTCAATAAATGTTTTTAGAAAATAATATCATCCTTTGGTGATGCTGTGTTTTGGTCACAGTGGAATTTTAAAAGGGGATAAAAAGGAACCAAGTGATTTGGGCTATGAGAAATATAAAGGATCAGGCTGGTAGAGTTTTGATTGGCTCATACATGTGGGTATGATTCAATGCATGATGTTTACATATGTGAAGATTTCAGTTGTGTTTCCTTATCATAATTATGTGTTTCTGGTGGTTAATTTTGGGTTGGATATAAATTTATACCTTTAGGATCCTTGTTTATTTGATTGTGGATCACAGTGAGATAGATGTTTTAGGTGAGGTCCTGACGTTAGTACATGTGTTGCGGTAGCATGGTAATGTTCAGGAGGAAAAATGGGAGATGGAGACTGATGTGCCGGCCCAATGGCATTATCTTTTTACCCTGATGTCCTAGTGATGCTTGGGAGTATGGATCAAGGATGATATGTTATAAGTTTGTGAGTTTGTATGATCATGTGCATATAGTGAGTTATTCCCTTGTTTATATTTTTTGTTAAAATACCCTTAAGTTGGTTAATGAAATGTTTTAGGATTTTTCAAGGAGGATCAGTGGTGTCTTGGGGGTTTGGGACATGAAAGAAGATAGATCATGTACATCAAGTGCATGTTTTATGGTTGGAGCACGGTTAGTAGTAACATTGTGCCTTAAACATGATTTCTTAAAGAGGTAGAGAATGGTTAGAAATATTGTGCATGGGGAGGATCTAAGTCATGTGGGCTAGGATTGAGCTATACCACACAGTTACCATATTTTTTGACACACCATGTGTGATCCCAAGGAAACAGTGCATCCGGGACCCCTCTTGGATAGAGGGTGGGGTATAGAAAACCATGTGGAAAAATTATGTGCCCCATTAAAAATGTTATATTTTACAATTTTTCCACCTCAGTCTTTAAGAAAACTAAAAAATTTTCTCTCTTATTCTTCCTCCTATAGTAAGTGTGAAAAAAAACCTACCAAGATTTCCAAGGTTCGAACTCCCTAGTTTATTTATCTTTTGGAGATCCTTTGGGTCTGTATAGAATCTTCGAGTGAGTCAAACACCCCTCATCCTTCCATTTTTGGGATTAGGGATTGTGTGGTTGTTCTTATTATTATGAATACATAAAACCCTATTTTTATAGTTGATATTATCTTAGGAATTTTAAGGGTGTTAAAACCCTAATAAAATTTCATGGTTAAGTGTGTGGTTGCCTACAGAATTTTGGTATATAGTCTACAAATTATATCCCATAGTCATTTTGTTTTTTATGTGTATGTAGTTGTGATTTTGTGCCATTTCACTTTCTGTTTTCTTTACCATGGTAGGAAGTATCAAATATTTGGTTAATTGGTAAATTGAACCCCATAGGATATCCATGGTATGCCCAAATCCCAAAAAGGTATTGGATAGATATTAAAAATAATAAGTTGAATATTTAAATAAAATTTATGAGAATAAAAGTTTAGGGGTATGATACAATCCAAATGGTTTCTATGATTTTCAAATAATATTTTTTTTGGATGAGTTGTGATTATAAGATGGAGGAGGGATCCTAATGGGAGAAGGAAGAGATTCAGTGAATGGGACACATAAACTAGGTGGTGGGGTGTCGTGACATGTGTGTATTATGTTTCAAAAAATAAATAAATAAATAAAATGTAATAACAAAGCATGTTGAAGCCACCCATTCTTAACCTCCTGACCCACCCTGATGCCACCATTGATTGGGGGATGCTGACACTCATGTATCGTGTGAGTGGAATATATTTAAAAAATTAAGTTGATAGTGATACTTCCATTCAAGGTTTCTTGGGTATCCATTCCCACTTGATCTATATTTTATTCTAAGGGGGTTTTAATCCTCAAGAATTTCTAAATGTGATATAAAAAATCCAAAAACATTCTAGAAATAATGAAAAATAAAAGGAATTTGATTGAACTATCATAAATACCATAAGTTGTTTTGATAGAAAAGTAAAAATTATTTAATTTTATTTTAATTTTATAAAGCCTTTATAGATAAAATAATAATAATAATAATAATAATAATAATTTAGTGGTTCTTCCCATCAACATCACAACGGGCGTTGAGCATATGCCTCCCACTAGCGGATTGATCAAGGAGGTCCGTAATAAGGAATCAACACTCTGAGAATCCTGAATCATTTAAAATATTAGTTTTCTTATTACATTATATATTTCATTTTATTATATATTATATAATGTGCATATATATTATATGATCAAGACTTGGGACCAACCTGTGTATGTTTTTATTTAGTTATTTCATTGTGAATGTATTATAATAAATAAATATTCCAAAATAGTTTTTTTGATGATATAAATTTCATATCTCAATCTATAAATTTTATAAGGGTTAGTGTGTCTATTTTATGATACAAAAGTTATATTCTATATCCCAATTTGATCACACCTACATGTGAGAATAAGATTGTAAGGAAAGAGGTGCTCACAATGATCCAATTCAAGATTAGAGATATCTTATTTCCAAATAAGGGATATTTCTATGATAGAATGAGGACCCTACTACTAGAATTAGTGAATGGATCATGGAGTTCCACTATCATCACGGTTGGTTCATAATCTAAAAAATGGATATACTATTAATAAAAAACTCATAATCACTTTTCTATTTTATTTTTTTATTTCTAGGTTAATTTTTATGTGAATGTGTTGATGAAATGTAATTACATAAAATATTTAACATTCATGAAAATATGAAAAACAATTATTCATGATGAATCATTTCTATTTATGCATGATTGATTTTGTAAAATAGATCACATAGTTTAATTGAAAACCTGTTAAATAGAAATTGTTCCCATTTTATTAGTAAATGATGAAAACATACTGAAAAATAATATTAAGTTATTCATGAATTCCATCACTTATTTTAAGAAAAGGAAATAATTTTTTGTACCTATCAAAAGTGAAAATATTGAATCCAAATATGAGGGGATGAAATGTGTGGCCACGTGAAAGGAAAAGAAATGGGTTTAACACATTTCTTTTAATGGACCATTGAAACATCTCGAGTTTTTTCTTCACTCAAATGATGAAATGTAGGTCAAGACCGTGGGGATCAAGGATTTAGAGAACAAAAATGAGGAAATATTATTCAGGGGACTTCGTGTTAATGCCAATAAATTTCAAACAGTTTGGATCAATAAAAAAGACCAGATATTACCTCACGACTTCAATGAAAGTAAGATCAGTGTGGAGGGATACATTCAATCATGGGACAAGGTCACCACCCATTTTTAGGATCATATCAGAGATGATCGATATTCATAGGTTTGTGATATTCAAAGGGGATTATATTAGTTATGTAATTCCACCAATTTTAGCCTCATTTTCAATGATTATGTGACCTCTTTTTGTGTTTAACTACATTTGGCCCCAATATGTTTGGTTTCACACATAGACGTCTTTATTATGTTTTGAATTTTGTTAGGGTTCACACTTATCCCTTAAAGGTTTTTTTCAAAATAAAAAAAAATATAGATTGGTATTCTAGGAAATAAAATGGTGAAAAATAAGAAAAATGGGGAAGAAACCTAATAAAGATCATATATGCAATGTCACTTTTTAGGCCTCTAAATTTGGTACTCTAGGAGCAATCATGTTGGCCAGTTCTGGAGGCTTTGGATAGGCTAGTCATATTGTGCACCCTTCATTTGATATTTTTTCTATATAAGTGGTTTCAGTTTCAATTTGGGGAGTATTTCGATGCTATAGAAAGCACGACATATATTTTTAGTCAATTGAGAGTTTAAGATTCTAATATTTTTTAGGATCATGCTATTGAAAAAATCATAGGGAATAGAACATCAATAAAATTAAAGATAAAGTCTCCAAATTTAATTGAAAGATAAATATAGATACAAAGAAAACACGAAAAACCATAGTAGAGAAAAATGATATAGAATTCTAGACAGAGTTAATGAATATACAAAATTACAGAAAAATAAAAATTTACCTAAATCAATAGAATTTAAAATTATAGAAAATGAGTACTCGCCTGAGAGGGTAAAATTAATATACACTATAAAGTGAGACACACTATAGAAGAATAAGTAAATTTAAATTTAAATTTAAAATATTATAATGCTTAAAAAACATGACATAATAAATATAAATGAATTGTTTTCAATTAATCCATTTAATACATATACAAAGTTGATAAATTCAATACATATTATGCTGCAAAAATAATATATATGTGAGAAATGTTTTATAATAAATAAACTTATACATATCATGTATACATAATTATAAAAATTATATAAAAATCACTTACTAATGTCTAGAAATCATCTGAAGCAGTCTTTTACTGCAATAGACGGTTGAACTTTTTCATGAAAATACTCCAACCCTCTTACAACATCAACAACAATTCTCACCTACTAAATCTAGTAAATAATAGGTCTAATATGTGCACCTTAAACCCCCATCTAACCATGGAGGATTTCATTCAGTGACCCCAGGACTGGAAATTCATAATCCAACACACGAATATTCTCCCTCTACACAGGACCTTTGGATTTAAAAATCAATTAAAACCAACAAAAAATAAAGGTAATTAAAATGTAATATATAAATTTTAATAAAGAAACTATACTATAATAATAATAAAAAAAATATATTGGGTCTGTTAAAATTGAATGTTCTAAATATACCATATGAATTAAATATCATATTCAATGATCATGTGTTCTTATAAGGAATTTTAACTAAACCTTCATTATAAAAATCAATGCATGAATTTGATTAAATTTGGATGGGAAATTTTACAATATAAATAAAAAAGTACACAATTAGGGGAATACATAAATGACTCAGAACACCTTTGTATAATTAAATGAAAAACATGATCCACAAGAAGTATGGTAGTCATAATATCATGTTTCACAATATAATTTGATAAAGACATTAATGTTCAGGTTGATGGAAAATAGATTTTTATTTTCTCAGAGTATTACACCACATCAGAAACTATATGGAAGACCTATGAAAATGATTCCATTCTATGAAACAATAAGTATAAAATCAAATTGATATAAATTAGGCCAATAGTGACATGTTAAATCAAAATATGATCCGAAATATTTGATGGGGTAATTATAAAATAATTATCTTATAAAAAAGTTTTTGTAATTATATATGTAATGGAATATAAATTCAATCATGAGTTTGAATTATCATGCACATATCCTTCATGGGAAGCTTCCACAAACCCGGATAGTTCACTGGCCATAGAATTGAGTTCCCTTGGTGATTCGTTCTAAGTAAATTTTTGTTGAAGATAATTCAAAATCTATTGATGACCTAGTAGACTGTGTTGTTATAGTATCTAATGTAAATTTGGGATATAAAAACATTCTATGAGAAAACATAATGGATTTTTTCTAGTCATTGAGATGTTTTGGAGTCTCCCTATAGGTTCAAAAAATAATTTCTTTTTCGTTTTTGATCATAAAACTGGTCGAACATCACTCTTGGGAATTACTTGTCAGCATTTACACTATTTGATCTTTTGGATCCACAAAAAAACCACGTAGAAATATATTTTTACCTAAATTCACAAAATATTAAAATATAAATTTTTAATAATTGGATTTATACTACAAATACAACAAACAAATCCCACATGAATGACTGAATTCTCCTTTACGAATTGAAATCAAATCTTGATTAATTCCCCAACTCTAAACTTTAATTGACTCCCAAAAGAGGATCCACACAAACATCATCAAAAAATTAGTTAAAAATGTATTTTTATAAACCCACTATGATTAAATGTAGATAAAATTAAGCTTTTGGATTTTATTTTTTTCATTTGAAGGACTGTCCAATGAATAGTTCATTTATTCCCACTCAAGTTTGATTAGATATTAGAATGATTTAAAGAAAATTTTTCTTAAAAATGATTCCATAAATCTATGACTGGTACAAGTAGGAAATAATTATATGGTATTAGAAAAACTCATGTTAATGAATTACATGGGTAATTAGAGATATTCAAAAGACTTTTTTATCTTCCACTGCCACTGGATTAGTGAAAAAAATTGATTCAATATGTCTATGAGGAATTTTTTATAAATTAATGGGGAATAATAGATTTTATATAAAGATGATAATTAATTCATAAATCACCAGCTTCTTCTAGGATTATTATTTCTATAATGGCCCAAAACACTCAACAATTTTGGAAAATAGGTCTTTTTCATGTAAAATATACTCATGAATTCCCCATTTCCATATTTGAAAATAGTACAATTTTGAGAAAACATATTGATCATAAAATTATGGTGATGCCAATAATTTTTTTCAATACATTTAAAACCAAAAAAAACTAAAATTTGTTTCAAACTATGATTTCATTTTGGAACATATTCTTTAAATGAATATTTTAGATAACAATTCCAAAAATATTCCAGAAACTTCTAAAAATTGTTTTGTTGTTTTTCTTGGAAAAGCCTTCAAAAAAACTATCAAATAAATTTTATAGCCCAAAAAATACATAAACCAAATATAGAATGAATATTTCTATATATATATTTATAAATATGATCTTCCAAGATGTTTTTTAAAAGGCTATTCATGTAATTCACAATCCTGGTATTTTAATTACCAACAAATGTTCAATGAAACTTTTAACCAGTAATCCCAATTCAAAAATATGAAAAACCCTTGATGATATCATGAAACATGATTACAATCTTTTTAATAATTTTATGATTAAAATGGTATAATGGGTAACTAATTTTTGATAAATAAGAAATTAAATCAGTAGAGGTTTACCTTTACAGCCTCAAGAATGTCCCAAATATTATGAAGTATAATATTTTAGTGAAAAAAACATAGCAGTGGAAATATTTCGGAAATACAAAAAACTAAGACATAAAAAGTTAATTATTCATATAAAAATAATGAAGATTTTTCAAAAAACTATTCACTTAACTTAGTCCTTATTTAGGAAATATCAACAACTACTAACCCTATTAAATTTTAAGAACCTTATATTAAAAGAAAATCATTTTCATAAGATAATGATTTTCATGAAAAAACCAAGTAAAAAATAAAAGATTTATCGTACCATTTATACATAAAAATAATTCTCAAAATTATCATAATATGAATTAACCACCACAACCATACCGTATGAGTAGTCCAAAAGTGAACAATAATTCCGAATGTGAAATGGAAAAAATATGTTTTCAGGAATTTTGGAAAAGTTCATGTCAATATCTCTCTTCTTGAGGTTGTGAAAAAGATTCCAACATATGACATGGTTTTGATAAAATGATTTCCTCATTAATTACCGTTTAAGGGAGGAGATAATGTAAAATTGTTGTGGAATGTTTCATCTATTATTTAATATGCAATTATAATTAAATGAAAAGATCCATGGACTTTTACCATTCCATGTATAGTAGGCGAGTGTGAGATCCAATATTCCATGATAGACATAGGATCATCTATAAATATTATGACCCATTATTTTTATTTAACATTATAGGTCAAAGGGATAATTTTTTTTGAAATTTTTCTTCAAATATCCCATCAAAGTACTAATCTTCCAACTGGAATTGCCAAGGTTTATTGTTTTAGGTAAAATATATATTTTTTATTAATTATTTCTATTTCTTAAATATAGAAACCAATAGATTTATCATGAATTACACATTTATTATTGAAATAATTCTTCTAAAGATTGGAAAGGAAACTATAAATGTTCATAATAAATATTTTCCAAATGAATTTGGATAATCAGTAGTTAAATTAAACATTTTTCATCCCATGAATCTCACAATGGAAGATCATTCTTCCTATTAAATAAACATGACATAATTTTTCCTTTTAAATGTTTCCCTGTTCTACTCTTAATTAATCACTAATTTGTATTTATGGAAATCAACCCTTTGTAATTCTGAAATCTAAAATATTTCATAATAGATATGTGTTGTGTTAAGAGAGTAAGAATATTGAAATTATTGCATGTGACCCTATTGTTTTTAAAATTGTTGAATTTAATTTCAATAAAAATATTGAAAAGCATGAAAAATATGATCATAATTACTATTATCTAGATTTAAATGATATTTTATAGGTCATATCACTTATGAGAACCAGAAATAAAGAAGCATGATGTTAGAAATTTAAATTTTGATTATTCTTCATAATCATAAATTTTGTGGAAAATCTCACATACGAACAGACTATTAATAAAATTATTTCAAATTAATTGAATTTAAAATATCTTTTCTATAGGTATAAATTAAGATCATAAATTTACATTTATGACTCATTTATACCATCTTAACAAGGTGAAAATAACCCCTAGCGATATAACTCAAGCCACTACCTTAAATATCAAATTTTCATATTATGTTAATAATGGGAAATTTATTTTCTTAATTGATAAAATAATATCATTGGATCAAGAGAAAAAAAATTAAGACTCTATGGGAGTCAAAAGAATTATTTAGTATGAACATTATAAGAATTAATTGGAATTTTTCCTTTAATTTTATGCACACAATTTTGTTAACGGAGAATTCAAAACATATATTGAAATTTCAAATGATATTGAATCTAAAACCTTTAGTGAATTAAAAATTAAAAATAACCAACTCTTTAGTTATTGGGATAGTTTTTACTGTATTTGAATAAAAATTGGTGTTTCCAATCCACGTTTTTTCCAAAAATAGTGTCTTTAAATTCAAAGGATGAATTTGGTGAGCTCGTTTATTTTAGGCTTCTAAAAAATAATGGATTTGAATTGACATTGAGAGGATCAATTAAAGAGAAAGGAATGACCATTTTACTCTTACATATTTTCACCAAGGGATTTAATATTTTATAAGGTGACTCGATATTATTTTTATGATGTATTTTATAGTAAATTTCTAATACATATTGAACTTGAAGATCATGAGAGAACCACATTCACGAGGCTTTTTTACTTTTACTAATAGAATAATTCAATTTTGTTTAACTAATTCCCTAAGAAAGTTTCAAAGGTTTATGTAGATAATTTTTTCTAGAGTGTTCTATAGATGTATTTATGTATTTCTTTATAATTTATGGATTATATTTTGAAATTTGTTATAAAATTTATGGATGTAGTTTCTGAAACCTCTATTAAGAAAACAATCATAAAAATTTTGAAATATTTTATTTTATTATTGAAAATAGAATTATTTTTCTCCATGATTTGTCTAAAGAAAGAATCCATTTGTATCAATCAAACATTGAAATCATTTATTCACTACCAAACCCAAAAATAGTGAAGGTTGTTATATATTTTCACGGCCTTACTACTTTTTAGAGGAGATTCATCAAATTATTTAGCGATACTGCTTGACTTTAAGATAGGTTAATTCAAAAGGAATCTCATTTTTTCTTTGATGTGATTTTTAAAATAGAATTTTTGGAAATGGAATAAAAAATTTATCCCCACCCATCATCCAATGACCTAATTGGGGATTATCTTTGGAATTAAGGATTGATTCATATAGTTTTTCCTTGGGAAATATTTGGAGTTAAAGAATTGAAAAAGATAATCTCATGTGATAGAATATACATTGAGGACTCCATATCAAGCTCAATCGAATTACACAAAAATTAAGAATTGTTTTTTTATTACTCACATGTATTTTAAAAAAATTAAATGTTAATTGTTATGCTCTATGATGACTTTTTTACCAACTATTCAACAATCTGGTTCTTAATGAATAATAATGATGAAAAACCATCTTTTCATAGATATATATTATTGTTCAAAGAATATTATATGGAAATAAAGCATAAAAATGGAAGTTAGAATCCTATGTCTTGACATTTGAGTAGAATAGACATGGTTTTTGGTGAACAATTTCAGATATATCAACTCATTAAATAAATAATTTATAGTGAGGATTTTTATATTTTTAAGAGTGAAATACCTTAGTTTTCTAATGTTGTAAATTATTTGGCTACTAATGAAGTATCAAATTGCTTTTTGAATCAACAATTATAAGAACATAAAATTGATTCATAGTAATACAATTTTGAAGTCTCTAATTGATAACAATTTTTATGTGACCAAAGATTCTGTAGATGTATTCTAAATTATTAATTTCAATTATCCCAGAATGTTTGGCATTATTTCAATTGTATAAGTCACTTTAGACCTCAAATAATATATATAAAAGTGCTCAAATCTTGTTTTTGTTTCTATGGTTTTTAGAAATTCTTTTAAAGATACGATTTCCAAGAGGAATGAAATACATCACCAACAATGATTTTATTATTTTGTGATCAATTTTTTGGGTGTGGTTTTTATGTGACCATTTCATTATTCCATTTTAAATATTTATATATTTCTTGTTTTTGAATAAATTTCCATGGGGGTGTAATATATTATAATAAGAATTATTGATTCAGATTTTGTTTCCATGTTTTTGAAATGATGTTTCATTTTTAGATTTCATTTCTAATGTTTATAATAACTAATCAAGGCACCCATTATAAATAAAACATTACAACCAATATTTTGCAAATATTAAGATCATAACAGAGATTCCACACCCTATCACCCATAAATAAATGAAATAGATGTGTAATCAAATAGAAATATCAATCTATTTTTGAAGAAAATGGTTCAACAAAATAAAAATGATTGATTTTTATATTATATGATTCTCATTGGGATAATAAAACATCATTTAAAACATTAATTAGAAATTTACCCTCTATATTAGTGTTTGAAAAATATTTTTATTTTCCTATGGATCTGACAAAAATAATATTATTGGGCTATTAAAACCTCTAAAGAAACAATTCATATAAAAAATATTTTCTCATCTAAAATATTATTTGTATGATTTTGAAGAGAGAATAAAAAACGTAAATAATATATCTAATTTGTATAAGGATAAAATGGATTTTTTTATGCTGGAATGATCTTCAATAAATTTTCTATTTAATGGGAAAAAGATATAATATCTGAATCAAAACTCATGTTTTAAATATGTAAATTTCATAAATATAAATATAAATACAATAATATATATAATTAAAAATAATATTGAGGAAAATACTAGTTTCACGTTCAATGTCGCTATTCAAAACTAAATGTTTAGAGAATATTAGGAAAAAATATTTTATTTTAAAATAACCAAGATAACTTTTAAGGGATTAATCAATGAAATTATTGATCATGATTATGATAAATTTTTCCCTTGTTGTGTACATTAAAATAAATATGCATTTCATACTTTCGATAAAAATTCAAAAGTACCTCATTCAAAAAATGAGAATGATATTCCTTTTAAAACATTTTGTAGAAATAAAATAATTGGAATAGATACCTTAAAAATAATATTAGAAATTTTATATCTTTTATGAAATTATTTTTATAAAATATGGATATGGAAGAAAAAGGATTTTTGGTCAAATATAGAAACAAATTCATCATTCATTAAATACATTATTTTGTTATCATGAGTCTATAAATTAATAAAAAATAAAGGAATAATTTTAATTTACATAAAAACATATTAGAATAAAATATATTAGGATTAAGAGACAAATATAAAATAATTCCCCCAAGATATACCAAAACATAAATAGTTTTGAATAATGATGAGTTTGGGAAATAAACCATTACCTTTAGTTTGAATTTCTTCATACGTGATTTCAAAATCCATTGTAATAAATTAAGATTTATTATAATTATACACTTGAACCATATAAATACTTATAATATCTTACTTTATCAACTTATGATATTTCAATAACTTTTTTGTAATATTTCTTTATTAAAATCATTGTTTCTAACTATTATATAACTTGTTTTTTTGTGTGAGTTTTAGTTCAGTTATTTTTGTCCTTTTTTCCCCTAACTAGTTCCATAATCACCATAATTATAATCATGATATAAATATAATATATATTTTTTATATAAATATTTATAATGACACTTGATAGATAGAGATAGAAAAATATTTACATAGTTCATGGAGACTGGAGGACGTACATACGCATGGACATTGTTTTTACTTTTCGATGGATAGAAGGAAATAAAGGTAAATAATAATTCACTTATACAAAACCATTTTTATCATATATATCATATATTTACATTAAATATATCATTATAAGCATATATGTAATGTGAAAAAAATTGAATCACATCGCATCATGGAGATAGTAGTCCACATGTATGCATGAGCGACATTATCATTTCCAAGGGATTGTAATTTAAGATAGAAAATATGATATCATAATTCCAAAATTATAATCATATAATAAATATCATATTTAAACATGAACCCATAATAATAAAAATACCTCAAAATTGTAATAGAAAATGAATTGTATCACTAAGTGGTGTGGTTATCCACACATACACATTAGGGATACATTCACTTATGAATTGATTGAAAGTAGGGTGAATAATAGTGGTACCATAAAAATAATAACATTTAGGTATATTGAGGAAATTTATGCTATTAAATTATGATAATACCATATATTTATCTTAGGTTTATGAAGTAAAATATTGAAATAGTTCGGGTAAGATGACTACCTTTCCACCAGTTGGCCTCCTTTAGATCCTTTCTTAATGACCCTAAAGACGATACTTTAAGAATAAATGATCCTCTATTTCTTGTATAGTGATTTTCAGAATACAATTGGATAGGTTTTTTCGATATATATGGCTCGAAAATTGTGTTAAGAATAGAGGGGGTGTTCTTTATATACGTGGGGGAGAGGATAGACTTGGAATTTCGTAAAAGAATAAATTATAATAATTTCATACTCAAAGAAAAATATTCAAAGAGGAAATAAGTTCTAATTTATGATAGTATTATCTCTCAATATGTACCTAAAATAATATTTATACAATTTATTTTAGCAAAATCACCATTATCCCTTGGTTTAACCCCGGATAAACAGGTTTTAACCATAACCGTCGTAACATATTTTTATAGTTTTTAATATTCATTATGACCAAATAGTAAGATAAAAGTATGTCATAATATATTTTATTCTGATTCAAAGTATGTAATAAATTTAATAAAATTCAATTAAAATATATGGGGGAACATAATATAAAATTATACTCACAAAATGCAATGAAAAACAATTTTCTAGACAAAATATTTTCTTGGTTAATAAATATTTTATACCAAAATAAAATATAAAATTGATTAAAATATATTTAATAAAAGTATTCATAATAATAGTTAATTAATTTTTCAATTAAAATTTTTAATAAAAATGAATCTTCTGAAATTATTTAAAAGAAAATACAACTTTTAATTAAACATGGCACTTTTCACTATTTATCGAAAAAAACTTCTAAAAAATATATAAAAATATAATCTAAGATAAATTTTACATTATTATTTATAAAATTATGTTTATTTTGTGAAATAAAATTTAAAAAAGTTATGGAAATTAATTATCTTATTTTTCCAAAAAAATAACTAAAATTATTTTTGAGGGAAAATGTATTTTTGAAGCATATAATGACTCTACTGAAAATTAATGAATATTAATTATATCAATCCTTTATATTTTTTATTATTTGACTAATAATATTCATACTAAAATTTTTATGGATATTTTATAATATTAACATTTGAATGATAATATTTTTATAGTATAATATTGTTTTCTTAATGCTCTGTGTTGCGTATTAGGAAAGAAATTGAATACTTCAATTTTCTTAAATGGAAATACATATAATAAAATAT
The DNA here is from genome assembly GCA_963277665.1 of Viscum album. Classification (NCBI taxonomy): domain Eukaryota; kingdom Viridiplantae; phylum Streptophyta; class Magnoliopsida; order Santalales; family Viscaceae; genus Viscum; species Viscum album. Next base: position 1,664,528,370 of record OY728153.1, on the reverse strand, counting down.
TGCATTATATCCCCTTCATAAGATTTTTTTCCTTGAAATTCCATCACTATAATAAAAACAACTAAAGATACTTATAATACATTAAATTCTTCGGTTCCCATGTAGCTTCTTCAAATTTAAGGTTTCACCCCAAAACATTGACTAAGTGAGTGGTCTTGTTTCATAGAGCATTTTATCTGTGATCCTAATTATAAAATTCCAATTCCCCTTAAGATACATCTTTCTCAAATGGTACGACCTATGAGTTCTGTACATGTAATGGATAGAGTATTTACATCCACAAAAAAGAAACATTAAAACAATGTGAACTTGAGAGGGATTCAGTGAAAGCTACATGGGATAAGCTACCATATGAATGTGATATTGGATTTTGAAGGGATCAATATATTTAGGTCTCAACATTAAAATATTTCAAAATATGAAAACCTTATACTATGGAGATATTTTATGGAATACATTTTCACCAACATTGGACTATAGATCTCACTGATGATTGGAAATGAAACATTTTTTCAACTATGAGATGTCCTTTTTTGTTGTGGAATGGAACTATCATTATCTACCGTTTCATCAATTAGATAATTCCCCAATATATTTATTTCTCTAAATTCATTCCAGTGCATTGGATCTATACACTTTCAACCATAGAATGATTCATAAGGATCCGGATGAATACTTGAGTAAAAGATATTATTTAAAAAACACCCTAAAGGATGTTTTTGATCCTGAACACCATTCAAAAGCATAAATAAATCATTCAAAATTTATTCTAGAGTTTTAAAGGACCTATAAAACTATACATATATATATGGATGATGGATAGTGATGAAACACATCAATTTATGTATACTTCTCCAAATCATTTATGTATACTTCGAATTCCAATCAGATCCATTTTAGAGTTAACTACATTAAACCACAACAATTTCTTAATGTATAATCGTTTAAGTTTATCAATAGATAAATATTATATAATTTAAATAAAATTCACTAATATCAGAATGAAATAGACTATAATCCATATGGAATTATTCCTTTTAGATATTTTGTGCAGTACTATGAATAAATACATAGTAATGTTTTCATATATCCATTCTAGTATGGGTAATGGTTGTTACGTCATCTAGAATTCTATCTCTTGGCCTTAAAATTTTTACATACTAGGAATGACAATATATATTTATCAATATTTATTTTCTTATTATCCCACTGGAAATACAATTTCAAATCCTTATACATTTTCTAACTTCCGTGACTACTGGATAATGATGAATTATGATATGTATCCAACAACTCCATCTTTAACTCCATTATTTATGGGACATAAAATTGGTACCTAAAACATATCATTAAATCATGATTTTGATTGAACTAAGAATCATTATTCTTCTTCCTCTATAATTCCACATCATCCTTTTTCACTTTCCTAATAATCTCTTATAGGGATGGTTGAAAATTCATCTAAGAAAGATAATGTATATCCCATTTCATCATGATTTAGAGATCATACTAAATCAAATTAATAAATATTGTCTGTCTTCCAAATTTCATCATCAAAAAACTATTATATTCTATCCATATAAAATCATCTTCTACCTTGTTCGTCTTACCAAGGTTGTAATGTATTGAGATATACTAAATTTGATCGAGCCCAAACATATTCTCTTGAACATATTCATGTATTTGTATGTAAATACATAGTATAAACATAAAAGTTAAATATATATCACATATTAAATAATAAAGATAATTTCACCATATCTTTAATGAAAAAATTAACCCTACCATATCTAAATAGTGATTCAGGTAATTTATTTCATTACTATTTAATTGATGAGAGGAATATGCTATCATTATATAATTATACATGAGTATTCATGCTAGTACCTTCTTTGATTCATCACTGTAGATAAAAAAACATTCTCTACTATAGTATAGTGTAATCATAGGTGCAATGACCTACCGTCTCATCTATTTATTAAAATTATCCTCACATTCCACTGTAAATAAAACATAACCCCTTTTTTAGTTAACAAGGTGAGTGAAAACAATTATAGTGTTAAATATCTCAAAAAAGTGTCAATAGTATCCATCCAACCAAAAAATATATATCTTCATTACTTTATTTGTCCGACACCATTATTCATTAACATATTTCTTTGAAGTATGCACTGATATTACGTCACATGATATTATATGATGAAATAAAGAAACGTTCTAAAGAAAAAATTCACACTTGGAAAATTGGGCATACATCTTCTCTATCCCCTATGTATTCAACACAATTATCATATTTTTTCATGATCTTCTTTAATAATTGAATATATAATATCATCTATAATGATTAAAAAAAATTATCAATGTAATATTTAACTACACTATTCATAAAATACATGAATATAGTAGGATCATTGGAATGTTTGAATGGAATTACAATAATTTAATGTTGACCATAAATTGTAAAAATGGATATTTTGTATTATCCTCCTTCTTGACCATTATTTGGTGATATCCAGATCAAATTTCAATATTTGAAAAATAATCATCTCTATGTAATTGATCAAATGTATCATTAATATTGGATATGGGATAATTTTTTATAATATTTATTTTGTTATGTTCTAAATAATAAAATAAAGAACACATTAACCAATATTTATTCTTAAAAACAATAATAGTAACACCCCACCAGGAAGCACTAGTCCAAATGAATCCCTTATCTAGATTCTCTTGGTGTTTATTCTTTAATTCATGAAACTCAATAAGGTCCATTCTATATAGATTTCTTTTAATATGTGTTTCACCAAATATGGTTTCTATTGAAAACTAAAATTCTCAATTTTGGGTAAGTCTACGAATATCCTCAGGAAAGACATCAAAAAAACTTATAAAATAGGAATATCCTCAATTTTGAGTTCATCTATATCCATTTGAGATAAATATCCCTTATAATTATGTATAAATACTCTTATGGTGGACGTAATTTTCATAATAATTTTAGGATCACCCTCACACATATTAATGATCGATGGATTATTTGAGATATAGAATATAACTTCCCTTTCTCCATAGTTGATATGGTCTTTATAATAAGTGAGAAATTACATACACTAGATTAGATCAAAATGAAGTAGATGAACAATAAAATTATTTATTATAATAACATTCCCACAAAATTCTATAAGATATGATAATTAGATTTGGGATTCGGTCATCCTAGCATTATGATTTTTCACAACCAAGTTAGCATCATTCATTGAGGTAGTGATTTTGATACCCTTAGAATATTCTTCAGATATTAATGAGTGGGTAGAACATTAATAAAATAAAATAACTTCAATCTCATTTTATATGATTAGAGTACCTTTCATAGAATCTTTAGGAACATCCACTTTGGCTATAGTAATTGCATAATCTTGGTATTATCCCCATGGTATATATTTTTGGTAATTTCCCTTGGGTTTTAGGAAATTGGTAAGAATAGTGTCCCATTTCATTATAGTTATAAAACATTAGTTTTGTGGATTATCCCATAACCATTCATTTTTTATCATTATGACATTTTCTCACACTTGTAGAAAACTCATTTTCTCTTGACATGACCATTACTAGGGCTCACTCCATGAATAACCCAAGATCGCCTCCATAATGTAGGGGTGGTGACAAGTTTCAAAAGTAATATCCTAAATGAGATGCCTTTACCTAATGTACTTCTATATACAAACTCAACCATATCAATTTGGAATACAAAGGAGTCATAATAAAAAGATGATACAGCAAGAATGTAAATCATGAATGAAAAACCTCTATGGTGTGCAATAGTAAGATAGTGAAAACTGAAAACTATAGGTGAAAAATACATGCTTAACCATAAATATGTCCACACCTAAAAAGACATGTATGTAAACTACTGAGGGAGTCTATCTCCTGATCACTAAGACAAAAACACAGTACATTATCCAGAGCACTGATATCCCTAAACTCCTATAAAGTCACTGATGACGTGTCCATCATATTTATAAGACACAGTATGTGTGGGAAAATACTATTCAAGGTTTATTATATAATTACCCTATTGGAAACCACAATATATGAAGGTGGAGAAGTAAGAGTAACAATGGGAATATAATGAATGTAGAAAGGAAATAGCATGTAGCTCAACCCAATAAAGTGAAAAAATAACCCTTTCTGAGTATCAGGGATCAAAATAGTGTATATATAGACTTCATTTTTAGCATTATCCACCTAAAACAAGAGAGTATCCCCATCCAACCATGAGAAGATTAAAATGGAAAGCTCATTGCATAATGCACACATCTTCTCACCTCATATCTTGAAAGTAACCAAATCCAAAGGTATTGATACATACATAAATATATATATATATATATATTCTCAAACTAAATAAGGCCAAATGAGTGTGTCATGGGATATACATCTCCCAAACTAACCTAGGAAAAATAGTAACCAAGAGTTCCAAAAGTCCAACAATTGTTCTCATCATCTCATTTGTTTTCCCAGAAGTAACTGTTATAATTCCCACACATCACCTATATGTTACATAGTTGAGGGGAATAATATCAATGTAGATGACATGTTCCTTTTCCATATATGTGTGACACACAATATGTATCTATAGAGGAACCATGCAAAGATGTTTTAGGGGTTACACTTTGGTGTCATAAGGTCCTACACCCTATCTGATAGGTGGGGATGACTTGGTAAGTAGAGGATCTATACCCAATTTGATGGGGGGATTCTACTGTGTAGGTTGAGAACCTACACCATGGTAAAATAGGGGGTTTTATTTTGTTCATCAAGAACCTACGTCATATCCGATAATGGAGTTCTACTATGAAGTCTTGAGAATCTATTTCCTATCTGATAGGGGTACCACTTGGTAGATGGATAGAGGAATTGTTCCCTAGTTTGTTAAGGGACACCTCTATAATTCATCTGGTGATCCTCTACCTAATCACAACCATAATTAGGTATCCCTATAATAAGATTCATACCAAAAACATCTAACATCATATCTCAAAAATCAATAATAAATGGAATCATCATATTCTATGAAGAAAAACACTTATTATAGGCCACTCGCAGTCCAAAATATTAGTTCAAATGAAAAATATATGAAATGATGAATATTACTCAAAAGGAACCAAGGGGTACATGGAATGTGAGGGGACCTAGACAATAGGTGAGGGGACCACACATCATTTGGTCCTTCCCCATCACCTACTTGTATCCTTAGAGGAACACATCTCACCAACCGTGTAGGGATAAATGGCTTGCAGATGATCTACACGATGAACCCATTCCACTTGGGGTCCCGCCCATGTGCTTGGTCATGTTCATTCATCAATCTCATGTATATGTACATTAGTACAATACATGCTTAGTTATCCTCATGCCTGTGAACTCCTAGAGTAGAAGACGAATCTTTTAACACAAAACCACCTTGATTTTTGGGTTCCCATAAAATTTTTGATACTTATAATTCACTAAAGCCCTACCCACCATATTCGATTCATGAAACACCGTGTGTTATTATAACAACATGATGTGTAGTACAGATTTTTCTAGAATCAAGGATCTGAACTCTTCTATTCAGATTAGGCCATTCTACATCAATTATGACCACTTTACATTACAAAAATGGTGGATCTATCCATTCATCATCATTTCTTGTTGTTTTTTTCTAGATATCATACTCTTTAATCCCATGGGGGTGTGTCGAATGAACCACGCATAAATTTTCCACCATAAATCATTGATTTGGGCATTAAATCAAAAAAATCAGTCACTTGAAACCTAACAATAACCCAAATCCATTTCAGATATATCAATCAATCCCTTTAACATGAATTCATCATGATTTTAGGGGTCATATTGGGCTCGATGCCACCCAGCAATGTTGAACTACAACTGTGGGGTCCAGTTGGTGATGAATGCAATGCAATTAGGGGAGGAAGGAAGAATAATAGAGTTTTAGAAATCATTTACATGAATTATTATCGAATAATTTAGAATAGTAATATCTAGCATTATAAAATAGTTGAAATAATCAATAAACCAGTACATAGTAGAATTAAATGGTTTAATAATTGGTACAAATCATAAATAGGGTGATTTTGTTCAATCAATTTATTCCAAATGGTTGAAATACTTGAATTGATGATTGTTATCTAGATATTGGATTTTTAATCATCAAATAACTTTCTCTTCGAAGAATGGACGAATTTGTTTCATTCGGTGTGTTCATATCTACTCTGATCTATAGATTTGTCATTGTCTAATATGATCTAAAATGGAAGGATGAAAGAGAAGCTCTGGAATACTACTATAGTTTATACGGCTAACACTATAAGATTATATATAGTTTAATATTTAAAAAAATATCATTTAGGATAAAATATTCATTTAATTAATTTAATTTAATTTAATTTACCAACTGAAAAAACCACTAAAGGGTGAGATATCTGAACGCCCTATTGTCCTATTTTAGTTCATCCCTAGTGTAAACATCACATTCTAGACTCAACTGCGGTCTTGAATTTTTGATATGATATTCTATTTATTTTATAAAAAAATTATTTAATAAACTATATGGGTGCGATATAAAATATATTTAAAATCATTAAAAAATTATTTTTAGGCACACCGGGCCTCAGAATCACATGTCGTCTCAGCACCTAGATCTGGAAATATATGTAGAAATATTTAAAAGTCTGATATGGAATAAAATAAGTCTCTACATCATTCCATCAATCAATATTCTAATCCTTAAAGAGATAAACTAAATAATAAACTTAGAATATTGAGCCCACATCTAGATCTCCTTCTACCAGGAGATCTCCTGCAAGTTCCCGTGCTGCTACAACACATGAACCATAGGGATGATCCATCCATTCAAGGTCCTATCCTATTCAAACTCAATCTCCATTAGGTTTTCTCCAATTTTGGATCCATCATCAATGTCCATATCTCCCCAGTCAATGACGTGTGTTGGATCATGCACATATCTCATTAGTTGTGACACATTGTAGACGTCGTGTACGCTATCAAACTGTTGGGATAGGTAGAGGCAATAAGAAACTTCCCCAACCATCTACATGATATCAAATGGACTAATGAACCTCGGGGATATCTTTCCTTCATAACTTAACCATCATAATCATTTTAGTGAGGATACTCTTAAGAGAATGGGGTATCCATTCTATAACTCCAAGGGTGTACGAAGACAATATGAGAAATATTTATGCATTCTCTAAGACATCCTCATTTGCTCACAGTTATCCTTAACCTTCTTTGTCATCAAATGAACCAACTCCTGACCCACAAGATATGTCTCTTCAATCTCTCTCCAGCACAATGGTTGCCTATAAGGCCTAACATATATGCAATAAAAAGGTTTCATGCATATGGTTGACTGGTATAAATTTTTTTATGAAACCTATATATTGGATAAGTGATCCTCCCAACTCCAACTAAATTCTAACCTGAAATCCCTTAATATATCCTCTAACACGTGGATAGTGTGCTCAGTCTTCCCATCCATCTAGGGGTGAAGGTATGTGATCATCCTCATCAGGGTCCCAAATCCCCCCTATAGGCCTCTCTGTAACCATGAAATAGACTATGTTTCATGATTAGAGATAATCATCAAGGCACCCCATGGTGGCCAATAATATCCCATACATACTTCTGCACCAAACTCTACACCAAACTCTACTCCATGATAGAATGTAAGTGTGATGACTTCATGAGTTTTTCAAATATCACCTAGATGGCTTTATTCCTCTTCTCTATCTGCGGACGCTCTATCCAAATTACCTTGGATATATCATCCCAAATCCACATTGGTATTTCAAGGGGCTAAAAAACTGCCAGAACCTAGTGCCCATCCTTCACCAACTAACAGGTGAGGAACTGAGTGATGAACTCGTTAACATTATCTCTCATTCCAGACCACCAAAACTGTCATTGAGTGTATTTATACTACATACCCTCACCATGATGTACAGATGGACAAGATATTTGTAACTCTCACATCATTTCCTCCACAATCATGATTAGGACCACCTTCCATCATTATAAAATAATGGAGTGATTCTATCTTTCATAATATCCATCTGGTGAGTCCCCTATGGATTTCTGGACATACAAGAGCTCACAGTCGATGTATACTAGATAGAAATCTCTCACACCCTTGAGAATCAGAGAATTCTACACCATCTACTGACAAAAATTTGTACCCTCATCCTCTACCATGGTCGATTACAAAGAATCCAAATGCTCAGAATCCTGCTACACTAAGTGATCAGGTGACATACTAATAAGAAAATAATATACTACATTTCCCTTAAATGAAGTTCAGATTATCTTGAAAGAAAATTCATGTAGTAACTCCAACTCATTCCACTATCCCATGTTCATGTCTCTCAATGTGAAGACGTACCTAAGACTCTTATGGTATGATTAAACCATGGATCACTCTCCCAAAAGACAATGCCTCTACATAATCAGGGAAAAAATTTCACTACTAGCTCTAGTTCATGATTCACATAGTAATTTTCATGATGTCTCTACTCCCTCAACACATATGTAAAATCTATCTTCAACTACATAAACATTCAGCTGATCCATTCTCATAAGTTATAACAATACACTATGTAATCCATGGCCTCCTATGGAATTATTGACATAGGAGTGCTGTTTAGGCTCATCATCAACTCCTTGAAGTCCCCCTAGTACTAATTTTTCTAGGTAAAAGGATTCACTTAATTACTAGGGTGGTAAAATGGGATGTAATCTTGGGGAAGTCTACCACAATCATCATGTATTATGCCACCAAGAAAAAAATGTTGTGATCCTCTGACATTCTGTTGGGTAGCTCCTAATAAATAATTATATCAATCTTCATTGGGTCCACTAATAAACCATACTCGGAAATGGAATAGGATAACTCTTCAGCCTTAGCCTCAACTCCTCAGATTCCCTATGGAACTGGTCAATCCCGGTAAAAGGATGACCTTTCCATGTTAGGGTGGTCAAATGGACTATAATACTAGATAATTCAACCACAAACCTCATGTAGTAACATTCCAAGCCAAGAAATATCCTCAATTTTGAAATGAACTTTGATGGATCCCAAGGAAGTATTACATCGATATTTTCGGATTCTATAGCTAAATCATTTTCAGAAATTCCATTCCCCAAAATGTGATCGTCATGAATCCAAAACTACACGTGGAGATATTTCCAAAAATTTTGTTATCTCGAACAAAATCTAGGACCATATTCAAGTTAACTTCATGATCCACCTCTATCACTGAGTAAATGAGTATGTCATTAATGAAGACTACCACAAACTATTCCAAGTAAAACTAGAAGACCTCATTCATCCAATCCATTAATATGGTAGCAGAATTCATCACACCTAAAAAATCACCAAGAACTCATAGTGTAAATATAAGTATTTAAATTTCAACTATTGAATATCAGCCTCATGCACCCTCAACTGGAGGTAGAAAAACTATATATTGATCTTCGACAACTATAAATCACCATGAAACTATTAAAAGTGGTACAGATCATTGATAAGGGATACTTTTTCTTTATTGTGTCATAGTTTAGATAATGACAATACATGAAAAGCTACAAGATCCCATCTACCCTTTTAAAAAAAATTGTGATTCCTATGGGAACACACTGGTTTTGATGAATACCTTCTCCTAAAGGTACTCCAACAATTACTATAGCTCCTGAAGCTTATTAGGGGACATCATATATTTTCTACAAGATATTAGAGTTGTCTCAAGAAGTTATTTGATAAAAAACTCCATCTCCTACCTCAAAGGTTTCCCCAGAACATCCTCGGGGAAGAAGTCCATATAGACATCCTCAACTGAAGGAATCCATATTCATGTGGTCCTGATACACCAAGATATATACTCTCTAACTAATGGGGGATGGGTTGTATACAAGTGTTTTTAGAACCCACTCTTAACAACATGACATCCCTCTTACTAATAAAGGTGAGTCTTGTCCCATCGTCATGACCTCATCTGACTCGTCTACGATGATAGTCAATTTGGGATTGGATCATGGACAACAAATCCATTCATAATATGATGTAATTGGGTTTCATCATGATGAACTAAAGGATCCACCTGAACCTCTCTCCACCAAGAGATAGCTTGCACTACTATCATCTAAAAGATACAGAAGAAATGTTCCCTATAGGATCCGGAAAATGAAGTTGCTGAGCTAGAGCCACAATTGGGAGGTCCAGGTATTTCAACTAGAGTATTGATATTAACATATTTCTAGAACCTGTGTATACAAACACAAAATCTAAATTATAAAATACACAGATCATACCTTTGATCATTAAACGTGGTCCGAGGTTATCAGACTCCAAAAATTTCTATAGTCAATGTCATGGAATTCTAAGTCCCTGAGTATAACATGGGCCACCTGGTAGTGGTGGTGGATGGATCTCATAGCATTTTCCAATACATATAGCTCCAACTTCTCCTGTTTTAAATTTTCATCCTTGGGTTCCACCCTTCCCTTTCCTAAGATATTCCTAATCACATCGCTTCCTCTACTTTAGTGTTCAATCAACTATCTTTCAGCAATCCACAGCACGTTGGGTTGGGAAATCATGATCCATGTGACCATAACTATAAGTGGAATAGAACACACCATCTAAAATATTCTCTAGTCCTCTACAGTTTCCATGCGCCACATGACCACGTGCATGGAGCTGATCATGGGGGAGGTATCTCGTGTCGAGATCCTTCCGACTGGAACCTACTATCTAATGTCAAAGACTCATCCCTGTAAAATCTGATACTATAATTATCTTCCTAGTGTCCCACTAACAGTAATAACCCATTCATCATTTACCACTCTATCACCCTGATATAGGTGGAGATTCACAAGGGCACCACGCTGGCAAACATATCTCTACAGAGCCCATACTCAAACTTCTATGCACGGAAGCATCCATCCTGTATCTTGCCAAGGAAATTACATGTATGGTTTTTGAACCTCTCCAAATACTCATCCACTATCAACCCTACCCACTATACCTATAAAATCTATTGAATCTAAACCAAGATCAAATATTAGTGTTAGTACTCCTCCCAGAACAACATCTAGATGTCGGGACATGAAAGTGTTGACTAATCGTGCATCTAGGTTACAAGACTCAACTTGTATTGTAAGAACCTTGTTTTTTCTATAAAAGGCTTTGTAATATTCTTGATGTTATTCCAAAGCAGGGTATTCAGACGGCATGCAATTCTGAGGCCCGGTGTACCCAGAATTAATTTTATAAAAATGTTAAGTGTTTTTATATTATGCATGCATGGTTAACTAAATAAAATGTGATATCTCTTAAAAGGTTAATTGGATCAGAAATCTGAAACCACAGTTGGGTCCAGAACGCGGTGTTTACCCTAGGCGCGACATAAAATGAGTCGGCGCGGGGCGTTTGGACCCCTCTCTTGTTAGCGGTGTGTTAAATGGATAAATTAAATTAAATTATTCATTTAATAGCTCAAACCCAAGTAACTCCTAAACGGTTGCTCGGATGGGAAAACTGAGGTCACAGTTGAGTCTGAAGCGTGCCGTTTACCCTAGACAGGGTGTAAAAGTAGCGGGCGTGGTCCTTCTGTGAGAGATGTCACCCACGAGAAAAGTGGTTATTTTGAAATGTCCACTTAGTGATTTTTATCACTCGAATTCTTTCTGAATAACTTTCGAACGAAGTCTCGGAATTGAAGTACAAGACTTCTATTGAGTTAGAAATGGGGCGTTTTACCTAGTTGTGAGATAAAATAGGCGGGCGCGGAGATTTCAGAATCCGCGCCCGTTGGGAGAGTTTTAGTGAATTTCCATAAATTCACTAAGTGTTGGAAGGGAGAACCCATTTCTTCTTCTCTCTCTCTCTCTCTTCCCCCCCCCCTCTCTAGTCGTTCTTTGCCATTCTTGGCCAGATCGAGGAGCGATCTTTGCAGAAACCTAGGCGGTTTGAAGGTGGAGCCTCACGGACGCATCGCATAAAACTTGCATCGAAATCCAGGTAGGATTCTTATAAAATTTCGCACCTTCAGGAAATTATTGGAGTTTTTGTCGATTATGTCATTTTAAATTCATAAAATTTTGAGTTTGGAGCATTGGCCGAATGAACACAGCCAACGCCTGAGCCCTGTTTTTTCTACCGTTCTTGAGCGTTCTTCACCTGAATTTCAGACGAATCAAATTCTCGACAAATCGACAAAGAGGGGCAGCTTTGTGAAACACCGGCCCTATGGATCCTAAAACCAAGATCAGATAATTTTTTTGACCACCAGAGTGGTCGGTGGGACTGGCTGAAGGCTCAGCTCAGGCCGAGGGTTGAGCCGAGGCGGCGACTGGGAGGATCTGGGTGGAGCATGGAGGGCCGGTAGGTGTGGAGCGGCGGAGCCGGGCAGCACGGGCGGCTTTGTGCGGGCAGAGTGCGACCCATGTTTTCCGGGTGTCCGGCAGCAATGCAGCGGAGCTCGGAGGGAGTAGCGGGGGCGGCGTCGTTCGGCGGGACCCTGGCAGGCATCACAAAGTCGGAGTGAGCAGGGATCTTGGTGTGGAATCGTCAGCCATGGTCTGTCACGGTCGAAGGAGAAGCCGATGGAGGGTCTGGCGCAAGCAACATCGTCAAGGCTGTTGCGGTCAGCAGGGCAAACCCGAGGCGGTCAGCACCTTGGGTGTGCAGAGGAGACAAGGACCCGTGCTTCGCGGGTCCTACTACACGGCATGGAATGAAGACCGGCCAGCATGATGGTCAGTTTGAAGAATCCAGACAAGAGGGGTCCGGCGGTTTCCCGGTGGGCCGCGGCCAGTGGGTCGCAGCGAGCTGGACGAGGCCCGCCAGTCTGGACCGGCCCATTCTGGGCCCCTTCTGTTCAAGGGGCCGTATTTTCTAAACGGCGCTTCCGATTGACGCGCCGTCTGTGGCTGTAGGTCCATATTAACAAGACGGACTTCTTGAAGTATGTTTTGGGGTTTTTGGGTCATGCACCCGACGACGGGTGCTCCGAAACTTTTTTCGTTAAAAATATTAACAGTTATTAAAGTTGCATCAGACGTGGTTCACGAGCCGAATGTCCGTTTGACATGCAGTCAGAGGCGCTGTGGCCCTGGAGCGGAGACAGTCCTTCCAAATTGTTTTGGAAACTTTATGGGTTGGTTTCGTTTCTTGGCAGCATGGAACACAATGTGAGTAATTAATTAATTACTTAATTACTGCGTCGGACCTAACATCTTCTTGGGATGCCCGATTGACGTGTCGTCAGTAGTAGCATGATCCCAATCCTCATGTGGAATTTTTGAGGTGCTTTCCAAAGTGTTCGGGTTAGAGACAATGTGCAGGCCTCACAGGGCCTACTTCGCACATTTTACACTGAAACTCCACTTTTTCACCTGACATCCTTTTAGGGTGTTTGAGTACTCATTTCTGAGTGTTTTTCTGAAAGCATCGCGATGGTGCAATTTTCCAGACCTCTTTTGAGACCGAGGTGCGGGTCTGATCAGATGTCGTATGGGCATAAAGTGGTGTTGAGTAACATTCTCATCGGGATCCCATTTCTATCTAGTAAGTAGTCTATCTCGCGTGTTTTTCCACAAGTATTACAATGGGTTAATCTGTTCAGGTGAGCAGAGCCTCTAACATTATCTTATTAAATGTGGAAACATGAAAGGTCATTGGTCGAAGGTTCTTTTGACGCACTCTGAACCTATGCACGGTAGCGGTACTCGTGACACCCAGTGATGGAACGAGCGATGAACCTCTATTAGTTTTGTTCTAGAGTTGGGTGGTTGCGTGATACCCCCTCCTTGTTCTGTTGGCCAGTGTTGTACCATATAGTTGGGATGGCCAGAGAGGTTCTGGGTTTACTCTCTAGTAGGGCTGGGCAGTGGGTCTCCTGTCAACTTTTTTCAGGTCTACCCTCAAGCAGAAACTGGGCAGTGAGTTGCCTATCGACTTATTCCAGGTCTACCCTCCAGTAGGGTTGGGCAGTGGGTCGCCTGTCAACTTATTCCAGGCCTACCCTCCAGGAGGGATGGGCAGTGGGTCACCATTCTACTTATTCCAGGTATACCCTCCAGCAGGTACTGTGTAATGGGTCGCCTGTCGACTTCTTCCTGGTCTACCCTCAGGCAGATATTGGGCAGTAGGTCACCTGTCGACTTATTCTAGGTTGACCCTCCATCAGGGGTGGGCAGTGGGTCGCCTGCCGACTCTTCAGGGACTACCGTCTAGTTGATACTGGTTAGTGGGTCACCTGATGACCTCTTAGGGTCTACCCTACAGCAGAGACTGGGGAGTGGGTCACCTGACGACCCCTTAGGGTCTACCCTCCAGTAGATACTGGGCAGTGGGTTACCCAACGACCTCGTAGGGTTTACCCACTAGCAGAGACAGGGCAGTTGGTTACCCGAAGACTCCTTTCAGACTCAGTAATTTGCTACTAGGATAGTCTGTGTCTTTTCTCCATGATTACCAAAGTGGGAACTTTGGTTGTACGGGATAGTGATGTGACATCTCTTACGTTGAGAAGACTTATCAATTACGGGGCAGTGAAGAGCTGTGGATTGAATTTCCCCAAAACTCTCAAGAATTAGGGGCACTTTCCCCCACCGAGATTCATCCTTGTGACGTGACCTAAAACCGTGTGGGTGAGTCAGTGCCACCGAAAGAGGATAGTGTCTAGGTGCGGTGATTTGAGCCCCTTGACAAGTAGTTCGGGGAAGACGTACGAGATACTGCGCATTGATGGTGTTTACTTCTGGAACTGTTGGATACTCATTTTCTTGGGCTGAGCTATGTGAAGGAGATACCCTAATGATCTTTTTCGGGATTCATGATTAAGCATATGGATATGTGTATACCTTGTTCCAGTACCCAATCCTTGTGTTTTGGTTACTCTCCTTCCAGGAGAGGCGAAGACGCACGGGGTATGCCACGTAATTTTTGTGTCTTGATTCTCGTGGTTGGACGAGTCTACTCTCCTGCTATAGGTAGTAAAAACATGTTGATAATTTCACATTCTCACTGCTTCTAGCTCCTTGTGTTTGGATGATTCTACTTCTTCCTCTTGTTGGGTTGAGTTGTACTCTTCACTGCACTCTCGGTTGTACTCCTTTACTTTTACATGTTCGATCTACTGCTCACCTCTTCTGTACCTCCTTTGTTTCTCCCTCGAGCCTTCGGGGCATCATATTTAGTTTTTTATACGCACCCCTACTTGGGATTTGCCCGCACTTAGTGTGCCCTTGCAGACGACGGACATGTCGATCGTGACGTCAGAGGATCTTAGGATTTTGGGATCTTGGACCGCGTATAGTGGTCATTGTTGGGTTTCAGCTGAAGGACCCTCCCAGCTGTTGTAATTTTGTTTACCTAATGTCAAGTTGTGGCACTTTTCTATTTGGTCTTGTGTCTTTCCCTTTTTCTTTTCAGTTTACCTTCAGCTTTTACTTTGTACTATTTAGAGGTTGATTCACTTTTGTGGTTGTCTATAGCAGTTAGTACTTTACTTTTCCTTTTACTCTGAACTTTTTCATTGAGTGGGCTGCGTGTGTGTGTTCATGTACTTAGGAAAAATCCTCCCTCAGTTCTGTAGCCTTCGGAACTTGTCGCCAGCCTCTGGCTATGGAGGTGGGCTTGGGGTAGTTGCGGCTCGAGCCTGGGTAGGGTCGGGTCGTGACAATGTGGTATCAGAGGTGGTTCATTCCTTGAGATGTTGTTTGGACATCTATAAAAAGGAATTCGTTGGGATATAGGGAAACATTTTCAATGTGTCTTGAGAGCGGCTCTTAGGCCAGGGAGTCCAGTGATAGTGTGGCGAACGACATATCCATTCACCAGGACCCTGATAAATCGCTTGTCGACTCGGTATGCTGAGACACTCATTGTAGGGAAATTGGTTTGTGCATCACATAGGATTGAGTCTTTGAATATCCATCTTGATTCAGCTCCCCATTTTTTTTATTTTCATATACATATATGCTCATCTGATCATGGTGCTCCTTGATAACATTCAGGATTCCTCCGTGAAGACAAATATCCAGGATACTAGCTTTGGTTCATGACGATGACCCTGTGAGCTATGAGGCCTCATTCCATAACCCATCATGAGATCCCCTTTCTCTGGGTGGGCTGGTAGTAGCACCCCCACCTGGTGAGCAGCAGACAGTGTCAACAGAGCAGACTGAGCTCGAGCACAGGTTCAGCACACTCCGTGAGTTCCAGTGATAAAGACTGTTGAGGTTCAATGGCGAGCCAGACCCTCAGGTAGCAGAGATTTGTCTTGAGATAGTGTTTTGCCTCTTTAGGCTTGCGCAGACACCGGTATATCAACGGGTGGCTTTGGAAGCCAGCCTTTTCCATGGAGCAGCTGGGCGTTGGTGAAATCTGGTGAATCAGTTACTCGATGAGTCATCACTTTCATGGGGAAACTTTCAGCTGCTGTTTCGTGATGAGTTTTACGCCTCCTTCTGTCACTCAGTTCGGATCCAGGAGCTACTATAGTTTCATAATGGAGGGATGAAGTGACTATGTACGTGACTAGGTTTGCGAACTATACACATTTTTACCCAAATTTGGTCCACACCGACAACATCAGAGTGCGAAATTTCAAGAAGGGTCTCCGCAGAGTGATTTGTTCTATCATCGTACCCTTGTGCATTCCCACTTATGCTGAGGTGCCAGAGCAGGGGTTGGTGACATAGAGCTTCCTCTCACGCTCTACAGTTGGTGGTGGCTGTAGGCACGCCAGATCCAAGATTTCTGTCGCAGCTATCAAGCTTCAGCTGACAGAACCTTGACATAGGCGGCCTTCCCACCGCCGGTTTCGGAGACGTGGTCATGCACCACTATGGCGGCAAAGAACAGGTGCTCACCCAAGGAGACCCTTCTGCGAGCAGACGCAGGGGAATGATCATACACAACAGTGGCGCCGGAGGGCACCAGGGAATCCTGGAGAGCGTCGGTCCTATGCTTGCGATAGGCGAGGTCACTTTTCATGGGACTTCATGACCAGTAACGCTGAGAATATCGGGCAGGAAGGGGTGCACCACCATAGTAGAGGCAGTGCCATGATCGGATTAGTGCCCAGAGAGGTGGTGCTAGCAGAAGATTCGGGGAGATGGAAGTGGGGGACGACATTACGAGGTCTTCCCATCACCACCAGGCGGTCCATGTCAGGCTTCGGGAGCTGGAAGTTGGGACCACTGACAGCCGCGAGCTTTGGATGTCTACGATCGTGCAGAGCATGGGGTGATAAGAGGTATACTCTACAGATCTTCTACATTTTGCATTATAATTGTTAGAATCTTTATGTGAAATGATTTTCTCCATACTCCTTATTTGAGGTGTTACTAGGGTGAAGCAGGACATCGGTGTAACCTTGTGTCAGTTGAGTAGGAGACGTGGAACCTTTTCTTTAGTCGATGGTATCGACTCCTTCGCTTTCCGAGCATGTAAGAGATTTTTGGTTGTGGGGCATCGACTATGAAACCTTGCGTGACTGGATATCATTGGGTCTTTTAACATATGGATATTCTAAAGTCGGGAAATCGTTGGGCTTTGTGCCAGGTCCAAACGGTGATTCCAGTCGCGACGTGCAACGTAGAGGTTTGACAGGGGTGGTGAGATACCCTTGAGATCCTTCGGGCTGTTTGAGACCATGCGACGGAATGGCGATGTTCCCTACCACCTTGACCTAACCCTGAATTCTGGAGTGGGTGTAAGATGTCTCCCACGTGACTCACCTGAGAAGAAGTGTGTGTGCACCTATGCACGTCATCAGCATGGGCAGAACCCAAGCGAATGGACCAAATTCTTTTGTCCCTACACGGTGACGCAGAACTGTGCAAGAGTTCTTCTGGGTACATGAGAGCCGAGTGTGATCTTATTACCCTCAGTTATTTCCCTATTTTTTCTTTTCAGGGATGAAAATCATGAAGGACAGAATGATGTAAGAAGCCAGGTTTTTCTATAAAAGACTTTGAAATATTTTTGATGTTATTCCAAAGTAGGGCGTTCAATCGGCGTGCAATTCTGAGGCCCGATGTGCCCGGAATTAATTTTATAAAAATTTTAAGTGTTTTTATATTACGCCCGCGTGGTTAACTAATGAAAATGTGATATCTCTCTTATATTTGATCGGATCGGAAATTCGAGACCACGGTTGGGTCCGGAACGCGGTGTTTACCATAGGCGCGTCATAAAATGTGTCGGCACAGGATGTTCATACCCCTCGCTCATTAGCGGTGTGTTAAATGGATAAATTAAATTAAATTATTCATTTAATAGATCAAACCCAAGTAACTCCTAAACGGTTTCTCGAATGGGAAAACAGAGGTCACAGTTCAGTCCAAAGTGTGCCGTTTACCCTAGGCGGGGTGTAAAAGTTGCGGGCGTGGGCCTTCTGTGAGAGATGTCACCCACGAGAAAAGTGGTTATTTCGAAATTTCCACTTAGTGATTTTTATCACTAGAATAATTTCTGAATAACTTTCGAACGAAGTCTCGTAATTGAAAGACAAGACTTCTATTGAGTTAGAAATGGGGCGTTTTACCTAGGCGTGAGATAAAATAGGCGGGCGCGGAGGTTTCAGAATCTGCGCCCGTTGGGAGAGTTTTAGTGAATTTCCATAAATTCACTATGGGTTGGAAGGAAGAACCCATTTCTTCTCTCCCTCTCTCTCTTCCCCCCCCCCCCCCTCTCTCTCTAGTCGTTCTTTGCCATTCTTGGCCGGATCGAAGAGCGATCTTTGCCGAAACCTAGGTGGTTTGAAGGTGGATCCTCATGGACGCATCGCCTATGATGCACATTGAAATCGAGGTAGGATACTTGTTAAATTTTTCACCTTCATGAAATTCTATGAGTTTTTGTCGATTTTATAATTTTAAATTCTTAAATTTTTGAGTTTGGAGTGTTGGCTGAATGAACACGGCCAACACCCAAGCCCCGTTTTATCTATCGTTCTTGAGTTTTCTTCGGCCGAATTTCAAACGCGTCAAACTCTAGACGAATCGACGAGCGAGGGGCAGAGTTGTGAAGATCTGGCCCCGAGGATCCCGAAACCGGGGTAGGATAATTTTTACGACCACCAGAGTGGTCGGGGGGACCGACTGAAGTTTCAGCTCCAGTGAGGGCGGCGGCCGGAGGTCGATCCAGAGGCGGTGGCTATGGCGAGGTGACCGAGAGGAGATGGGTGGAGCACGGAGGACTAGCAGGTACAGAGTGGTGGAGCCAGGCAGCGCGGGTGGCGCCGTGCGGACAGATCACGGCCGTTGTGCGCCAAGGGTGCGGCAGCATCGCAGCGGAGCTCAGAGGGAGGAGTGGGCGTGGCAGCGTTCGGCTGGTCTCCGGCAGGCGGCACGAGGTCGGAGCGAGCAAGGAGCTCTTCGTGGCGTTGGCAGACTAGTTTGTCGTGGTCGAAGGAGAAGCTGGCGAAGGGGCTTGCACAGACGACACCTTCACGACTGTCGTGGTCAGCGGGGCGAACCCGAGGCCGTCAGCGCCTCGGGTGTGCAGAGGAGATTAGGACCCGCACTTCACGGGTCCTGCTGCATGGCGTGGAATGAAGACCGTCCAGCAGGCCAGTCTATTTGAAGAAGCTGGACCCAAGGGGTCTGGCGGTGTCTGGGTGGGCAGCGGCCAGCGGGCTGTGACGAGTGGGACCGTGTTGGCCGGTCTGGACTGGCCCATTCTGGGCCCCTTGTGTTCAAGGGGCCATATTTTCTAAACGACACATACGATTGATGCGCCATCTATTGATGCAGGTTTGTATTAACAAGACTAACTTTTTGAAGTATGTTTCAGGGTGTTTGGGTCCTGCACATGAATACGGGATCTCTGAAACCATTTACTTTAATAATATTAATTCTTATTAAAGTTGTGTCGGACATGCTTCACGAGCTAGACGTTTGTTTGACGTGCTGTCAGGGGCGCTGTGGCCCTAGAGCTGAGATGGTCCTTCCAAATTGGTTCGGAACATTTTCGGGTTGGTTTTTTTGCTTGGCGACATGAAACGCAATTTGAGTAATTAATTAATTAATTAATTAATTAATTAATTAATTAATTGTTGCATTGGACCTAACTCCTGCTTGGTATGTCTGATTGATGCGCTGTCAGTGGAAGCACGACCCCAGGACTCGTACGGACTCTTCGAGGTGCTTTCTAAAGTTTTTAGTTTGGAGAAAACGTGTGGTCCCCACATGGCCTACTTCGCACGTTTTATGGTGAAACACAACTTTTTCACCAAACATTCATTTAGGGTGTTTGAGTGCTCATTTATGAGTGTTTTTCCGAGAGCATTGTGATGGAATAGTTCTATTGACCTCTTTCAGGACCGAGGTGCGGGCCCCCCGAGACATCTTATGAGCATAAAGCAGTGTTGAATGTATTTCTCATCGGGAGCTCGTTTCCAGTGAGTATGTAGTCTATCTCACGTGTTTTTTCACGAGGATTACAATGGTGTAATCTGTTCAGGAGAGCAGAGCCTCTTACATGATCTTATTGAATGTGGAAACATGAGAGGGAATTGGTTAGAGGTTTCTATGACACACTCCGAACCTACACACGGTAGCAGTACTAGTGACACCCAGGGATGGCATGGGCACTGAACCTCTATTAGGTATTTTGTTCTGGAGTGGGGTGGTTGCATGATACCCCCTCCGTGTTCTGTTGGCCAGTGTTGTACCATCTAGTAGGGATGGCCAGAGTAGTTCTGGGTTACCCTCCAGCAGGGATGGATAGTGGGTCGTCTGTCATCTTCTTCCAGGTGTACCCTCCAGCAGGGACTGGGCAGTGGGTCACCTGTTGACTTATTCCTGCTCTACCCTCTAGTAGGGCTGGGCAGTGGGGCGCTTGTTGACTTATTCCAGGTCTACCCTCGAGTAGGGTTGGGTAGTGGGTCACCTGCCGACTTTTTCCAGGTCTACCCTCTAGTAGGGACTGGGCAGTGGGTCGCCTGTCGACTTCTTCCAGGACAACCCTCCAGCAAAGACTGGGCAATGGGTCTCTGGTCAACTTATTCTAGGTCAACCCTCTAGCAGGTCTGGGAAGTGGGTTGCCTGTCGACTCTTTAGGGTCTACCCTCTAGCAGATACTAGGTAGTGGGTCACCCGACGTCCTCTTAGGGTCTACCCTCCAGCAGAGACTGGGCAGTGGGTCACCCGATGACCACTTAGGGTAAACCCTCTAATACAGACTGTGCAGTGGGATTTCTGATGACCTCTTAGGATTTACCCACCAGTAGAGACTAGGCAGTGGGTTACCCGAAGACTCCTTTTAGACTCAGTCCTTGCTACTAGTCTAGTCTGTGGCTTTTCTCCATGATTACCGTAGTGGGACCCTTGGTTGTACGGGTCAGTGATGTGACAACTTTGACTTTTAGAAGACCTCTCGACTACGGGGCAGTGAAGAGGTGTGGATTGACTTTCCCCAAAACTCTCAAGGATGAGGGGCGCTTTCCCCACTGAGATGTGTCCTTGTGACGCGACCTAAAACCGTGCGGGTGAGTCAGTGTCGCCCAATGAAGATAGTGTTGAGGTTCGGTGATTTGAACCCCTTGACTTGTAGTTTGGGGCAGACTTACGAGATACTGGGAATCGATGGTGTTTACTTTTGGGATTATTGGATACTCACATTCTTGGGATGATCCACAGGATTTAGATCCCCTTATGATTATTTCGGGGCTTCTTGATTGAGCATATGGATATATGTATACCTTGTTCTAGTACCCACTCCTTGGGTTTTGGATACTCGCCTTCCAGGAGAGGCGAAGACGCGCGGGGTATTCCATGTGCTTTCCGTGTCTAGATTCTCAAGGTTGGAAGAGTCTACTCTTTTTTTATAGGTAGCAAAGACTCGACGAGAATTTCACCTTCTCACCTCTTCTATCTCCTTGTGTTTGGACGAGTCTACTTCTTCCTTTTGTTGGGTTGAGTTGTACTCTTCACTACACTCTTGGTTGTACTCCATTACTTTTCCCAGTTTGATCTACTGGTCACCTCTTTAGTACCTCTTTTTTTTCTCCCTCTAGCCTTCGGGGCATCCTACTGAGTATTTTTATACTCACCCCAACTTGGGATTTGCCCTCACTTGGTGTTCCCTTGCAGACGATGGAAAGGTCGATCGTGAAGTCAGAGGAGCTTAGGATTTCAAGAGCATAGACCACATACAGTGGTCGTAGTCAGGTTCAAGGTGAGGGACCCTCCCAGCTGTTGTACTTTTATTTACCTGATGCCGGGTTGTGGCACTTTTCTGGTTGGGAACATGTTTTGGCCTTTTTCTTTTCAGTTTACCTTCAGCTTTTACTTTGTAATGTTTAGAGTTCGATGCACTTTTGTGGTTTCTATAGTAGTTAGTACTTTTCTTTTCCTTTTACTCTGCACTTTTTCATTGAGTGGGCTACGTGTGTGTGAACATATACTCAGGAAAAGGCCTCCCCAAGGTGTTTAGCCTTCGGCGCTTATCGCCATATGCTAGCCAATGGAGGCGGGCTTGGGGTAGTCGCGGTTCGAGCAAAGGTAGGGTCGGGTCGTGACATGTTTTCAGCTACACCATGGAAATTTATGTCATTAAATGCAAGAACCGAATCCTTCAGTTTCCCGATAAGTCTAGATATATGAACCACTAAATCTATCCAATACTCTATTGCTTATGGATCTTTCTCATTGTGGATCCTTAGTGGCCTCAAGTGCGGAAACACACAGAGTGCGCTACATCTATGCACATCATTAACCTACAATTTGGGGACGATCTACTACTCAAGAGGTGGAGGGTCTTTTACATTCCCACTTGGAGAAAGATGTATGCAAAAATTACTATGACATGTGCCCTCATCACACATCAGATCATCCACATGATCTATGACAGGTCTCTGGCTGAATGATATCTTGGAGGCATCCAAAATCTTTAATCAAGATGTATAATGTTCATATGAGAATATATATATGTATATATATACATATATGATAATGGGATATGACTCAAGAAGGAAAGTCAAAGACTCAATCCTATATGATTAATGCAACATTGGTCCCCGCCACCAATGTATTGGTATAACGAGTTAAAAAGCATGCAGTCAAGGTCCTGGTGAATGGATACAATGGTCACCCATACCATCACTAGATTCCCTAGTCTTAGAGCTGGACATGGGATAATTTGACATTATTTTCCCAAATCGCAACCAAATCTTTTTAATGGGGCTACTCTAAATAATTTCTTAAAGGGTGAACTACATTAGTACCAATCTTTCATGACCCAAACCTAATGGGGGATCGAGCTTCCACTAACCTAGTCCCACCTCCATAGCCCATGGGTAGAATCATGAACTAAAAGAAATATCCAAAATGGGTTTCTTTTTCTTAATGTACCTATACACACACACCCTAGATTTACTATGCTGAAGTGTGGATGAATGATAATAAAACCTTGTAATAACTTTAAAGTAAACCAATCATGAAAAACCTTAAGGGAGTACAAAAATATGATAATATAAACTGAAAAGTAAAAGTGAAAAAATACACACCCAACTAAAAGTATTTCCAAACCTAAAGAACTTGTAAGTAAACCGCTAAGAGATCCCATCTACTAATCTCTATGTGGTGGCCACCATATGTGGTTCATAGCACCCTGTATCCTTAAGCTCCTATGATGTCACTTTCAAACTATCCTTTTTTATGCATAAGACACCACACATGAGAAATGACCATGCAAGTGTGAGTATATACATACCCAGTAGGACACATTGATTGATGAAGGCAGAGTAGTAAGTAATACAATAGAAATAGAATAATATTAGTTAGTATACATGATGAATCTCAACATAATAAAAATAAATAGTAACCTCATCCAAGAACAACCGGCTCAACATGGTGTTTAGGTACACGAAAAATTAGGTATTTTGCACCTATAACAATATAGTAATCTCATTAAACCATGAGATATTAATCACTGAATTCCCATGGAATACCCTATGCATATTCTCAACTCATGGGATGAGTGTTACCAAATCCAAAGGCATATGTATAAATTAACAAAAAATAATTTTAAGTGATTGATTAAAGGGATCCCCATATCACAACCCATTATAGTAAAAGAAGTTGTAAATAGTTCCAAAGTCCAAAATCATTACCCAGTATCTCACATGTCATCCTAAAAGTAACCTTCTGAAGGAATACACCTTTCTATTAATTTTCATTGTCGAAGGGGCACAATCATCAAATATATGATCTTCTCCCTGGTTCTTTAGGTAGTTTTCACTCAAAATGTATCCGAAGAAGACCTTCACTGTAATATTTATGGGGGAACTAATCTAGTGTCACAAAGTCCTTTTCCTTATCTGATACGGGGCTCCACTCGATACATGGAGGACTCACTCCCATGTTGATAGGGGGTCCACTCAATAGGTCAAGGGGACACACCCTAATGTGATTGGGGGTTCCACTCTGGTAATTGAGAACCCATGACCTATCTTATAGGGGGTCCACTTTTATTTCTCAAGAACATACACAATATTCAGTAGGGTTTACCATTATGTACATTGATATAGGACCTATTCCCTTATTTTTTATGGGGTACCACTGTAATGCCTCTTGTGATCCTCTTCTTGATAACTACCTTCTACAGATATAACCTCAATAAGCATCAAACCTAGAACATATTATATCATATCCTAAAAGCCACAATGGATGGAAAAATTATGTTGTATGTTGAAAATATTCATTATAGGATACTCACGGTCCAAAATATGAGTTCAAATGAATGATATACTAAAGATTGATGTTTCTTAAAAAGGAACCAAGGGGTGCATATCATGAGAGTGGACCCACATGGTGTGTGGTCCCACTCAATCACTTGGTAGCATCCATGGAGGTACATGGATCACCAAATGTTTTGTGATACATGGTGTGTAAGGGATCAGGAAGGTGTGACCATGCAACTTGGGGTCCCGACAATGTGCTTGTTTCTGTCTGTGCATCTATATCGGGTCCATTTACTTGTACACGATATGCATCAACATGAACATGCCCACGTAGTATTAGATTAAATTTCAAGTCAAACAATTATGGTCACATGGTGTGATTTGGTCTGACATGGAATGACATATATATAATTCAAGTAAATATTAGTCTACATTTCTAGGTTCTCCACGCAATGTGATCTTCCAACAACACGGTGTGTAGTATGGATTATCCAGAATATCAAATCTGAACTCTATGATTCAAATCAAGCCTTTTCACTTTAATTAAGACCTTTTTCATTACCTAAAATGGTGTATGTCATCATTAATCATCATTTCCAGTTGTCATTTCTCATAAATTAGATTTATTTATCCCATGGGGGTTCGTCTTATGTAGCACACACAACTAATCTACTTTCCATATTTGATTTAGGCATTAGGTAAACAAATCTATCACCCAAAACTTGCAAAAAAAGAAAATCCATCTCTGATTCCTTGATCAATACCTCGCACATAATGTTTTTTTTAATTTTGGGGGTTTGATCT
This sequence comes from Viscum album, assembly GCA_963277665.1. Lineage (NCBI taxonomy): Eukaryota > Viridiplantae > Streptophyta > Magnoliopsida > Santalales > Viscaceae > Viscum > Viscum album. The sequence goes on along the minus strand of OY728153.1, from coordinate 1,664,502,787 downwards.
GGCTCAGTACAACCCGGTAATGTCAGACCGACACTACGGGGTCCGAACAGTAAAGAATAAAAATAAATTAAGGGATAATGGCATAATAATAGAGGTTTATAAATATTTTCCAAGAATTATTGGTCAATGATCAAGAATAGGGATATATGGGTTTATAAAAAACATGAAATAAAATATTAAAACTGTACACATGACCATGACAATGATAAAAAATTGGTAAATATCATAAATGTGGTGATTCATCTCAATATATTTAATCTAAATGGTTGAAATTCATGAATTGATAAGTCTTACCAGGATATTGGATCATTAGCCATCAAAGAATGTTCTCACCATGATTTTAAGGTTTAATTGAATTTTATGCATCCCGATATGCCCTAATCCCGAGATTCATCATTGTACAATATGATAAACATACAGAAGAATGAAAGAGATGCTCTTGGATCCTCCTAGAGATTATGCAGATTACTATTGAATATTCTCTATAGTGGATAATTTATAAACATTTCAGTTATGTTAAAAAATAAATCAAATAAATCAATTAAATTAATTAACCAACTAAACGCACCACCAACATGTGAGATATCTGAATTCCCTAAACCTACCAATTTTAGTTCATTCCTAGGGTAATAATCAAATTCAAAACCCAATTGTGGTCTCAGATTTTTGATCTAGTCATCCACTAATATTTATCCCATTTTATTTTAAAAAAATTAGCACAAAATTTAAAATATATTTTATATTTTTTAACAAATTAATTTTGGCCACCCTGGGGCTCAAAATCACACACCATCTTAAAACCTGTCCCTGTAAATATATTTAATAAAATTTAAAAGACTTGTAAGGAAAAAACTAAGTCTCTACACTTTTTTCCTTTAAAAAAGTACCATGTTGTTTCCTTCAACCAGTATCACATGTTGTAATATCCCCATTTCCTTTTTTCCACTTATCTATTTTTTTCATTGGTCCTCTTCGTCACCTTTTGTTTGAAGCCATAGGACAATTAGAATTTTTTCATTGTCTTTATATAACATGATATAATGTCCTCATTTGATGAGAATGTTTGGGAGAATAGTTACCAATGAAGGATTTACATTATCCCATAAAAATAATAGTTAATCACACTCGTTGGATTATGTACATAGTCAACATCATACATTTCTAACCTTGTAATGTTATATTCTTACATATCAAAGTTTTCTTCTTTCTTTATTCATAGACTCATAAATTGTCTCTCCATATGTGGTTATTTTCCATAATCAATTTTTTCCATAAAGTGTTCCTTAAAATCCTTCCAATCCATATTTTTATTTCATATACATCCTTACAGTTATGAATCAATAAACACCATTGATCTACCTCACCCATGAGATGATAATAATCCATGAAAACATTCTCCCCTTCATTATTTCCCAAAGCAAGAAATGTATTTTCCAAATAACTTATCAACTTCTCAGCTATAAATGGATTTGTGGATACATAGAATGATATAGTTTTTTATACCATGAAATGATCTAGAATTATTACACTACATTTTGGTTTACATTCATGCTATGTATGGTCATGGTTATTGGTCATAACTTGAGTCATAGGACCTAAAATGTTAATAAGTTTATGAATTCCCTATCTATCTCCTTATATAATATCTTTCCTTTAATTAGAATCACTACATATTTATGTGCATTAATATAGTTTCCATTATTTTTTATATGGACCATTTCATAATAATTGCATACATTATATTATATAAATAAATTATGAAGGATAATTTTTAATGTTGATGATAATGAAACACAAAGAATAAATTGAATATTTATGCATAAAATATCTATAAATAATAATCTTATTTTCTTTGGAAAATTTCTCAAATCATAAATATATTTTCAATTCATTTATAATGGTATGTAATGAAAATTAAAAATAACCCAATAATGTCCCGAGGGAGGGTAAAATATTTTTCATATAAAGGTCACACTCACCCTGCATCAAAACGATGTTCAAGATGTACTTGACCAACTCCTTTAAAGAATATTTCCCCGATATGCATATGTTCCAAAACCATGTCTTCTAATTGTATCCATATATGGATGCATCTCTAGGACAACCAAATAATCCATACCTCACCAAAAACAATATGATATTATTAAATAATTACACATATACTCAAATTCTATCGTTGGTTTATGTTCTCTAATCTATGTTTTCAAAAATATAGTTCTCAATGATTCTACTAAGCATCCTCCAGTACCAACTATAAATAGTTTGACCCTAGTATCCTAGAGTTGGATGTAAATTTATTGCACTTGAACTAGATATATGTCATGAAATCCCAATGGATTAAATAGTATAGTACTCTAGGTAAACTAGATGTAGGATTGAATATCATATTATTTATGAAACCATAAAATACAATATAATATTTTCATTGATAACATCATTATTATCTTTAGAATAACCATTCATATCATTCATAGTAAACTACTAGAGATCTTGGGGAAAAGAAATAAAATAAGAGTGAGCTCTGATGCAGAATAAGGGTTTTGTATAGTGGAATATATCTTTAGTAAATAAGGAATAATCTATATATTAAGCTAAATAAATTGAAAAACAAGTCATTTATCCAATAATTTGAGTATATAGAACAAAATGGACAGAATAAATAATTACATGAGCTTTAAAATTATCCATGGATATATTAACTATTAAAATAATAACAAAGAAATCAACAACTAATTTTATAATGATTGAATGCATAATTATAGATATCTTAAACTTATCATCAAGGCCATATGCCAAGGAATTATAATTAAAAGGGTACGGCTGGCCAATATACCCAACAGGTTTTGTCTCATTAGACCTGCTAATGTAACAAGGGGATATGTAATTCTGGACCCCATCCATCACTTAATAATTCAAATTCATTCATCATATGAGTAAATAATAAAACATATTCAATATTCTATAACAATCAATAATTTTTCATACTAGAAGAACTAGCTTATGGAATTTCAATAATTTCCATGAAAAAACTAATGGTAAACTATACACAGAAAGTATAAATAGGGTATCATTATAAAATATACTTAGTGGATTATAATTAAAATAAATGTTTTTTTACATTGATTAATAAAAATACCATAAAAAGTTCATTAAAAATATTCTTAAGGAAAATAATCTTTTGACTTTTAAAATAAAATTTGAAAACAAAAAATCTCAAAAATATTTGGAAGAAACATTGACAAGATCCATTGAAACTTTTAATGGAATATTCCAATAATTTAGTGGTCGTGGTAGTGGGAAATTACAAATATTACATGTACATTAATACGATGATTCATATCATATTTTTGGTAAAAATCAAAAGGTACATCATTAGGAAAATGAAACTAAGGTTCCATTTTAAAAATTAAAAAAATGGGTAAAAATGAATTTAAACAATTTTATTATGATATTAAATATATTTTTGAAATGATATTTTCAGAAATCATGGATATATAAGAGAACATATTTTTGAGTGAAGTGATAAATAATGTCAATTTTACATAGAAAATATTCATTTCGTATATTGAGTGCATAAAGAGAGAAAAATTAAAGTAAAATTTTATCTTTCTATTAATAACTAGGGGATAATAAAATAAATTGGGTTTAAGATAAAACTATCAAATAATTCTCCATGTAAATAATTAAACATAAATAATCGTGGATTATAATAATATTGTAAAATAGACCCATACTGTTTGTCTGAATTTCTTGGTAAATAATTTTAACCCTCTGTATGATAATATAAAATTTATCATAACTCTATAACAAAACTATCTAATTACTTATAATATCATATATGATCCACTTGTAACATTTTAACACATGTTTATTAATAATTATTTATTAAAATCATATTTTCTTAGTGTTAATAGTTCAATTTTTCATATAAGTTTGGGTTTGGTAGTTTTATTTCATTAATATTTATCATGTTTACATCATGTAAATAATTTTTATGATGACATAAATATCATAAATATTTACTAAAAAAATATTTTCAAATATTCATAAAGGGTAGATAAAGGAAAATGAATTTCACTGTTTATGGAGATGGTAGGTCGTGCAAAGGCAGAAATGTTGTTTTCAAATTTCAATAAATGGAATGAAAGAAAAGTAACTAATATTTCACATTTAAATAATAATTTTCATATCATATATATTCATTAAATATATCCTTATTACCATCCATGTAATGTGTAAATTAAGAACGAATCACATCGCTTATTAGAGGTGGTAGTCGACATATAAACATGATTGATGTTATCATTTTCCGATGGAATGAATGGTGAAAAATAAAGATGATATATTATCATTATAGAAGATTAATTATTTAATAAATATAATACATAAATATAAAAATCATCATAGTAACCATCCATAAAACATTATTCTAGAAAATGAATTATATTGATACATCGAGTGGGTAGTCCAAAGATAGGGATGAGCAATACTATCACATACAATTTGTTAGAAAACAGGGGAATAATGGTGTTTCTATAATCAATACAAAATTTCAGTATATTGAGGATTCTGAATTATTTATTTTATGATCAATACCACTGATTTAGTGGAGGTAAAATAAGAAATAAATTGATAGTGGTCGGGTAAGATGATTACATTTCCTTCAGTTGGACTCCTTCAGAACCATTCTTAAATACCACTGGAATTGTATTTTAATAATTAAATAAGCACTAAATCATGAATATGGAGGTATATAAGAAAATAATATAGTTTTTGGTTATTATGTATAGATTTATTTTGTCTAAGGAATATAGGGTAGGTGTATCCTTTTATAACTGGCAAACCTGGCACAATTGGAATTTCATAAAAGATTAAAATATATTAAGGTTATACTCAACCCAAATGCTTCCAAATGGACATATATTATTTGTTAGGATAGTATTTGGTAAAAATATATCACTAAAATAAAATTTAAACTAGTTTTTTTGAAAAATATACCCTTATATATTATTTTAACCTCTTGAAAATATGTTTTAACTTTAACCATGAAATAATATTTTTACTATTCATTATGAAAAAAATTAAGTAAAAGACAATAAATAATTTAAATTATGATGATTCCAAATATGGAATTTATTTTTCCATATTCATTTTATAGAAGTGGAATAATTTAATTTAAAATTAAACTAACAAAATGAAATGAAAATCAGCTGTCATTAAAAGGTTCATATGCAACAAATTTTTTATACCAATATCCAAAAGATGACTCAAATAAAATTAATTGTATTATTAATAATATAAATTAAATTTTTTAATATTTTAAAAAAAAATGTAACTTTATAAATATTTTAAATGAAAATACATTTTTTAATACAAATTAGTAGTTTTCATTATTCATCAAAAAAATCAAACTTTTCATAAGATTATAAAAAAATCACTCTAAGATACTTCCACATGAATAATTATAAAATTAACATAATTTTATAATATTAAAATTAAAATTTTGTATAATTTAAAAATTTTAATTTCCCACAAAAATCATTGAGAACCATTTTTTTGGAAAACAACTATTTTTGAAGCAAATAATAACTCTACTAGAACATAAAAAAATGAATTATATAAATCCTTTATATTTTTCATTATTTAGTTATTACTATTCATACCTCCTACTTAAAATCTATTCTATAACTATCAAATTTAAATAATAATTTTTTTATAGTATACTGTAGTTATCTTAAAGTTTGATGTTTCATGTTATGAAAGATACTGAATACATCAATTTATTTAAATAGGAATATATGAAATAACAATTTAGGGTGTTATAGTAATTTAATTTTTTATAGTTATTGATTCAATTGTTTTATTTTATATCCCTGTAATTTATAGAAAATCATTTTTATTCTAGAGTACCATTTATATTTTACTCATGTGAGCCCTTTGTATACATGAATAACAAGTTCAGCAGCAACATTACAAAACTATAATGAATGTCCAAATGGGCTCCAAAAGTGAAATTCGTGATCTATTTGAACTGAAGTATGTGAAATGATGTTTTATTATGGTTTGAAAAATCATTGTGATTTTCTATATAGTGTAAATACAAACTAAGGAGCTCATTTGAAGTATTACTCTTAATGATGATTGAAGACGATTTTGAAAAATAAATTTTGGAAATGAAGATATAGTGTGGGAAATACAATGAAAACAAAAAAAATATTGAATTTTGGAATTCTAAAAGGAATATTTATCACCGAATAATATATTTGGGAAGAAAAAAAATATGGTTTGAAGATTAAAATAAACCCCACTACCTTTATAAATAAATCTATATGGAATTTTAATAAAATGAAAAAATGATTCGAATATGGAGAAAAAATTTGTGGGGATTAAATGGTTCTACTGAAATGCTGATTATATTGTGATATGAAAGTAAATTTTTTAATATTTTTTTTTGTTATTTACCATTATAAATATAATTAAGGAGAAACCCATTATTTAGGTATAATAGAATCATGCATTTTTTCTTTAAAAAGATCCAAACATCCTAATTTTATCCTAATTCTTTTTTACATTGGAAACCTTCTGACCCCCATGTTTTATTAGACCACCACCACTTATTTTAATTTCCTAAAATCATATTTATTTTATTATTAATTAATTTGGTGATTTATGTTAGAAATTTATGTTTCTAGAAAAACATTAATAATTGTCTTTGTCTAGAAGTTTCCATGAAAACCTACCACATGTGTAATGTACTTACCATGAGAAGAATTTGAACTAACCAGGAAGTTAATTTGGCTAAGTGGAACCTAGCAGGTGAAAACAAATACCTATAGTGCATTTAAAATCAATATACCTCTTAAAAAAATGATTCCTCTATGATAAAAAATCAATCTGACCTCATGAATGAAATTAACTACAGCATAATGAATCATAATTTTTGTGCAATGGTAGGAAAATTTTCTTTGAGTGTTGTACTTACTATGTGTACTATTATAGTGACCTCCTGAATAATTTTACCTATAGATGGTACAAATTAAAAAATAATGTAAATTAATTATTTGACTGTGTGATGTAATAAAGTGACCATGTATAATAATGAAGATACCATAAAAATTCAAGTACATACGTTATGATTTAATGTACCCATCATATGACCATGTTTATTTATCATGGAAAAGATAGCATGAATAGTTTACATAAAATCATTTAACCATGAATTAATTTTATACATCCTACCATGTCTATCTTAAGAGATGTATCTTTTAAAAATATCCTAAGGCTAATTTTTTATCATTAATTATAGATTCCATGAAATTAAGTCTACATTGAATATTCATTAATGGTAAAATAGAAATAAAGTTATAGTTAGGATAAATAATATCATGTGGACAACATGATGCCTATATAATTATAAATAACACTAGAGGAAGATACACCAGCACCTATACTACATAGATGACTCATTCAGAACACTTTATAAATATCTTTTTTCTCTACTTCCTGTGAAAACATAGTTGAATATTTTCAAAGAGAAATTCACATACATCAAAACAATCAAAGATTATTAGAATATGCAACACCAAATTTTTATACATATCATCTCTTTTAAAAAATTTACTATTAAATTTAGAACTATGTTTTTTACTCTCTTTATCTCAAAATGACAGTCTTCTTTACTGAACTAGAGAGTGCATGACAATATCTTCAATTATTTTCATATTTACTACCACATATAAATGTGTAAGTGATCGTATGTGACCTGGACATCTATTTTTTCAATATAGGAAAATAGATGAGGATATTTTCATAGATATACCGATGATTTATTGTATATAACCCAATATAGTTTGTTGATCTGGTAATTTTATAATAAACTTCTTGGTAACATGTTATTTCCATGTGGGGCGTATTCAGTCTTAGTTTGAGAATGAACACCTGGTTTATTTCCACTATTCGTTGATCTATTTTATTACTCTATTTTTACAAAAAAAAATTATATCTATTTTCAAATCTATTTAAAAAACCTTACATTGATATTTTCCTGTCACAATTGGTTTATATATGGGTTTTTTCAGGTAAATTTTCTTCAAAAAGTTAATATATTTAATCTAAGTTGTGATCAATTTTTTGAGAACCTTTTTAAAATATAAAATTATATATATTTATAGTTATATTTAATGGTATTTATTTTTCATGTTGGGGAATTTATCATTTAAATTTTTTATCAAAAAAATTTATTTTAAACTTAGTTCAACCCCAACCTCTTTAGTGTTCCCCTATTATGAACATTTGGTATCAGAGGTCTTTAAATATCTTTTTACAGTGATCTTATTTAATCAAAAGATGTTAATTTATATAATTTATCAATTTATATTTTTAGGGTTAATAATAATACTGATGGATTATATAATAACTATTTCCCCTATTTTAAAGTTAATAACAGTGCTCAATATAATATCATGATGAAAATCTATATTGATAGCACGGGATTTGATATTTTGACTACAATTGTAAAAAAATTGAAATACCTAAAACTCTAAGAAACACATGGGATGTAATTTAATATTCCAACTATGATTCAAATGATAAATAAATTAATTTATCATATTTTTATTTTAGATATAATGAATTTCATAAAATATTTTAGTATACTATTGAATTTGGAATTTGGGATACACTTGTTGATTCTCAGTAAGTAACTTCCAATGGTAAAGAGATGTGTTTAAATTATAATACAATAAAATATGATAAATTTAAGATAAAACCAGATAAATATGTTTTTGATATGTTTCTCATGCTTAATTAGATTGAGAAATACAATGCATGCACTTGGAAATACTATTTCAAATAAATATCAAGTAATGAGACAACTGAGATGTTTACCTGGTTGGTAGAGATAAACATTAGTTTATAATAGATAATCCTATGAAATTTTTATGTTTCCAGTAAAGGATATTATTGGATAACTTATGAAGTGTAATGGAAGACTAACATTAAATAAAGAGGATAGAGATGAACCCAAGGGGATGTTAGTATACTTCATGCCATCTAAATCAAATTGAAAAGAAATGTTCAAAAATGATACTTACAGTGATGATGAACCACCCCCACCCAATGATAAATAAACGAATAATTTATTAAGATGATTCAATAATTTCTAGAAGAATAAATTTTTTAAGAAACAAAATTATAGTTATAAGAATGATACTAAGGTAAATTGAATGAAATATTGGAAAATGGATGATTCCACATAAAAAACATTCTATGAGTGAAGAAGGAAATGACACATCAATGCTTAATGAACAAAGTTGAAATATAAGAAAAAGTATGAGAGCAACAGAAAATGGTATAAAAATTATATGAAATACACCTAGAGTTCCTTAGAATATAGATCAAGAAAATATTACTCCAATAGATAAGATAAAAATTATTGAGTTGACATGTGTTTTATGAAAAAAAAACAGATGTGGAATCAAATATTTTTCTAGTATCTCCTGTTCGTATTTCAATTTTTTCAGAGGCTAAAATTAAAAAATAAAATATTTCTTGTCATAATTTATTTTAATATTGTAATATGATGAAAGGGACATTTTATTTACTAAAATATAACTATAAAGTTCTAAAGAAACATCATCCTCTACTAGTTTATTTTGAATCTTATTTTGTTTGTAGAAAAACAAAAAAAATCATCAATTGTTAAAAGAAACCAATTAACCTAAAATTAATAACCAAAAATTTAATATTGATATTGAGATATTTATGAATGATAGAAAATTTTTACATGGATTCTGGTTAAACGAAACCTCCCTAAATATAATTCTGTAAATAGTTACCATTCGACATAGAGAATTATTTTCAAAAAATAAATTAGTTCCTACTTCCAGTTTTTTAAATTCATTAAAGGTAACATATTCATATATACATAACAAAATTATTTCTAAAAGCATAAAATATATTTATGGGAGACCAATTAATCATATTTGGAATTCTATTGCTCTTATTACTAAAATTTCTCGACTAGAGAAAATATGGGTTGGAAAATCATTTCATATATAAACATTTCTATAGGAATATTGCTTGATGTGTACCAAAAATAAATTATAGTATCTTGAAACAAGACGTTCTAGACACATTATTGGGGACTATAAAATCTTAAATAACCTTATCAAGGTAGATAGTGGACATGTCATTTTTGGATATAATTCAAAATTAAAAATAACTGGACTTGGTAAAATTGATAACTATAACACTGTTATTAATTCTGAATTATTATTTGTAGATGAATTTAAGTATAATATTTTCATCATATCATATTTATTTTATGATTGATATCAAGTTAATTTTTAGAATAAGTCATTTTAAATTTATGATTCTAATCATGTTTTGGTTTTACTAACTTGTGTATTGACAATGTTAATTCTATTAATTTGTATTCATTATTGTTTCAAAATATTTTATGTTTAGGTAAATTTCACAATTAATAAAGGATTTGGTATAGTATACTAGGCTAGTGTAATATATACTCATATAGAAAGCTAAACAAGAAAGGATTAGTCAAGGATATCCCAATACTATAATTTCCAACATACAATGTCTTTAATCCATATTAAAATGAGAAACATTATATAATATCATTCCAACCAAAGATACTGGTTTATACATCTCAACCTCTATAGTTGTTTCACATGATTTTTTGGACCTTATTAGGTTTACAATTTATAAGTATAATATTATTATTAAGTTATATTTGATGATTATTAATGATATACATGTGTATTTTTCATTACTCATAAATGTTAATATCCATCATACTTCTCTAGATATGCTAAATATATATAGAATCATAGTGGACATACCAACCTAAATAAATGATCATGGTCATGAGTTTGAATACTATGATTTTGAAACTTTATTCTCACAATATAGCTATAGTCATAACATTTCTACTCCGAGGACCCCATAGTTAAATGGTGTAATATAAAATAGAAACCAAACTCTTTAAGAAATTTCTTGGACCATACTCAATGATTATGATAATAAAATATATTTTTGGGTAAATGATATGAATAAAACATATTTTATTCCAAAATTGGGGGTGAACAGAATATCCAGAAAGCATTATTGACTGCCTCGCAAAGATAGATCATGAAGTTCCTGGAGCCCTGTGGTCGGCACAAAAGATCCCCTTTGAGGCCTACAGTGAAGCAACGAGGTTGGATGGCTCCACGAACCCCTTTGATGTTTGCAACCCACCGCAAATCAAGGAGGCGGGATGGATTTCCGAACCCCTTTGAAATTCGTGACCCACCGCGAAGCAACGAGGTGGGATGACCCCACGAACCCATTTGACGTTCGCGACCCCCCACAAAACAAAGAGGAGGGATTGATTTGCTAACCTCTTTGATGTTTGTGACCTGCCGATAAGCAACGATCCACAACGGCTCTGCGAACCCCTTTGAAGTTCATGACCCCCCGCGAATAAAGGACGTGGGACAGCTCTGCGAACCCCTTTGATGTTCGCGACCCGCCACAAGGCATGTTTCATCTTCACGTTGAGAGAACCCTACTTCGTAGTGCCTCCTTCCTATAAATATCATACTCCCCTCGAGCCCAAAGGACAGAATTTATGACATTTCACCTTCCTAGATCCCGAATCGCAATGCACCTATGCTCTTTGAACCATGAGCCCTTCTAGGTACTTCCGCATCATGATGTGCCTTCCATTCACATGAATTCCTCCCCTCTTTAAAGAGGGATTCCCTTCACGGAGCCCACGGGACTTCATAGAGGAAGTAGATCTCCAAGGAGACTTGTGTGTTTGTAGAGTGCTTACTCATCACGAAGTCACCTCCATGCTCATGTAACCCAAGTCCCATGTCCGGGTCACTGTGCATCGTGAATCACATTACTTCACAATGCTATGCATTGTAAGGATCCCTTACTTCATGAGGAATTGCATCACGAATGCCTTTCCACTTCATGAAGCTCCTCCCATTTGATCCTATGCTCTATCAATATCCTAGGCGACTACACTTTGTGAAGAACATCCCTTCACAGAGTCCCTCCACTTCATGGGGAACCAAAGCTTCACAAGGTTTCTTCATATGAACCATTGTCCTTGAGATTCCATTTCTTATGTGGACCTTCAGGTTTTCACAAAGCAATTTCAATGTCCCTTGGACGATACTGCCTGTTGTATTGCTTCGCCTCATGCTTCCTCGCATAAGCATGCTAACAGTTATTGCTTCTTTGCATATCCACGCTAACATGGACCCCCAATGGTTTTCTTCATAACACCCTCAAAACACGGAATTACTAATGCTCTCCTTCCCTCAAGGGAGTATATGTATCATTTATGTAAGTCCTAGGGTTCTAGAGTGAACCCACCTCGTCTGATCTGTAGGACTTTAAACTTCCAAGAAACACCATCCTCAGCACATGACGTTAAAATGTGACCACGCCCAATGCATCAGACGCGGGGTTCCCCCACCTTGGAAATTATGCATGCCCACTGGTCTCCATGGGAGTAAGATCATTCCTCACCTATAATTAGATCCTCTTTATCGGAGCGGCATCTGTCCATGGGGAAAGGGAAACCACCCTGGTGTAAGACCCCTTGCTTCCCTTGTAGGATGTAGCATCCCTAATCCACCTCTCTTCCTGGGTGTAGAGTCCCTCTCCTGCTGGCCTTTGTCACCATCCGGACCTCTATCCTGGAGTGAGTCCCAATATCCATTATCTTGAGATACTAACTAGGCATGATCCCTGATTTCCTCTCTGGGCTGCAGACCACGCGTAAGCCCCTATTTCTTCTTTGGGACACTATCTATATGTGTTCCCCACTCCACTTCCCACAGATGCTCCTTTCATGACGTGATCGTCATGTCTTTGTTGTCTTGTGTTACTCACACCGAGCATGACTCACGTGGGCTTAGAGTAAGCACCGACCATGGAATCCTCCCTAGGAATCCTAGAGTGTAAGCCACACACCTCTGACCCAAACTACAAGGTCATTGATCCTTGCCAAGGCAAGGTATGTAGGAAGCCTTCCTGAGGTTCAATCCCATCATCCATTGGTCGCTCTAACCCCCATCACGTCGGTTCACCAACCCCGACCTAAAATATGAGGTCATTGATCCTTTCCAAGGCATGTTGTGTAGGAAGCCTCCCTAAGGCCCAATCCTATCATCCATTGGTCGCTCCGACCCCCCTTCACTCCGATTCACCAACACCTTGGGCTGCCTCGGAGCGTAAGCCTCAAATTCCCCCCACATCCCAAACTATGAGGTCTTTGATCCTTACCATGGCAAGGTACGTAGGAAGCCTCCCCAAGGTTCAATCACACCACCCATTGGTCCTGAAAATCATCATGTCAGTTCATCCATACCAACCTAAACTACATAGAATTTGATCCTTGTCAAGGAAAGGTATGTTGGAAGCCTTCCTAAGGATCAATCCCAACACCCAGAAGCCCCGGACTTCCTCACATAGGTCCCCGACCCATCCTGAACTATGTGAGCTTTGATCCTTTTCTCCTAGAAATGGTATGTAGGAAGCCTCTAGGAGGTTTATCCCCATCCAGTGGTAAGCCATTGTGGCCCCATCCAATGGTAAGCCGTTGTGACCCAATTCATTGGTAATCCATTGTCAACACCATTTAGAGGTAATCTGTTGACATCCCCATCATATGGTAAGCGGTTAGGACCCCATCCAGTGGTAAACCATTGTGAACACATCCAGTGGTAAGCCAGTGAAATCCCCAATCGGTGGTAATATGAAGTCAGATGTACTACGAGTACTTTGATTCCCTTCCATTGGGATACGTAGGAAGCCTCTCCGAGACTCAAGCCCAATGTCATCATCACCCTCAAGACAACTCCATATCATTCTCCATCCACATTATCAAACCTTCCATCATACATCGTGATTCTTACCCGGGCCACCACATCCCAGTGGGATCATGCCAGCCCCTATTCACATTAACAGTCAATCGGGTAGCTAACCACACGTTTGTCACAACATCGGTATTCCCTCCAGAGGTTGCACCCATCTGATCCACTCTAATCAGTGTTCTGATCAGTCTCATCTGTCTCCGCTGGATGTTAAACATGGGGCATACCTTGTGTTAAACATGGGAAGCCGAGGGAAACCTCATATATATGACCATGGCATAAAATTACCCACATTCGACGTGGGATGCGTCGAGATTCTACACCCTAGAGAAGCCCTAAAATAAGGGGAATAAACCCAGACCCGCCAGTGTCCCAGCGTCCAAACATGCTAGTGATATTCAATGTGACCAGTCCCCTATCTGAAGGTTGCTACCCTGACCAGAACCTTTGGAATGTCCCAATAGAAGTACTGTAATAAACTGGTGTCCATGAAGATATGTCACAAGGAGGATTAACATGAACTACGTCTTAAATCTATAAGGGAGACCCAGAATAGGTGTCGAGTTCTGAGGATGAATCCACGGATGGAAGAACCGACATCCCATCATACTATTTAAATCAAAGAGAAAACGTTCCTAAAAAGTGACAAATGTCGCCCGCCTTTGGAAAGCAGGAATGTGGGGCTACAAAACTACGCCTATCATACTCAAGTAGATGTACGTGCACAGCCTGGTGAAAGTGTCAGAAAAAGAAATGGTAAACCCAACATGAAACTCTTCTCCTCAATATAGAGATTAGTAGTGTTTGAGAAATCGAGGGATTATCATGTCACCGGATCCAAATATCTGGCGCTGAGTCCCACAAAGAAAATAGTGGGCCTGGTGTGAAACTCACCAGATGTTGGGGCAGTAGAACGTTGGTCATCCCAGTCTATGACATAGTCAGTGTGGATCAATCTTACTAGCCATGGAAGACGGAATGGCACTGGGGCACTGGTCATCGATTTCCTTTTACTTTCAGAACTGATGAATTAATCTCCCTATTTTCCGAAACCAAGCTACTGCACCTGGAACTCAATCACCACCCACCCACCGATGTAGGGGCAGGGGTAGTACCCACGCGGCAGTCCCACGTGGCTCCACCTCTTCCGTGACAGTCTCAAGGGCCCCAACTGTAGGGATCCCCCACCCTATCTCCCCACCCGAGGTTGTTCAATGGAGGTTGATCAATGAACTCGTACACGAGTACAAGGAAGAGGGTATTATCTTGACTTGGGATATGGCCTTCTTATATATAGAGGTTTCTATGCCTCATCATCAACGTCGCCCCCAAGGGCCGTGAAGGGAGACACTGCTCCCCACCCCCGACATATAACCGTTTTAGGAGCCTGTCCCTGGAATGATTTGATGACTTCCTGCCCTATGCCGATGAGGTAGGGAATGTTCGAGACAGCTCGATTAGAGTCCCATTCCCAGGGCTCCCTATGAGGGCTCCCATATGGCCGCGTCATCACTGCCACCCAGTCTTACTGGCTGAGGAGTAGTTAATCCATGCACCTACATCACCAGCACTGGTCTGTCTAACACGATGCCATCGTCTGGCGTAAGATGGAGAGGACATCCGCAAAGGGGCGTCAACCTCATTGGCTACCACCTCCCTCTGTAGGTATATCTAGGTGGATTAATATTTTTCAACCCCATAGGTTACAGTCGTGCAATCACCACCGTCATCACCAAACACACTCTCTTCCTCGACTAGAGATCACAAAGAGCTATTCTGGGGACCAATAGTGGGTGAGAAGTAGTGATGCCTATCGTTAGTATCCCTAGACCCTGTGCCAGGAACTGCAACCATCAGCCCGTCTTATTGTGACATAGCGGCCAAGTCACTACACTCTTCGGATGATAGCCCGAGATTCGGCGACCAGTCAGCCCGCTGGCCGTATTCCCCACTAGCCAGCCTACCATCCCAGTGGTCTATCTCAGTACCGTTTCCATTTCCATATCCACCCCCTATTGAGAATGGTGCAATCAAGGGAAATACCATGAATCCAAGACAAGGAGCTTATGGAATATTCTCACAGTGGACCACTTCCCTGAGATGTTTTGTTCCGTGGCAACACCGAATTTTTGCACATCGGAATCCCTCTCCCTAGAGGATGTTGAGTGTTTCTATCAAAACCTCAGGGTGAAACACCTCCTCCTTCATCATCAGTGAGTAATTTATCAAAGTATCCAAATGAATTTTTAAGACATTGGTGAGCAATATAGTCTAGTTAATTTGGACTGACTCCACTGGCCCAGCGCCCTGAGTCACATGGACATCTTAAGGTCCTCCAACAACAATAATTTTAGAGTTTCAGGGTACTTTGAATGATTATCTAGGTGGATTCCCCCAACGTGAAAATTTGTGGCTGGGGGTAGTATGTTTCCCCCCTCTTCTGTCCTATCCGATGGCAGCCCGACTCGCTTGGCGATATTGAGGACTTGCCCCCAGGAAGGGTCATAGTCAACATGGGAGACATATTTGATGAAGAGAACGACCTAGAGCTTCTTAATGGGGACTTACCCCCGATGGAGATCCACACCTTTTGGATCCATCGAGAAGAGTTACTCTCTAGTAGAGGAATCTGCTAGGTCTCCCTATGCCCACCGAGGCATTGGTCTTTAGCCGAAATCATAGCAAGGTTAAAGAGCACCTAGGAGCTACCAAACACTCTAACCCATCAGCCTTAGTGCAGAAGACATAGGAGGACCCTTAGAAGGCTGTGTTGCACCAAACAATTGCCTAATAGAAGAAGTTGGTTGACTACCTTCTCGATGAATGTGCTGGAGAGCAATGTCCAGACTACGAAAATCCTTGGCCGGGGCAGCAGGGGCAGGAACAACTTCCCCTTGGTGAGTTGTCTCCAGGTGACCCTGACCATCCTACCCCAACTAATAGGGTTGAGGCCGGAACTTATGGCTAGAGAGAACAGTATGTCTCACCAAACCCTCTGGAATAGCGCCGAAATCCATGCAACCCAGCTTAGGTTCCCGCAGATGCCCCACAGGTCGCTCCACTAGCAGCTCCATGAGCCGCCTAACCACCATACCACGTTGAAGAACCCACCAACGCACTCGTGGTTAGGGACCCCCATAATGATAGGGACCCCACCCAAATGATCCTATTGCGTCACTCTTTTCCGTCCTTATGGAATTGGAGACGCACCAGGTGGCACTCCTGCCTGATGGGAAGCCATATCCAGCATGGGTGGATGACATGCCGGCACCTCCGGGTTTTGAGAATCCCACCTTCTCCACATTTAACAGGACAGGGGACCCGCCACAGCATCTGGCCCACTTAACCTCAAGTTGTGGGTCCATGTTTGGGACTCCTGCACAGTCGGAGGCCTCCATGCACTGGTTTTTTGTGCAGACATTGGAAGGGAAAGTGTTTGTCTGGTACATCTATCTCCCCATCGGATCAGTAACCAACTAGAAGGACCTCCATAGGTAGTTCCTCTACCAGTTCGGCTACACCATGCAGAAGATGACTATCATGGACCTCTTCAAGTGCATGTAGAGGCCTGATGAGGGTGTCACCAACTTTTTCACCCGGTGGAAAGGACTTATGTATTCCCTTGACATGCCACTGACTGAGGAGAAATTTCTGACGATTTGCGTAGGGAACATCAATACGGAACTGGTTCCCTCTCTGATTTCTTTGAACTACCCTATAAGATTTCAGGAATTCTCTGGTAAGGACCAGTGCCTCGATGAAGCCCTACAACAGCCCATCTAGACATGGCCATTGCCCCCTGTAATTCTCACAAAGAGGGATTCCAGAGACAAGCCTGCCGCATTGGCCCAAATATATGCCCCAGATAGTTGGAATTATTACCAGTTGAGCTACCTCTGCAACTTCGCTGAGCCCTACCACCACAAGCATAGCCTCCAACCTCGCAGTTTCTGCCTTAGAATCGCCAGGTGCCCCCACGCAACGCACAACCACTACCTTGGAGAGACAATGATGCTCGACCTCCTCGATATGATTCTTCAACTCCTCATCAGGGCCAAGCTCCTAGGATCCCCTTTCTGTATAGAAGAAACCAAACCTACTCATTTAATGAGAATTATGTTTCTGAATATTTTCGAAGAGCCTTGGATTAGGGGATTGTGCATTTTCCTGAGTGAAAAAGGAAAGAAGAGGTGAACCTAACTGATCGCCCCAAAAACGTCCCTTATCACTAGATCCTGGGACATACTCTCATGTAGTTCTATGTGTTCAAAGACTAGATTCAAGACCAGGTCAATAAAAACATTTTCAGGTTGGGCCTGACCCCGTCACAAGTGGCATGCATCTTAGTAAGGCCAAATAGTAGCAGCAACAGTGAAGACGACTGGTAGTAGGTTTCTAACCGTGGTTCACAAAATTATGATGACTGGATGGCTCATAAAATGGTCGCGCATGCCTAGGGTATCATCCGTGAATGACTAAATTGGCCAGAGCCTTAAGAGTCCATGTCTAATACTTCTACATCGTCGTCTTAGCCTTCCCAAAACAGCATGCATCAGCGACACAAGGGAAAGTAATGTGCCCCGCCAATGCCATCGTTGTCCCATACATTCGGTGACTTCATGCCCTCAGAGATGGGGATTCCTACCAGGATCCACCTAGTTGTGGATGACTCTTAAAGTGATAGTCCAGGGTGCACCTTGGTTAACACCATGGAGCTGGTAAACCCATATATGAGTCCCGATGATGGGGAGCTCCAGGCGGATCTCCCCAATGTCCCCAACTAACGCCAACGTCGGTGGGATCAAGAACATATGGTTCGTCGAGGCACATTCTTTGGCACTTCTATCCAGTCCATGCATGCCACTAAGACCATACTACAGACTCAGTGCAGAGCTCAAAAAGCGCAGCCTCCTCATCTGGTGTCATCAAGGCCACCTTCACCACCGTTTGTGCTACTAGATTAGGCATATCCCTCTCAACCATGCCGCAACTAGCCACACACTACTACAGGCCGGTCTCAGTCATCCGGTCGTCATCTGGTAGCCACTATGGAGGCTCCGACTATTGAGTAGTAGGATATGCCCAGTACTAGCCAGCCGCCGGCCTAGCCGGTAGGGGCCATCTTACCACCTGTCATAGAGAAACCTCCTACAAGAAGAAGATGACACCTGGCATGGAAGTATGTTGTTATCAAGCACCTTTCTACCATCCCATAAAGGCTTTCCATCCTCTATGTCATTATCCTATAAGCTGATATGTGTGACGCCTTCGTTAAGGCTTTTAGAAGCCCCCTCCAGTTTGAGATGGTGGTAGCAGCTGCATAGGCCTTTCATGTAGAAAAAATAGAGAATAATAAATGCCAGAACATTATCTCATTCTTCATATAAGATGACGGTTCTCCCATATAGGGGCACATTTTCTATTGTACATCACCGGCCTATTCAATAGTATGGTGGTTCACTGCAATCTTGTTGACACTGGATCTGGGATTAACCTTATCTTGACATAGATAATGCGGAAGCTAGGATTATATGAAGATGAATTGACTCCCTCCGACCTAAAAATCTAGGGATACGATAGGACAGAGAAGTCCCAGATAGACAAGATCTTTTTGAAGATGCAGTTTGGTGGCCTAGTTGCTAGTACCGAGTTTATGTTTGTCTCCCAAGACAACGCGTACAATGCATTTATGGGTAGACCATGGCTCCACCTGCACGCAGAGGTTCCCTCATCGTATGACCATTGCCTTAAGTATTCACACAATGGTCAAGTAGGCATGCTTTAAGGTGGCGTGTCTCCTCTTTCTTCTTGTGAAGCCCGCTACTTGGATGCCGACTATTACCAGATTAAGGAAAAGTAAATTTAGGATAATTATGGTTAGAATTCAACTATTGCAACCGACCCCTGGGCAGGTCTGGATGATTCTTACAGCTACCCGATCCATCGATTAGAGGCCACGACCCCTGATATGGGGCAAAGTTTTGTTGTCTCGTGTACAAGGGGGAAGCCTATTCTCATGTCCATGAGACGTTGGGAGATCACTTTGTATTCTTATATGAATAAATCCTTTGTTATCACTGAGCCCCCTACTCCCATAAGGAATTGCGATGTCTGCCCCATGGAAATGAAAATACAACATACTTGCATGTTTCGTCAGGATGGAATCAACTGGCTCAAGCCGACGCGTCACTATTTCTTTGACATCATCAAGAGTGGCCATTTGGGATGAGGACTAGATGAGATTGGGTCGACAAACTTCATTAAAATTGTATCGGCAGTACTGGAATCTCCTGATGCAGTGACCACTGCTTCTCAGGCTAGTACCAGCCTCCCGTTGGAATCTGTCGACCTCGAGGAATCTTCTCCTGTTGTGGATCCCGGCTCTGCAAGAGAAGAAGAGAATTTGTATGATGCTCCCCCGTCCTTTGAAGAGGGCGTTTACCCCACGATCGATGACTTGGTACAGGTAAACCTTGGTAGCAATGCATATCTAAGACCTACATTAATCATTGTCGCCATGTCCCTTGAGGAGAGTCATCGGTATATAGACATCCTGAAACAACATCGTGATGTATTCTCTTATAGCTATGACGATATGACAAGACTACATCCTCAAGAAGATATCCACCACCTTAGTCTCCTTACAAATCATCGAGGGTTCAAATAGCCTCCTAGGAAGATGCACTCTTCTCATGATGCCCTGATAGAGGAGGAAGTTGATAAGCTCATCAGAGCCAATTTCGTCAAGGAGGTCCAATACCCCAAATGACAATCCAACATTGTGCCAGTCAGGATAAATAACAGATAGATCATAATCTGCATCTAATTCTGAGATCTCAATCATCACTATCTGAAGGATGATTTTCCACTTCCTATGTTGGAATTGTTGACTGATGCTACGACTAGGTTCCAAGCCCTCTAATTCATAGATGGTCACTCCGGTTAAAACCATATTTGAATGGGCCCCGAGGATGAAGTGTCCAGAGCCATCAGGGAACTAAAAGCTATGTTTTGTTACCAGTTCATGCCATTCAGCTTAAATAATGAAAGTTCCACCTATTAGTGTGCCATGCATCGCATATTCCATCCAATCCTTGAGACATGGGTGGAAATCTATGTGAATGATCTGGTTTTCAAATCTCTCTAGTGCCAGGACCATCTCAAAGACCCTTAGAAGCTGTTTGGTTTCCTACGTTCTCTCCAACTGAAGAGAAACCCATTGAAGTGTGCCTTTGGGGTCACCTCTGGGAAGTTCCCTGGCTTTGTTGTCAGATACGGAGGTACTAAGATTGAACCTGAAAAGATCAAGTCCATCAGCCATATGTCTCCCCCGAGCAACATTAGGGAGCTTATAGGTTTTCAAGTCCACTTAGCCTTCATACAACGATTTATTGTGAATGTGGTCGGCAAGTGTAATCCCTTTTCTTAGCTCATGAAGAAAGGAACCGCGTAAGAATGGGAAGAAGAGTTCCAGAGCGTGTTCGAGAAAATTAATGAGTATCTACTCCAGCCTCTGGCCTTAATCCCACCCGTCTACAGAAAGCCATTGGTCCTTTATGTGACCTCCCTAGAATGATCTCTTGGCGCCCTTCTCCCCTAGAAGAATAATGAGGGGATGGAAAACATACTCTACTACCTCAGTCGTATGCTCATCGATACAGATATCAGATACCCCCCTCCCCCAATCGAATATAGCTTCCATGTGATAGTATTCACAATATCGTAATTGTGGCCTCACCTAAAGCACCACGAGGTCTAGCTGGTGTCTCGGGTAAACCCACTAAAGTACATTCGGAACAGCCCCATGTTGACAGGCCCACTATCCCGGGGGGGGGGGGGGGTAGTGATTCTACAGTAGTTCGATATCAGGTTTTTCTATCAGAAATCTATTAAGGCTAAAGCATTGGCAGACTTCCTTTCTTCCCATCCAGCTCCTGCGAACCAGTATGTGGATCTTGATTTCCCCAATGAGGCGATCCTCTCGGTGGACCAAGCCATGTTGTGCAGGAAGATGCACTTCTATGGTTCTTCCTAAATCCCCAATGGTAGGAGACTCAATGATCCCAAGATCAATAGGGTAGGCTTGGGTATCATCCTTATTACCCAAGCACAATCCATTCTGTCGTACTCATTATAGTTGTCAGAAGGCTGCACCAACAATGAGATAGAGTATCTGGCTCTAATAACTGGCGTCGAAATAGCCCTTGAGATCGATGTGCCCCATTTTTATGTTATAGGGGATTTCGAACTAGTCATCAAGAAGATAAACAATTACTACATAGTAAGAAAGACAGAGCTCGTACCATTTTTGGAGTGCAGTCTCTAGTTAATGGCTCGGTTCTCATCTTATCCAAAAGTCACCAATGTCCCTCGATCTCAGAATGGTTGAGCTAATTCCCTGGTCGGCCTAGCTGCATCACTTGTAGAGCCCGAGCTGGATGACCTGATTATCCATGTCGCACATCATAGAGTCATTGCTCCCATCACCCTAGGTGACAACGATGACCTTTAGGTGATCCATCTGTCTGATGGGGCCGCCACGTCAGGACCCCCAGGTCCCTCAGATACAGTGGTTGAAGTGAATCTCGAATGGAGGGCCCTCTTTGTCGCGTATCTCCAAAATGGTAAACTCCCAGCTGATCGAGCCGAGCGCATGTGAATCTGATGCCGCGTGCAGCATTTTACCCTCCAGAGTGGTCACAGTCTTGAGAAAATACTCTACAAGCACAGGTTCGATAGTGTTATCCTCTGTTTCATCCAAAGAGTCTAGATTTCTCAGGTCATTCAAGAGTTTCACGCCTATTCCTACAGGACTCATCAAACTGGGCCAAAGCTATCTCACCAGATCTAGAGACTGGGGTACTTTGGCCCCTCCATGATCCATAATTGCATCGTGTTCTCCAAGAGATTTCAAGCGTTCCATGTTCATGCCAACTTCATGCATTGGACACCGGAGCCTCTCCCCACTACCACGTACTCTTGGCCCTTTGCAGTTTCAGGATTAGATGTTGTGGGAAAATATCCACCAGCGACAGTTCACAAGTGCCTACAGATTTCTTCTCTAAATGGCCGGAGGCAGTTCCACTCAAGTAAGTCAAGGACCATTCCATCGTTGACTTCATGAGCTCTAATATCATCTACCAGGTTGGAGTCCCTCATGTCTTCCTCACTGATAACACCACCAACATTCGTGCAGCTGAGTTGAAGAAGTTGTATGCCAAATACAACATATGTTCTATCTGTACCTCCCGCTACCACATATAAGCAAATGGGAAGATCGAGGCCTTCAATAAGACCCTCTCTAACATTTTGCATAAAATGGTTGGTTAGAACAAAAAGTTTTGGCCAGACAAGATCCGCAACGCTCTCTAGGATTATCAGACGAGGACTCGTAATTCCATCCAGGTGACCCCATATTCCTTGGTATATGAAATAGAAGCCACACTGCCTATCGAGATTCAGTTTCCTTCATTACGCACCACGATCTATGATCAGTAAGTTCCAGATAAGGTAGCAGAAATTTTCTTGGCTGAGATGGAAGCACTTGATGAAAATAAGCTTCCTTCCCTACACAACTTATAAAGGAATCAGAATAAGATAGTTAGAGCTTTCCATAATAAGGTTCGCCTCTGCTATTTCCTTCAAGGTGATTTGGTTTTGGCCCTTCAGGACACCAATGATACCTGTCAGGAAACAACCCAAGTTGAATCCCAAATAGGTAGGACCTTTCATTGTTCACATGGTTTACCCCAATTGTGAATACTTACTGGTGACCATGGATGGGGAGCGTATAACACCTCCCACCAATGGAAGGATCCTTAGGAAAAACTGTACTTGATTCGTGGGGTCCCACATGACCATAAACTGTATGGTCCTTCATGACCTTAAACTGGACGGTCCTGTATGACCCTAAACTGCATGCTGGTCCTGCACAACCCAAAACTGCATGCTGGTGCTGCATGACCATAAACTTCCTGGTCCTGCATGACCCTAAACTATCGAGTCCTGCATGACCCTAAACTGTCGAGTCTTTCATGTCCCTAAACAGCTTCATCCCATTTTCCAACATGATGTTAAACTGTAAGTCTATTCTAGAACAATGTATGTCTTGATTCTTATCTGCATGGGATACATAGGAATTCCCAAGCATTTCCTTTTGAGCCCAGCCACCAAATTCTCACCTTTGACTATTCCCCCTCGGGGTAGACCTCGTAGAGGATCCTTACACGATGTAGTGTAGGCCTCTTTATCCCCACTCGTGTCAAGATTATGGAAGTCGCACCATGTTCCCCTCCCCATTCTCCCATCCTCCCACATCCTCACTACATGACAGTAAACCGAATGGCCTTCAAAAACTATGTATGGCTTGATTCCCATCCATTTGGGATATGTAGAAATGCCCAAACATTTCGTCTGCTGTCCCAGCCTAAACATTATAATCTCCCCTCATGTCAAGACATATGGTGTGGTGCAGGCTCTTTCCTCAATTCACATCAACCCCATCTCGGTCCTACCATACATCCCACTCCCTGGAGATGTCCATCACTTTCACCACCCTCCTTGACATTAAAATGCATGGGCACAACTATGTTTCACCTACTCCTTTGATTGTGACCCCATAATTTTTCATATCTTGAAAGGCCCCCGAATGGAATGGATGCTCGGCCCAAGGGCTATCCAACAACTTTAGGCCAATGCCCTTAAGGATGTAGAGCAACAAATTGATACATGTCTCGCATTTCAAATATGCCCAACGGTCGATGCTCATTTGTTGTTCCCATTCCATGTCACTACAAGGACGATGTGTTTCAAACATGGTCAACAACTATACTTTGCCATCATAGCCACATGATATGTCCCAAACATTGAGTATAGTGGTTCATTCTACCCCATTGTATCTCCAACCAACCAAATACCTTCGGGTGATGCCATCTATCAGACCCCTATATGATTGAGAAAGCCGAATCCGGCTCCTTGTTTCCCACATCGAGCACTAATCACATGGGCTTAGGAGCTGTGATGAGGTGGTAACCGCACAAGAGGTCATATGGCTATAGTTGGACGGGACACCCAGCCTCAGGCCCTTCGACCCCTTCGGGCCCCTCCCCAAAGATTTCATTTAGGATTGTGTGGTTCGGTGTGGACTCATGTCCTCATTCATGTCGAGCTATTTTTCCGGGCCACAAATATCCCCTTGAGATATCCCTTCCTTTATTTATCATCTATTCTGCGAGCACATGCCCTTCCATGCTCAACACAACCCATCATTTGGGTTTCCGTCACCCTCTATATCCAGAAGGGCCCGTGAATGGCACAGATGTTCTATCCAAGGGCTCTCCTACCATTACGGGCTAACATCCTCGAGGATAGTGGGAGGAAAATAGATAAAATTCTCGTGTTGAAAATATCGTCAACGGTCGACACCTAATTGTTCTCCCCCCCCCCCAAACTCGGGTCTCCCATGGGTGGATACTATGTTGCGAACCTGGTAAAAAGTTATCCTCTATCATAATTTCCTATTTGTGGTCTTTCATAAGGATGATAATTATCCCTCTCTGTCCCATGAATATGAAATTAAACTAGGCATATATGGTCTGATCTCTATGACCCTAAACTAAGATTATTTTTGTCCTCACTGCAAGACATTAAACTCCAAACCAGTCAGGACATTTCGTCTGAGATCTAGCCTCAAGCCCCTCGGCCTTTTCAGGACCATGGCCCAACTTCTCGCTTAGGGTGGTACGATGTGGTGTGGGATTATGTCCTCATTCATGTCAGGTTTCTCATCATGCCGTACACAACCCTTTTTGAGATACCTTTCCCCTACCCTCATCCTCATAGCAAGATGTTAAACACCAATCTGGACACGAAATTTTATATGTGGAGAAATCTTGGGCCCCAACCCATGCCTTCCCTCATGATTGTATAGTGTGGTGTGGGATTATGTCCTCATTCATGACGGGTTATTCACCGCACTGTACACCACCCTTGTTTGGGATATCACACCCATTTGTTTCCTTACTACATGATAGTAAACTGCACGTTGCCCTCTTCTAGAACTGTGTGTGGCTTCATTCCCATCCTCATGGGATACATAGGACTGCCTGGACGTCTATTCTTCTGGTCCAGCTTCATCTCTTAGAAACCTCCCCTTCACCTTGCCCCCTTGTCCAACACTTTCCCAAGGAGGGGTATATGGTGTGGTGAGGGATTATGTCCTCATTCTCGTCGAGTTTTTAATAACCACACCATGTACCTCTTTCTCCTGAGGGTTCTCTATCCACATGTTCTATACTCATATTTTCAATTCTTCCACTCTAAATTTTATCCCCTCAACCCTCTTCAGTGATTCCCCAATCTGCCCCAGAGTACTCTGATTTAGTGTCTAGAGTATTGGATTTTACATGGAAATGTTCCCACCCACCTTCCAGGCTTCGTGTTCCCCTTCATTTGGGATTCCATAATATTTCACACCCAAAGGGACCCCCAAATGGCATTGATTATAGGCCTATGATCTCTCCTACAATTACGGGACAATGTCCTTAAGGGTTTCAAGAAAACAATTGATACATGTCCCACATTGCGAATATGGCCAGTGGTCGATGCTCATTTGTTTGTCTCCATTTCAGGCTAACACGATATGGATGCTGTGTTTTGAACACGGTCAATAGTTATCCTCCATCGTCATGCTATCCCCTTAATGTCTTGAATTTTGTTTACACGATTCACATTATTCCCCCCATCATGTCCAAATATAATTTTGACACTACCGTCACTATCCCTCAGTGTGCATTTGTGTGTTAGAAGGAAAAAATTTGTGGTAATGGAATCACTCGGGCCTCCGTACCGATTTTACTTTGGTGTGCGTTCCAGGTATTTCAAAAACCTCTTCCGCCCTTGTTTCCCACATCAAGTTTGACTCACGTGGTCTTAGGGATCGAGTTGAGGTCCACACTTACTTGGAAGGATTTGGATCCTCTATGGTTCATGCTCTAAGACCATAAACTATGATCTATTTTAGAACTACATACTGCTTGATTCCCATTCCCATGGGATATGTATGGACGCATATAATTCTTTTCTTTGGTCCCAACTCGAGTTCCACTAACTTATCACTTCTGTTCTACCTTCGGGGCTTTTACTCCAACCGGACTGTGTGTCATTGTATGGGATTATGTCTTCATTCACATCGGGTTTGCATTAGCCACACCACATATGCCCCTTTCTAGGAGTTATCCCCCTTTACATCCAATCCCACATGACACTAAATTGTATGTTGTTACGCATGACGTTAAAAGGCACCGTCAAGAACTATGTGTGGCTTGATTCCCATTCTCTTGGGATACAATGGAACACCCAGACATCTCGTTTACGAGTCCAACTCAATATGGATCAAGTTTTTCCTTCCCCCCTTTTCCTATAATTATTCCCCTCTACTCTTCCTGATGTTTCCTCCTCAAAATTCATCACAATATGGTGTGGAACTTGTCCTCATTCACGGAGGGTATGCTTCATCATGCCTTGCACATCCCCACTAAAACCTCATCTCTCCTGTATAAGTCTAAGAAATATGACATTAAAATATGATTCTTAGTCTCACATGACTTTAAATTGTTGTGTCTATCCTACAAGACGTTAAACGTTCATGTTTGGTCCCATCACATGACCCTAAAATATGACATTATCATCCTGGACGTAGAAAGAAGAACGGAACTGCATTAGGATGTCCTCACCCAAGGGGACATCATGTTTGGTATCATTTACACTCCATACCATTTTTCAACACCTACATATGGCTTGATTCCCATGGTGATAAATAGACATTCCATCCAAGGTCAATCTCTTCGCTAAAAAAACCCATTCTACCTAAAGAAAAAACAAGATCTATCAAATACCGCTACTTTTGGTACCAGGGCCAGACCCGCACAACCTAATCTTAGAACTACGTGCGGATTGATCCCCATCATTATGGGGTGCTTAGAAGCGTCCATGAAGCTTGTTTTGGGCTTATCATAACTTTCATTTTCAGTCCCTCAATGAAAAACATCCACCAAGAAGCGTACAGTGATCTGGGCCAGGTCCTCATTCATGTCAGGTCTTATAATTACATCACACTGTGTCTCTAATTTCCAACCATCCATGGTATGAGCTCTATGGACATAAACTAAAATCTCTTACTGAATTATGTTTGTCTTGATTCCCATCCTCATGGGATACGTAGGAACACCCAAGCATTTTTTTCTCGAGGCCCAGCCCCAGGAATCTACAAATCGTGTCCCTTATTTTTCGGCCCCTTGGCTAGAACTCATTTGAGAACATGTGGGGTGACGAGTACCTATTAGGTTTTTATTCACATCATGTCTTTTTAATAGCCTCACCATGCACTTCCCATATCCTTTAATAGCATGGTCTGAGTTCTATGACACAAAACTGTGATCTCCCTATGGGAACTACGCATCACATTTGTCTATTTCGCCACCTTGAGCACAATCCATTATATCAAGTCCCATTAATAGTCCACCCTAGGACATTAAGATGAAAGTGTGCGACACTAGGACACTTTTCCTTGGGAAGGGACTCGAATCCTTCTATCTGATATGTCTTTTGTTCATATTCAGATGCGTTTTGACAATGAGCCTAAAGTATTGAATTTTCATGGGGACATTCCCCTCGTTCAAGGTCCTAGATTCATGAGCCCGTTATTTAGATCCTCATCCTCTTCCATGTCTAAACGGACCCCCTTTGAGGCCTGGTATCGTGCCAGACTATCTTACCTACTGCCTAGGGCCAATGTCCCAAATGACCTCTGATGACATTTGTGACAGGGGGTGTGTTTCGAACATGGTCAACAGTCGACCCTCATTTGTATGTCCCCATTCTAGGCTAATGAAATATGGATATTGTGTTTTGAAAATGGTCAACAGCTATCCCCTATCTTCCCGCCACTATCATTGTGTTCCAGATCTTGAGCATCATGATTCACATATTTCCACTTTCTTATGTTCAAGTGGAATTCCAACATAGTCGGCTTTACACTTCATCACACCTTGGTGCGTTATATAGTTGGGTCAGTATCAGTGGGATATCGTTCACCTAATTCCCCATCATCCCTAACATGTGCCTCCCTATTCTAGGAATTTCCCATCACTACTGCTTGTTTCCCACATCGAGCATGACTCACATGGGCTTGGTAGTTCTGGTAGGACATGTAATGGTGCAACAATGCCACATGTACCTTTCCTCGTCCCGCGAGATGTTAAACTACACTCTCAGAACTACGTTGGGATTGATTCCCATCCTCATGGGTTTCATAAGGGCACCTGACTACTTTGCTTTAGGCCTAGTCTAATTTTCACTTTTGGTCCCATGACCTGAAGAGTTTCCTCCTGGGATACGTGGTGTGATCCGGACTCCAAGCCCTCATTCATGTCGAGATCATAGATACCGCAACACATACTCCCTTTTTGGGATCTTCCCTTTCACTCCACATCCTATCATAAGACGTTATAATTCACAAGTCCATATATCCCCAACGCATGACAAAAAACTGTGAATCTAGCCTGAACAAGTTCAGGATGCCCTATGTTAATCATGGGATGTGTCAGTTTCCTCTCTAGAGAGGATTCTCCCTACCAGTGTTGGTCCTTGACCACACAGCTATCATAAAACTATGTTTTTATTTATTCCCATTCTCATGAGATATGTAGGAACCCCCATACATCCTATCTCCAGTTCTATCCCTATGAATCTTAATTATCATTTCCCCCACTTTTTTCTGTCCCTTGACCTGACCTCCTTTGGGGCACCATGAAATAAAATCTTTACCCTGAATATGTTTGGGATGCCCCACGATAACGGTGGGAGGAGACAGTATCCTCATCATAGAGGTCCTGTTTAGAATAATGTTTGATCCCTAATCAGACCGATGTACCCACATAATGCATTTCCACCGTGATGGCGTAATTTCAAGAGTGTTGTACTCTTGTCAAACAGCCAATAACTCCACTCTCAACACTTTGCGTGCCATTTATTCAGATCCTTTCCCTCTTTCACATCTATAAAAACCCCTAACAGTATGGATGCACAACCTATGTCTCTCCTACTATCCTATTCTAACATTCCAGAAGACTAATGGATGACATTTCGAGTCAGGCCCCATGTTTACAACATGGTCAGTGGTCATCCCTCATTTTTTATCCCCATTCTAGGCTAATGCAATAAGGATACATTGTTTCAAACATAGTCAACAGTCATTATTAATTATAATTCCATCACTACAGTGTTACAAATCTTATGTATTGTGATCAACACCTTCCATTCCCCCCTATTCGGATTTATTCCAGCACCCCTGGCGTTACCCCGATTGTGCAGAAGGGCACACTGGGAAAAAAGTAATTCAACTATTTTGAGAGCATCATTCCCTAGTCAGGTATCCCGCTTCTCTTATTGAAAATTCGGGTCAGTTTTTCAAACCCAGTATGCCCAAAACATGGTCAACACTATTATGTTCAGACAGAATAACATAGCCATCATCCCTTGTTTCTCACATTGGGCTCGACTTGTGTGAGCTTAGGGATTGATCACTGGGCGTTTCGTGAATATAATAGATGTGTGTAAAAAAAACTCTAATAACGGGACTCATGCATGAGATGGCATCCAAATAATCAATGCTTGAATTTATGTTAGAGGGTTTGTGATCTTTACTGCACCCAATGGTCTACCCCTCCCATGGATGGGTTAATTCCGTCAAAAGAAAGCTACAGCTCCACCACCCTCTAGCATGTTGCGTCCAAGATTTCATGTCTCCTATTCACTTCACACTTCTCCTTGACAGCTATGGGGCTCAATTCATCATATGAAATCTTGGATCGATCTACATTTTCCCGGATGATGGTCATCTCTTCGGAGGCTCGCCTCAGGCCCCCTTTGTCCTCTACTGGTCGGGCCTTCAATCGTAGTATCAGCCTCGATTGCATGTTAAAGGTGGATGAGTACTCATCTTCTTGGACCTACAACCACTGGACATAGTTGTCAACCTCTTGGAGCTTCTTGATGTTCACAACTTTCTTCTGCTGCCAGACCACTCCAAGGCCACGGTCATACTCCAAAATCTTCTTCTCCATAAGATTTCAGATGAATATGTGAGGACGCTCAGCGTCCACTCCCCCAACACACAGTTGACACAGCCGTGAGTGAAGTTTGTCCATCTAATCCATCCATAGTTCTTGGGGGTGTCATAAATGAAGTGCTTGATAAGATTCCAAGATCAACAACAGACTATGTTTTGTCCTCTTCATCCAAGGCTATCTCATCCCAGTCAGTGTGGTTGGCACGATCGGCGACGAACAAATTTTCTCGTCAGCAGGGTCTGCATATGGCATTTGAGAAGGCATGGAAGGACCTAGGTTATATGATCGATCCTCATCGTCAGATCCCACCTCAAAAATATTGGGCACAACCCCACTGGCGGTCCCACTAGTGATTGGGAGTGCTTCAGTTCGTTCGGTCTTGATATCCACCTCCATCATCGCTGGAATTCCTCTGGGAAAGATGCCTCCGGAAGCCCCAACAAACCTCGCTAAGGCGACCCATGCCATTTAAAGAACTGTGCACACCAAAAAGGGGCATGTACGTTTGTTGACAAGGTCAATTGGTGAAATCCATGAAACTGGTATAAGAAACTTACAGAGATCGAATTCCTGGTCCCGTTATTGGGTTGATGCCATTGGGACCCTGGGGCGTGGCCCCCCGTATATTACCATAAGATCGGAAAGCTCCAGTAGGGTCACCTCAAGCATCCTATCCCCACCGGACGTAGAAATTGATGCATCCATAGGTGTGGATCTTTAAGGCCCCACATCCGCTGAGGTATGAGAAAGTGTTCTATTCATTAGGATTTCATGGACAGTTTAAATGTTAACAAAGGGACAAAAGCAGTCTGGAAACAGATCCTAGGGAGTGGATTCGGGATTTTACTTCAAGTGCCATGGCAGATTCTTCATGTTCTGAGCCATGATAACCATCATCACCCTCCTCCAATGGGATCCCTATACCGGCCTCGTCCCCCCAGGAGGAATAATATAATTCTTCCAACAGAGGAAAACATTATCTCAGTTCAGTTTCTGACAATTTTAGAGGGACTGTACGATCCCACAGCACCTTGATACAGTCTATCATTGGATGCGGGTCAGCCCAGGAATGCACAAAGTCTGCCAGATCGACCAGATATTTCTCCGCCTCTACCCAGTACATTGCAAAGCCGACCCTAATAGGGCCTATCCCCAAAAAGTCTATCATGATATGGTTCAGGTGTTGCCACATCATGGGAGGGATGAGGAACTATCTTTGGAATTCCCAGATATCCCAGGCCTCTTGGAAGACATCATCCTCTAGCATGTCTATGTGACATAGCCGCATCTTTAGAGCCTGAGTGTATATCCTGCAGAATCCCCTTGGTGGCCTCCCTTCTAGGTAACCTTTCCCTTCTGCGGCCATTGGGTCTACTGCTACTGCCTCCTCCTCAAATGGTGTGGC
Source organism: Viscum album (assembly GCA_963277665.1). NCBI lineage: Eukaryota > Viridiplantae > Streptophyta > Magnoliopsida > Santalales > Viscaceae > Viscum > Viscum album. Next base: position 1,664,470,358 of record OY728153.1, on the reverse strand, counting down.
CCTCTCTACCACATAAGCCCTGCTACTACGCGATGTACCTTCCACCCTCTGTCCCAAACCTTGAGGTTGTGGAGGTCCACCATTACCTGCCTGGATAGTCGGCTTCTTTAGCATTTCCCCCGGGTTGTCCACCTCCCAACTTTTGGCGTATTATTTCACCAACCCAAAGATGACTGTAGGTGGAGGCAACTACTTTCGCATCTTCCTGTCATCCCATTGGAACATGAGCCATATATGCCTCATCACACAAGGTTGTTCCTCATAGCGCACCCTTAGATAGACCCATGGAGTCAGTCGCAGCATGCACCAAAATTGTCGAGCAAATCGATGCGGAGTGTACGACTCGTAGAGTGGCTCACAGTCCACCCTCCCCTAATAGTAATCCACTGCATAAGGCCAGGATATAGGACTGAGACTCTTCTGTCCCTCGACCATCATCCATAAAGGCCCCTGTTGGCTGTGGGAATAGATAAAAGTTGAACTCTTCTACCTTCCAGACTCGGTTTAATACTGATGGTATAGTCAGTTAGGCTGGAAAGCTCCCCATAGCATTTAGGATAGATGGGAGAAAGTCTGATCCAATAGGGGAAATTGGGTTTGGGAATTCACCAACCCCCCCAATGTGTGACGTTATCCACCCGTATGGAATTTGGAATGACCCACATATCCTTTGTTGCCTATTCTCCTCACTGATGTGCCAGATCATTTTTACATCTTGGAATGAAATAGGATCCGGAGATTCACCCGCCCTCCAATCGTTAGCATGGATGCCATGATGAATGTGATGTTGGATCCATGGTCTTCTATGCATGATTTCGAATATGGTTTGTGTTTTTTTAAATCCTAAGTGGAAGTTCAAAATTTGTACCAGCAAAGTGATCTTACAGTTCAAGAAGACAACAATATTGAAGGTGGCACTGTTTTCTAGTGTTTGCCAAATTTTTGGGCCTGAAAATCGACAAATGAAGAAAAGTGATTTTGGAAAAGAGACTTGCAGGCCATGTATTCGAAGGAGATGAAACTTGCGCTCCATATGTTTTTCAAGATCATAACATCAAATAATGAAAATGGGATAAGTTTCGTGCATGTATTGGGTTGGTCGCACAAGTGACTTGCGCACCGTGAAGAGACATGTGTGCTGATGCCTAGAAGGCTTGGGAACTTGTGCTCCTGTTGTTTTTCATGATCAAAAACTCAAAATATGAAAAAGGGAAGAGGATAATGCAAGTATTGATTTGATCACGCAAGTATGTTATGCAACAGAGGCTAGGGCAGTTGGAGCTGCGCAGCAGGACTTACGCGCCATGGGGACACTTGTGCGCCACCGCGTAGGGGGTCCAGTTTGCTTATAAATAGAGGACCACCCCTCTTCATTTGTAACGACGTTCAAGACTTATAGATTTTTTGAGCTCTCATCGTGCAAGTGATTGAGTCGCGCATGTGGTTGTTGGGTCGTGAAAGTAGAGGCTGCACGCCGGTTGTTGGCGGCGGGACCAATGCGGTTTTGGAGTTAAAGGTGCAGAGTCGCGCAAGTTTGGAGTTGAAGGAGGCAGTGTCGTGCAAGTGTGTTGGTGTCACCTGGCCGCTGATTTTGTATTGTGCAAGTGAATTCTGTTACATTCATGAAACTTGCGTGCCGGTCTTGGAGAAGCGCGCCAGGTGAGGTTGTTGTACGCCGGACCTTTTGGAGCTGCACAACAACTGAAAGATTTCCCGATACCTTTGGTGAAAAGTGTGATTAGTATACGAGTGAAAGTTGGACTTCAACAGAGCATATACATTCAATAGAGGATGCATTCTTTTACAATGACGTAGAGACCTTCACGTCTATAAACTTAGTGAGACTTCACCAAAGGCTGTGATCCAGGGGAGTCAAAGAGAGTGACCCGAGGGACGCAGTGAGCTATCCCTGAGCACTTATAAAGTCAGTAAGCCTGGGATAGTGTGACTCTTTCTGAACCATTTTAATCCACATCAAGTGATGTTTTGTGGAATTAGGTACGACTGACAACCCGTCGGCATCTGCTCCTTGGACGTAGCCCTTAGTGGTGAACCAAGTAAAAAGTGTTGTGTCTTCTCTGTTCATGTGAATGTTTGCTTTCTGATCATATTCATCACACAGGTTCAACAAGTACCTACTAACGTAGGAAACAAGATCCATCACATTAAATGAAAATGTTGTCACCCTGATTCACTCCTCCCCTCTCAGGGTGTCCCGGGGTCCTTAATGTGATGGGTCACACACCTACATTTGTGTCCCTCACTGGAAAGATCCCGCCACAGATGAGAGTCGTGATGAATGTTTCCAGCCTAACTACCGGCCACTGCTCGGTGCTGATGCTGATTCCCCTGGTCTTCCGCTAGATTTACTTCATTAGACACTGGAATTAGTGCCTCTTTTCCCATTGATCCCCCTTTGGGAAAGTCCAGGATCCCACTAGGAACTGTCTGTTTTCTATGAAGTATAGAAATTGCTTAAATCACCGTCTGAAGTGGACATCTCTCACCACTTTATTGTCCTCTCCCAGCACCAATCTTATCAAGACCATCGATGGTTGCAACATCTACTTTGGATCCTCCCACTCACCCATAGTATGAAAATAATTCGTCATACATCACTCCCAGTATCGGGACCCCCGAGATCTGATGCATGTCCCATAAGATGATGCCAACCTCCCCGTGATGTAGGTGGAAGTTATTGGTCCCAGATGACCACCGGCTCAAAAACTCTCGCATCAGCTTCTTCGGCTGGTAGATGTGAAATTGGGAGGACCAGGCTGCCTAATACAGACCGACTCTCCTCAGCTCTGTGCCGAACACTTCACATGATTTTCTTTCCCAGTAGGCCCATGCCCAGTCGTCCTTGAAGTTTGCACCTTAGGACAGGTTCCACTCATCAGACCATCCCTTTTTCGGGTTCCTCACTACAACCTTTAGGATTTATTTGGTACTGATGAGGGGACGTCTCTGGCTACATTACTTTCCCGTCAATGTCTTTTAGATGATTGTATAAACAATCCGTGGTAATAGGAGTAATGTTCTCCCGAGCATTGATGTTAGCTGCCCTGATCCACTGGCACTGGCACAGTGTGCTCCTGATCTAGTAGGTTGTCTTATCCCTACTTGCTTCAAAGATGAATATGTCATCCCTTAGTCCAAATCCATACAAATTTAGCATCTTTAACAATGGTTAGTCCCTTTTTGTTTCTGACAAAAGTTGCACAAGAGAATCATGGTCGCATTGGCTCTGTACCAACTCCCCCATACCCAATCTATTCGCCATCTCTTCCCTTCAAAAAAAATCTGCACAGACCCCCCTGATGACCTCTTGGTGAGTCATCCTATCTTTAAAATTTAGATAATTTTCATACTTGGTGATGAAGCTCGATCACGAAGATCGATTGTGTAGACCATTCGTGGAGCTTGATCCGGACAGTAGAATCGTAGAGCCTTGCGCTGACCCTCAGATGCAAGTCACGGAGCGCACTAACATGAAGTTGAAGATTCACTATGTGCCGCGAAGGAAAAGGCCCAATTCATGGAGATCGATCACAGAGTACACGGATCTTCGCGAATCGAGAGTGAAAAAAAGATGAATTTGCAGAGGAGAGAAAACAACAAACGTGACGTCAGCCCCAATATTTATAGGCGAGGACCCCGGGTGCTTCGTGGCGCATCCTTCCATGGTGGACATCGTGGCGCGCCCAACCCATGTATCGCTACTCCGCTTCGCGAGCCACCATTGTGAGGCCACCTCATGGGTATCTAAGGAATTTTGACGATGGACCCCTACATGTGGATTCTCGTTTTCTCCTCAACTCCTATTTTGAGGGGGGGCATTTGTTGATGCCAAAATTGGAGGCAAATAGAACATCCCGAAATAATTAGGGCCTTCCTCTTGAAGAAGAATTTTGAAGCTTCTGGATCCCCACGGCCGGTGCAAAAGTTCCCCTTCGCAGCCCGCCGTGAAGTAACAAGGCTGGACAGCTCCGTGAACCCCTTTGATGTTTGAGACCCTCCGCGAAGCAATGAGGTGGGAGAGATCCCAAACCCATTTTATGTTCATGACCCACCGCGAAGCAACGAAGCGGTATGGCTTTGCGAACCCCTTTGATGTTCGTGACCCCCCACGGAGCAAGGAGGCAGGACGGCTCCGTGAACACCTTTAATGTTCGCGACCCACCGCCAAGCAACGAGGACGGCTCCACGAACCCCTTTTACATTCTCAACCCCCATGAAGAAAAGAGGTTTTATTACATTGAGATACCCTTTTACATTCACTACCCTCCGCAAGGAAAGATTCATCTTCACACCGAGTGAACCCTACTTCATGGTGCCTCTTGCCTATAAATAACAGGCTCCCCTCGAGCCCAAAGGATGGACTCTCTAACCTTTCACCTTCCTAGGTCCCATATCCTGAATCACATGTTCTCTACGAACCATGAGCTCTTCAAGGTAATTCTTACATCACAATGTGCCTTCCCTTCACAAGAATTCTGCCAATCTATTAAAAGGGATGCCATTTGCAGAGCCCACGGGCCTTCGAGGAGGAAGGAGATCCCCAAGGGGCTCATGTATTCATGGAGTGCTTACACTACATGAAGCACCCTCCATGCACATGTAAACCATGCTCCAAGGCTAGGTCACTGTTCATCGCAAAGATCATTGCTTCATAATGCCATGTTTTGAAAGGCACCTTTTATTTGAGAGACATTGCTTCATGAATGCCTTTCCACTTTGCAAAGATCCTATCATATACGACTATTCCCTATCCCTAGTTTAGGCATCTTCACATCACAAATAACATCTCTACACAGATTCCCTCTACTTCATGCAGTACCAGAGCTTCATAAGTCTTCTACCTATGAATCCCCTGGCCTTGAGACACCTTTTCCTGTATGGACCTTGAGGTTTTCGCGAAGCAATTTCAATGTCTCTTAGAAGATACTACCCGGTGCGTTGATTCGACTCATGATTCTTCATATAGGCATGCTAACAGCTATTTCTTCTTCACATAACCATGCTAATGTGGACCACCAATGGTTCGCTCCATAACACCCCAACCATAAAATTACCGATGCCTTACTTCTCTCAAGGGAGGAAGTGAGTCGGTTATGTATGTCCTATGGGTGCGGAGTGAACCTACCTCATCTGAGTTACAGGACGTTAAACTACCAAGCACCATCATCCTTAGCACATGATGTTAAACTATGACCACTCCCCATATGTCAGACGTGGGGTTCCCCCACCTTGGACATTCTGCATGCCCACTTCTCTCCATGGGAGTGAGATCATTTCTCACATTGAATGAGATCCTTTTTATTGGAGTGATGTTTGTCCATAGGTAATGGGAAACCACCCTAGTGTAATCCCCCTAGATTTCCTTGTAGAATGTAACTTCCCTACTCCACCTCTCTTCCTGGGTGCCAATTCCCTCTCTCGCTGGGCTTTGTCACCATCCAAGCATCTATCCCAGAATAAGTCCCAATCTCCATTATCTCAGGCTGCTAACCAGGTATAATCCCCTATTTCCTATATAGGTTGTAGACCATGTGTAAGCCCATGTTTTCTCTTTGGGCCACTTACTTCGTGTGAGCCCAACTCCACTTCCCACAGACGCACATTTCGTGATGTGATCATCAGGTCTTTGTTGTCTCTTGTTTCCTACACCGAGCATAACTCACGTGGGATTAGAGAAAGCACCGACAATGAAATCCTCCCAGGGAAGCCTAGATCGTAAGCCCCACACCCCTGACCCGAACTATTAGGTCGTTGATCCTTGCCAAGGAAAGCTACATAGGAATCCTCCTTGAGGTTCAAGCCCATCATCTATTGGTCGCTCTGCCCCCCTTCACGTCGGTTCACCATTCCCCACCTGAACTACGATTTATTTGATCCCTTTCAAGGCAAGGTATGTAGGATGCCTCCCTAAGGTTCAGTCCTATCATACGTTGGTTTCTCTGAACCCCCTTCATGCCAGTTCACCAACACCTTGTTATTCCTCAGAGCGTAAGCCCCAAATTCCCCCACATCCCAAACTATGAGGTCATTGATCCTTGCCATGGAAATGTATGTAGGAAGCCTCACTGAAGTTCAAGCCCACCACCCATTGGTCCCGACCATCTTCAGGTCGGTTCACCCACACAAATCTAAACTACATAGAATTTGATCCTTTCCAAGGAAAGGTAAGTAGGAATCCTCCATGAGGTTCTATCCCAACACCCAGCAGTCCCAACCATCTTCACTTCGGTTCCGGACCCATCTTGAACTATGTGTGCTTTGATCCTTGTCTCCTAGACAGGGTATGTAGGAAGCCTCTATGAGGTTCAACCCTATATAACATTCAGTCATTGTGAACCCATCCAGTGGTAAGCCATTGTGACCCCATTCAGCAGTAAGCCGTTGTCAACCACATTCCCTGGTAAGCCATTGACATCCCCATCCAGCGGTAAGCCGTTGTGACCCCATCTAGTGGTAAGCCATTGAAATTCTCAATCGGCGATAATCTATGATCAGATGAACTATGAGGACATTCATTCCCTACCACCGGGATAGATAGGGAGCCTCTCCAAGACTCATGCCCTATATCACTGTCATCCTCGAGACGACTCCATCTCATTCTCCATCCACTTCATTATACCTTCCATCATTCATCCTAATTTTTATTTGGGCCACCACATCCCGGTGGGATCATGCAACCCCCATTCAATTTAACCATCAATTGGGTTTCTAACCACGTGTTAGTCCCCACATCAGTGTTTCCTCCAGAGGTTTCACCTATCTGATCCACTCGAATCAGAGTTCTGATCAGTCTGATTTGTCTCCACTAGACATTAAACCTCTGGCATACCCTATGTTGAACATGGGAAGCTGAGGAAAACCTCAGATATATGCACATGTTATAAAATTCCCCACATTCCATGTGGGATTCCTTGGGATTATGTACCCTCAAGAAGCCATATAATAAGAGGGAAAAACCCAGACATTCCAGTGTCTTAGCGTCCAAACACACAAGTGATGTCCAACATGACTACTCCCTCAACCGAAGGTTTATGCCCTAACTAGACCCTTTGGAATGTACCGACAGAAGCAGTGTAATTAACTGGTGTCCATGAAGATATGGAACTAGGATGAGTTTCATGAACAATGCCTTAATTTTATAAGGGGGACTAGTACTAGGTGATGAGTTTCGGGGAGGAATCTACAGAAGGAAGAACTGACATCCCATCATACCATTTCGATCAAGGAAAAAATGTCCTTGAACAAGAGATGGATGTCTCTTGCCTTTTGAAAGTGGGAATGCGGGGATACAAAACATCACCTCTCGTACTAAAGCATAAGAATTAATGTGCCACGATGAAATCATTGGAAACAAACATGATGAATTAAAATAGAGTTCTAGTTAGAACACTTTTCAATAAATCCCCATATGAGATGTGGAAAGGAATAAAACCAAAAGATAATTACATTATATTTTTTGTCTACAAAGAATTAATAATAAATATAAAATATAACTTAAATTAGTTTGCTTCCAAAAGTGATAAAGTGGTTTTCCTTGGATATTCAACATCTAATAAATCAAACAAGGTTTTTAATAAAAAAAGACTATTATTTTGGAATAATATATAAATGTAATCTTTTATAAAAAACTATTTTTATAAAACTTAAATACATTTAGATAATCTTGATGAGGATCTTAATAATTTAGATATCAATGTCAAACCTAGTGATAGATCTGTGAAACCCAAAGAAAAATCACCCATCACAAAACTATATAAACATAAACCTATAAAAGAAAATTAATTTCTCTATACTTCAATGCATTTGACAATTATAACTCATAGAGATCACCCTATATATCCTATTATAGGATACACTGATAAAGGAACTCGTACTAGATATTATCTAATAAATCAATTTGAACATCAAACATTCATGACACATATTGAACCCAAGAAAACCACTAAATCAATTGATGATGAATTTTGGGTAATGAAAACGCAAGAAAAACAAGACCATTTTGAATGAAATATATTTTCTGAATTGGTTGAAATTACCAAGTACTTCCTAACCATTGGTACTATGTTGGTTTTTAAAAACATGGTAGATGACTCAGGAAGCATAGTTAGAAATACATCAAGATTAGTTTTATAAGGATACATTCAAGATGAAAGAATTGACTACGTGGAATCCTATTTACCATTGGCTACACATGAAGCCATCAGAATGATTCTTTATTATGTATCTCATTTTTATTTTAAATTATATTAAATAGATTTCAAGATTTCATTACTAAATGTTTATAAAATTGACCATATAGTTCTAGAATAACCCCTTGGATTTCTAAACCCTCATTTCCAAAATAATTTATTTAAAATAACAACAGATTTATTTTGTTTAAAAAAAGATCTTGGAGCTTGGTATAATAAGATCAACACATGTTTACTTTCTAAAGTATTTTCTAAAGTAATAGATGATCCTAGTCTTTTATAAATAATGTCAAATTATGATTTATTCATACAAATATATGTTGATGATATTATCTTTTGATCTTCAAGTAATAATTTTCATTATATATTTTAAAAAAATAAAAATTGAATTTGAAATGTTTATGAAGGGTGAGTTTCAAAATTTCCTTTGTTTTCAAATTTTTCAATATAATGAAGGAGTTATTTTATATCAACGTATGTGAACTAGAAATATCTTAAAACATTTTGTTATGTAAGGTAGTACATTTTGTGATACTCCAATGAGTACAAGTTATAAATTGGATCTTGATGAATCTAGGAAAATAGTTTATCAAACTACTTATTGATATATGATGGGATTTTTATTATTATTCATAGCTATCTGATCAAATATTATGTTTAGTGTGTTCACGATTTTCTGTTTTTAATATAGAACAAAAAAATCACATTTTATTAGTTATAAAAGAAATTAAATACTTCCATAATATAACAAACACATGACTATTTTATTCTTTAGAACAATAATTTTATTTATAGTTTTATCTATATACATGTTACATTGGTCGTAATAGTGATAGAAAAAGAAATTTAGGAACTTTTCACTTTTGGGGAATGTATCTAGTTTCATGGTGTAGTAAAAATCAAAACTCTATTTCATTTTCTTCTGCTAAAGATAAGTATATTTCTACATGAAATTTTTGGGAATATAATTTATGGATGAAACATATATTACTATTCTATTGATAGAAATTCTGACATGTCCCTATAAACTGTGGAAATACAATGACAATAAGTATCTCTATTAATATTGTGTCACATTCAAGGACAAAACGTATTGATATAAGACATTAATTTTTGAAAGATGATTTTCAAAAAGGTGATATAACTCATGAATTATTTGTTACCAAAAATTACCTTGATTTTATATATAAAGAACCATGTAATTTTCAATGAATGATAAATATGATAAATGAACATGGAAAGATTAATTATTACTCGATCTTGTTTTAGTTTATAAATTATGTTTTTGATTAATTATTTCTTATCTTAATAATGTAAAGTGTTTTATAAAGTAACTACGAAGTATAGTTCACATGATCAACATACCAACCATGAATTTTTTTTCATATGGTCAGTATACTTACAATAAATATTTGGTTATATTTTTAGTATACCAATTGTGAACACTTAATCATATGGTCACTATACCTAACATGATACTTAACTTACTTGATCACTAATTACCTAATGTGATTTTTTTTATTTATGTAGTTACTATACCTATCATGAGTTCATGATCATTATACATAGCATACCATTTTTGTCATGGATCCATGGTTAGTATACCTACCTTTTCAATTTTATACATATAATTTTTAGTAAGAATGTTTTAGTAGGTTTCAACATAAGATTATAATTATTTTACTCCTAAATGATATAATATTAAAATTTAAATAAGAATCTGAATCAATGAATGCCTTTTCCCAAAAAACCCCTTAACTATTTTCGACACCTCACTTGTTATCTTGACCCTCTTTCATAAACCCTCTCTTTCTCATGAAACCAAACCATCTTGTTTAGATAAAAAGGAAAAATATGCCAAGGTTGAAGCATGATTTCATCACCACACTTCCTACCAAATCACCTCCTGTGAAAATATCTATGAAATAAAAAAGGAAGGACGAGCCTTTTAGTTAATATTAGAAATCCACATTTAATGGATTAAAATGTATTTATGAGAAATAATTTTATGCCCAAAGTATTAAATAGATCCTATCACTAATCTATAAAGAAACTTGTAATCTATGATTGGATGATATGTTTAAAGAGAATAGTAATCTATTTAACATTTTTATTATTAATGATTTTTATGGAAATCTGTAATTGGTCTGTAAATAGAACAGTCATATCTTTTGGGAAATGATAAATGGGGATGATTTTAAATTTTCTTCAAATAATAAAGAATAAAGCATAGGTATTCCCTATAATGGAGAGTTTAAATAATGATATAGTTATTATCTTATCCATAATGATAACTTATACATATAATATTCCATTTAAGTGATAATTGGGAATGGAACACCCAAAAAACTAACTATTATATAACTAACTAGTTAGTACAGATTTTAGCAGTGTTCATACATCACGCGATCTATCCCAAAAAATAAATTTTAGTATCCTAATGAAATAGGATAATATATTTTTCATTTTGATGAGAAATTGAATCAATATAAATTTATAATGGTTTTATATTTCTCATTTAAATGAATTATGTAATACCTCCTCTAAATTAAATTCCATACCTTATCCAAGAAATGGCTCATATTTATTGAAATATATGGGTGTATTACCTTATGAGGATGAAATATAACATATTCAGATGGTTTTTTCATTCTCAAATGATCTTTTGGCACATGAAATTCAATTAGAACCCAAGGAAAATGTAATGGGTTTAAGACCGTGAGAAATGATATGAGATATTTAATCTAATCAAATATCCTATTAAACCATTGGATCTAGTGGATTCATGTCTTGATCATGAGAAAGTGGTTAAAACTTTAATGAATAAATACAAGTTAAAGTGGATTAAAATGATATGATAGATCCCGATTAGAAATATAGAGTGATCATTATGATGATAGGCTAGTCACACTTGTTATGCCTATTGGACCATCTAACTCACCTTTTCTTTTACCATCTCTTGTGTAATAACATTATTTTGAGAATATGGTTGACACTGAATTGTCTAATAGTGGCTACATGAATGACCCTGAATGGGATGAGTCTGTTGAATCTAATAGAGATATTGAATTAGTTTAGATGGATCTCCTATAATAAGTATTTATCCTATAGAGTCATTACCCAATGCCCTTACTAAGGGGGACAAGTATCTTAGTTCTATATTATTAGGATTAGGATAATTATAATCTAATAAAGATAATTATAATGAAAGAAGTCCCCATAGAATCATTGGACCAACCATCTATTCTTTTCAAAGGGTCTTATAGGGATTTCTAATCACTAAAATTGATTCTCCAGAATGACTTGAGGTATCTACTTTGAGACCCTTAGTTGAACAGACTCTAAAGAACATTTTTGTTCATACTCCCAAAAATGATGGTGAGGAATCAATGAAATATGATTCTCTAAATGTGTATATTGATGTTGATTATACTTCTTATGAATAATTTTATACTTTTGACAGAGTTAATGATCATTCAGAAAGATCTAGATCAATGGTGTTTGGAGATGAGTTAGATGGTAGGCATCAAGCATATAATTCAACTACTTCTTCTCCTACATATATCGCTTCTACATATTATACCACTAAAGATTATTTTAATGAATTCAAGTTAAATATCACAGGGATTTTCAAATAAGTGATTCTTGTATTTAAAAATTCTTTGGAACCAATGAGGGATATAGATGTATCTATGGTCATTCTTTTAGTTATTTATCATTTTCAACCTAAATTTTATATTATAATTTAGAATATTCAAAAGGATACTAAATGTTTGAAAACATAGGTTAGTGCTTGATAATAAAACTTATCTGATATGATTATGTAATTAGATCTGAGATTTATAAATATAATGTTTCATCCTACTCATGTTCATGTACCTCCACTGGCTCCTCTTTTCTCTCAATATTTTTATAAAGATAGAATCATACAACTCATAAGGGTTGAGTTGAATATTGTCTTTGTTGACTATATGTAGACTTGGGAGGTTTTTAAGGGGGTTTAGACACATACTACTAAATCGTTAAAAGTAATATGGATATATGTTAATAATTTTTGTAATGATAGAGAAAAAATCAATAAAACCATTGATTTCACCCTAAGATGAATATTCACAAAATTATAATTTAAGGTTTTGATCAAAAATATTACATTGGATCGTAATATTCGACCAATAACCTAGGATTTTAATCCTCATGTTAAAAATATAATAGTATTTACACCATTTTTAAATCCATTATATAAAACATGGATGATATTCTACATGATTTGGGGGATGAATCACGAGATGTGAGTGACATTAACATGATAATAAAACCACACATTTACATCATCCATACATTTATGCCAGATCCTCCATATATTCTTTTGTCCCTAGTTCCTTCAACTACCACCTCTACCATAAAACCCTTTTCCTTATCTCCTAGATAATCACTTGATCATTTTTAATTTGTTTCTAGATGTACAGTCAATCGTGACCCTGACTCAACCTCTGCACGTCAAAATACCAATTTTCCCGTACATCTACTTCCAAAGGATAAAATCTTATCTATCCTTAAAATGTTAGGGATGTTCTAGATTAACATTCTAGTTCAAAATTATAATAGGAAGTATATATAACACCTTTTGTAATCTCATTTGAAATATTAATTAAATACTGATTTTATTCTCATTTATTTTATAAATTTTATTATTTTCTATTTATTTTTTCTATTATTCACATTTTGAAAATCCCAAAAGGGGGATTACTTTTGATAACTAAATTTATTACATTGAAATATAGAAAACTAGTTTTTTCCATTTATTTCCAAATTACTTTTTATGTATTCAATTCATAATTTTTTAAATTTTAGGATTTGTAATAATCTAATAGGGTGGGTTTGTTTGATTAGTTTAGAACCTTATTGTTTTAATGATTCCAAATAAATTATGTTATTTTATTTATAAATTTAATAATTTATATTTAGAAAATATTTTTTTGAACAAAATTAAAAAATTGACAAAGTGTGGAAGTATGGTGACAACCTACCATATGTGTAAAGTACTTATCATGAGATGAATGTTTACAAAATTTTATGGTTATGTGACCATGTAGAACCTAATACATGAACAATATACCTACGATGAATTGAAAATAAAGCTACCACCTAAAGGAATGAAGCTACTATGTGAATTACTCAATGTGACTATATGAAGAAAAATACCTAACAAATTAATAAACCTATTTAATGTTAGAAGGTTAGAAGCTAAATGTGTTATTATATAAAATTCATGAAGTTTTGTTCCCACCATGGTTACAACTATGTAAAAATGTGTTGTAATGATGTGATCGTGTAAAGTAATGATGTGATAGTGGGAAATGATGAAGCTACCATGAAAATTCAAGTACTTACTTCATGAAGTCAAGTACTTACTTCATGAATTCTAGTTCCCAATTTATGGAAAAGTGTACTAACCATGCCAAAGTGATTGTTCCGAGTTGTTGTGATCTCATGTAATTGTGTGTTATGTGAAAGAAGCCTACCTTGTCTAACATAAGCAGTGGAGATATTTCAAATCTCCAATAGCTATTTTTAGACATATATTATGGTGTTAGTAAAATTAAGGATACATTAAATATTCTATAATAGATAACTTCATATAGAGGTTTTTTAATACAAATAAGATCATGTGGACAAGATGATGCATGAAATATTATAGAGAAAAACATAGGAACACACACATGCATATGTTCTACATAGTGTAATTGTTAAAAACACTTTATGCCACACTATTTATATTCACATTATGTTCAAACATGGTTGAATATTTTCAAGGATAAACTAAAAAACTTATATACAACCATAAATGATCAGATTGAGATACACTAAATTTTCATAACTCTCATCTCTTTCTCTTATTTTAAGATCAACTTTTGAGTTATGTTTTTTTACTATTTTTATATCAAAAACATAGTCTCTTATATTGAATGAGAGTGTTTATGAAAATAAATTCTATTATTTTAAATTTTACTCCCATGTATAATTATCGATGAGGTCATGTGTGAGCAGGACTTATATCCCACATATAACTATGGAACAATCTTTTTGCCTAAACATACATGTATAAAAATGTGTATAACCCGTTCTAGGTTTTGAATCAGTATATTTATTAATAAACTACTTGGAAGTAGGTTATTTTTATGTGGATGGGATTATGTCTCAACTTGAGAATGAACACCTTTTTTATTTCCATAGTTCTTTTAACCTTTTTAATATATTTTGTAAAAAACTTATATATTTTTTATAAACTATATAAAAAACCTCACATTGATAGTTTTCATTAACAATTGTTTTATATACATTGTTCGTTTCAAGTAAATTAGATTCAAAAGTTAATTTATTTTAACTGAGATATGATTGCGTTTTTTGAACCTTTTTAGTAGATCAAATTACATATCGCTACTAATTTAGATAAATATAAATATATTATAAATTTGGGGATTTATATTTCTAATATATTTTAATATAAATGTTTATTAGAAATTGAATTAAACAGATAATGATTATTCTACTCCAACCAACACCTTGGTCTCCGAAAACCCTGAAAATCCACATGATAAACACAAGTCCTTAACTCATTTGGGTAGATATTTAAGAATTAATCAAGCCTGTAGTGACTCTTAAATGTATTTTTAAGAAAAAATGTATGATATAAAATAGATAAGTGTGTGATTAGAGACATATTTATATATTATAAGTGTTTTTTTATAAATGGGAGGATATATGATGAAGTAATGGAATAAGAAAACCTAATATATGATTTGGAAAAAAGGTCTTTGAGGAGGAATAATAAATTTGAGTGCCTTGGTTGGTGAATTCAGTGGGTCTCAATGACTTGTATATTTAATTTAGTATTATATTAATTTTTTTTACTCTTCCATGAGTCTATGTTATAAGTTTGGAGGGAATTGATAGAGATCATATATTCATTTTTTAATTCTGAAATTAAATGAGTAAATATCCATTTTTCATTTTATTTTGAGGGAAATTACTTCATATATGTGTTTTAGGAAAAAAATTATTATTATAAAAATGGTTTAACTTTTTTGTTTTTATTTTCTTATTCATATTTTGGAAAATTTGTAAAAAGGAATTTTTTTTTGGTTTTTTTCAATTTTTTCATGATTTAAATAATTTCACAGTGTTTACTATTGGAGTGGTTTATGAGATAGATACTGATAAAATCCCAATAAATGGTCAAAATAAAAACCAATATGTTGCGGTGATTCTGTTCAAGGATCATCAGAAAATCTATTGTAATAAATGAGTAATATTTTGGAATTTAGTGAGATGTAGTGCTACATGTATAGGATGTAATAAGAAAATAGTTTCTACTAGAACTATGTTGTGGTGGATCTTGAATTCCATTTTATGAAGCAATAAACCAAACCAATCCTCGGTATTTTATGATTAGAATTTTTAGGATTGGTAGACTCAAAACACTGACATGGTTACACCACAAGAATTTTTAATGGTGATCTGACTGGGAATTACACTTGTGAAACATGGGGATGCCCAAAATGAATGTGGAAGAATGCATATAATAATGGAAAACCTCTAGAAAAAAACAACCAATTGATTAAGAAAACAAAATTTAAAAGGGAGCGGTTTACCTCTCTTTTTTCCCAATGGAAAATGGAAAACTAAATAACACTACATCATTGATCAAGTTATGGTCTTAATGTATGTGGTCCTAGAGAATTTTCAGTAGGTCATGTGATTATATTAAAGGTGATATGGATAATAGATATCTATAAGGAATTATAATAATTATTAAAATTGAGAATATGTATGGATCCTATTTATTTCAATCTAATTCATGTGAGGAGGCTATGTGAGTTGATTATTTTTTCCACCAAGAGATGATCATGTGGATGTGTTTTTTTCTACAAGGATATTTCCATAAAGAAAATTTAATTTAGAGTCCACATTAAAATGAATATTTAATCCATTGGGAATAATATCGATAAACAATTTGAACATCCCAAAAAATAGGATCAGAGATCAATCATAGATCTTGGAAAAGATTTATCACTAAACATGAGATGTTCACAAATTTGGTAGTAGTAGGAAGTTTAAAAGATGTAGGAGAAAGAGGGGATGATTTTTCTACTTCTAGATAAACTCTCAAATGATTGTAGGCATTGTATCCCATGAAAACTACTATTCATAGTCTTGTATTTATTTTTATCCCGTTATATATTTTTTAATTTGTATTATGAATAAATATAATTATTTTTTTCTTTAATAAAATTCACTTCTAAGTTGTTTCGAAAAGTTTGTTAACTTATAAATGTAAAGGGGTTATTTTTACTATATAAAACTCATTATGAATTCCTTGATTTTCAGCATAATATTTTCAATAAATATTGATTTATTAAAGGTATTTGAGAAATTAAATTACATTCATAATAGGACAAACACCCACCCTATGATCTTCATATTATTTTTGGGTATGATTAGGTGTATACCTTGAGTTATCGATGTGATTATTAGTAAATTAAATTATGAGATCATTTTGAGAAGGAGGAATGGTGGTGTTCAAATGATTGATACTAGCTCATATTTTTTGTTTTACAAACTAATTTCACATCAATTTTCAAAATATGTTTATTTTTCATTAAAAACATATCAACATTAATTTAATCTTAAATTTATTTTATTTTTTTATAATTTTTAAAAATATAATAAAATCGGTGTTCTTTTACTATATTTTAAAAGTATAAAAATAAAAGGGAAAGTTGTAAACAGACACTAGAATCTAATTAAAGGAAAATCATTGGGATAGGGTTTTTTCATTTTATAGGGACAAAATATTTATATGTATTTCAAGAAAAAGACTCTATTTAATTGATAAATAATGATAAGAATTCTAGAAGATAACTAGAGTATATCGGAATGAAATTATGAAAATCAATGAATACCTAGATTGTTAGTAATCATATATATTATTATTGTAATTTGTACTGGGATGATTGTAATAATTTAGTGGTTTTATGTGATTAAATTACTTGATATGAATCTTGAATTATTGATTAGTTTAGTGAATCATCTCTAACAAATTTTATTGTAGATAATTCTGATCCTTTCTCTTTGAATGATGAAGATGATTATTTATCATTTGATGAAATTTAGTAATACAAAAACAACATTAAGATTATGTATAAAATATTAATTAATAAATGTGATCCAGATAAGGAAACAATTTTCAATCCATATAGAATATTTCTAAATTAACTTCTATGTTAAACGAAAAATATATTTATATTTCAATATATTTTAAATTTTAGAATAAATTCAGAAAACCTACATCTGAAGTTTAAAATATAAATATGTTTTTGTCTAATCATAATCATAGATAGGAGAACATTGAAAAACATTTAAACTAGTTGAAACCATTTAATAAATCATCCAAAATTGGATACTCATGTCATATTTCTAGACTAGATATTTTTTTATGAAGAGTGAACTCTCTTATTCTAAATGTAAAATGGTATGTGTAACAACCCAATGTTTTATCAAACGAAATTGTAATCTTATAATTATTTAATATAGTATAAATAACATTAATAAACATAAATAACACAATAAAATATTATAAATAAAGAATGAATGAAATAATAAGTATTTCATGATGTTAATGAACCTATACCAATGATATAGTAACTTGGCCATTGGAATAGTAATGTGAACCCTATAAATAGTAAACCGGACAATGAAATAATAACATCAACTATGAAATTATAAATATAATTAAATCATCATATAAATTTTAATATGATATAATCATATCATAGTATATGTAAATAGGTTCTTTAAAAAATACTAATTAAGTACTGATATTTTTTAAAAACATAAGTTTTTATTTTTAATTTTATAAATAATAAAAGAATTTAAAAGAAAATTTATTTCCATTAAATATAATCATAAATTAATATTTAATTTTATTATGATTTTATGAATATTTTATAAGACCTATGATAATTTTAGATAGTGTTAAAAAATTATTATAATTTTAAAATCTTTATTTTCTAAGTAAATGATTATTTTATTTAGAAATTAAATATGTCCTATTTATAAAAAATTCATAAAATGTAGTTCATTTTTTTATTCTACATATCAAAAAAGTGTTAGGGTGAATTTTTGTAATTTTTTTGAAATACTAAAATTTTTGGTGAATTATAAAATAAGATGATTTGTGATAAATTCTAAATACCGGAATTATAGAGTCATAGATGATGTATGTATAATGAAATTAAAAAATATATAATTAAAATTAATTATTTTTATTATATATTATGATAATTCTCAAACTATTTATTGTCTTGATCCAAAATAATAAGCTACAGAAAAAATAACGAGAATCCACTATAAATATCACCTATCACCACATATTCTCCTCACACCTCTAAAGTCTTGAGATTAGTCCATGTTCTTCTCATTTATACTCCCAATACCATAACCCACATCTAGGATCTTTTTTTATTAACTAAATACCAAAATTAATTTCCTAAGGAGGTTCTCATGAAGAATGAATCAAAAGGTAAACCCCTCTAACTTTTCTTTTAATTTCTTTTGAAGTTCCATTTTTTCATTTTATCACCTCACCTCCACTCATCCAAATGGTATGATAAATACAGTACATTAAATATACTATAATATATTTATTTTTATTGAATAATTCATCATCATATCTCTTTCCTCCTCCCTTTCTACTAAAAATGAAAACATCTTCCATGATGTGTTACTTTATCGCATTCAAGTACGACCAAGTTTTAAATTTCCATTATTGTCCTAAAATCTGGACATGAATCCATTTTTATGGTTGAAATATTTTATAATATATGTTATATACCTTATTTAATGGTATCTAATCATCACATAGATATTATATTAAATAATGGTACCAAACTAGATCACTGTGATAAAAAAATTGCTAAAATTATTCTAAATGATTGTCATTAACGTGTTATCTAATGATTTATCCGCAATAAAATTTAAAAAAATCAATTAAATGATACTATAATATTATTTTTTTTAGTAATAACATATATTTTCTATTCTATTCACTTATCTTTATTATACATGATTTTAAATACACATATATGAGTGAACTAATCATGAAAACCAAGAAAACAAGCACTCCTGAATGATGAAATTGAATACTATAACTCATCAAAAAGGTCACAGATGAAATTAAAAAAATTATAATAAATAAATTAAATATATAAAATGTTATGTAATAATCAATTAATTAATATAATTTGATTATTCAGGACATTCAGATCAAGTGTATAACCCTTTCAGACATTAGGTTTGGGATTCTACCTGGACCGCCATTTTTCCATTAGGATATTATTTCTATCTCTTAATCCAAATATAATGCTTATTTATTTTTTGGGTAATTGTTATATTGTTTAATTTTATGTTCAAAAATCTTTTTTCTAGATCATATCATCCTTATTTTATAGGTTTATACATGTTTCAATAAAGTTTCCTTCTCAAATATTTTTGAAAAGAAAACCCGATTCAAGGGAACTTCCCAATTTATTACCAATTTTCAAATGAAATCCATAATCTATTTTAAGAAACCTTTATTTTTATAAAATCACACATTTTATTATGAAAAAATACCTTTGATAAATAGTTCAATAAGACAAACAATTATTGCTTTTCAATTTTTAATAATCCTGAATGTTTCCACATAAACCGTACTAAATTTTTTTATTTCTAATGTTTCAGAAAAACAGTTATAAAATTATTTTGACAAAAATTATGATGATATATGTCTCAGTTCCATTATTAATGTCCATTTTTTTATTTAAATACATACTTTCATGGACACCATTATGAAATTACCTTTTTATATTCCTTTTGTCATGATTGTCATACCTAGTTCATTCTATGGGTAACCCTTGTGTTTATGTTTGATTTCTTATGAATGATTATTTATGTAGAAAACATATTCATTTAAATTTTATAATGATTGTTCCCCGATAGAACTACAATTCATAGGGTAATTTTTAGTCTCATGTGATTTCTTGTGCAACAGTCATGGTGGTTACACTTGACTCGTGCTCTACGTGAAACAATCTTGGTCGTTAATGATGACATGTTCTCTTCTATGCAAAATGATCCTTGAATCATGATAAATTCATGTTTTATGTTTCTTCATAAATACTATGATTCTGTGACTATATTATCACTTGTTCTATATGTTATGATTTTTTATGTTTAATCATGTTCCATGACTTTTTATATCGTTATGTTATGCCTACTAACCCATGTGTTAAGCATTATATTAATGTTTATTCCCTTAATGTGAGTTATAGATCATCCCTTTGTTCATGTTACCCATAGGTCATCCAATTCATATATAAGGGCTCAAAGGATGTTAGGAGCTCATTATTGATGATAAATAAATAAATTTTTTATTTAGTCTCATGTTATCATGTTTTATGTACCTAATCTCCAAAACAATAGACCTTACAATACATTGCTTGTATTTTGATAGTTAATTATTCTTATAATCATGTAATTTTATGTGTAAAAGGATATGGTATCTATTATTGGTATCTGATAAAATTTTTAGTTATTTTTGTAGATTATTACTATAAAACATTTGTAAGAACCTTCGGAATTCGACTAAGTATGGGAAAACATCCCTAAATTTTGGTAAGTATATAGAAAGTGGTTTATAGAGAAAATACATACTTATCTAGATTTTACTATTTGAAATGGAATGGAAAATGTTTACCTAGTTGTGAAAAATCTATCATCATGTTATGATCCTAACTTTAGGTACCCTAGTACATGGAAATGAGCCTTACTATTCACCTAGTTTGACACTCCTATATAATATGATTTTTGTAAATTCATAGGCTATTTATGAAAAAATTTTAATGAATAAAAATTATATAAGAATGTATATGCTAAAAAATATATTGTTGATAACAAAAATATAAACATATGGGATCACATGTTAAGATATAATTTTCCAATAAAAATTTAACATTTTTAGTTTAGAGTATCATTTTTATTCTATGTATTCAAGACCTTTAATTATACTTTCCCTTTTCTTTGCTAATGGATGGCAATAGAAGAATTATTGCCAAAAATCCATCTTATAGGTAATGTGATGATTTCCCTAATGATATGAAATATATAACTGAAATGGGTGGTAAAAACATTATGATATTACTTGCTCAACTGGCTCTTTTTATGAATAATAACTAGAATCGGGTGGAATGACCTCCTTCTCTTAAGAGAGTGAACATTTCCATCGAATCCTTCATTAAGAAAATTCCTCCAATGTTTAGTAGAAATTTTTATCCCCTCCTCATGAAATAGTTGATTAACTCCATTTAAAATATATTATTTATCTTACTCTGCTAAGAATGAGAGAAAGTTGTATTGGTGGTCTATCATTTTGATGGGGAATCATATCAGTTGTGGTCACATTTCAAAACCCCAAATTCCAATAAGGAAATTGATTCCATGGATTGGGGGGAATTCAAGATCATATTTTAATAAATATTTTCCCCGAACACTCCATCTCAAAATGGAAAGAATGTTCCTCTGACTTGTGCATAAGGAAGATGATTCTATCAGAGTTTACGAATAAAACATTAAATGGCTTGGAAGATATGACTTTGGATTTTTCATGAACACTGAAATCAAGGTGGACTGAATCTTTAACAGACTAAAGATGATTCTATAAAAATGCATGGAATGTAAATACATTGATAGATATAAGGAGATTTTTCAATGTACCCTAAACGTTGAAAGGGAGATCAGAGACTCTATGTTGTCCCGCAAGCCCGATGACAAAAAATCAGAAAATGGAGTATAATATGGGTGGATCAGCTAATAAATCCCATGATGGAAAGAAGAATAAAAATCCCACATATAAAAATTGTGGGAATAAAAATCATGGGAACTATTTAAACAGAACCATGAAATACTTAAAATGTGGAAGAATAGGGAATCTAGATAAAAACTAACAATGGGATATGAATAATTACACTAATGTGGAAGAAGAAAGGAATGTTCAAATCAACACTCAGCATGTAGTGTAGTGTTTCAAATTCAAGGAACAAGGGTATTTTTAAAAAAAATACCCTAGGCCGATGTTTTTCGGAGGCAATTAATAACAACATCCAAGGAAACAAGGATGGTCATTGGTTATCACTATATCCGATGTGGATCTAGACAAAAATGTGGTGACAGGTACATTGTTTATTTATTCAATAATATTGAACATATTATTTTTTTATGGTTCTATGAATTATCTCATATATTTCACATATAGTGCAACTATTAAAAATCCACATCAAAGTATGTATCTTGAGTTATCTATGAGAATAGATTATGGGGAAATTATTGCATCCAATGTACATATCTCCTCCCCAATTAATGTTTGCGGACTGAACCTCCTAGAATACATTGTATTTATTTATTTGGTGGATTTTAATGCAATATTTGGCATGTATTGGAAAAACTTTATACAAATAAACATCAACTGTTGGGAAAGGGAAATCACTATTCACATCCCAAAGAATCATTCAATTCATTACAACAGTAAAGAGGAAGATGAATCTTATTCAAAATCATTGTCTCAAGTGTGGATATTAATTCTTTATGAGAATTAATATCTATTTGAAATGACTGAGATAAAGGATATGATCAGGCTCGAAGACATTTCCATCGTAACACATTACACTGATGTATTCTCTAAAGAATTTATTGGTATTTCTCCTGACTGAGAGGTTGATTTCTCAATTGAACTTTTTCATGGATCTCTGCCAATATCAAATAAACATTATACAATAGATACCATTGAGTTACAATAACTAAATAAATAGTTACATAACAATATGGTGAAGGTTTGTATATGCTAGAGTGCCTCACCATGGGGTGCGCCAATACTCTTCATCAAGAAGAATGATGGATCAATGATCCTTGACATTGATTATCATGATCTCAGAAAAAATCTTAATAATAGAAATTATCCCCATTCTCTGCTAGATGACTTGTTCGATCAGCAACGTGGGGCCCGTTATTTCTCTAATGTGGAATTTCTGTCATGATATCATCAAATAAAGGAGAGAAAGGAAGATATTCATAAGACTGACTTTCAAACAAGATATGAACACTATGAGTTCATAAGAATTCCCTTCATAATCACTAATTCTCAAGAAATACTAATGAAATTAATTAATATAGTCTTTATAGGTTACCTTTCCAAATTTTTGGTAGTATTTATTTATGATATTCTCATATATACCAAGGACAAAGAGGAACATGACGAACATTTGAATATTGTTCCAAAGACATTGTGAAGGGATTAAATATATGAAAATTTTAGTAAATGTGAGTTATTAATGGAAACATTATCATTATTGGGGTACATTATCACCTGCAAATTAATATCTATAGAACCTTCCAAGATAAAGGCAATCGAAGAGTGGCCCAATCCAAAAATCTATAACAGATATCCTTAGCATTCTTGGTCTAGCCAGGAATTACCGATGATTTGTGAAGAACTTATCATGATTTTAAAACCCAATAACCAAGATGAAACCAAAGAGAGTGAATTTTTTATAGACTCATGAATGTGAGGAGATATTTAATGTGCTCAAAACAAGGCTTATCCCTTTTCCAATACTCCTAATACTGACAAGTGAAGAAAACTTTGTGGTGTGTAGCGATGCATCAAAAAATGGATTAGGTTGTGTATTGATGTAAAATGATAACGTGATATCCTACACCTCATGTTAGTTGAAAATGCATGAGAAAAACTATTTTATGACGGATTTGGAGGTGGAAACTGTGATCTTCATGTTGAAAATCTAGTTCCATTAACACTATGGGGAGAAGTGTTAGATATATATTAATAAAAAGAGTCTCAATTTTATATTCACATATAATGAGCTTAATACGAACCCGTAAATATGGTTAAATATCATTAAGTATTATGATTTATTAATTCAATAAAATTATTGTAATGAAAATTAGGTATCATATTCCTTGTGAGGAAAAGATCATGTATCTTTAACAGTGGTTCGAATTGAGAGGGATGAATATTCATAGACCTTCAAAGGATGGACATGGAAATCATTTAGGATGTAACATAATAAATACTTTATTATATGATTTCACAACCATCCCTTATGAATAAAATAAAGGATGATCAAATACATGATGTGAAAATTCATAAAAATTGTGGAAGCTATCAGAAATTGTAAATCCACAGAGTTCCAAATGGATGAAGGAGTCATGAGATTTTGGTTACGATTATGTTTACCATCTTATCCAGAGATAAAGAACGAGCTTCTAAATTATGCACATATCTCAACCTTCTCTATTAATTGAGGGAGAAAAAACATGTATCAAGATCTCTAACAAAAATATTGGTGGGAAAATATTAAAAAGGAGATTTTTTAATATACGTCAAAGTGCCTAGTATTTCAACCAGTGAAGGCTGGAAGACAAAATTCTAATGTTATGATGCAACCACTACCCATGAAAACATGGAAGTTGGAGAACATTACCATAGAAATTTTCACTTGACCTCCTAATACATCTAGAGGGAATGATGATATATGGGAAATTATGGAGAATTATTCAAAGACAACTCATATTTTGGAAATTCAAAAGGATTTATCACTAGATCAACTTGTACGGATATACATCAAATAATTGGTAAGGATTAAAAGAATACCACAATATATTATATTCAATTGATATCCCAGATTGACCTCTATGTTCTAGAAATGTAACTATCATTATCTGAACATTGAGTGGAACTTCACTATGGCCTACCATCCTCAAACTAATGGAAAATCTAAGAATACTAGTTAGACACCGGAAGACATCTAGAGAGAATGTTCTATAGAAATAAAAACAGGATGGTACCAACATCATCTTGTAGTTGAGTTCTCTTAAAATATTATTTTCCATTTGAGCATACAAATGGTTCTATATAAAGCCCGTTATGGGAAAACATATAGAACACTAGTATGTTGGGATGAGGTTAGTGAATGTATGCTACTAGGACCTAAAATGGTCAATGAAATAGTGGATAAGGTGAAACCCATTCAGTAGCACATCAAGGAAGCCTGAAGTTGATAGAAGATATATGAAGAAAATCATCAATGGGACATCATGTTTATGGTTGAAGAAATATTATTCCTCTACAAATCTCTATGGAAGAGGATCATGAGATTTTTGAGGAAATGGAGGTTAATTCCCAAGTACATCAGACCGTATGAGATTCTTGATCATGTTGGAGTCATGGAATATTGACTAGTACTTCTAGCAGTAATGTATAAGAGTACATGACATATTCCACATATCCCTCTTGAGGAATTAAATCCTTGATACTTCATGTTTGCTAAATTCAGAGGCGGTACAGTTGGAAAATGATCCCTCATATAAGAATCATCCATTGAATATTAAGATCGTAGAGATAATGTTCTACGCGGTAAGACTACTCACCTAGTGAAATTACATTAGCAGAAACATAGGTATGAAGATGAAACATGGGAACCAGAGCAAGAGATGAAGGAGAAGTACCTGCACTTTTTTTCACCTTAGTGTGTAAAAAAAATTTCAAGGGATAATTTTCGTATGGTGGGAAGAATGTAATTACCCAAAACATTATCAATGTAAATTCTCTTATTATAATTATTTAATTAGTATAAATCACATTAAAATGCACAGAGAATACAATATAAACTTAATAAACAAATAATTAATTAAATAAGCAGTATTTTATGAAGTTAAGGAAATTATACTGATGAAATAGTAACATGACCTTTGGAATAGTAATGTGACCCTTATGAATAGTAAACATGAAAATAGAATTGTAACCTCTCCTTTGAAAGTATAAATAAAATTTAATTATGTCATAAATGGTAATATGATAAAATTATATCATAGTATAAGTTAATAAGTGTTCTAAAAATTATTAAGTAAGTAGTAATATTTTTATCAAATATAAGTAGTTATTTTAAATTTTATAAGTAATATAAAATTTTAAAATAAAATTTACTTCTATATAATATAATAATAAATTAGTATTTTTTCATATGATTTTAAGTTAATTTTATAATACCTTCACTAGTTCATCAAAGCGTTATAAAATCTGTTATAATTTTAAAATATATATTTTTTCAGTAAATAATTATTTTATTTAAAAATTAAATATATAATAATTAGAAAATTATTTTCATTAAATGGTCTTCATGTATGAATTATACACATCAAAAAATTGTTAGGTTTAATTTTTTCTATTTTTCTAAAATACTTGAATTTTTTGGGAATAGTAAAATATAATAATTTATGATAAATGCTAAATACTTGAATTATGGAGTCATATATGATGTATGACAGATGTAAGCCCAAAATATCTAAATAGTATTCATTATTTTATTATATATTATGATAATTCTCAATCAACTCATAGTCTTGAGACAAAATAATAAACTAAGGAATAAAATATTTAGAAAACACCCCCCTATACTATAAATAGCACCCCTCACCACCTCTTCTCATCACACCTATAATTCCTAGATCTGTGTACAAATTCTACATGAATATCCTCTAATTCCCCTCCCCAATATCTAGGAGATTTATTCTCATGACCAAATACTAAAAAAATCCCCTAAGGAGGTTCTCATGAAGAAGGAATCAAGAGGTAAACCCCTCTTCCTTTTCATTTAAGTTCTTTTCAATTCCCATTTGGTCTATTTATCTCCTCAACTATCATGGTACAAATGGTTTGATAACTCAAGTACTGGAAATTATAGTTTAATTTTATTATTATAAGGGAATAATGAATCATAATATCTCTTTCCCACTCATTTTATAATAAAAATGAAATCCTCATCCTTGATGTGTTAAATTATCTCATTCAAGGATGACGACGTTTTTAATTTCAATTAACGTCTTCATGGCTAGTCATGAAACAATAAAAATGATTGAAAAAAATAATAATATCTGTAATATACCTTATTTAATGTTTTGAAACAATCATATTTATATGATATTAAATAATAGAACAAAACTAGTTTGTTGTGATCGAAAAGTTTCTAAAATTAATCTAAATGGTTATAATAAACTTGTTATCAAATGATTCATCCTCACCAAAAATAACCAAATTAATTATATGATAATATTTTTGGATTTTCATTAGTAATATATGAGTTCATTTTCGGACAAATACCCAAATTCTACATGATTTTCCATACACATATTTTAGTAAACTGATTATAAAAACTAAAAAAAGAACTCTAGATTGATGAAATTGAACACTATAACTCATCAAGAAGGCCATATATGAACACAATAAAATCATTATAAATAAAATAAATGTATATAATTTTTTATAATTATATATTAATTAATCTAATTTGATTATCTGAGACATTAAGATCAAGTGCATAACCACTTTAGACATAAGGTAAGGGATTCTACACGAACCCCCATTTTTCTTTTAGGATACTCTTTTTCTTTCATTATAAAAATACAATTATTCTTTATTATTATTTAATTATTACATATTATATTTTTATATTACAAAAATCATATATATATATATATAATATTTTCCTTATTTTATTTGTGTTATCCATGTTTTAATAAGGTTCTCTTCTCAAATATTTTTGAAAAGCAAACCCGATTCAAGGGAACTTTTCGATTTCTTATCCATTTTAAATTTCACTCCATACTCTATTTTAAGACGTCATTATTTTTATAAAGTAATTATTTTATCATTAAAAACCAACATGGTTCATTTCTGGTTTTATAAAAACCATAATTGCTTTTCCATTTTAAATAATCTTGAAATTTTTTGGTTAAACCGTACTAAAATGTTTTATTTTTAATGTTTCTGAAACATTATTTACTCTTCAGTTTAAAATAACATATCATGATACATGAATATATTCCCTTATTAATGTACATGTATGATTTAAATCCATTCATTCATGTAAAACATTATGAAATTTATTTTTTATATTTCCTTTTACCTGATTATGATACCCAATTCTTTCCATGGCTAACACTTACGTTCATATTTGATTTCTTATGTATGATTAATTATGTGGAAAAAAATATTCATAAACATGTTACGATGGGTTCTCCTAGATATAGATCCAATGTATTGGTTATAGTTTAGTCTCATGAAATTTCAGGTGCAACGGTCTTGGTGGTTAGCCTTGACTCGTATTCGATGTGTAACAGTCTTGCTAGTTAGCCTTGACTCATGGTCCTATATATGCAATGATCCATGAATCATTCAAAATTCATGTTTTTTTTCTTCCTCATTACTATTATTCCATTTTTAAATTATCCCATGTTCTATATTTCATGATTCTATATGTTAAATCATGTTTCATTCTTCTTTATATCATTATGTTTTTCTTTCTAACACATGTGTTAAGTTTTATTTTTATTTTTTATTCCCTTACTGGACTTTTTAGCTCATCCCATTGTTCAAGTTATCCTCGGGTTATCCTATTTAGATTTAAGGGATCAAAGGATATTAGGATATCATAATGCATGATAAATAAATAAATATTTATTTAGTCCCATTTTTTCAGTTTGATGTACCTAATCTCCATGACACTAGATTTAATAATCCATAACATGTAATTTGATAGTTAATTATGCTTAAAATTATTTAATGATATGTGTAAAAGTATAGGGTTTCATTAGTATGTTGGATGGATAATAGATTCTATTTACATAAAAAGAAAATTTTCAGAATATATAGAGTTTTTATTTATATAGATCTCATTGCCATTACCACAGATGGGTTTGATAGATGTGGGTTCCTAAATTTATATTTTTAATGTTTTTCGAAACAAACATATTTGGGTGCCATATTTTTAGATAAATTTATTTTAAGATCATGTGTTGACTACCATTAGTAAATACACTTGGTATATGGACTATAGTTTCTATTTGACCATTATTTGAAACATGTCCAACATCTGGAACATATAAAAGGTAAAGTGTGGGAGCACAACTATTGTAGATAATGTCCAATGTAAAATAATCATAAGAGTTGATGTATCTACCCATGTTGATAATTTAATTACAAATTATCATTATTATTTAAAGAATAAGGTAATTCTTATCTGTATAAGTTTATTATGTGATATGGGTTACACCGTGATCATTGGTAATGAATAATGTACCATTTGAAGTTGTAATGGAGATCTCATTTTATATTCCGAACAACATGATAATGCCTACTTTTTTGACCTAGAGGACCATAATTATAAAAAATAATCCTCGAATTACTGTTATAAAGGATAATTCCTGGAATATCCATAGAATTTTAATGTAAGACCCTATGTTTCTTCGGTTTGTGAAAAGGAGAAAATATATGAATTTTTTTTGGGTCTTTCTGAGGGTTAAAATTGTCATTTTTTAGAATATTATCTCAGATAATTTTTATTATCATACCACTAGTCCATGAATAGTTTTTTATCATAGAATAATATTATTATGAAATTCATAGCCATTTTAATTTTGGAGGAATATTAACTATTTAATTTATTAATTATTAAAATTTTCACTTGGATTTGAATGGTGATATATTTTGAATGGATTTTCAGGTATGTATTTTTACTCTATGGTTGGTCTAGAGTGGGCTGTTCTTTCTATGAATGGCATAAAATTTCTTCAAGCACTAGGGCTGGGATTGGGTCCCTTTTTCTTTTCTATTCCTTTTTTCTTACTTTCATTTCTTTTGTATTTTCCCTTTTCTTTATCAATCATCATGTGTCTTGACATAAATGAACATGGGTGATTACCATAATCATATACTAGATAGTAGAGTGAGATATCTAGGGATTGTGAGAGATATATGGGGTAATTTGGAACATTCCACTACAGATCTTAAGAGGACTCAGCTTATCTATCCACAGTTGTAAAGCATGAATTAGACTGATGCATGAGCAGTTTTTTCCTCTGATGGGATTATTTTATGATTTTATCCATATATACCTATATTTTAATTGTTTTTCATTTTTTAAATCCATATTATGGTTTTACGGACCCCTTAGGTGTCTATATATGATTATTTCCCAAACAGCAGGGGTTTCTGGCCAACTACATGGGTTTCCATTTCGGAAATCCCAATCACACAGTGTGTGTTTTCAAGAGAACACGTAAAAAAATTTCTTATTCATAGAAAATATATTTCTTGGGACTATAAACCATTTACTCAGAGTATACATCATGTAGTGGGACATAGTCATGTGTTTGGGTGCTTGGGAAGACACCCCATTTAAGGGGGGCATCGTTACGTAGTAGTACAATGAGAGACCCCAGTTGTAAACTAGCTATGTAATAGCACATGTCCCACCCATTTGTGTTACCTTTAAATGAATTTTTACATTTCTATTCCCTAGGTGTACCCATTATGTTCATAGGTACATGGTTAGGGTTTAGTGTTTAGAGTACACGATGTGTACGTAGGGTACACATTGTGCACTCCCCCCTGTTACCCAATTAAGAGTTTTGAGTTATTTTGGAACCTGGAGCTATAATTGGGTATACGAGGAGTTCATTTTTATCATTTTTCCACAAATAATGTGATTTTGTAACCCAAGGGGTGTTTTTAGTGAACCTAAGAGGTGATTCAGGGCAATAAAGCTGCTATAGAGTGGGTTTCTTCCCGTGATAGAATCTAGTGATCTCTTAAGATTGAAACATTAGATGTAACCCCATTAAAGTTCATGTGAATGGTTTTTATGATGTGTTATGGGTTTTCCAAATTCCCCAATTGGTGTCACCATGGGACTAGGTTATGACTAAATGAGATGGATAGGTTTGGTGCTTATGCCTACTAAGAGTGCTTTGGAAAGTATATAGGATTGAGTAAACCATTCTTGTGAGTTTTTATATTTTATGGCTATGAGGCAGTAAGATGTTAGAGGCTAGGTTGTGGGATATGTACCCATGATAAATGAGAACTTTCTTGTGGTAATATTTGTACCCGAGGGTCCCAAGAGTGATGCCTTCGCTTATTTTCTCACCTAGAGAATCTCAAGAGGGATTCCGCTACATTATACCAGTTTTGATGATCCCAAATTTTTTTTCTCCACTTACAAGTTGAAAAAGTGGCCCCAAAGGGTACCCCAGTGTTAGAAATACATTGGCCATGTTCTTGGCTCTAGGAATAGATGGTAGTGGGTGTCACCTTAGAACCCATACCAAACTGTTGAGCCTGAGGGGATATTGAAGTGGTGGTGGGTTTATGTTTCCATCCAACCCCCCACTTTTATTTAAACACACAATACATTTGTTTTGATGAATCTATATATGACCATATAATATTTTGAGGTTAAATACTTTGGGAACGATGAGACATGAACATATTATTATAAATTTCGGGAGGTACTTCTTGATATCTAAATTTAGATCAGTATGTGATATTGGTATGGTATTGGTCTGAGATGTCATGACCCATGATGTCATGGTGGATTCCTAATACCACCTAGGATTTGGTTGTTGAGACACATGATGCATGTATAGGATTCCAATATTTGAAATTGGTTCTATATGGTATTCCATGGATGCCATGGGTCCTTTTGATTTCTATCCTATCTGGGATCCATTCATGTTGGCTTGGTGATTATTGTGAGGAATTTTACTTTTATAATTATTATGACATGACTTGGTTAGAAAAAGAATTCAGTTAGTCATGCGTAAGAATATTACATGTTAATAATTGGGATTCCCATGATCCCTAAGATCCATTGGTTTAGCATGGTGACATGGAGGATGACCATAGAATCTGTGACTGCATTGGATGTCAGGGATCTGATGTAACGCCTCGACCCCAGCTACCCAGAGCCGGTGCATTACTTCGTAACATTGGCAAGATCACAAAAGATCAAGTCTCGAAAGACCGATTAGTTTAGTAGCCTTGGAAACACT
This sequence comes from Viscum album, assembly GCA_963277665.1. Classification (NCBI taxonomy): domain Eukaryota; kingdom Viridiplantae; phylum Streptophyta; class Magnoliopsida; order Santalales; family Viscaceae; genus Viscum; species Viscum album. The sequence goes on along the minus strand of OY728153.1, from coordinate 1,664,438,151 downwards.
AGATACATTCATAAGTCTTACATTACATCATAAAGAAAAATAATAATAACAAATTCTTCATAGTCCACACTCATATCCTCTTCTGACTATCCCTACAGGTCATTCCTAAAATACTTCTTCACATCCTGGAAAATATTAAAACATTGAAAGAGGTGAGCTCAGATGATCAGTAAGGATAACAATATTGCCGAATCTTTCATAAATAAACATAAAAATTTAAGGCAATGTATAACTAAAACAAAATACTTTTAAACTTGAACTTAAACATAATATCGAAAAAGTAAAATGAGATAATGCCATTCACTTCTTCACATGGATATTCTACTAGTCGAATAATCACATGCAATATCAATAACCACTTTCATAATGAGGGAATGTATAATTCCAGACATTCTGAAACATTTTGTCAAGGCCTCGGCCAAGACGTCTAAAATGATTAAGGCCTCGGCCAAAACCATAAATCAAATTGGGAAAGGGACTCGGCCAATTCCACGTCTAGTTGTCTCATGATACCTACCGATGCATCGAGGAGCTATAGCGGGCTCCGCCCGTCACTTATTAAGTCCAATACATTCCTCGTATGAATAGGTTTAAACATATCATAAACCATAACATAATCGTATCAAATAAAACATGCATAAAGGAAATATAAAATTTCCACATTTCAATCACAAGATATCAATACAACATGTTGATATAATAAAAACTCTTTCAAAACCATTTTCAATACCAAAAGAAAGTTAAAACATTGTATTTATTTTTCATTAAAAAAAATGATGGCTTGTAGAGGAAGCCGAAACTCAAATAATGGTCACGGCGGCGGAGAAGTCGTTGTCGCCGCATAAGTACGGAAAGAAAAACATTCCCTTTTGTCGTTTAGCAAAACGCTTCGTATAAAAAAGATTCCTTTTGAATAAACATAAAAGTGAAAGGGGTTTATACACCGTATAAAAGAAAGTTGTGTATAAAACCAAATATGCCTCAATGAAAGGAGATTGAGACGAAGTTCTTAAAAAGATCATTTTTAAAATAAAATAGATCTATTATGTGTATTCACTATAGGTACACATAAAGAAAGTAAAAATACAAAATAGGACATAATAATATCATGACATAATTTGAAAGTAGGAGTTTAACCCAAAGAATGGAAGTTGGGTTAAGAAATTCCCTTACCTCGTGTCTGACTTGACACAACCATTCTTTAACCTCCTGAATAATAAACTAGAGTTAATATATACCTTATTAAGAACCATTTTTAATTTCATTATCCTTTTTATATCACTTATTACAATGTTATGAACATTATGTAATTATTTAAGTTAATAACGGTTGTTTTGTCGATTTTTGGTACTTGAGTCAACAATAAACTTCTTATAATTACAAGTTGTTTGTGTGGTAGAATATCCATTATCTCCAGAATTATATTCATGATTTAGATGTCATATATATAATATATATCTATTATATACATTCATTCATAATATTACGTAACATTTGGAGGTAAGAAATGAAATGCACCGTTCATGGAGAGGGTAAGCCGTACGTACGCATGAACGCTACTTTCATTTCTATATCGTATTTAATGGAATGAAATCATAATTATATAAATTTTCAGTATAATTCCAGTATAATATAGCATATAATACCATTTACTCCATCCTTTATACATCCCACATATGGTATTAACGATTCAAATCACTTTGAGGGGGCGGTAGTCCGCACTTCCTAAAATGAAATTATTGCGTTTACCCATAATGGAAATCATAAAGTATGCCATAAATGAGAAATACAGAAGCATAAGTAAAACATAAACATATTATATATCATATATAAATATAGTGACATCTTAATGGCCACCATTGAAGGTGTTATATGAGTGTTGAACAATCATCGTTTCGTGAGGCAGAAATTCGCCATCCACAGAAACTGTATGTTCTTTAACCATTAGATGTAGGTGTGTGTAAGTGTAGCTAGAATAATTCTTTTAAAAACATCCTAGTATATTTAGGATACTGGTTTTGTTACAAAAGAAATGAATAAAAAGAGTTTAAGGGGTTGGATAATCTAAATAAAACAAAACAACATTAGAGATGACATTACCTCAAAATCGGGTAACTCTTTTTGATTTGAGCCAAAGGCTTCCTTGGGAAGAGTTCTGCCCAATGTGAGGCTTCTAGGATTAATAGGGGCAGTTGGGAGAGTATTTTGGCAGAGATTGGCCGAGCCAAATGGCTTGATGGTGTGTATAAGGTGGGAGTGGTGGGGGCCTTTTATAAGTGGAGAGGAGGGGCACTTTTGGAAAGTAATGAAATGTTATTCTATTATACAATGCTTTTCGGATTCTAAAGGTCCCACACTTTTATAATTTGAGGCTAAGGTGATAAGGGTTTGAAATCTCCACATCCAATAGGCTTTGGACAAGTGTATGCCTTGTATTTTACATTATCTTCTCAGTTTATTTAAATCATTAAATAATGAGGTCATCACTACATCATAATGATGTCATAAATAATTTAATTTATTTAATGTCTAAAAATTATAAAATAAATATTATGATGTAGGAAATCGTTTTAGCTTTCTAATGAATATTTATAGTCAAAATTTGGACTTGTGTAACCCCACTTAAAAACTGTTTTAGTAAAACAACTCATGTGTGTGTCAATTTAATTTTAACATTAAATAAATATATATTAATGTCATTTTCCAACCAAAGTGGCTCCATGGGGTCCCCAAGTTTACCCATGGGTTTTCCTGGTCGGCCATGACTCATCCAATAGTAGTAGGACAAGTGTCAAGCTCATCTCATATTATTAGAACATTATTTTTACCTTAAACTACACTAATTACCTCTAATCGTGATTAAGAACTTAAAAGTCACTATTCACCAAAAAATTATTTTAATCTCATTGAACCACATTTTACTTCTTAATGAAAACCATGTATGTCGGATTTTTGAAAATCAAATCACAGAAGTGGTAATATTTCATTTTAACGAAAAATCAGTTTTTAACAACCACTTAGTGGTTTCACTATTCATCAAAAATTGAAGTTTTTCAGAATAAGGCCAAAATTTCACCCTAAGCTATAATTGATATTCTGAATTCAAAAATGATGTCTATTTTACAAAATTCCAAACATATAAGTTGCATTAATTAATTTTATAATTAATTCCCGATGTTACAACAAATAGCATGTTTTTAAGAAACAATTTATATCAAAAGATTGGCAATTGTTTATGTCCAATTTCAATGTTAAATTAATTCTAATGACCACCATTGGATAAAGTGGTAAAAATATGTTATAATTATACATTAAAACCACTAAATAGTATAATTTATCACTATAAATTATTTTGATTAAAAAATTTGTTTTTAAGTATTTTTCACTATTCATAAAAAATTAGAAGTTCTCAGGAAATACCAAAAATTCAACATAGGCTAATTTCGATATTCCGAATCCAAAAATTAAGTCCATTTTGATAAATAAAATTTATAAAATTTCAAAAAGTAGGTATTACTATTCACAACGGCTAGTTTAATTAGTTGTGGTGTGTGTTAGAGCTCGAGGTTGCATACAACACACGCTATTGCATTATTTGAAGGGAAACGTACCGTGGAAGCTTGGGGTGTTACATTCTCCCCTCCTTCAATAAATTGCGTCCTCGCAATTTGAAATTTTTTTCTTGGAAAATAAAAGGTTGAAAAGAGAAAATACCTTTGTGAAAAACCCACATCGGAAATAAGATTAATAAAATTTAGCCTTAATAAAAGGGAAATGGAAATAAGAAAGTCACCACCAAATTATGATCTCGATAAGGAGAACATTGGTGGCAATTAGAGACATATAATTGGAGGAAAAACGTAAATATTTGTAGGGAGTGATTGAGGTCATCAATCACAATCAACTGTCAAATTGAGGGCCTCAAAGCCTTCAATCTATGTTGATTTAAAATATCATCAGTTCAACAAGACATAAGGTATTAGGATAACACATTTTTTGTTTTAATATCCCTTTACTAAAGTTTAAGAATTAATTTATTCATTGAATAAGAGATAGGTATATATATATTTATGCTTGAAAATTAGAGTTTCAACTTTCAACTCATCTTTCACTCAAAAAGATAATAGAACTCAAAAATATTATACTTATCCTAATTGTATAAGGTTCAAATTTTAACACATACCATTTAGATTAGTAAAATTATTTTGTAATAACCAGGGACTTCCTTTAGGCTAGTGGTAGGAAATAAAAGCATGCCGCACTATGGTTGTGGGTTCGATTCCTGCAGCTTTGTCCGACGCGACGGGTTATGCCCCACCCTGCAGGTTGTCCTTTTCCTAAAACTATAGTATTATAGTATTCCAAAAATAATCTTCAAAAATGTTTTAACCTTAAACAATACTATCCAAAGATCAACTTAATCCACTCCAACCTTTATAGTTATCAAAAATACCTCCATCCAGACTTTTTCTAAAAGGTCTCTATATTCCAAAATCAATTTATCAGATTCCCCAAACAAAGTAAAGTTTCTCTTATTGTCACATACTAAAAATATGATTACCTTAATCATATTAAAACCTTACTAAAATCAACAAGTACTGCAGTACAATCCTTATATATATATCACATTATTCTAATAACCAGAATATAATCCATGAGTCCAAAAGCACCAATACATTAGTTATTATGCTTCAACTGTAGTAACAGCATAAGATTGTCCTTGATCCCTTGGCCTTTTCTGAGGTAAGTTTCCCTGACGCTTAGGACATTCATTTTCATAATGACCCATTTCTCTACAATTGTAGCATTCAGCTTTGATAGCCTCTTTCTTTCCCTTGCAATCACGAGCCTGGTGACCCTTTTCTCCACATTTATAACAAACTCCCATTCCTTTTAGGCAAGTACCAGGGTGATTCTTCCCACAATTATCACATAATAGAAAATCCTTCTTTCCCTTTTTCCTTTTATCTATCTCTTGTTCCACCGTTCTCTTCTTCTCTTGCTTTAGTTTGTTGTCATAAGACATAGATAATTCCTTTTCTGTCTTGATAGCACACGAGACAATATCTTCGTATGAAGAGAAGGATTGTGATACTAAAGCTCGATGGAGAAATGGTTTTAACCCATCAAAGAAATGATCAATCTTACTCCTTGGGTTACGTATATAATCGGCAGCATGCGTCGCTGCCCTTGTAAAGTTAGCCTCATAATTTGCGACATTCTCATCATCCTTTTGCCTCAGACTCAGAAATTGCCTTTCCATATCCGCTCGATGGTCTCGAGGAAGGTATTTTTCTAAGAACAGCTTTTTTAACTCCTGCCATTCCATGTTTGTTAATTCATCATCTTCCTTTGTGTTTTGAATTAGTGACCACCATTGATCGGCATCTCCAGTGAGGCGGTAAACTGCCATGACAACTTTCTCCCTTTTACTACTCCCCAAGGCATGGAATATTTTTTCTAAGGAATTTATCCATTGCTCAGCTACTATAGGATTTGTACTCCCATTAAAGGTTGGTGGTTGTTGCCTCATGAAACGGTCTAGCATTGATCCTCCATGTTGCGGATTAGGGTGCTCCATACGAGTAAGGTTATTATTCATAACCTGCGTGAGTTGTCCCAATACGGTGAGAAGCTGATCAGCACCAGTTGTATCACTAGCTCTACCATAATTATCTTGAGCAGGAGGGCAATCCCTACACGGAGTGCGTGCATTGATACGGTTTCCATTCCTTCCACTAGGCGCCATTTCTAAATAATGGCATAAACTAGATTAGTTTATGAATCAAAATACATAATTCCATACATGTAAAACACTTAACATAAATTGAACTAATTATGGATATAATCCATAATTATAAAAATGTTTTCTTTGAGGAAGTATATACTCGTAACCCTTCATAGTGGTTTGTAATGAAAATGGGAATTATCCTAAGCGTATCCCCGGGAGTGTCGTAACCAAGAGTGCAGCAAGGCCTGTTGTCGTGCACCAGTTCTCGTTCGAGTCTAGCTCAAAGCGGCGTTTTCGGGTTTTACCCCTAGGTACATCTGTGCCAGAGCCGCCTCTACCTGCTCATATCCAGACAGGGATGTATTACTCGGAAAACTCACAAAATCTCTACAATACCAAAATTTTAGGAAGTTCTTCTATACTAATCCTCAAAGTTAATCTTAGGTCTACGTGCTCTAATCAGATTTTCTCTAAATCTAGCTTTCAAGGTTAGTACTAAACTGCGTCTGATACCAACTGTAACGCCCCGACCCTAGCTACCCAGAGCCGGTGCATTACTTCATAACATTGGCAAGATCACAAAAGATCAAGTCTCGAAAGACCGATTAGTTTAGTAGCCTTGGAAACACTAGATACATTCATAAGTCTTACATTACATCATAAAGAAAAAAACTAATAACAAAGTCTTCATAGTCCACACTCATATCCTCTTCTGACTATCCCTGCAGGTCATTCCTAAAATACTTCTTCACATCCTGGAAAATATTAAAACATTGAAAGAGGTGAGCTCAGATGCTCCGCAAGGATAACAATATTGCAGAATCTTTCATAAATAAACATAAAAATTTAAGGCAATGTATAACTAAAACAAAAGCCTTTTAAACTTGAACTTCAACATAATATGGAAAAAGTAAAATGAGACAATTCCATTCACTTCTTCACATGGATATTCTACTAGTCGAATAATCACATGCAATATCAATAACCACTTTCATAATGAGGGAATGTATAATTCCAGACATTCTGAAACATTTTGTCAAGGCCTCGGCCAAGACGTCTAAAATGATTAAGGCCTCGGCCAAAACCATAAATCAAATTGGGAAAGGGCCTCTGCCAATTCCACGTCTAGTTGTCTCATGAGACCTACCGATGCATCGAGGAGCTATAGCGGGCTCCGCCCGTCACTTATTAAGTCCAATACATTCCTCATATGAATAGGTTTAAACATATCATAAACCATAACATAATCGTATCAAATAAAACATGCATAAAGGAAATATAACATTTCCACATTTCAATCACAATATATCAATACAACACATTTATATAATAAAAACTCTTTCAAAACCATTTTCAATACCAAAAGAAAGTTAAAACTTTGTATTTATTTTTCATTAAAAAAATGATGGCTTGTAGAGAAGCCGAAACTCAAATAATGGTCACGGCGGCGGAGAAGTCGTTGTCGCCGCATAAGTACGGAAAGAAAAACATTCCCTTTTGTCGTTTAGCAAAACGCTTCGTATAGAAAAGATTCCTTTTGAATAAACATAAAAGTGAAACGGGTTTATACACCGTATAAAAGAAAGTTGTGTATAAAACCAAATATGCCTCAATGAAAGGAGATTGAGACCAAGTTTTTAAAAAGATCAATTTTAAAATAAAATAGATCTATTATGTGTATTCACTATAGGTACACATAAAGAAAGTAAAAATACAAAATAGGACATAATAATATCATGACATAATTTGAAAGTAGGAGTTTAACCCAAAGAATGGAAGTTGGGATAAGAAATTCCCTTACCTCGTGCCTGACTTGACTCAACCATTCTTTAACCTCCTGAATAATAAACTAGAGTTAATATATACCTTATTAAGAACCATTTTTAATTTCATTATCCTTTTTATATCACTTATTACAATGTTATGAACATTATGTAATTATTTAAGTTAATAACGGTCGTTTTGTCGATTTTTGGTACTTGAGTCAACAATAAACTTCTTATAATTACAAGTTGTTTATGTGGTATAATATCCATTATCTCCAGAATTATATTCATGATTTAGATGTCATATATATCATATATATCCAGTATATACATTCATTCATAATATTAGGTAACATTTGGAGGTAAGAAATGAAATGCACCGTTCATGGAGACGGTAAGCCGTACGTACGCATGAACGCTACTTTCATTTCAATATCATATTTAATGGAATGAAATTATAATTATATAAATTTACAATATAATTCCACTATAATATAGCATATAATACCATTTAATCCATCCTTTATACATCCCACATATGGTATTAACAATTCAAATCACTATGAGGGGGCAGTATTCCGCACTTCCTAAAATGAAAATATCGCGTTTACCCATAATGGAAATCATAAAGTATGCCATAAATGAGAAATACAGAAGCATAAGTAAAACATAAACATATTATATATCATATATAAATATAGTGACATCTTAATGGCCACCTTTGAAGGTGTTATATGAGTGTTGAACAATCATTGTTTCGTGAGGCAGAAATTTGCCATCCACAGAAACCGTATGTTTTTTAACCATTAGATGTAGGTGTGTGTAAGTGTAGCTCGAATCCTTCTTATAAACCATCCTAGTATATTGAGGATACTTTTGTTGTTACAAAAGAAATGAATAAAAAGAGTTATGGGGTTGGAGAAGCTAAATAAAACAAAACAACATTAGAGAAGACATTACCTCAAAATCGGGTAACTCTTTTTGATTTGAGCCAAAGGATTCATTGGGAAGAGTTCTGCCCAAAGTGAGGCTTCTAGGAGTAAGAGGGGGAAGTTGGGAGAGTATTTGAGGAGAGTTTGGCCGAGCCAAATGGCTTGAAGGTGTGAATAAGGTGGGAGTGGTGGGGGCCTTTTATAAGTGGAGAGGAGGGGCACTTTTGGAAAGTAATGAACTGTTATTCTATTATACAATTCTTTTCGGATTCTAAAGGTCCCACACTTGTATAATTTGAGGCTAAGGTGATAAGGGTTTGAAATCTCCTCATCCAATAGGCTTTGGACTAGTGTATGCCTTGTATTTTACATTATTTTCTCATTTTATTTAAAACGTTAAATAATGGGGTCATCACTGCATCATAATGATGTCATAAATAATTTAATTTAATTAATGTATAAAAATTATAAAAAAAATTATATGATGTATTAAATCATTTTAGCTTTCTAATGAATATTTATAGACAAAATTTGGACTTGTGTAACCCCACTTAAAAACTGTTTTAGTAAAACAACTCATGTGTGTGTCAATTTAATTTTAACATTAAATAAATATATATTAATGTCATTTTCCTACCAAAGTGGCTCCATGGGGTCCCCAAGTTTACCCATGGGTTGTCTTGGTCGGCCATGACTCATCCAATAGGAGTAGGACAAGTTTCAAGCTCATCTCATATTATTAAAACATTATTTTTACCTTTAACTACACTAATTACCTCTAATGGTGATTAAGAACTTAAAAGTTACTATTCACCAAAAAATTATTTTAATCTCATTGAACCACATTTTACTTATTAATGACAACCATGTATGTCGGATTTTTGAAAATCAAATCACAGAAGTGGTAATATTTCATTTTAACGAAAAATCAGTTTTTAACAACCACTTAGTGGTTTCACTATTCATCAAAAATTGAAGTTTTTCAGAATAAGGACAAAATTTCACCCTAAGCTATAATTGATATTCCAAATTCAAAAATGATGTCTATTTTACAAAATTCCAAACATATAAGTTGCATTAATTAATTTTATAATTAATTCCCGCTGTTACAACAAATAGCATGTTTTTAAGAAACAATTTATATCAAAAGATTGGCAATTGTTTATGTCCAATTTCAATGTTAAATTAATTATAATGACCACCATTGGATAAAATGGTAAAAATATATTCTAATTATACTTTAAAACCACTAAAGAGTATAATTTATCACTATAAATTATTTTTATTAAAAAATTTGTTTTTAAGTATTTTTCACTGTTCATAAAAAATTAGAAGTTCTCAGAAAAATACCAAAAATTCAACATAGGTTAATTTCGATATTCCGAATCCAAAAATGAAGTCCATTTTGATAAATAAAATTTATAAAATTTCAAAAAGTAGGTATTACTATTCACAACGGCTAGTTTAATTAGTTGTGGTGTGTGTTAGAGCTCGAGGTTGCATACAACACACGCTATTGCATTATTCGAAGGGAAACGTACCGTGGAAGCTTGGGGTGTTACATCTGACAATTGGGCCTTTTAGGATGGATTACAGGTTCCTTTAGACTGTTTTATGGGGGATCATGGGTTAATCCCTAGGATCTAGTATTTTTATTGAGGCATATTTAATGAGATATGCTTAGAGACACCCTAGTACTATCTGAACAAAGTATGGTCGATTGAGGCCATATACGAAAGAGTTGATCATGATTTTATTTAAATTTATTTTTTATTATTTTTATTTCATCTACTATTTAGCTAGGCTATGAATAGTTCATGGCTAAAAAAGTATGAAAATGGATATAGGTTCAAAATTGGGGGGTCCTACTAAGACTCATTTCCCACCCCCTGTATATGATCCTTGTTGTCCATACATGCCTTATGTCTACTTCTATGTTGAACACAAATTCGTGATGAATATGGTAGAGAACAGTGATTGAATGATTGATTGTAGTCGCTTGTGTTGAGTCTTATATTTGAGATGGATCAAATTTATGGGGTGTTGGAGACCATTTATGTGTCATGGATCAGAGTTGGTAGTGGATATTGATATATTTATTTTTAATATATTTTATTTTTGTATATGGGATCGGGACAGTGGGAGATCAATTGTTATTTGTGACTAGGATTGTTAAGGACTATATGAAACATATCACCTTATTACAACATGTTTCCATTCCTATTCGTTAGTTTTTTATAAGTACGATGATGTATTTAATGATTATTAATTTTAATATTATTATGGAATATGATATGTATTATATACACTCTACAGTACCACTTTACACCCCCCCACTTCTATTCAACAACCTATGGAGTAAGAGGAGGCATGATTTGAGATCTTGTGTAAAATCTGGCTGGGGATCCAATCAAGTGGCCACTAGATGATGACATCAATATTATTCATTATTTAATTATTTCAATTTTTATTAATAATAAGTGGTAGGGTTTCATTGGTATATTGGAATTAATCAGATATTATGATGGATATCAAGCTAGTTCTTGATGAACATAGGTCCGAGTAGGAAGTACAGGTTACCGTGGATGAGTTTATTATTCTTGATTAGTGATATTACCATTGATATGGTTTTCACCTCATTTTATGCTCATGTGGAATGATATTTAATATTTATATTGTATTTATGGATCTAATCCCATTGGAAAGAGACCAATTATATATTTGATTCTTCTCCTATAGAGGCAAAAGAATTATCATTCATCGTCATTATGTATGTGTAGTCAGTAAGACATGTGTGCCTATCTAGGTGATTTTATCACTAATGAGATGCTCATGTTGTTTTATGGGAAAAAATATCTCATATGGCGTTTCCCAGATAAGTTCTTGGTGGTATTCTACTTAGTTGGGCCGACATGTACATGCTTTTTCGTTTCATGGAAGGTCATATGGATCTATATGGAGATGCTTGTGTTGACAACAAGAAAGTCCCATGATGTATATGATGTTACATGCCCATAGTAGGTCAGTTAATCACATAGTACCATGGTGGGAAACTCACAGTGGGTTTCTATTTCTAGTGTTTGGTTATTTAATGTGTCAATAAAAACCTATATAGAATATTCCCATATATCTTAGAAGGTACTTTTACTTAACTGGGCCATTGGTTGTGTTCCCCTTGATACAGATTGTCTAGGATGGTGTCGTTGGTTATTCAATGAGTTGACCAATGAGTATTTATTCACTAGGCAGTAGTCTATTAGTTATATCCTTGATAATAATTAGTTCTCGCGTTGTTAGTTCAGCCTAATACATCATTTTAGATATGGTTCCCTCGAGAGGGTGTTTAGCATTTTGGATGTCATGGTTCATTGTTACAAGAGAGGGGATGACATCCTTTGATCTATCAACATCCCTGATACGAATATTTTGGTATAGGTGGGAGACCGATATACATGTAGATGTGACTCGATTTTTAGAGAGTTGGAGCATTTGTGATGATCAAGGAAATCCTATGAGAGGTGATGGCTCATGTGTGCATAATATTTCGAGGCAGGTGATGTGGATCAAATTTGACATTGTTTTCCACATCATTTAAATAAGTTTTTAAGAATTAAATTATTATTATTTCACTTTTTACTAAAATATTCACTCTTGTATTTTTATAATAAATTTATAAATTTATCCACATTGATATCAAATTGCTTATTTTTAGTATATAATATAAATATTTTAGTTTTAATAGTCTAATAGTTTACTTAATTAGTTGCGTTGTTTTCAATATGCTTGAATTTTTAATAATATGACCTTTTTTTATTTTATCCTTTAATAATTTTTTTATCATTTAGTTGCATTGTCACCGGTCTACTTTCTTGTCACTACCACTAATCCCCTACATCCCTTACACAGTCACACAAAAACAAGGTACTATGCGAAATTCCTATCAGCTGGAACCGATGAAGATAAGGAGATCGATTCATGTCGCGTCTGTAGAGGATCTAGTCTCTGCCGCCAGCAGGGAACCGCCGTTGCCAATGTGATGGATGGTTGCATTCTGAGGCTTCATCTCGAAGCCTCCTGATGAAGTGACGCCCCATAACCTCTGTTGCGCAGTGAAAGAGGTTTGGGGTGGGGAGTGATTAAAATATTTTCAAAACTAAAATAGATAATACAAAATTTTAAGTAAAATTAAATTAATTAATTAAATTTAATTAATTGAAATAATTATATAAATTTTATCAGAACAATTAAATTAAACTTATCTAAAATAAACATTAATAAAAATATTTAATAAAATAACATAACATCATTAAAATTAAATAATATATTATATTATATTAAACTTTTTAAAACAAAAATGATAATGTTGATTTATAGAAGTAATTATTAATTTTAAGTAACTTAATCAACTAAATGATACTTAAATATTTAATTAATTAATATTACATAACTTTTCAAATAAAATAATAATTATAATATTATAATTTATAATTAAAATTAATTCATTAATTCAATAATATTAATAATAATTTTAATAAAATAACATAATAAATAATATTAAATTAAAAACATATTAATTTTACTAAAGTATTTAATAAAAAATTAATAAGGTTAATATGTAATATTAAATTAATCTTTCATCATGTTTTAACTGTGTTGTTTTGTTCTATCCTGTATACATTCATATTGGGGACATAAATCCATCTTCATGCATTCAACTAACTTGCGCAGACTTAGTTGCATGGGATAAACCAAAATAACGTGTCATTTAGTGAAAACGTGGAGGTGTGTGGTGCAGAATTTATGTACAAGGTTAAGTCAGTGGAGAATGTCAATGACATGTTGAAGATGACAGTTTGATTAAAATAGAGGAGCAGTATATGGACTTGGTAGGTCGCTCATTTGACAGTCACACCATACTTGATCAGAGAGGGGACACTCTAGGAGACACACAAAATAGGGGAACAATGTCCGGAGACCCAAGGAGGAGCAAAAAAAAGCAGCATAAATAGAGACCTAGAGGGGGAATTCTTCCCCTTTCCATTATCTTTCGATTTTTTAATAATTCAAATTCATTATCTATGTTTTCTGAAATGAATTTTGTGTATTTGTTAGTGCTGGGGGGAACTTTTAGGTGCTAGTTCATACTTCTCTACTTCATTGAATAGTTTTTTCTCTATGATCTGTAATTCATTTGTGATTTTTTTTGAAAATTAATTTTTATTTAATTCACACCTATGTTTCTCAATTTCCAAATTCCATGATCTCTCAGTGAGAACGATCATGGATTTATTTAAAGGAAATTTTATTCCAGAACTTTTGGAAATGGTTAGAGAGATTAATTCCAACATCCTAATTTTCAAACTCCTTTATAGTATCGTGCTTTGGGTTGTGGCAAGCTTCCAGAATCATAGTCTATTTTATTATTCTCTTGGCCTGGGAGAGGGTTACCAAATTTTTCGAGGCCATGAACACAATGATAAGTTGAAATAAATTTGTTATATAAACAATTAGTGTTAGTCTTCCCCCGAGAACTTGTCTACATCTACTTCCTTTTTATCTCCCTTCACTATTTAAATACCAATTCATATTTTCAATTTTTTTTTCATTGTTTAAATATAGTCTTATCATACTATCTTCACATAATAATAGAAAATATAAAAATATAAAAAAAATTAAAAAATAAAAATGATTTTCCCCCACACAACTCATAATAGGGATGTATTTTTTTATAAACCCTTAGAATATAACTTTCCTTTCATTGGGATTGACACTTCGATGCTTTACTAGTGTAGGTCAAAAAATATAATTATGAGGGTCATGGTGACCTCTAGCCAAATCAACAGGAAGAACATTCACAAGAAATATTTATTGATCAATGCACGAAACGTGTACTCAAGTTTATTTTATATTCATAGTAATGACATTGGCATATTTTGTGTGATAAGAACTTCATGATCTATTGCATCAGAATCTGTGGTATGGTGTGTTATTTCATATCATGGTGATATTAGGAGGGAGGATTGTTCGGGTGCCGAACCTTGTTAATTGTATGTGTTTTAGTATAGGGGTTAGAGCATGGATAAATTCTTGTGACATATAATTGAATTATATGGCGACTAAGAATGTTCATTGTTTTGGAATAGGAGTTATGCCTGATTTTGAAGAGGATGGTTGATAGTGCACGAGCTTATTAGAACAAACATTTATGAATAACATGGTTGGTGGTTTCACAAGTGTTATCCTAATTTCAATGTTTTTGACTCATATAAGTGTGAAATACTATAATAGGTTCTTAGGTACATACTCTAAATTTAGGAGGAGACCAGAAGTTGGAATGGATGGTTTCAAAAATCCTTTTTCTATAAAGTCATGTGCATAAAAGTTATGTGTAGTTCTAGTTGGACTATGTTTGGTTTGGTTATGTTGCTCAGGTTTGGGGGAAACCTAAGCAGTGCTTCCATAGTAGAATATTTGAGGTAGGTTCACCAAGAATGGTGTGACAAAATCCTTATGGTAGGGAGTGCACTATAGAATGTTGGGGGATGTGATCTTAATTTTATATTTTAGTGTTGGAGTTCCCATTCCTGGTGACCTGAGTGTGTGTTGTAATGGTTTTGACTTTAGCACAATGGTGTGAGTGGTTTGTCCATTTCTAGTCATTGTGTTCAGTGATAGATGGATCATGGGCCATGGATTTTGGATTTTAGTTACAATATATTCATAAAGATACTCTCATGTTGGGGGATATAAGATCAGTCATGTTTAATTGTCTCTCATGTTTATTATATTCTTATTATGGGGAGAACCATGAACTATGTAATAAATACATGGCGATGATGTGACATCTCAGGATATGTAGGTGCAGTCAGGCACTATCTTGGCAATTTTTTTATTGTGGAAAGTAATTTCTTGACCTTTGGTGGGTGGTACACCTAATGTCTGTGATCATGTAAAGGAAGCATGGTTTTCATTTCTTATTAGAATATAATAACTTGATGATTAAATGATGATTAAGGTGGGTTAATATTTTTGGTTTGGATGATCTTCAAATCTTATCGGAGAATAGAAGTGTTATGGTGGGGAGTTTATTGAACCCCATATTTTTTAGGTTGTAAAAATGAGTATAAACTCATTTT
This sequence comes from Viscum album, assembly GCA_963277665.1. NCBI lineage: Eukaryota > Viridiplantae > Streptophyta > Magnoliopsida > Santalales > Viscaceae > Viscum > Viscum album. The sequence goes on along the minus strand of OY728153.1, from coordinate 1,664,422,586 downwards.
TTTTGGTTCGGAGGCTCATGAAGGGTAAAATAGTAATTTTAAAGAAAAAATATCATCACAAATAATTTTTTGGACTTTTTTGTTGGTCTTGGAATATGGTTTTACCCTATTACAAGAGTTTAGTAAAATTCCGAGCCATTTGAATTTCGGTGGTATATTTAATATGTATTTAATTAAATATTAATTTATTCACATAGATTTGAATGAAATTATATTTTGAATGGAGAATCATATTATGATTCTAACACACTAGTTCAGTCCATAATGTGGTTGGTTTCTCATAGGTAAGGCATAAATTCCTGTTGCGCGTCGAGGTTGGGCCCGGTGACCTTTTTCGTTTTCTTTTCATTTCTTCTTTCCCTTCATTAATTTTATTTTCCCTTTTCATACATTTTACCCTTGTAGCATTACTTTATATTTATAAGGAAGTATGTAGGTGCTTCCACGGTGCTCAGAAGGTGCTGAATCACCATGTCATGGCTATGGAGGGGGAATCAGACTGTAGTATCATTGGTTACTTCTTGAGGTAGGCATTTTATGATTTAAGCAATAGATCACCATAGTTTTTTTAAAAATTTAAATACTTATTATAGTTTTTGGGGACACCATGGTAGTTTATCTATGATAATTTTGGGGGAAATGATGGTTTCGGGATGATTGAAAGGGTTTACATTTAGTGAATCATGACCAGATGGTGTGTGGTTTCATGAACACGCATTGTTTGTTGTTTATTTTTAGGGAATATGTAGTTTGGTGATTACAGACCGTGTAATATGAGTACATGTTGAGTATAATGAAATTTTCATGTGGTTTTATACTTGGGAAGACACCCCTGGTAAGGGGGACATGGTCATGTGGTAGTACACGACCATACCAAAGGTGTGTAATGGCCATGTAGTTGCACACATCTAGACCGCATGTGTTCCCTAGGCATTTAGTAGTAAACAACGAGACCAAAGGTGTAACCAGGATGAGTATAAGTAAATGGATAGGGTTGATATTTTGTAGTACATGTAGTGCACTCATGGTACAGGTCGTGTACTACCCCATATTTCCCATTTAAGGGGTTCGAACAATTGTTTCACCCCAAAGCATGAATTCGGCGTAAGATGAGGAAATTTTTATCATTTTTTATATAGAACATTATGGTGTAACCTTGGGGTATTTTGAGGACAACTAATATATTATTATGGGAAATCATGACGTAATGGAGAGGTTTTACTCCAGTAATTGAATCCATCATTCTCCCGAGAGTGATACTAGGATGAAGCCCAGATGGGGGTCATGATAATGGTTAGAGATCCTCATATGGGTTCACTAAAGTCCTCAAGCAGTGTTATCTTGGGACTATCGATTTTATGATATGTAAATTGAATATATTAAACATTGAAAAGATAAATGTATGGTTTTATAATTGATAAACCAAACATAAAATAGGTGAATGAATATGTTTACATCAATAAAAATAATCAGTGTCTTGTGGTCACAATTTCATTCAATATTAAAGGGGTTTATGTGGATGCGAATTTTACTATGGTGGAAATGATGAAATAAATAAGTATTTGGTATCAATATTTGATTAATGTGAGTTTAAAATATATTATATACATTTTTTTAATCGACTGAAGTGTCATGTAATATTTTTAGATATTTTAGTGATATGATCATATACAATTTTAAATTCATACTATTAGAATTAAGAAAAGTATATTTTGGAGGTAATTATATCTTTAATGATTTAAAATATATCTGTAAATTAATACTTTAAATAGTGATAGGTAAACCACTCCCTAGTTTTATTTAGGAGAGAAATTGTCTTGTAAATTGGACCATTAGGTATGGGATTATTCATTATCCTACATTGTATTTTTTTGGTCAAATTATGTTATTGTGCGGACCCATTTATAACTAAAAATGAAATGGTTGAAATAAAAATGTTTTTGTTTTAAAAAAACATAGTATAGCTTATGGTGATATTTTAGTTTTTATTAAATAATTATATATCATGTGGAAGTTAAACCGTGACATGATTTTTTTGGCTCATAATGTTTTCTTAGAGGATATCTAATATGGTTAGAAAAGGAAAATGGAAGGAAAATACAAGATAAAAAGTTAGCGTTGATGATCTGAATATTTAAGAAACCAGGATATGATTTTTGTAAACCATGATATATTTAATTGAATATAATGTTTCCTATAAGTTATTTGAAATGGAAAACTGAAGTAAAATTCATTTATATTTTGGCACAGTTCTTGGATTTTGAGAAACCATGACATTGTTTTAGCGACAACATAATGATTTTGTAGAATCAAATTTTCTTACAAGGGTAACAAGATTTTTCCATATAGTCTTCTTGATGAGATGTAATGTTCAAGATGAATATAATGTATTTTAATTTCAATATCTAAATGTTATTTCATTATCATTAGCTCTATATAGTGATTTCTTCTTCAACACTATACAAATTAAAAATTCATGCATTATGTTTTGATACTTGATGAAATATGTACATGTATTGTATCTGATTGATAGAACCCATTACGGTTTAATTATTTTGTTAATTGAATTTGTTCTATATCTTGAATTTTGAAGATATTTCAAAATTTTGGTGATTTTGGAGGGATAATATATCCATTCATGGTATCGATTATTTGATAAAATAATGGTATGGTACCTATTTTATTATGTTTGTGTTTAATATAATATTTCTATATGAATTGTGAATTTTAATTAGATTTATAATAATATATAATAATTAAATTTAATTAGAATGAAATTCATTATTATGGAGATACAATTAGATGAATTAGTTTTTCATAATCAAGATAATTTATAGGGAAAATTTGTGTGATTGTGTTTTAATATTTGTTGATTATTGAGTATATTTATAAATTAAATGTTATAACTTAAATAAAGGTGTTATAAAAATTAATTAAATTATTATTGAGGATTAATTTCTAGAAATTAATGATTCATTAAATTATATTATTGGGGATTATTTTTTTGGAGTTATGATTTGTTATTTGTTTTGAATGAATTAAATGAGAAAATAACTTTCATTCTATAGAATCATGTTTAATGAAAAAATTATCTTTGGAATATATTTTTTTAAAATTTAAATTAATGGGATTGAGATTAAAATATAATTTTTTGAGTTCTGATATAAATTAAAAGGTATTCTTATTATAATTATTATTAAATAATAATTTATATTTTTCATATATGAAGTGTTTGTTTTATTTTGATGAATCATTTGATGAAATATTAGCTAACATAGAGGGAAGCCATGGGTTACTTTTCAATTTAATGTTTTTTCTTCGTTTCATCAAGGATATTACATTTTCCTTGGGATTAACATGAAAAATATAGATACCCTGTGTCTTTTAATGATAAAATGTTTTGTAGAAGTATGGAAATAAAATTATTGGGCCATGTGTTTGGATATGGAATTCAATAAAATAAATTCTAAATATTTACTTATATTGGTCAAAATAGGTATATTTAATATTATAGTGGATTTGTTAAAACCTGATTTTTTTTATAATATCTATTTTTTATATAATGTAAAACCATTTAATTTCATTATTCCACTTATATATTAATATGGTATACACTAGATCATGTTTGGGATCACAATGGGTTCTACCAAGATGATTTCTTACACAATGACTTTACACAACCCTTGTGAATATAGATTTCAAAAACAATGATGTAGGTAAGGGGAACTTTATATATTGGTTTTTATGTAAGGATAAATTAGTGATATGAATTTATTATTATTTTTATGTCTTTTTTAGGGCCTATTTTTTATTACTTCTATGTCATTTCATCAATTTTTCATATTCCATTTATACTTTGGAGGTAAATGTACTTTTTTTAATGTAAGGTATCATTTTTAATTATTTTAATTCAAATATGGAGTTATTTATAAACTCTGTTGAATATTTATATTGATTATGGGGTACAGTTTTGGGGTAATTCTCCCATTTTACTCGTGGGGGTGGGAGAGACATCGTGTTCTAGTCTTCCATGATGCATGTGTGGGTGGGTTTTCATTGTATTTTACATTAACTGGATGGTTGAAATTATTTATTTGACTTCATTGTTTTTTATTTAATGTATGGTGATTTATTTGTCATTATATCACACCCCAAGTGATAAACATATACCTTCATCACTAGTCACCAACTAATGGTGATCAAGAACAGAACATGATGCCATATAATATTTTACTGCAGTAGCATAGTCATGTTACGATATGAAATTACAAAATGGTAGTATAGTAGTTTTTAATTTTTTATTTTTTTCAAACAATAGATTGGATATAGATATCATTACTTTTTATAAATGGGTTTTCATGTGCATAACTAATAGAACCATAAGGGGAATAAAAAGTACCAAGTAAGTTTAATATTTAATTTTATTGATTTCAAATATGATTTATGGGTATTAAATTTATTTAGAATTAATGTGAATTTTTGGCAGTTCCTTCATCATTTTGGAACATGCCTAGATGTCATCAGTGTATGTACATGTGATGTGATTGATTTATGAAATGATTTAAGAAATTTAATTTTATGATTTTAATAAATTATTAATAAATTAATTAATGTTTTCAGAAATAGGTTATTGATAATGAATTAGTTAATTGACATAAATGAGATGAATTTCTGGATGTGAAATGATTGATATGATTTGATTAATTACTCTGTATACATGTGATGTAAATGATTATTTGTGTGTAAATTTTATATGATCTAACAATAATTGATTGAAAATTAGTTTTTAGACATTATATAATAATGTAACTAAAGATATGTATTGATGAGAATGATGGAAAATATGTGAATTATTAGTGATATATGTTGGTGATTATGGATGGAGAAGATGAGCATGATACTCATATGATATAAAGAGAAAATATAATTAGTTTAAATACTATGTTATGATTTCATTCTTGTGCCTCAAGGATTATATTGGGGATATTCATTGGATGTGGATTTATTTACTAACATAATTTAGGATCTCCAATCCAAATATCCTTTTATCATTAAATTAGATTCAATACTATGAGGTGTAGATGAATGGTCAATGGGTATGAGTCCTAATATTTTGATGATTGATGCCCCTAAAAGATATAAGGTTAATATTATTTCCTAATAATTGAGTACATAATAAAAAATTGGGTAAAAATACGTGTTCAAGTGAAGAAGAATGAGGGGAATACATGAGATTCATTATTTATTCTGTTATTAAAGTAATTATATTATAAATCATGAATCTATGTTTTAGGATTTAATTAATTTTCCCTGAATTTGGGATGTGATATGTCTATTAAAGATCATCAATTTGAGTATCTTTAGAAACCAACTCATTTATTATGGGTTGAACACTTTTGTTTTTGTACAACTATAGAGGTAGTTCAAAAAAAAGATTTAGATAAAAATGATTTGGGGAAATAAATAAGGATTATAGTGGGATGTAGTGTATCAATATTCTATTAATAAGTGGAAGATGGATTATTATTGCTGATGTAGTTACAAATTTATGGTGTTATGGGAAAACACTTTCATATTATTATTCTAAATGCATGGTTCCTTTAATGTGTTATCAGTGTGGCCGGAAAGGTCATAAATAAGATATATATATTGTAAAGGAAGTTAAATTTCAATATTATTTAATGGTGGATAACCATTAATGTTTTTTATAAGGGAATTCAAAATGGTATAGACTTGAAATCTTCTACATATCATGTATCTCAAACATGGGTTACTGATCCTTAGAAAAGTTATAGAAAAATACCATATTTGAGATCTCGTCAAAGTGGTAGAAAATATTCTCAAAGACTATCTCAATGGGGATATCAGTCTCAGATGAGTATTGTAATTTAGGGACACAACTATTGGAACAGTAGTGGTCAGGTGTTTTCCATGGAGTATAAAATGTATGATCTCACTGGGGGAACATCGAGTGATATTGGTACAATACAAGTTAATTCTACATTTTCCCATATATTATTTTATAATTTTTTATAAAAATCTTTTATCTACACCTGTAATGAATATAATATTGGGATAATACATTGGTTTATTATATCAATTATTCGATAGAGAATCTATAATTTTGGAGAAAAAATGATCCCATCAAGAGATTCCCATCATGTTTTATTATTATCAGTAGATATAAAAATATTAGGTAACTATATATTGTATATATAAATAATAATGATGTGGGTTGACTAGTTGACTTATTTCTAAGATCTCATTTTCATTTATTGAAGGTGAGACAACTTCATTCCTTTTACTAATGAGTTATATGTCTTTTTAGGAGAGCTGAATTGTTATACATAATTTGTTATCTTGGATTTCAGAGAGTTTAAGGATATCACATATCATATTATGTAATCAGTATTTATATAACCTGAAGTTAAGAATAATTTTATTTTCTATTCTATGGTGAATCATTCATAAAATCTTGCTTCTTATTATTTTATTGGATTTCCTCCAATGTTTGAGGTGGGATTTTTAATAAAATTAGTGGAAGAAAAAAATCCAATTTATATTCCTTGTTATCACACTAATTTAATTGAGTTATAAGAATTGATCATTCATATATAATACCTTGAATCCAATGGATTTATCAAGGATAATGTGTATCCTTAGGGAGATACATTTCTTTCTATGAAATTTGATGGAATATTATGGATATATGTTTATTGGTGAAGGATTCAATAAGAAAACATCATGATTTGATATTTATTTCCTCAAATTAATGATATTTTTTATCAAAGAATAGAGGTTTGATTATTTTCTATGATCAAAAATTAGTTGGGATATCATCAACATAGGGTAAGATATAATGATATACTAAAGATAGGTCTTTTAAAAAAGATATGATCGTTTCATTTTTTTAGAATTTTTTTTTGTAAAAAAAATAATCCATTTATTTTCATGGGATTTATGTATCATGTTTTTAGAACTTATCTAGAGTTATTTTAGATCTTTTTCATTGATGATATATTGATATACTCATAATATTATGTCGATCAAGGATTAAAATTTTCTATAATATTGTAAACTCTATGATCTCACACACCTCAATATTTGATGTCAATATATAATTTCTAGATTTGAGAGGTTAAATTCCATATGAATGTTGTTTTATAACATGGTATATATATGTATCCTCAAAAGTGTGTGATTAATATATATTAGGAAATAACTAAGAATTTCCATGATATTTGATTTTTCTTTGGTCTTTCTAGTTATTACAACTAATTTATTGAAGACTGGTCTGATCAAACTACACCAATGATAATATTAATAAGGAAGGGACTAATTTTTTAGTTGTACAAAAAATTTATTGTTTTATTTAAGATATGAGGAAAATGTTGACCCATACAACCATTTGTATCTTACCCAAACTCGGTAAACCTGTCTTTTTTTACTATGATACTTATAGTAGTGGCTTTGGGTTGTGTTTTAATGCATGATAGGTTGAGTTATAGTGTATAGTTCACAACAACTCAAACTATACAATAATAATTATCCAACCCATTATATTAACCCAGTAGTTGTGGTCTATGCTCTTTTTAATTGGAAGCATTATTGGTTTTCTGAAACATTTTTTATATTACCTGATCATAAAATATTTCATTAAATATTTTCTTTAAGAAATTTAAATTTTTGATAAAATAATATGGATGGTATATTTATTTTCATTTGATAATGAGATGATATATATATATATATATATATATATATATATTCATGGTAAAAATGAATAAAATTGTCAATGCTTTAAATATGAATCCATAGGTTGATGTTGTTTGAGAATCGTAAGGTTAATGATAGATTATATATGTTTTATCATTGTACCATCATGATTCATGTAAGGATATTTATTATTTTCTGTGAGCATAAATTATTATTACACGATCCTTGGTAGATGAAGTAAAAAAGGTCAAAGATCATATTTATAATGCCTTATTTTTTCTAAAATAATATATTTTATTGAGTTGATACATGTATACATGGTGTATTCATTAAATTGATTATTTTTTTGAGAAATTTTAGTTATAATAATTTTAAAACAATATGTGTTGAGTGATTTTTACATATATTGATGGATAGTCAACATGGTTTGATAAAATAGTTCCCTGGTCTTAGATGAAACTTTTTCTAACTACGAATAAAACAATATATTGATGTATTTATCATGAAATGCATTACCTATAAAAAGGTAAAATCATAATATTACAGTCTAGTCAGTATAATCATATAATTTTATATATTTAAATATATATGGGATTATTTTACAAAGGATTTTGTTATCTATATTCCAATATCATTGAAGATAAGGGATGCAGTTTTTTAACCATTGATCAGAAGAAAAAACTTATTCTTTTTATACAAATAGACATACTCAAAAAAATTTATGATTTAGGTAAGATTAATCATTATGGTATTTTGATACTTCATGGGGTACCTAATTATATGGTTCTTTATTAGGATTTTAGATTTATATCTTAATTTTGGAAGATTGTGAAACAGGATTTGTGAAATCAAGTGAAACTACATACTGCTTATCTCCACCAAATAAATGAATAGTCTGATAAAAATATCTAGACTCATAAGGATATGATTCATGTATATATCCTGGAATTTTTTTATCAATTGGTAATAACATTTTTCTTTGGGGGATTTTGTGTATAATTACAGTCACCAAGATTCTTTTAAAATGGAATTGTTTAAATAATTATATGAGATTTGGTCACATTGTGTTGGATATAGTCTAGTAAGGTATCATTTTTAGGCCTAAAATATAAAAATATAATTTTGAATAATTTTAGTTTAATAGAATGAAATTGGTTATGTATTAGAGTAAACAAAATCCTTATATTGATAAAAAATTTAAACTCTTGAGTTCGATATTTGAAATTTTGTCTTTCCCCGTGTTTCACCTTGGTTGGGACATAAAGGTTTTTTAGGTATGTAAAATTAGATCCTCATTTAATGGGATCATTTTAGATCATCTAGAAAATTAGTGAGTTCTCATATCACATGGATTTTAATATGATATATAGTGAAATTAATGATTTATTTTTCATCTCAATTTATAAAATATTAACTTGATCCATCTCATCTAATTAATTTTAATGATGTGTAATTAGAGAATTACACTTCAATTTTTGATAATCTAGTTCAAAATATTGATATAAGTGAGAATCATATATAGGGATAGAATGTACCCATTTTATCCATATTATGGTGGCATAGTCATATCCAAGAAGATACATGATATTAGAAAATAGATATAACACATCATCCATGATCTTGTTCACTTCCACATTGACTAAACTAGGTGCCACAAACCTCAAGTATACCTCACTATATATAAAAAGAAAAAACATATAATAAAGGATAAATATGAAATGGTGGAGAGGATATACCCTTAGTCATAGATAACCTCAAATTACAACAGAAGAAAAATCATGAATAAATCATCATAATAAAAAAATTTATGATATACCTAAAAGATAAATTCCTACCAAAATAATGTAATACCCATCATTAAATAATATAATTTAGTTATTATACAAGTAATGAGAGTAAAACAAGTCACCACAATATCCCATATTACATATCATGTAAAAAATATCCAAAAAAGTATAAAAAACATGATATGTCCACCAAACAATATTTTGTCTAGACCCAGTCCCATATCTCGAGTTGAACCAGTATTAAATAGCTATATTATTTATAATCATATGGACCTTTACATTTCATGTGACATGAAATAAAAAGTCTTCCCTATTGCTTGGGAAGTTGAGTATGGTGTTAGTAACAATCAGTAGGCCACCACCAATAATATTTCTAACTAGTCCAACAAATATAGGTGCATACTCAATATGGAATTACAATGAAGAAAAAAAATGAAAAACCTATCCCATCACTGAGTTCTCCCACTAAATAAACTTGACATACCTACTTCAACTAGTAAAAAAATCGGATGATATACCCATAGTTTGAACACACCACAAGGATGAACAATGTATCACTCCTCATATCATAAACATAGTAAATGATTTATTACCATCATGTATATTTGGTGAATGATGATTCATTATCATTATCTAACCAATTGAATGATCCGTCATCAATATAATACCAAGGTAGAAATAAGAAACTCCTAGTCAATAAGGCATCCCCATCCAAATATGGATGATATATCATTTCTACTCATCCTATGATATAAACTATATAACTAAAACACATCATGGCTGGATGAGGCAACACCAATACCATACCCTTAGGTAAATGACATACCACAAAATAAAGTCAACAGAAGGACAACTCACCATAGATACTATGCTTATAGATGCACAATTTACCAGTGGTGTCACATCTTAGGTAATCGTTTTATCATCCACATCAATTTTAAGGTGGATGTTACACCGTTGTTATAGGTATCCATGTAGATGAGGCACCACTAAGACTATGTCCATTGGAAGATGACCCAACACTAACTTGAATCCTTATGTAGATTAGTTACCACTGACATAACATTTAAAATTTTATGAGGTTCCACCAATTAATCACCCTCATAGTGAACAATAGAGCATCAACACACTTTTGGTGGGAATGATACCATAAACATATCAAGGGTAGATGATTCACCACCACTAATCATCATTATGTGTATGAGGTGCCAAATGGGTTTTTTATAAACATAATATAATCATAAATAGTTGATGAAAACTCAAAACATAGGATATCTATCTTTATGAATAATATTCCGTAAATAATACTGTAAAAAATTACTTGTTACTATATGTTTATAATATACGTCATCTTCTTTTATAGGGACTATTTGAAAAAGATTGTGGGGGGTAGGGAAAAAATAACCCTACCTCTGAGGGAGTGCACCAGAAACATGGATCACTGTCTGTATCATGAGGATAAAAAATACCTAAGTGGAGTTAACACATTAAATTTTTAAATAATAAAAAATAGTATAGGGGAAAGAGGGATTGCAATATCTACCACACCCAATAAAAGAATATCTTTTCCTATTTTATTATTGATTCTACATGGATTATCACATCATATGTGTTGTGTTTCATATGGTTAGGGATATTTCATTGGATGTATTCAATTAATTTAATGAATTTTTTTTATTAACACATAATAAACTATAACTAGTAAAACACATTCAGGATAAAAAATAATAAATAAATATACATATTTATCAAATGTTTATTTCTTTTTTTTATATGCATCACATGTATAATAAATATTTATCATATATATATATATATTTACATTTTACACATCGCATGCATTAAATAATACATGTACCATATTCATATATTAAATTTACACCAATATATATATATATAATATCATATTGTATATATAAGTTTGTGTGTGTGTGTTTCTCTTTCAATGATCATGCATGTGTACATGTATCTCATGCATGTACAATTGAGTGTACATCCAACAATCTCCCATTTTCACTATAATAATGTATTTTTTTCGAAAAACACCACAACTCTTTGTGAATCTATCCAAACTCTTTTGAATATTTTTTTCATAAAACATTATTCATTTGGAATGAACTATTTTCCCATAATTTAATCATTATAAAATGGAATAATTGTGTGACACTTAGATCCTTATAATTATGGATAACATCTATGAAATTCTTATTTTAATGATGTAAGAAAAGAGAGGCTGGTAGAAAAATAACATTGTTGCCCATGCTACTAAACGGTCTAGTGTGATATCCATCAAACATACTCATTTCTCTATATGAACCTTTATACCAAAAGATTCATTATATGTATATTAAATAATGATTTTTTCTCAATTCCATCAAGTTACCACTATACATTGAACATGTCAATCTAGTATTGGCCTCTACTCATTTATAGATTCTTTGAAAATTACTAACCAAGTTGATGAATACATCACTTGTCATTCATCTATCTAATAATTACATAACATGTCACTTATCGAAGTGGTTAAACACATCATATGTGAAAAAAGTTAGCATGATCATGAATTTCATCAGTCTAATTCAATCAAGGGCCTTCAGATTTTTTTATACAAGTGGAAAAATCTAATCATTGTTTCAGTCCAATAGATGAAATGATGAACAACATAACCAACCACCCCAGATTAGCTAAGTTCATATACAAACTGGCATTAGTATAGTATTGAAGTATGAAGTTTCTCATATTAGGTATCATTATAACATAATCTAAAAAAGGATTTATATTAAGTATACACCCTTATGTATATCTGTGACTGTATGAAATTCTATGAGATATACATTAGTGTGATAATCCATGTAATAAGTCTCTAGTTATTACCTCAAGAATCAATTCTTCATATTTCGTATACAATTATTTTTAATGAATACATGATTCTCTTTATACTAACCTTATCATATCATTTCAAAACATAATACTCCATAATGATCAGTGGTTACATGTAACTCAATGTCATACATTGATGGTATATTATTATTTGAATCTTCATATAAAATAAAATTGTAGGACATGTGAATAAAAAATAAATGAAAAATTCTTTTATTATAATAACATGATACATTTAAAATCATTGCAACGAATATATCATGTATCTAATGCCCAATGATTTTACATGACCCTCATGACGATTCCATGATAATGGTTTTGTAAATAGATCTGCTACACATCATGTGTATCTACCCACGAAATATTTACATCACCCCACTCAATGATTTATAATATCAGATGGTATTTAAAAATGATGTGTTAGGTCCTTTAATGAGATAGAGGTTCCTTCGCCTGAGAAGCATCACCACATTTTTCACAATATATATCATATGATTCTTCAAAGCTTGAAACCACTCCATGTTCCTAAATGTGATTTCTAATCCAAACAACATCCTCCACATCATCAGATGTTGTGATATATTATACTTATATTTTCAAGAATGCTATGGTAGCCTGTTTGGAACTCTTAAAACTAACTTATCAACCAATTATAAAAAACAAGAATCCCAATTTGTATTTCATATAATCAATTTTATAATAGATACTAGAATATTTTTAACCCTTTACAAAAAATATCATCTACTCCTCTAAAGACAAATAACATATCCCTAATCTTTTTCAAGTACTTAAGTATTTTCTTCACAGCAATCTAGTGACTCTCACCCTAATTTTATTAGTATCATATTGTTATGTTCAATGAAATTGATATATCTGGTCAAGATAAAAAATCATACATGATGGAGGATACATCGGGAATTCTTTCCATCCTATATAACTATTTAGAAGGATGTTGATTCTTCCTAGGATTAAATCCATGCAACACTGGTAAAGAAACCTTCTTCGATTTCTCCATAATTAATCGTTTTATCACTTTACCGATATACATGTTCTAACTCATTGCAATAAAATTATTAAATATATCTCTATAGATTATCATTCTGAGTTTGTATGATTCTTTAATCATGTCATTCATTGAGAAAACATTACCTGTCCACATCTTCGAAGATTGATGTGTTCGAATTTCATTTAAAATAAGAAGTATGTCATCTACATATGGTATTAGATATTTTACTATACACACACTAAGGTTCTTGAATATAGAGGAATCAAATAAATTCTTAATTAAACCAAAATATTTAGTTGCATTATCAAACTAGATATTTCAGGTCTAAAAATAATGCTTTATATCAAAAATTGACCATTGTAATGTAAAACCCATAGAATTATCATTCGGAACATCAAAACCCTCAGGTTATAACATATAAATGTACACCTCAAAATTTATAATAAGGAATTTGATTTTGACATACATTTGATATATATCATAATTATAATGATCTTCTATGGATTTGAAAATCGGAATGGAATTTATCATCACACCAGGTGAAAAGGTCTATTGATAATAAATACCCAGAGATTTATGTAACCCTTTTCCATATGGAATTCATTATAGGTAGTAACTCTACCTTCCATTTAATTTTTATTATATAAACATTTTTTTAACCTTATGGGTGTCACCCATCATTATTCATCCACAATGTTCCAAAATTGGTTAGTATACATGGAGTCCATCTCAAATTCATTGGATTTTAACTATATCATAATCATAACTATTAATAGAATCTTAATTGGATGTAGGTTCACCTTTTTTGAATGTTAAAAAATTATCATTAACTATAATAAATTCATATCTCAGGGGAACCTCATGAATCCTACCTAACCTTTGAGGTTCTTATGTAACATCATTCGATTCTTATTCCCGAACTATTTGTGGAATCGGATCCACATTTATATCAGAAACACTTTGTATTTTTTGGTGTTAAAATTATTTAAATTTTATATTCCTCCAACTTACACCTTGAATAATATGTTAATTATCAAATAAAAGAATATTTTGGGAAAAAAACAATTTATGCCCAATATGATTATAGAAATGATATCACCTGGTTTCTTTAGGATAACCAAAAAATATATAAATTTTCAAAATTAGGGTTATTTTTATCAAAATTTGAATATTTTAAATAATCCTAAAAACCCAAAATCTTCAAATAATAAAAACTAGAAAATTTCCAATAAAATTTGTCACCTTTTTATTTATGACTAATTTGTATGGAATGTGGTTTTGTATAAATTAAGTAGTCTCCATAGAATAACCCCAAAATTATATAAGAATGTCACATAAACTCATCATCGATCGAACTGTTTATAATAAGTTAATATTAATCCTTTAATATACACCATTTCATTTTGGTGTTTTGGAAGGATTGATTTTTGAAATAATTCCACAATCTCCCAGATGAGATATTAACTCCTACATCAAGTATTCACCACCCTGATCTTGTTAGAGGACAATAATAATTTTTAATAATTTATTTTTTACCTCATTCTAAAAATATTTTAACTTTTAAATAGTTTTATACTTTTCTTTCATCATAAACACATACCCTTACTAACTGAAATCATCGTTAAAGTTAATGAAATATATAAAACCTCCATTTTCTTTTGTACTCATTGGTCCAAATATATACATATGTATAATATCCAATAGTTCACTAGAAGTCTCGCCTATTCTCCTAAAAGGAGAATTCTTAATTTTACTCAGTAGAAAATATTTACATGTTTCAAATGATTCATAATCGAATGATTCCAACCATCCATCACTTTGGAGTCTTTGAACATTTTTTATCATTTATATGTCCATGGTGACAATGCCAAAGGTTGGTGGGATTAAAATAATACCAAGACTTTTTATTTTGAATGTTGTAAACAAGAATATCAATATCCAATATATATAAACCATTCATTATATTCCCAATGCTAAAAATATAGTTCATTATTATATATATAAAATATATTTTTTTAATAATGAATGAAAATACTATCTTGTCCAAAAAAGATAAGAAAATAAAGTTCATGTTTAAGGCGAGAACATTATAATTGTTTTTAAATTCTAGGATCATTACACTTTGTAAAATAATATCATAAGGGTCAACCTATAATGCAGTAACTTTTCCTCCATTATAGAAATAAATATCGTTTTCACCCGTTACTAATTATCTATTATCTCAAGGCCTATTATTGTAAGAACAGATTTTCAAAACACATCCGATATCTAATATCTATGAGTTAGAGTTTAATAAATTTATTTATGTAGAATTTACATTTAGGCTCTAAGAATATTTCTCCTTGAGAACACTTCTCAATCCTATATTCCAATATTTTTCAGTTTTATGTGTTATTCCTATCAATGATCACCATACTATTACTGAGAAGTATGCCATAATCTACAATAAAGATATACTAGTATATGAGTATCAGCTATTATATAATTTAATTAATTCTTTTACATTAAATTACTCCTATTAAACAATGTAACCCCATGTATCAAATCCATTTAGTGATCAAATATCCATATTTCATTAAGCAGTGAGCTCACTAGGGTGTTCATCTCACCACATTGTTATTTAGGTAGGGAATCAACCCAATCAAATCAGTTCTGAATTATTTATAGTTAAGCATATAACCATTTATCCAAACCTATCATATGGATTCAATCAACTCATTTTCTCTACTATCATAAACATTGGGCCTTCCCAGCTAGTGTAACCCAAAGAAAATACCAAAAAATAGATAACTAATGACTATGCAAGGGAATCCTTCTATGGAACAAAACTACCCTATAATTAAATATAGAGTCATTTATTCTTTTCATTCCTTATGAAAGATAATATAGGGTCACCAATCTATAGAATGAAACTAAATAGTTTAATGATTGAGTACTTGATAGGTTTTTCTATGGAAGAAATAGTACACTTAGTATTTAAAGGGTTTTATAATAATAAATTTATTATAAATCATATGCACATTAAATTCATAACTATTATATCAAATTTATTCATTATCATTTCATTTTTTATTTCCTTTTGTGTATACATACTTGTAATTAATTAGTTTTTTAACTCCGTTTTCAAACCCCCAAATTAATGGGTTCACACTAAATTAATGTGTTACTCTTTATAAAGTCTACATGTTTGTGTTAATAACCCAAAAATAGAATTCAAGTATATTCATATATATCTGAATTCATCATATTCATAAGTTACATGAACACTTCATGTAAAGTCATAGAGTTATACTAGATTGATAAACTCCACATGAGTATGGACAGAGCGATAGATAGACAACCCCCTTCACATTCCTAGTCATGGAAATCCTCTATGAATGTTGGTGGTCTAACCCCAAGAGCTTCAATCCATGTAGACTTTACACAAGATAGAATTCAATTCCTATAAATTATAACACCTAATATACAAAAAAAATTCAGAAAAACTATTCTTAATATCATAATTAAAAATATATACGGTGGTCAAGGATGATAAAAAAAATTTATGATATCAAACCTAGAATTATTTAAAAGGTTTTATTATAGAAGGTATTTATCAAATAAATGGGAATACAGAAAAATGATATTTCATAAACCATTAAATAAACATAAATATCAAGGATATTTAAGAAATAAATAAACAGTAATTTTATTTCCCAAAACATGATAAATTTTTAACTATTCATAAGTGAATTCCGATGATAAAAAAATTATAATTTTTTATGAATATAAATATTTTATATTCTTTTAAATATTAACCCCTATGTATATTATATTAAAGGGTATTAATATGATATTTCATTAATTATAAACACTTTACAATTCAATATATATAATATAAAGTTTTTTTATAATAGAAATTTCTTTATAATTTATAAACGCTTTATAAATCACCTCTTATGGTTTCTAAATAAACCATTTACTTTTATATCATAAGGTAAGCAATTAAATGTGTTCCAAATGTAGATAAAATTATTAACCATTAATATTTGGTAAAAATTATTCTTACACATTAATTAAATTATTTATAAACAGTTTATTATTAATTAACTAAATATAAATAAATTAAATATTCCGAAAATACTTTTTTACATGATTTATAATCAAATTACCAACCATATAAATCAATTGATTTGTTAAAAATAATTTTTGTAACACATTTCTGCTTACCCATTTGAAGATCCCTTACTCTGTGTAAGGGTATTCCCTTTTTTCCCTTTCACGAACACTCTAAATAAGGTAATTTTTATTTTTAAGATGTTGCATAAAGATAATATTTACCTTTATTCATCTTAGTACCATATTGTAATGGAAATAAACAAATTATCTTTGTGCATATCCCTTGCATACATGTATTATCTTTACGTAACTCATTTGTGTAACAGTATTTTATATTTTTATTATGTTTCATAATTGAAACATCAGGGACCTTTATAAATCTCAATTAACATTACATATAAGGGTAAATGTGTTAATGGACCTATTTTCAATAAAAACATGTCACCCAATGGATGATTATAATGGGTTGAGTTTTGTGTAATCATTCATGTCAGGTTCTATATTTATGAATGGTTTTCAATATATTTATTTATGCAACCAGAAACACCCAATGGTTATATATCCTTAAGGTATCAGGTATACAAAAGATGATCCTCATGGGGGTGTTTTGACAATGATATTTTAAAGCACACATCGGTTGAGAGGATGGGAATTTGGTCTCATCAAAACCGTTTTGAGGGAAATTATTATCAACATGGGGACTCTCTTATATATTTAAGATATTTTTTTGAATCCTTCAATATATCCGAAGCATGAGGTGGGTCACCCATGAATTAACAATCAATTATGATCATTTATGGAATTTGGAATTGTCTGTATATATTTGAGGTTATTCATCAATGGAGATGTCTATTTTTATTCAAGGTTCTCCATTAATGGCGCCCTCTTATATATTAGTTAGATATTATTTGGTCATTTGTCATGATGATGTTGGTTTCCATCCACATAGTGGGGAGCTCTAGATTTTATTGTCATCCAGATAGATTAGAGTTTTTTTGTTTTCAGGATAGGTCCCATTAATCAGTTGCCTATATATCCTTATAAAAGAAATAGAAACCCCCATAGTTCAATTTTACATAAAGTGACACATCATACATTTAAAGTTCATGTGATGATGACCTAAGAGTATATTTTCATATCATTTGGAAATGATATCTAGGAAAAATGTTCCTAGTCAATGTTTGGTGTGGGACTTATGAAAAATAATCCTGGGCAAACTGAATGAGATATGGGATGTGTGGTTGGATAAAACTCTACATGAAATGTGTTCTAGAGAGAATAGGGTTTGTTCCAGGTGTTGGGTTTGTGACATAGAAAGGCATCCAATTTATCTCAGCTATATGGGAATCAAAGTCCACATAGTTCAATTATAAGGACCCAAGCCAATGTAATTGTAACACCCCGAGATTTTATGAAAAATAATTTTTTTAATTTCATTAATGTCTTGTGTTGTATGTTACACCAAAAGGAGCTTGCACAACACGCATCCTTGACTTTCCTTGCATTACACGCAATCACAGCCTTCCTCGATAACTTGCGTCGTACGCAATACCGAGTTTCACTAAACAATGATATGCTATTAAAATATTATTAAAACTAGCCGTTATTAATAGTAATAACCACATTTTAAAATTATATAAATTTTAACTCTCAAAATGGACTTCATTTTTGGATTCGGAATATTGAAATTATCTTAGGGTGAAATTTTGGTACGTTTCAGATAACTTTCATATTCTGATGAATAGTGAAAATTACTAAATTTTAATTAAAAACAACTTTTTTAATCAAAATAATTAATAGTGATAAATTATTAATTTGAGTGGTTTTAAAGTATATTTAGAATATATTTTTACAATTTAATACAATTTTGGTCATTGGATATAATTTCACATTTAAACCAGATATAAACAAGTGTCAATCTTTTGGTAGTTATTATCTCTTAAAAACACACTATTTGATTTGACGACAGGAATTAAATTTTAAATTAGTTAATCTAACTGATATGTTTTGAATTTGATAAAATAGACATCATTTTTTAATTCATAATATCAAATATAGCTTAGACATAATTTATGGTATTTTTCTGGAAACATTCATTTTTTGATGAATAGTGAAACCACTAAGTGGTAGTTAAAAAACTGAATTCTTCATAAAACATAATTTTACCGCTTCTGTGAGTGAAATTTAGAAACTTCGAGAGACACGGTTAATATCAAGGACTAAAATGTGGTTCAATGAGATGAAACTAATTTTTGGTAAATAGTAACTTTTTACTTTTTTTTACCACGGTTAAAAGTAAATAGGGAAATTAAGGGTACAAATGATATTATTATTACCCTAAAACATGTCCTAATTCTATTGGATAAGTGTAATTCGACCAAAAACAACCTTAGGAATAAAATATGACCATTTAATCCCACTTGGATTAGATTAGGACATTTATTATTAATTTATTTAAAGAAGGGTTAAAATAGTTAAAATCAACGTTTACTAAGGAAATAATTTTTAATATAGGGTTATACATAAGATAAATTAGACTATAAATATTCATTGGAAAGATAAAAAGATTTCCTACATAATTATATTTTATTTGTAATTTTTAGACTTTAAATAATTTAATTTATTTATGACACAATGATGATGTAGTAAATATCTTATTAATGAAATATTGACATAATTGATGTTATAAATACCCAAATAAATGTAATTTGAGACTTTTTATGAATTCAAAAAAATTTATATGTTAATATGACATGTTAGTGTTGATTTAATTAACTTTTTCGAACTAATCATTCTGTTATGATTTTTACAAAAATCAATTACCAAATAGTGTCAAAATTGACATAAAATAGTTTTTAAAACAAATATTATATTATTAATTGTTATTATATTCATAAAAATATAATGTTCGGCCAAATGACTTAGATAAGGTTATATATATTAATAATAAATAACTTGGGGTTCGTTTGTCTTGTTATAGTATGTTTATTAACCTTATAGTGTAAGAACCCAAAAAGACACGGTAAAAGTAAAGTTATCTAACTTAAAGTTAAAACTAAATGATAAGGTTACAATAGTAAACTAACTTGTCAAATTCTATTGGATGATAGTATTTAGACCCATACCCACCTTAGCTTCGAAATAACTCAATTTGGAGCTATTAAAAACCGAATTTGGCTTTATAATAAAATAATATTTTTAGTTATTCCAACGGTGCCCCTCTCCTCCCTTATAAAAGGGCACTTTCTCCCTCTCTTCCTCACACCACTTTGAGCCTTAAATCTCGGAAACCTGCTACCAAATTATCTTCTCCAATTCCCTAGAAACATCCTAGAGGTTCTGTTCTACTTTAAAGACCAATCTTAGTGCCCTAAGAGGATGTTTCAAAGAGGCGTATCGAAGAAGAGGTAATTTCTTCTCCCAATTCTTTCAAGCTTCCTTCTTCTTCAACTTCTTCCTATTTAGTTGTTTCATTATAATGTAATAAGATCAGTATCTATAATATACTGATTTGTTATTATAAATATTAAACAACCCCATTTCACCTTCTATCCATCCTATGGAAAACAAAATCACCGCGTGTGCGTACGTACGAAATACCGTCTCCACGCCGTGGTGTAATCTGTTTTTCCACCAACACCTTACATGGATGGGTATAATGGTGTAAAAAATAACTATACATAGTTATTATAACATCATACTTATTCTGATATATTGTATCATCCACTCCAATTCAATTCAATAATTATGGAAACGATATCATCACTCGTGCGTACGTACGGACTACCGTCTACACGACGCGATGAGATTCATTATCCACGTTAACCATTCATGAATGATTATAAAGTATATATAATAAGTAATCATGAAATATATGACATAATAATACTGGATTTTTGTGTATATATATGTATGTCATCTACTTAATTCCATTCAACTCAATAAGGAAACGAAAATAGCGTTCATGCGTACATACGGCCTACCGTCTCCAGGAACGGTGTATTTCTTTCCATTTACTAATCTATTATATTTATGTATATTATGAATATATGTTATATATAAATCATGTTTTACATTCTGGATTTAAGTAATCATGATCTAAGTAATCATATGAATAATTACAAGTTAAAACACGAACGACAAATGAGACGATTTTACCCAAAACTCTCTTTAACATGGAATTTACAAAAGAACGGGTAATATAAAGTCATAAGTGAACCATATATGATATCATAACAATGAGTATGATTCTGGAATAAGTCAATGACATTATTTAAATCATTATACAGGAGGTTCAGAAACATACGAAGCAAATCGGACCTAAGGTAAGGGAAAATATCACAATCTCATTTTTATCTGAGATTGTTTATACTTTGGTATTTCCTGGGGTGTATTTTATCATCCACATCCTTGTTTCCTCAATATGTAATGTTATTTCCATCCACCTACAATTTTTTAAATCCAATTTTACCCTTCGGTGAGTTTTTAGTAAAAGATATGAAAGGAATCTTTTGTCGTTTTTCGTACGAGGTACTTTTTGACCTTTCTGACAAAAGTACGAGAAGAATGTTTTTTTAACATATATGGCATGAATGGATTTTTAAAACATTATTTCCAAGAAGATTACTTTACATGTTTTCAAGTATATTTTTAATCAACTTCTTTTAGTTTAAAATTGTATGACATGTTAAGAAAGGAAAATGTTTTTGAAGTAGAAAGGATATTTTCCTCAAGAATGGAGTTCAAGTGTTTTATCAAAATTATTTTCCATCTAAGATAATGTAGGGTTATGTTTCTATACCTATTATTACATTGATTTGATTATTTTGTGATGGAATTATTTTTATGAATTCCTTTATCTTATATGAATTGTTTTATGATGTCATGTTGTTTAAGAATCCCATTTTTATTACATGGGTTATGCAATGATGTATGATTTATGATTTTTTGGCACACATAATAATGATATCATTATGAGATGGGTGGGACCTATATCTCCCTCCAGTGAATTGGTTAAAGATTTTATATTTCATGAGATAGACATGGCTGGAACGGTAGGTTATACCGGTTCAGTGAAACAGGACTGAAACGAGGAGTGAACTCGGTTCAGGAAGGGAATTTGTCCACTAAGATAGTCTTGGAAATGAGTCTTGACTAATAAGAAATGATTCTCTATGATTATGTGTGTATTCTACAAAGTTTCATGTTTTAAGTTATGATTATTGGGATTATATTTCACTACTATGATTTATCCCATGTTATGAAATTTTGATCTCTTTTGCAGGTTAAGATTTCCAAAAGATATGTTCTTATGAATATGATGTGATTGATATTTCTTTTGTCTACCCTTACTGAGCATTTGAGCTCACCCTTTTATGTTTTATTTTCCCCAGGGTATAAATAAAGGATTTAGGTTTTTTTTAAAGAAGATCTTTATGGGAGATGTTGAAGATCTTTCACCACGATTAGAAGATTATATTCCGAGTTTCCAAAGACACTAAACTATTACGATCCTTATCTTTCTATTTTTGTTATGTACTAAGTATTCCGCAAAAGTAATGTAATGTCCATGTACGTTAAGTTTCAGGTCTCTACAGTTGGTATCAGAGGAAAGGTTTAGTCAACCTTTGGAAACTAGGATGTGAAAACGTTAGTGAGATCCCTAGAGATATTTCTAAGGTATGTCGAGGGATTTCCCTAAGGATAAGTATATGTATAGGATATATTCCTAGCACTATGGTAATGATCATAGAATTTAACCTAAGATGTTAGATATTGAGGGTACTCCCCCTTTAGTATTTTGTTTTCCCTAGTATGATTTTGGCCTCTCACGCTATTCTTTTTGGGTTTTAGAAAATGGCTGGAAACAAGATGACTCACAATAATGGAGGATATGAAGGACAATGGAATGATATTTTTCATGAGCAACCAAATTAAATGGGATTTGGAAGTGCAAACATAATTATTATGCCGAATCAGAAATCTCATAATATGATCAATAAAGTAAATGTGGTATGTTTCCTGACTCGGCTAATAAGATAAAGTTGGATTTTCATGATGATCATAGAGGAAAGAAAGTTCAATTTCTCCTATGTAAATCATGTGGGAAGAGGCATCAAGGAGAATGTTTCAAAGGAACTGGAACATGCTTTGGGTGTGGAAAAGAAGGACACAAAGCTAGTAAGTGCAAATGAAAAGGTTCAGTTAACACCAGGGATGAGGATAATGGTATTGCTACGACATCAACAATGGTTAAATGTTTTAAATGTGGAATGTACGGGCATTATAAAAACCAATTCCCTAAGGGAAAGTATCATGAAGAGAATCTGTATTGTCGTATGGGTAGTATTTATGTTGATGATGATGAAGAGACTACAAATGATATGTGAGATGAAAGAATTGTTGAAGCTCGGTCAATGGTTTAAGAATGTAGTGGAATTATTACATGATTATCATGTGTAATGTTGTATAAGTAATCTCATGGTACTATGGAATAAAGAGACATATAAGGATTGTTACACTGTTGTCATTCCTTGAGTTTCGAAAGTGTATGATTAATGGTACCAGTATCCATGAAGGGTTATTAAGATATTTTTGGAATGTAGATGATATGCTCATAATGAATGGATACGGAGAAAATTAAATGTTTGATAGTATTCATGAGCTCATGACTGATATAAGGAGAAGGTTATATCATGGTTTGAGTATAAAGAATTTTGAGGATTTTGGTTTGTAGAAAGTGTTAACTTTTAACTGTATTCATGTTTTCACTAAGGTTCAATGGGTATTAATTCTTTAAGAGAATACATGATTAAGGTATTCACATGTTTGTAATTTTACCAACAATATATATCTTATGATATATGGGGGATAAATGATGGCATTCACGTGATTGTTATGTGACATTTCAAGTAATCATTTTCTTTATACTATGAGCTTGGACCGAAGTATTTTAAATAAGCCTAAATATTGGAATGGATTATGTTGTATATAAGTTAGTATTGTTTAAGGATAGAACTTTTTTTTGATATTATTGATGGGATGTTATAGTAATATAGCTTTAGAAAAAGGACAACCTGCAGGACGGGCGACAGCCCATCACGTCGGACAAGGCTGTTGGAATCGAACCCACAACCGAAGTATGACTGACCTTTATCACCTACCACTAGCCTACAGGAAGTCTCTGGTTAGTAGAAACTAGTTTTATTTTATTACACGGTATGATATATGAAGTATAATTTCATTTTTGGAATCGTATACGATTAACCTCGCCATAGATGGTCTTATGTATTTTTGATAACTTTTGTAACCTTTTGTTTGAGACAGATGGAATGACCCATCATTCTATCACATGATCTGCTAACACTTCATGAATGACAAATCCAACTTCATTTCTTTAAGAGATGAAGTGGAAATTGTCCAAATAATGACCAACGGTGACACTGTACCAAAATCACGAAAGTATTTCTTCTAATTCCAATTTCATCAACTTTAGGGAAATGATCTTGAAAACTAAAAATGTTGTCCTAGTACTCTTATATCTGATGAATTAGATGGTACCTTAGATCATCACAAATTTATGGCTTTGTGATTGCTGGCTTTTCATTAGCCATGTTCTCTGCCACTCTCCATCAGAACATGGTGGTTATATTTCTCTTACATATCCATATTTTCACCTATGTGGAAACCCAGTGATTAGTTTATTTGGGTAACCGTTACGTTTCATACATTTCTTTTTAAAGATTGGTTTTGGTATTCCTTTTTTATGATTTGGGTTTCTATTAAAGAAACTTTTGAGTAGTAAACCATTTATAACCCCGACGAATTTCAAGGGCGAAATTCATTTTAAGGGGGGTAGAATGTAACACCCCGAGATTTTATGAAAAATATTCTTTTTAATTTCATTAATGTCTTGTGTTGTATGCTACACCAAAAGGAGATTGCACAACACGCATCCTTGACTTGCCTTGCATTACACGCAATCGTGGCCTTCCTCGATGACTTGCGTCGTACGCAATACCGAGTTTCACTAAACAATGATATGCTATTAAAATATTATTAAAACTAGACGTTATGAATAGTAATAACCACCTTTTAAAATTATATAAATTTTATCTCTCAAAATGGACTTCATTATTGGATTCGGAATATCGAAATTATCTTAGGGTGAAATTTTTGTACGTTTCGGATAACTTTCATATTCTGATGAATAGTGAAAATTAATAAATTTTAATTAAAAACAACTTTCTTAATAAAAATAATTAATAGTGATAAATTATTAATTTGAGTGGTTTTAAAGTATATTAAAATATATTTTTACAATTTAATATAATGTTTTTCATTGGATGTAATTTCACATTTAAACCAGATATAAACAAGTGTCAATCTTTTGGTAGTTATTATCTCTTAAAAACACGCTATTTGTTTTGACGATGGAAATTAATTTTTAAATTAGTTAATGTAACTGATATGTTTTGAATATGATAAAATAGAAATAAATTTTGAATTCATAATATCAAATATAGCATAGGCCTAATTTTTGGTATTTTTCTGGAAACTTTCATTTTTTGATGAATAGTGAAACCACTAAGTGGTAGTTAAAAAACTAAATTTTTCATAAAACTTAATTTTACCGCTTCTGTGAGTGGAATTTAAAAAATCCAAGACACAAGATTAATATCAAGGACTAAAATGTGGTTCAATGAGATGAAAATAATTTTTGGTGAATATTAACTTTTCACTTTTTTTACCACGGTTAAAAGTAAATAGGGTAATTAAGGGTAAAAATTATATTATTATTACCCTAACACATGTCCTAATTCTATTGGATAAGTGTAATTCGACCCAAAACAACCTTAGTAATAAAATTTGACTATTTAAGCCCACTTGGATTAGATTAGGACATTTATTATTAATTTATTTAAAGAAGAGTTAAAATAGTTAAAATCAACGTTTAATAAGTAAATAATTTTTAATATATGGTTATACATAATATAAATTAGACTATAAATATTCATTTGGAATCTAACAAGATTTCTTACATAATTATATTTTATTTTTAATTTTTAGACTTTAAATAATTTAATTTATTTATGACACAATGATGATGCAGTAAATATCTTGTTAATGAAATATGGACATAATTGATGTTATAAATACCCAAATAAGTTTAATTTGAGACTTTTTATGAATTAAAAAAAATTATATGTTAATATGACATGTTATTTTCGATTTAATAAACTTTTTTCTAACTAATCATTCTGTTATGATTTTTACAAAAATACATTACCAAATAGTGTCAAAATTGACATAAAATAGTTTTTAAAAAAAATATTATATTATTAATTGTTATTATATTCCTAAAAATATAAGGTTCGCCCAAATGACTTATATAAGGTTATATATATTAATAATAAATAACTTGGGGTTCGTTTGGCTTGTTATAGTAAGTTTATTAACCTTATAGTATCAGAACACAAAAAGACACGGTAAAAGTAAAATTATCTAACTTAAAGTTAAAACTAAATGATATGGTTAAAATAGTAAACTAAACTTGTAAAAATTCTATTGGATGATAGGATTTAGACCCATCCCCACCTTATCATCCATATAACTCAATTTGGAGCTATTAAAAACAGAAATTCACTTCATAATAAAATAATATTTTTAGTTATTCAAAAGGTGCCCCTATCCTCCCTTATAAAAGGGCACTTCCTCCCTCTCTTCCTCACACCACTTTGAGCCTTCAAACTCTTAAAAACACTGCCAAATTATCTTCTCCACTTCCCTAGAAACATCCTAGAGGTTAGTTTCTACTTTAAATACCAATCATAGTGCCCTAAGTGAAGGTTTCAAAGAGGCGTATCGAAGAATAGGTAATTTCTTCTCCCGATTCTTTCAAGCTTATTTCTTCTTCAACTTCTTCTTATTTAGTTTTTTCATTATAATGTAATAACATCAGTATCTCTAATATACTGATTTGTTATTATAAATATTAAACAACCCCATTTCACCTTCTATCCATCCTACGGAAAACAAAATCACCGCGCGTGCATACGTACGGAATACCGTCTCCACGCCGTGGTGTAATCTGTTTTTCCACCAACACCATACATGGATGGGTATAATGGTGTAAATAATAACTATACATAGTTATTATAACATCATACTGATTCTGATATATTGTATCATCCACTCCAATTCAATTCAATAATTATGGAAACGATATCATCGCTCGTGCGTACGTACGGACTACCGTCTCCACGACGCGATGAGATTCATTCTCCACATTAACCATTCATGAATGATTATAAAGTATATATAATAAGTAATCATGAAATATATGACAAAATAGTACTGGATTTATGTGTATATATATGTATGTCATCTACTTAATTCAATTCAATTCAATAAGGAAACGAAAACAGAGTTCATGCGTACATACGGCCTACCGTCTCCATGAACGGTGTATTTCATTTCATTTACTGATCTATTATATATATGTATATTATGAATATATATTATATATAAATCATGTTTTACATTCTGGATTTAAGTAATCATGATCTAAGTAATCATATGAATAATTACAAGTTAAAACACGAATGACAAATGAGACGATTTTACCCAAAACTCTCTTTAACATGGAATTTACAAAAGAACGGGTAATATAAAGTCATAAGTGAACCATATATGATATCATAACAATGATTATGATTCTTTAGTAAGTCAATGACATTATTTAAATCATTATACAGGAGGTTCGGAGACTTACGAAGCAAATCGGACCTAAGGTAAGGGAAAATATCACAATATCATTTTTATCCGAGATTGTTTATACTTTGGTATTTAATAGGGTGTATTTTATCATCCACATCTATGTTTCCTCAATATGTAATGTTATTTCCATACACCTACAATTTTTTAAATCCAATTTTACCCTTCAATGAGTTTTTAGTAAAAGATATGAAAGGAATCTTTTGTCGTTTTTCGTGTGAGGTAATTTTTGACTTTTATGACAAAAGTACGAGAAGAATGTTTTTTTAACTTATACGGCATGAATGGATTTTTAAAAAATTATTTCCAAGAAGCTTACTTTACAAGTTTTCATGTTTATTTTTAATCGACTTCTTTTAGTTTAAAATTGTATGACATGTTATGAAAGGAAAATGTTTTTGAAGTAGAAAGGATATTTTACTCAAGAATGGAGTTCAAGTGTTTTATCAAAATTATTTTCCATCTAAGATAATATAGGGTTTTGTTTATATCCCTATTATTACATTGATTTGATTATTTTGTGATGGAATTATTTTTATGAATTCCTTTATCTTATATGAATTGTTTTATGATGTCATGTTGTTTAAGAATCCCATTTTTATTACATGGGTTATGCAATGATGTATGATTTATGATTTTGTGGCACACATAATAATGGTATCATTATGAGATGGGTGGGACCTATATCACCCTCCAATGCATTGGGTAAAGATTTTATATCTCATGAGATAGACATGGCTGGAACGGTAGGTTATACCGGTTCAGTGAAAGAGGACTGAAACGAGGAGTGAACTCAGTTCAGAAAGGGACTTTGTCCACTAAGATAGTCTTGGAAATGAGTCTTGACTAATAAGAAATGATTCTCTATGATTATGTGTGTATGCCACAAAGTTTCATGTTTTAAGTTATGATTATTGGGATTACATTTCACTACTATGATTTATCCCATGTTATGAAATTATGATCTCTTTTGCAGGTTAAGATTTCCAAAAGATATGTTATTATGAATATGATGTGATTGATATTTCTTTTGTTTACCCTTACTGAGCATTTGAGCTCACGCTTTTATGTTTTCTTTTCCCCAGGTTATAAGGCGAGGATTTAGGTTTTTTTTAAAAAGAAGATCTTTATGGGAGATGTTGAATATCTTTCACCACGATTAGAAGATTATATTCCGAGTTTCCAAAGACAATAAACTATTACGATCATTGTGTGTGTGTTTTTGTTATGTACTAAGTATTCCTCAAAAGTAATGTAATGTCCATGTACGTTAATATTCAGGTCTCTACAGTAATCCCTCATGTTCATCTTGTAGGGGGATATAAACCATTAAGAGGATTATTCTCTGGCTTATTCCTAGAAAATATTCCTTTATGATTTGGGATATTGTTTTGTTGGGGCTTAATATTAAGGAGGATTCCCTTTGGATGAAAATTGATATATGGTTGGGGATTATACTGAGCAGGAGGCCCATGATTGGTTGGGTATTACTCTTAAAGTGGGGGCCCAAATGATGCATTTTGGGCCATATTCATACGGAGGATGCCCTATATCATGGTTGGTGCATTCAAATTGGATGAAGACAAAAAGTTTCCATTGGGATATAAACATTGAATTATTCCCAAAAGGATCAAAATTGGGCATATGTCCTGATCATCACCAACCTCTACGCCGTTCTGTGTCATGCTTGGTGTGAGAGATAAGAGGAAGTGTACAATCTGACAGACCACACAATTTTATTTCCCTAAGGATAGATACATGTCTTTTAAAACCCATGCCTATTGAGTAAATATGAAGGAATGTGAAGGGAATATCCTAAATTATATTCTTTACCAAAACATACATATTATCATGTGAAAACAATGATCGTGACTAACCTCTATAACAACATGAGTCATGAAGAGTCATGCGTGAATGTGAGAAAAAAGATAAATTCAAAGATCTAGAAACCCACCTGATCACTATTCTACTAGCTAAAGAGGATGAAAACCAAAGTTACATGGAAAGAGATAAGATTTGTGGCCCATTACCTTTCATTGTTGTACCTTGGGCACACATGAAGATAGAGAGATAGATTTGATTCACCTGTCACTTCTTTTATTTTGGTGATTGGGATAGTCACGTCTAATGATCTATCCAGCTACAACCATTGGGTAAGGAAAAGGAGGAAGGAATGAAGCATGATAGGTCCTGCAAGAAAGGCTTGGAGATTAATTTATGTAATATGCCCCAAATTGTTTCTAGGGGGAGGATATAATTACCTATTGAAGGGAAAGGAATGTATGAACCTCACCCTCCATTCTTGGAACCAGAGGCTCCCGGTCCTAGAGATGACTAGGTATGTATATGGTCCTACCACTTATACAAAAGAACAAGAGATCACTAACACTGCCCCCAACATTAGGGTCCTCGTGGTTATGGGAATGCATACCCATTTTCACCTTGAGGACCCTTAATGTCTGGAAAGACAAGTTTGGGAAACCACTAACTGAACAAATGTATATCCAAATGGTAAAAACATTGTTGTGAATATTACCATGGTTTTTAATGTTTTGTGGATTTGGTGTAGGTTCCAAATTGGTCTCTCCTAGTCAAGGGATCCCAGTGAAGAGATACCCAGCCATTGGTGTCTTGGAAGAGGGATTGATTAGATTCTCTCATAGGATATGGGATGAGGTGAGATAAGGGAGTATAACATAGGGTATGGTACGTGAACCGGAGGATTCACACAGGTGTTCCTGCAAGAGTTGAAGGCACCATGGGCGACAAACCACCTGGGAAACAAAATGTAAGTGAGACTTTGCACAGGACATCAATGGTCTCCATAGGTGTTTCTGAAAGTATATCACGTATGTCTCTGGTTTGGAAAGGGTGCCTCATGCTAGTGTTCTTCAACCAAATGGGACAGGGTTCCTCATTTAGGTGGTATATAGTTTAAACCATAGTTTGGATTTGGTTCTAATACCCCCCTAATTCCATCTTTATGTGGTTTTTATGGGATACTGGGAAGGTTTTTGAGGGACTAGGAAAAGTAATATAGTGATCAGAGCATTGTGAGTTGTTTATGAATTTTCATCCAACCAAATGAAGAGCCACAGGGTCTTGTTTATAGCAGAATATGGGACCCGAGTTGAATGGGATAGCTCACGCAGTTCTATCACATATGTTGATGCGTGGGTCTATCATGTAGTATTATGTACAGGGTCATCATTCAATCTCATCAATATGTACCATGCATGCCAATGCTATTTTCCGAGTTCCTACGTGATGTTCCTTTGTGGAAGTTGAGATTATTTTCCCTATTAACTTATATTCCCTCTTCTTCTGAAGTTTTTTTCTTTTACACCTTCTAATCCATTTGAAAAAAAAGAGTGTCAAAAACATAATCCTCCCCTCAGGATGATATTAGGTCAAAATAATTGGTTACAATCTTAAGGAAAATGTATGAAAATGGGAATGAGATCATGGTGGTCCTCTGCATAGGCATCCCATGTAGGTCGTCATCCTGGGATGGTCATGTAGGTGGGACACATAGGTGGGTCATGCATAGGCCCACTTGAATATATAAATAGGGAAGCATACGTCAATAGATATTCCTTAAGATTTTTTACTGATGGTATCACCATTCCAATGTTCCACATAGACCTTCCACTTAATCTTCACTTATAAAGAACCATTCAAGATGATAACGTATTCACATACCATCATGATACACATTTCTGAGTGAGTGACCTGTACAAGCCCTTTTGGGAAATGAAATTGCGCTAGACAATTGTATGGATAACTAGGTTGAGCTCATCCCTTTTCAATATTTCCACATTTCAAAAACATTTTTGAAATGAAGACTTGTTTTTATTGAAATTCATTGTGCTGCAGTTTAGGACCAATAGATGCTTGGAATGCTGTAGTTTCTAATAAACAAGTTGAAAATTGCATTGAGGACATGGTAAAAGATATAAGGCCTTATTACTATGGCATTTACAATATTACTCTACCAGATCTATCGGGACATATGAAGAAGTTTCATCGTGACTATACTAAGAGTAGTTATCTTCCTCTTTATAGACAAGATCAGCTGAAGGAGGTCCTCATACAATATTAGAATAATTTCACTCCTCTTTCTTGGTTTTAATACTACAATATATTCACTACGACAAAACTTTTGGCATGGGTAAATACATTAATGTAGGGACATCATCCATGGTTTTGTCATGCATCACAGTCATTGTGATCCAAATTTTAAGCCACAAATTACTAAATTAATGTCTCACAATTACCCGTCTTCTTTCCATGATTCTAATATAGACCATCCGAAGGGTTCAAGGGTAGAATGAGATCTCCACCTAAGAGGGGGCATTAGGTCCAAGTGGATGTGGGCATACTGGGTTCTCTAAACTATTGTTACATTTGTAGGGAAGTTGAAATCAATGGAAATCTATGGATTTGTTAGGTTGTCCCATACGTATGTATATAAGAACTCTAAATTTATCCCTAAATTACTAAGTCGATGGATCCCACAATGGAACTCTTTCCACCTAACATGTGGGGATGTTGGTATCAACCTATGGGATTTCCACAATGACTCTGGGGATCAGATCCTTTGAGATATTTATGCTGATTTCACCACACTAAGAGTGATGTGGGATAATGTAGAAGGGATTCCAATTTTGGTGCATGAGTTGTGGAAGATATATCGGGACATTATGAAGGAATACCCCTCCCGTAGGGGGTATATTTAACACCCTGATCCTATTTTACTTGATTTGATACATTATTTTATTACATTATAATGGTAAAAATAAATCTAATCCTGAAGGATCGATCAGTTTAGTATGCTTAGATAATTTATATTCAAATATAAGTTTTACATTACATATTGAAATGATAAACTACATAGAAACTCATTTCAAAATATTCTTATTCCTTTTATTTATCCCTATAAGTCATTCATAATGTAAATCATCGCATCTTGGGGGAAATTAAACATAGAAAAGGGGTGATCTCATATTCTCAGTAAGGGTAAATTATTCAGTAGAAGATATTGTAAACAAGTATAATCTTTTAAGGAAAGATGTATAATAATGACATAATATTTTTAAAAAGATCATGAGCATAATAATGAAATAATAAATCATATATACCCATTTGAACAAGAACATGGATATTCTACAAGGTGAATAATCATATGTAAGAACAAATCTCATAAATAGGGAATGCCTAATGAAGGATATATTAATCATACCATGAAGGCTTTGGCCAAGACACCATATATAATTGGGAAAGAAATCAACCCAAATGCCAACATAATTGTCTCATGAGACCCATTGATGCATGTAGGGGCTATAGCAGGCCATTTCCAACAAATAAAAAGTCTAATTCAATCCTCTGATTAAAGGGGTAAATCTTAACCATCATAAACATTTTTATTAAAACTAGCATACAAAATGTTAATGCTTAAACCATAATATATTAATGGAATAAAATGGAATATATATAGATAGACATATCATAAACCATTAATAAAAATATGGTAAATTTATCATAAGAAAACAACCACAATTAAACGTAAGATCCAATAATGGATGTTATATAAATTAAAATAATCGAATAAAAACATTTAAACTCTTCAAGAGAAAGCACATTTTTATATATAAATCACATAAAAGTTTCAAAATTATAAAAGAAAACATTCATTTTGAAAATAACCCTGTAATATTGCAAAGTAATCTCCAAAGTTTTAAGTCATCATGATATAGGAAATATCCACTCTCGTCATATAAGTTAAAAAACATTCTTTCTTAAATTTATTGAAAAGGTCATAAAGTAACTTGTTTGAAAAATGATATAATGATTACTTTTAGAGCATCTAATAATAAGGAAAACATAGCTAAAAAATTAAATTTATACAATTGTTGATAATATATGGAAATATATTTTTTATGAAACATGGACATGAATGATAAATGTGTCCCATTAGATACTGACATATAATCAATCCCGAGTAATAATTTGATTTTCGAATTAACCATTACCTTGTACTTTCCTTTAGTACATGGTGTTTTATCCTCCTATATAGTGGTTATATTATGTTATTAAATTATACTAGGACCATATCCATATTTATGATATCATATCTGATCCTCTTATATCAATTGTTTAATAATATTTCAGTATTACCACTATTTTGGGTGTTAACTGGTTCGTTTCCCCATTCTTGTTTTGTCTTTTAAGTCATATTTTGTTATGAATAAGATGTATTTTATTCATATACAAAATTATATTAAGTTTTTAATTATTATTTTTACTCAAATTATAAACCTTATAATCATTTTTAATGGTTACCATGGAGAATAAATGTCATCGTGTCGGGAAGACGATACGTCGTACGTACGAATGAATGATGATATCATTCCCATGATAGATAAACGGTTTGGAATTTGATGGTATATTAATTATACAGAATCATTATCATGTTATATTAATTATTTATATCTATTCTATTCATCATTATAACCATCCAAATAAATTATTTTTGAAAAACAAATTACATTATGGCATGGGGACAAAAATTCGTATGTATACACGAATGATGATATTGTCATTCGTAGGATTGATAAAAAGAGAAATATGGTTATCCCATATTTATAATAACATATAATAATGAATATGATATTGGAGCTATTACATTATTATAGTAGCCACATAATAAGAGGAATTATAAGAATAAAATAAATTGAATTGAATTGGTAAAACAATTACCTCTTCTTCAAGTGCCTCCATTTGATTGGTACAAAGGGACTCCGTAGGCTATATCTGTGACCAAATATGGCCTCTAGGATTAAATTATGGAATTTTGGAGGAGAATGTGGTGGGTATTGGCTAATACAAATGGCATTAGAGGTGTGACTATATGAGAAGGATGGTTCCCTTTTATAAGAGACATGAGGGGCACTTTAGGAAACTCCAAAACTATTAATTTATTAGAAAATAATTTTTAGTTTCAAATAGCTCCGAAGTAATTTATCTCACGTCTATGATGAGTATGGGTAGAAATAATCTCCAAAAATAAAATCTAGATATCTATTGATTTTATTTTAAACCTTATCATTTTGATTTATCCTTCTTTAATATATTTAATTTTAATTGTGGTAATAATATTATAAATATTAAATGGTATTAAAAATTTACCTATATGGAATAAATTTAACATAAATGGAAACTTTATGAAATTTAAGACCTGAAAATTTCACTTATTAAATTTTAAATTTTTTTTTATGATTTTTAAATAATTTAATAAAATTTTATTTTTATAAAATATCAATATTGTCAATTTGGACACAATTATTTACATTGACTTTAAATAAAAAAAATAATGATACCATATAAAGATTAATACAATCCTAATATTTCATATTCACCTATAAAATTCTTGTATCTCCCAAAATATTTCAAATTGTATATATTTTAATATTTTAAAATCTGTTATTTGATATTTCTATTAGTAGAATTATTTCTTCTTCGATATTGTGTTATTATTTATGGTAATTATTTAATATCTAAAAATTATAAATAAAATAATATGAGGAGGGAAATTATTTTAGCATTATAGATACCATTTATGATCTATGTTATCTCAAGTTTATCTCTATATTAATATTATTTTACTTATAATAAATTAGAGTGACATTTTTTGACATTCATTTATTTTAATAATATTCAAGTCATATTCATGGATAAGTGTCCATTGAAAAATTTAATTTAAAAATGTAGATGATTAGAGTCTAATTTATTCATAAAATATAATATGAATAGGTGTTAGGGTAATTTTATATTTTCTTTTTAAGCTTAATTTCCAAATTTACCCTTAACCGTGGTAATAAAAACATTACTCAGGCTACTATTCATAATGTCAAAAAATAAAATAAACCAATTTAAATAATTTGAACCCAATGATTAAAAATAAGTAATCCATTTTTCAAAAATCTAAAATACATAATTTTTGGTAATTAAATTAAAACTAATAATGTTGAATGAATGAGAATACATGTTTTTTTAAGTAAAAAACCATCAGAAGATTGACATGTGTTTATATAAAATTTCATTATGAAATTGCATCCAATGGAAAAAATTATATTAAATTGTAATAATATAATCCAATTATACATTAAAACAAATTTTAATGATAATATGATAATATAAATAAATTAGAGGAAGAATATTTTTTAAATTAAAATGTAGTATATTTTACTATTAATTAAAATATGAACGTTATCAGAAAACACACAATACTTATCCAAAGTAAATTTTGATGTCTGGATTACAAAGAATACATTTGTTTTGAAATTTTTTGTATGTAAAATTTCCAAATATTGGATTTGAAATGGGTTCACCATGAAAAGGTTTCAAAAGTTCTTTTTTTTAATACTTCTTTTATCTAGAAAAAAATGATTTTTTATTATATAATTTCTAAAAAAGTTATAATATAACTTTTAAAATTATTTTTAATATACAATATTAAAAATTTTGTTAATAATATATATAAATACTAATTTAATGGTTGGGTTATATATTATATTAAATTATAATATTTTATTAATACACTATTATTTGGTAAAACTTGGTCTTGTGTGTAACTTAAGACAACTCGTTATTGAGTGTTTCATAAGATTAACATTGTATTTCATAAAAATGTAGAAAGAAAAAAAATTAAATCTATTCAAAAATTAAAATATTATAATGTCTCGGGCTATTACAGTCTCTCTTCCTTCAATAAATTGCATCCTCGCAATTTAAAATCTTGATAAAAAACTATTGGTTTGACATTTCCAAACATCTTTGTTGAAATTCCACATTAGAAAAAGGATTTTTGAGACCCCCAATTTAAAATAAATAAAGGTATGTATGAAGGTAACCGAAGATAAACATATAAGGGTTTTATATTAGAAAACATGGACATGAAATAAATATATAACCATCATGTTCTGATTGAGAGTGATGAAGAAAATAATTAAGGGAAAGTTAAAAATCACAAATCTCTAAATTTGTGATGATCTATGGGACCATTTGATTAATTCAAAAATGTACCAGAATAGATTTTTGGGTGTCAAGATCCTTTCCCAATATTTTAATAATTTATTTACTTCCTAGAATTATAACATAAGGAAAAATAGTAACATGATTAGTATAGTTTCATCTTTTAATCAATTTCTACCACAAACACTACTTTCTCTCTAAAAAGATAAAAATATTCAATAATATTTGATTTAACTTCATCATAATGGGTTACAAAAAATGAACTTATAAATCATCTTTCATACTATTTAAATAATGAAAAGTGTGATATACTAACAAGGAAATCAAGTAGGCTAGTGTTCGGTGATGTATCCTTGTCGCCCTTCCGGTGCAGGTTCAAATCTTTCAGATTTTATAGATGGGATGGACTATCACCCAGCCTATGGGTTGTCCTTTTTATAAAATGATACTATTTATAACATTCCAAAA
This sequence comes from Viscum album, assembly GCA_963277665.1. Taxonomy (NCBI): domain Eukaryota; kingdom Viridiplantae; phylum Streptophyta; class Magnoliopsida; order Santalales; family Viscaceae; genus Viscum; species Viscum album. The sequence continues at coordinate 1,664,384,822 of OY728153.1, read as the reverse complement.
AACCCATTAGAAATGTTTTAACCTTAAGCAATAATATCCATTTCATTTCAACCTTTAGACTCATTCAAACCACTTTTGTCAAATTAATAGTCTAGTTTGGTCTCTAACTTTCCAAAATCAATCTTAACATCAAATTCCCCAATTAACGTAATATGGGTATTAATGTCACATATCTAATAGTTTGTCACTATAAAAACATAATAAAAATTTTCATTCTTCCAAATACTTATACAAAATTAATGCAGTAAAATCCTTATTTATTTTCACAATTCTTATCATAACATTATTTTTTAATCAAAAAAACCCAAATACAATTAATTATTCCACTTCAACTAAGTTAACAGCATAAGATTGAACTTTTTCACTTTGTTTCTTATGATATATATTTTATTAATTCAGGTAAAATAATTTGCATAATGTCCCATATCATTAATATTTTAAAATTTCACAATTATAGCTTCTTTATTTCCCTTACAATCATGATCCTGGTGGCCTTTCTCACCACACTTGTAAAAACTCCCATTTAATTCGAAGAAATATTCGGGTGTTTCTTCCCACAATTATCATATATGGTAGAATACTTCTTTATATTTTAACATTTATCAATCCATTTCTACACCATTTTTTTCTTCTCTTTAATAACTATAATGTCATAAGACTTTGAGAATTCCTTTTCTTTCTTGAATGAACATGAGATTATATCTCTGTTTGATGATAAATATTGTGAGACCAAGGCTCATCAGAGGAATTTTTTTAACCCATCAAATAATCAATAATTCTTACTTCATGGGATACATATGTAGTTTATAGTATTCTTTGCTAACCATGTGATGTTCGCCTCATATTTTTCATCATTCTCATCCCCCTTTTGACTCAGACTCAAAAATTGTCTCTCCATATTTGCTCTCTAATCATAAAGAAATTATTTTTTCCAATCAAAATTCCATAAAATCCTTCCATTATACACATGAAAATTATCCAGCCTCTTTAATGATTTAAAAACCACACCATTGATCCCCATATTTTGGGATATTAAAGACTTCCATGACAAAATTATACCTTTCATTGCTTCCTAAATAAGAAAATATCTTCTCTAAGGAATGTATCTCTTGCTCAGCTACAAATGGATTCATAGTCCCATTGAATGTTGGAGGATTTTGTCTCATGAAGCGTTCAAACATTTATCCACTATATTTTGGGTCAGGTTGCTCCATATGGGTTAGTTTATTATTCATAACTTGTGTTAGTTGTCCCAATATGGTTATAAGTTGTTCAGAACCAGTTGCAGCTTCTGCTCCAATATCATTGTCTTTTATATGAGGGAACCCCCTATAAGGATTATGTGTGTGGATAAAATTTGTATTTCTTCCATTATTTTCCATTTTAAAACAATAACATACTCCATATTAGATTATAACATTATGAAAAAAAATTTATAAACATAGAATGAGTGAATCACATTACCTAAATTGAAAATTTCGGTATAACTATTCTCTAAATAATAAACATGGTTTTTTGGAAGAAATATTTACATTTAATTACTTCATAATGTTTAGAAATTAGAATAAGAATTAACCTAAACATATACACTAGGAGTGTCAATATAGGAGTGTCGTAAGGCCCATTTTTTTGTACTAGGTTACCCCAAGTTAGGTACAAAACACCTCATCGGATTTGTTACTCCAAGGTACATCTATGATAGAACTAAGTCCACTGGTAGTATCCAAACATAGATCTATTTCTTAGAAGAATCACATAATCCATATTCTAGGATGTACTTATATACTTATCATTAAAATGTATCTTAGAGTAATGTTCCCTAATCAACATTTATCTAAATCTAGTATCCATGTTTTGTACTAATCTTCCTTTGATACTAACTATTACAACTGAAACCTAGTTGCGTATAGTCATCACATTATTATCTTATTGTAGGGTCCAAAAAATTCTTCCATGGGAAGAAAATACTCCCAAAATCACATTGTAGAAGAAATCTAGTACTCCAACAACTCATGTAAGGTGAATAGACTCAAATTGAGTTTCAAATTTCATAATAAACATGAATGAAATCAAGTTTTCAATGGATTTTTTTGTGGCCAGTGTACCAACATCGGGATGTGATCGCAGACCACCTGGATCGTGACCCACCAGTACACGAAATGATCCATGAGGTGCTAGCCCCCGAAGCGATGGACAACGAACATGGTGGACCACAAATAGAATTTCTGAAGGAATCGTTCATGTGGAGGAAATATGTGGACCATCTTTTGAACTTAACAGTTTGCGAACAAAGAAAATCTGTAGGGTTCTGCGATCACGAATCATAGCCTCCGCAAACCCCAGTTGACCGAGTCTTCCCTAGGTTAAGATGCCTTTTCATGGGCCTCTACAAATGGGTCCACATTCCCATAGATAAAATTTCCCCAATGCTTAATAAAAGGTGTATATAAGGAATTGAGGACTATAAGGAAAGAAAAATCATGATGGGGACCCAGAGGTTAGATGAAATAATTCAGAGATGATTCTGGATTCAGTCTTTAATCATCGACAAACCATGATTTGTGAATCATGCTCTCTTTTGGTGCAACCATCCGCAAACCATAATATGGGGGAACTAAAAATAATAATAGAACTGCTGACCTAATAGGAGAATATGTGAACCACTTAATTCTTTTGGATGAAATACCTATGAATGATAATCCCACCTAACCTCCTTCAATATGGAGTTCTATGTAGTGTACCGCTACGTGGAATATACCTAGCACCGCGTACAACATCAGTATGCTGATGGAACCCAAAGAGGCGTGATGGATTGTGAACTACTGTAGTGCACGGTGGTCCATACCCATGAAGACATACCACATCGGTACATGGATGGCTCCTCTTCCCTCATACCACTACGGTATGCAGAGCTTTCCCCATCCCGCATAAGAAACCAGTATGCGGAATGGGGTTTTTTTGGGTATTATTTCCTTTGATTCCAATATCACCCTTTCATTACCATCCAGTCCTCCATAATCCCTCCACAAAATAGTCCCCTAAAATCAGGAAAAAGAATCCTACAAAGCCAACAGACCCATATGATCAGACCATTGGGTGCATCAGCAGCTCCCATTGAGTCTACATACCCCTGGTAAGAGGATTCCCAAAGGCTCTCCCCACAACTGTTCTAGGTTCAACAAAATATATGGGTCTACATTCCCATGATAACCCGGAGTCCAACCATGGGATGACAACGCGAACCTCCACATTCTAGAGATTAAGGGTGATCACCTACTTCTCCATTCAATGAGGAATGGTGATCAGTCAATGGTGTTGTGTTCGCTCCCTGCTTTAACGGGGAAAAAACTCCTGCCCTTCCGAGAATGTGTTTTGAGGAAATCAAAATGAGGTAAGTCCTCAATCTACAGATGTAGAGCCACATGACCTTTAAGGTCACTTCACATTGAAATGCTTATATTTCCACGCCCTTTCCCACCTTCGACATGGTCACATCGGCCTTAGGCTCTCCCCCCCCCCCCCCCCCCCGCAGGAGGGGAAGCATGTGGTTGGTTGGATCTCTCACATCTTCTTGCTTCTCATGCCAAGCATGAATCCTATGGTCATAGAGGTTTGTGAAAATTACAAAATATATGAAATTAGGAACTATGAGAACTCTAATTACCGATAAAACCAAGATTCATAGGATTCCAACATTATGTCCCATCCTCAAAAGGATGCCCACCCAAAGGGTCCACCCCACCATGCCCACTCAAATGGGATTCTTCCATGCATAAGACCCATATAATTCCGAACTATGTGGGTTCTGATTCCTCTCCCTATGATAAAAAAACCAATCTTATAGGTCTGATCCCAACAACAAATCACCTTCTGTACCCCCCTGGATGATGGTAAACTCTAGAGTGCCTTATTTTATGGCTGAAGTTAGCAGTAACTATGTAGCATTAAGTAAATTTATGCCTATGACGATTGTGAAAACCGTGGGTATCCCATGGACACACTCTTTGGAAATTAACCAAGGATACAAAGTCATATGAAAATGACTTAAATATATGAGTGAGTCTCAGAATAGGCAATGATCCTCCCCAAAAATGGTGTGGTGAGCCCAACTTCAAATCCTCTTGACCAAGGGATTCTTTAAGTGTCGTTGGCTGATTCATCTACCAAAGTGAACATATCTTTGGAAGGAATGTCAATGAATCATGGATACCAGGGCCATTGGGTGTTTTGGATCCATGGATAAACCTGTTGGAGACCATCTGAGGATGTTATATAATTGGAGGACCAATATCACAAGTACTTGACCTTCTACAATCATCCATTCGGACCATCTTACTATAGAATTTCATTTAAAATATAGAAAGGATAATCTAACTAGTCCCAATTTGGGTAATCCAACATTACTTTAAAGGATAATGTTTCAGAATGGGTTGAAACAAAATAAATGGTGAACATGATGGGAACTCACCTCTAGAGAAAGAGACAGGTTATGATTCTTGTCAGAACATTTCATTGTCACCTGAAAAACGCAACCTCAGAGGCAAAACAAAAATGGTGATCTGGACATAAAACCATATCCAAGTTGGCAGTTATACCCTAATGATAACAGAGAAAAGGATATTGCATTTCAAACCATTTCTCCCTCATACGCACAGAAATGAACCACCTCAGAGGTGGAACAAAAATGGTGAACCCAATGTGAATCCATAACCAAGGTGGTGGTTCTACCCCAATGATAACAGAAAAAAGGATATTTCATGATGGACCATCTGGTTCACCACTGTATGTACCAAAATTCACTGCCTCGGAGGTATCACAAAAACGGTGAACCCAATTTGAATCCTTAACCTAGTTAAATAACTTACCCCACTCAAGCCCCTTCGCCCCACAATAAAGAAAGAGTGGTAGGGGGCCAAGCTAAATCACCAAATATGAATGTGTTTAAAGAATTTTACATTGATGGTGTTTTGTTGTATATATGTCATATATGTAATTTTAAACTTCTAGTAGATAAACCTTAGATCTAAATGACATCCTGAAGACTGATATAGACACACACATCCGTGATCCCCTAGGTGCATGGGGCCTCGATGAAGAGAAGGACCCCCTGGGATACCCAACATCTTCAACACTGGGTATCCAACACGCTAATAAAATTGTATCACTGAAATGGTACTATCCCCATGGTGGAGGCTACAAGACAAGCCCTCCAGTCTTTAGAGGCTTGATAACCTCCTCTTTATTTGCGGTTGGAACCCCAATGCAGGACGACCCTGGTGGTAATCTCAATCCATTTCAGAAGCCTATCCCTGAAACGTGACAATGAGTACCTCCGTTATCATATGAATAGATGAAGTAGATGTTGACAGATTCATCTAAACTGCATAGGGTTCCTACCCATGGGTCCCTATCAGAGAGTGTTGCTGCCAACACCAGATGACCAGACCTATTACCACCTTAGTGGACCTTATGCCTATGGATCCTTTTGAAGTCCATGAGACCTGAGCCCCTCGAGATGCCCGACAAGGGCACCAAATATATAATCAGGAACACACTGTCACCATGGTTCATAAGGAGAAACTACACTGTACTAATGTGGTGAATTTCAACAGGCATACATAAGAATCTTCCCCTCCAATCATGCCCACCACATAAATATGATGGCCCAATACGAGCACATGCATTTTCCCAGTAGTTCTTGACAGTCCTACCATGCAAATAGAGCTGAAAAATACAGGCAGATGCTGATATTTTTTAATGGAAAACAATATCATCATCCAAATTTAGTGGAAACCAACTACTCCCAGACACATATACCTGCTAACTCATTTGAATAATTCCTTATAGATACGGAAGAAACTATGTACATGCAGGAAACAAATACTTGTTGATGCATATCAAACCCTCCATCCAAATATGGCGGAAAAAATATGAGCATATTCAAATTTTTACAGATGCATACAAATCCCAGGAGAAAAATATAGAGGTAAGAGAGTAGATGAAAATCCCCACTCGTGAATATGAAGACCATCTTTCAGATACGATGGCAACCAGAGAAGAAAATTGATGGTAGAATCCTTCCTCTCTCCCATCACAGGAGAACTGCCAATATCTACTGGAAACTCATTGAGGACCAGAGCAGGCACAAACTATTTCTATGATATCATAATGTGCATTTATACCCTTTCTAGCCAAATACGACTCCCAACACATATTAGTACTAATGGTAGATAAGACATACATCCCATACCATATCATCTAAATATGCAAAGACATTATTTCATTGGTGGAAAAAGAAAAAAATCATCCCCATGACCTAATTTCCTCAAATGGAATGAATCACTCGAAAAATGAGTTACTTACTCTGGAGTAGTTATGCATCCCTTCCATAGTCTATGAGGGTCAAAACCAATATTACGTGATTCAAAAACAACCAGATTGGGAAAAAATATCAGTTCCAACTAGGGGATGTCAGTCCAATGTGATGGCCGCCCTAGGAGAGGAATATATCCCTCCCGAAATTCAATATGGTCAACAGCAAATCCCAACAATATCATGGGAACCAACAAGATATTGAATTATATATGATGGTTTTTACAAATAGTAGACGACTCTGGTAACATGTAATATAGTTCTAAAAAATGAAATGCACTATAGGAAGTTGGAAAATTAAGAGCACATACACGATCCTACTCTGCTGGAAGCTGGTTCTCTTGAGGCCCTTAAACATATATCAATAATTGATCAAGACATTATTAGTCTATTAAAAAAATATGTAAGTGTCAGTAGCATTTGTGAAGGCCCTCCCCACAATGTCACTACAGGCAGCTCTGAAGGTCCTCCCGAGAGAACCCATGGGGGCTCACTCCACGCGCAAGGAATTATCAATCACAATATCCAATATCCTTATGCACATCACAGTAGCCCTCCCCTTTACCTGATGATTAGACAGCAATAAAGTCATCCCCATGCTGTCATCCACCCTGATGGTCCTCCCAAAGGTATGTGTTTCATATATACTTCTCCCCACAGTCGAACATCTATTCATGATGGTAGTCCTCCCCATAATTATAGTCATTGTGAAGGCCCTCCCTACAATGGTAGTTATTGTAATGTTCCTCCCCATAGTAACATCAAGCAATGATAAGATCCTCCTCTCATTGTAGTATATCCTAAAGGCCCTCCGTAGGATTTTCACTGCATAAATTTTCCTTGCAGCCAGGTATCGTGTCATGAAAGTAGTCTGTGCCATCACATAAATCATTGAGAGGGTCCTCTCCTTAGTGGCCTCAAGTATCAAGAAAATCCTCCCATTGTTTTATCCTAACCTAAAGTTCCACCCCATGGTATATTCCATAAATACATTCCTCGCAACCGGGCATCAAGTTGCAATAGTATCCCTTTCCATTACAGCACCAATTATAAAGGTTCTCCCTGGAAGAAAAAGTCCTACTAGCAAGAAGATATTCTCCTTACTAGATCAAAAATGATAAATACCTCCTATGTTGAGGTGATTTTAAAGGATTCATACACATTAGGCACTCTGTCTATAAAGAGGGATATTATTTCTCAACCAGATGATGGTTTGGGTCCATGGTCATCTTCTAATAAACCCCCGCAACATCGGCATATCAATGAGGCTGCCACGCGCCCAGATTCTAGGAATGAAATCATTAAGAAGCAGTCAAGCAGGGCATATCAAGTATAACAACATATGGAAGAACAATAGCAGGATATTTATCTTGTGAGAATAAAACTAGATAAGGATTGTATATAAGGGATGTATTGGCCTATGACCACTCCTCCCATCGACATACAAAGAGAGTTTTATGAGGAATGTATACAGGAAATTTTCCCCAATATCTGGATGACTCTTCGTCAAATGAAAGAAAAATTCATACCATACACAAGGTATGTGGACCATGTCAATGTGATAGGGGAGCTTCGTCATCTAATCGACCAGAAATCCTTTATGTCCGCATGACTACCACAATCTGAAAGGCTAAACAAACCTGGAATTAGCTTGCCTCCATGCACTTCATAAGTGGTGTCGCCTCATTGGTGATGCTTTGACTGGAGTTCACATACGGGGATGGGGGAGAACATGGAGATCTAAAATTCACCCCTTGTCTCATCTAGTAAACCCCATTGGAAATGGATTCTTGAAATTTCATCACCCAAAGTCTTCAATAAACTAAATCCCATGATTAGGGAAGATGGGATACTCAACAAAAATCATCTTGGAGTATGTATCAAAAGATTTTAGATCGAAGATATAAAGCAGTTAAATTGATTCTGATTCAAGCAACCAAAAACATCCAACAAGATTCACACCCAAGGGAAGGAAACCACCAAGTAGGGCCATTGTATTCAAAAGACCATACACTCCATAAAGGAACAATTCCATACTCAGCTCACACCTGCGTTGGAGTACGTGAAATTGAAAGTGCTGCAATAGCAGCGGCTACCGCCATGATACGGGAACAAACCTGTCTCACAGGGATGAGAGAACTTTTAAATAAATGTTCCCTTGTATGACCAACAATTATCGGATGACGCAAATCGGTGAAAGAATGGGGAAAACCCCAACCCATAGGGCTGGGGGGAATTTTCCCCCAAGTCCCCACAAACCGGATGTCTGTATTCTCCAATCTAGAAAGAATGATGGATTGAGGAGTCACCCGTTCCACCCCTTCCCATAGTCTGAACCTTCTGAGATAAATGTGCATAATGAGTTCATACCAGGGATCCCATTTGTTCAATCTACTCTAAGAAACATGATGAATACCATATAATGGAAAGATAAAATCAAACAAAGGATGCATAAATCCATCATACCATTTGGAACCAGGTAATACACCCCAATGTTGTATACCTTAGTGAATGTGGTAAAAGTTTACCCCACTGATCTCAAAGGAAATGGCGTAGAGTGAGAGGATGCAAAGGAATATGATTCCCTTGTAGAGGAATTCCACACTGAGCCTGATGGTGTGCACACCCCGAATTAGATAGCGGTATTAAATTTTGGTTCCCCCTATGTTAATAAAATATTACATCCGAAACCCCAACAAGATGAATAATAAATCCAAGGTAATCTATGAACCATCTCCTCATCCCCATGAGAATGTTTCCCTCACTCTCAAGGAATAGTTAACCAAGAAAAATGAATAAATGAAAGATCATAGGTGAATTAATGATGAGCTGTGTTGAGGGAACTGACGTGCTATAAGTTTTTACCCTATGTTGGGAAAAATCCCTCAACGTAACATTGCATCATTTTTAGGAAGATTGTGTTTGTTGAAAAAGCATGTTTCCATGGAGAATTGTCAAGTTCTAGAGAAGTTATAGACAATCCACGTTGAAAAATAATGATGACAAAGGAACAGATGATCTGGAGGTGGTACAAAAGAGCAGTATAGGGTAGTGTCATTCCCTAGTGTTTTCCAAATTTTTTGGGTCCAAAATTTGGAGTTTGGTGATCATCGCAAAAAAGTGGATATCCTTGAATATATTATTTAAATATGGAAAAGGCATGAGTTTCGTGATGATTGGATTTATGTATTGAATTTCGTGATGACAAGAAGAATGTTGACGGTGTTCTTCGCGATTGCGCCAAGCTTCGCGAACGAAAGTGGTTGAAGTGCATTGCGGCGGTGAAGGGATTTGCGAGGGAGATTTGTGGCGAAGGCGTGAAGGGATTGATGGGGATGCTCTTTGATTACGTCAAGCTCCACAATCGAAGAATTCCCATGGTGCTTCGCAATTTTGAGATAATTTCAGTGGGAACTTCAGAGGTTTGCGATTTGAAATGACGTGACGTTGACTTCCCACAGATAGTTCTAGGGTCGTTGGAATCACCTATAAATAGGCCTCGGCCCCTTCAAGAGAAGTAGAAGATAAGAGAGAGTTTTTGAAGAAAATATGTTTCTATCGTTTCGCGAAGGTAGTTTGTGAATGTAGTGTTCTTCGCAAAAGAGAGGTGCTTCGTGGGTGCTAATCAAGCTCTGTGAAAGGAATTGAGATTCGCGAGGCCGCGTACTCTAAAGAGTGTGCTTCACGAAGAGGAAGGAGCTTTGCGATGGCCTATTCTTTGAAAAGGCTTGAGCTTCACGAAAAGGCAGGAGCTTTTCAAAGTCTTGTTTGAGCTTCGCAAAATTGGGAGCCTCGCGAAGTAGGGTGCTTTGCGAAGGTGCATCCAAAGTGATTTTCCCAGTGTTTAGGGGAAAAGAGGTATTCATCAGTAGATAAAACTTGGACTTCAATAGAGAATCTACATACATTTTAGGATGCATGCATTAATAAAAATTAAGAGACCTACATGTCTATAAACTGTGAGTGGATCCCTTCTAAGTGCAATGTGAAAATGAAGAGGGAGAAGGTAATACTTTCTACCAGTATTATACCAGTGAAAGAGAAACAGGGAGTGATCCTTGGGAAAGTAGTGAGCTGACCCAAATCTTTTTAAAGGCAGTGAGCCTAGGAATAGAAGTGATCTATCCCGAACCTTGTAAACAACAGTGCGCTTTTAGTGGATTTGGTACATCAACACATCGTCGATGTATGCTACTTGGATGTAGCCCAGTGAGCGTGAACCAAGTAAAAATCATTGTGTCATGTTCATGCTTTAGTTTCTGTTTATACTTTTCTATAGGAAAGAGAGAGAAGAAAGTATTTCTTAACAGTGAGGTAAGATCAATAGGAGAAGTTGTTTTAATCTGTCATACCCTGATTCACCCTCCCCCCTCTTAGGGTATCTAACCTAGTTGACCTAACAAGTGTTATCAGAGGGAAAGGTTTTTATCAGTGGTTCTCTCTGAAATGGAGGTCATTAATCATAAAGGGATTCTGATCTTCGACTGGAACAATTTTTAGATATGGAAGAATCGGATGCAACACTACTTCCGATCTTTGGGAATGTACGTATTCACAATAGCAATGCATGGTGTAACGGCTGACATCAAAAGTGGGGAATTATCGGATGCCGAGTGAAGGGAGTTGGATTCTGACTCAAAGGGAATAAATTCATTAGGGAGAGACCTATCCAATGATATCTATACGAAGGTGATGTCATTTCAAACATCACATGCTATGTGGGAAAAACTTTTGAAAATATATGAAAGAGATACAAAGGTCAGAGAGGCAATGCTACAAGTACTATGGAATAAGTATGAAGATCTGAAGATGAACCTGATTGAGTTAGTTAGTGTATTCTTTGATAGGGTAAATATTGTTGTGGAAGATATGAGAGGTCTTGGTGAAGTCATTGAAGAAATAGAGATCGTAATGTGAATCTTGTGGAAACATTCACCTCGGTTCAATCCAAAAGATTCAGTACTAGAAGATAAATATCCAAAGGGCTGACAATGGACAATTTACATAGTACCTTGGTTGCATATGAAATGAGGAACGATGATAACGAGGCTGGGGAAAAGGCTAAATCCAACAAGGTGGCATTTAAGGCCGTGAAAAAGCTCACCATTGAAGATTCTTAAGAGAAAGAAGAGACAGATGAGGTAACATCATTCCTCTCCTCAAATATTCAAAGAGGAAAAGGAATGTTTAAAGGGAAACTTCCACTTTCTTGCTTTAGATGTGGAATATATGGTCATATGGCCTCATGGTTCCACAAAAAGTTTCAAGAAGAAAATGATGAAGTTGAAGTTGAAATTCCCAAGAAGAGATCTTCAGCCTATGTGAAAGGGAAGAAGAAGTTCAAGAGAAATTTATTCAAGAAGAAGAATATTATTTCATAAGAAATAGACAGTTCAGATGAATCTATGGTTGAAGAGGTGGAAGAGATTGAAAATTACAAAGATCATGGAGAAAATTCGGTTATGGCAGTCGTCATTAGTTCTCTAGAGAAGAACGATACTGAAGGTGATGAAGAAGAAGAAGAAGTTGAAGGAAGAATAGATATGCATGCTGAGTTATAGGATTCTCTTGAAGAGATAGATGTTAGGAGAGCCAAAACCAAGAAATCCAACAATGTTGTTCGTGACACCAAACTCTATATGCATCAGCAGGAAGAAGAGAAGTCTGAGTTGATGGAAGAAATTGATAAACTTAAGTCATCAACACCAGAGAACTCAGAATCAGTTAGTGAGTATAAAATAAAAATTTAAGAACATAAAATGGATATCAATATCTTGAATAACACAAAGAAAGAAAAAATCAAGCATATTGAAGAACATGAAGGAGAAGTAGTCGGTATGTGGAAAAAGGTTAAAGATCGAGAAAAAATCTGGACACCTGCTGGGTCATTAGGAAAGAGATCACTCAGAAAATCGAGAAGCTGAAGATAGATAATAGTGGTACAGAAAAAAAGAAGCATCAACAATGTTCATATGCTATGACCGGTGGGGGGATTGACTGAAAACAAAATGCAGAAAAAATTGAGGTCAGACCACAAGCACCCACTCCGAGATTGAAGGTTGATTTGGGAACATGGAAGAATCATAATATTCAGAAATCCCAAGGGAAAACTCGTAGTGCAGATGTTATGGAAAAGATTTCACCGCATATATGGTGTTATTGTTGTGGAAATATGGGACATTCACAGTATGTGTGTTCCATAGCCAATAGATATCGAAGGGCACAAGAAAAAATGTGGCATCCAAACAGATAACGATTTTCCAGAACATATTTTGGAGGACACTGTTTCTGGTGTGGAGGATTTGGTCACATGGCTAGGTACTTCACTTCGACCATACAAAGGAATGTGCCAAAGCAGAACCAATATGTTCACTAACAGCAGATCAATAAACCAAAAGGTGAGTTGAAAACAAAAAATAGATTTGATCCTTTGCAGGATGAAGCTGGTCCATCACACTATGAGAAAGAACAGAAGTCTCAATCCATGTCATGTGTAAAGAAAAATATATGGACCATGAAGAAGAAAGATGAGAAGGCCGTGGTGGCAGAATTTTCCCTTAAAGCATCAGATCACTCTGGTGTGTGGATCCTTGATAGTGGTTGCACATCACACATGACAGGTAATAAGGATCTTGTTACTGGCGTAAAATTTGACAAAGAAAAAGTTCTCAAGTTTGGAAATGATGAAGGCCTGAATATTATTGGCTCCGGAAATACCATGTTTGGGGGAAAATAGATGAGAGGTGTTGATGTCTTAGTAGTAGAAGGCCTTAGTCACAATTTTCTCAGCATCAGTCAACTATATGACTTAGGACATTCAATAAGGTTTACTAAGAAGATCTGTGTCATCAAAGGAAAAGACGGGGCAATAGATCAATAGGGAAAAATAACAAGGGAAATATCTGCCTGGTAAGTGGAGAATAAGATATGTGTTTTCTGTCCAGAGAGGAAGAAAACAAAATGTTGCATAAACAACTTGGTCATCTTTTCCAACCATCCATGGAAGATCTGGTAAGGTGTGATGAAGCAATAAACCTCCCTAAGCTATCACGTGATCGTACTCACACGTGCGATTCATGCTAACAAGGGAAGATAATTAGAAATACCTATAAGGCAAAGGACAATAAGTCAACAATATTGCTCGAATTGGAGCATGCTAATGTTTGTGGTCTTATCACACCAAGAGCAATTGAAAAAAAGGAATTATGTTCTTTTCATTGATGAATATAGAATAATGTCATGGGTATTTGTTATTTCCCATAAGATGGATGTGTTTAGATGCTTAAAACAGTACCAGAGGGATTGTGAAAGGATGTTTGGATAGAAAATATTAAAGTTTCATACTGAAAATGGTACAGAATTCACAAATAGTGAAGTGGAAGGCTATTTTGAGAAACATGGGATAAGGCATCAAGTTTCCTTAGTAAGAACTCCCCAATCGAATTGAGTGGTTGAAAGGAGAAATCGGATCATCAACAACATGGCCAGAACAATGCTCATTGAAAATGATCTACCAGTGAAATTTTGGAAGGAAGCAGTTTTGACATCAGTCTATATTTCTAACAGGGCTCTGTTGTTTCTGAAGGAAGGAAAGAGTCCATATGAAATTTGGTACAAAAATATCCAATTGTGAAATAATTTCGTATATTTTTAAGTAAGTTCTTCATTCTCAACAATTAAAATAATAGGATGTTTGAATCACCTGGAGATGAGGGAATATTTCTTGGATACTCCGGAAAAAGCAAAGCATACAAATGCTTTAACAAGAGGCTGGGTAAATTAGGTGAGAGCAATGACGTCACTATTGTGGAAAATAAATAGAATATTCCACAACACAGTGAACAGTTTCTTGATGAAATTGATGAAGAAGATAGTAACACAGGAGAAGCAGAAGTGGCAGTTGCTGACTCAGAAGAAGACACTGATGATGAACAAGAAAGTGTCAAGACTGTGTTTGCAAGGAAGCCAAAGAGTCGAGCTAAAATTAATAGGAAGAAAATCATTGGTGATCAGATAGCTCCAGTTCAGACAAGAAAAATGAATTCACTACAGCATAAATCATTCCTATCTCAGATAGAGCCGAAATGCTTTACTGATGCACTGGAATATGAAAACTCGATTCAGGAAATGAATGAAGAGCTAGATCAGATTGAGAAGAATCAGACATGGGAGATTGTTTCGAGGCCAGTAGATAAGAATGTCATTGGGACTAAATGGGTATATCACAACAAGATGAATGAATATGACATAGTGATTCAGAACAAAGAACGACTAGTGTGCAAGGGGTACTCCAAGATCAAGGGTATAGATGTTGATGAGACATTTGCACCGGTTGCAAGTCTGGAGACAATCAGATTATTCCTAGCCATCGTAGTGCGACGGAAGTTCCAAGCGTTCCCGATGGATGTCAAATATGAATTTTTGAATGGGATTCTATAGGAAGAGGTGTATATTGTGCAACCAAATGGTTTTCTCATTCATGAGGTTGAGAACAAGGTTTGCATACTAAAGAAGGCGTTGTATGGGCTGAAACAAGCACCAAGAGAATGGTACTCAAGGCTTGATCAGTACTTGAGGAAGCTTGGTTTCCGACATGGGGTAGTTGATTACAATCTCTATTTCAACAACAACAATAATCAAAGGGTGATGGTCATGGTTTATGTTTATGACATAATATTTGGCGGATCAGATGAAGCTCAGTGCAGACAGTTTTCTGAATTCATTAAAAGTGAGTTCGAAATGTCAATGATTGGAGAGCTAACATTTTTCCTTGGTCCATAGGTGACACAAGGAAGGAATGGAACATTCATTTCACAATCCAAATATTACAAGGAGGTTTTGAAACGATTTGGAATGGAAAATACCAAGGAGATGAAGACTATGGTAGCTACCTTGATTAAATTGTCCAAATATGAGGATGGAAAGGCAGTTAATATCATAGAATACAGGAAAATTATTGAAAGTTTTTTGTACTTCACTGCAATAAGGCCTGATATTGTTTTCGCCACATGCCAAGCTGCAAGATATCAGAGTAATCCCAAGTAAAGACACATTCATGCAGTGAAAAGAATAATTTTGTATATCAAGGGCACGGTGGACTTTGTCTTGGCATATAATGACAAATCTCAGACATAGATATTGGGATATACTAATGCAGACTGGGCCGATTCAATGGATGACAAGAAATCAACGTCTTGAGGTGCATTATATCTTGGTGTATTGTGTGTTTCTTGGATAAGTAAGAAGAAAGATTTAATTTCATTGAGCACCGCAAAAGATGAGTATATTGCAGCCACTCAAGCATGCACACAGTTATTGTGAATGAAGAAAGAGCTTGAAGATATAGGAGTAAAAGTGAAGTCTTTGATCAGAATACATTCTGATAACTCAAGTGCTATCAATCTCAGCAAAAATACAGTCCATCACTCAAGGACAAAAAACATTGAGGTAAAGAGTCATTTTATCAAGGAGAAGGTTGAGCAGAGAATCATGAAGTTGGAGTATGTGTCTACAGAGCTACAGGTTGCAGACATTCTGAAAAAGGCATTACCCAAAGAAGCTTTTGAGAGGCATTGACTAGCTCTGGGAGTTCAGTCACCTCCCCGCACTTGAATGAGTGTGGATGTGGAAAGGACCACCCCTCTCCCCGAGATGTGATGTGTTTTCCTTAATGTGCTGATATGTGTTCTATACTCTGTTACAGACTACAAAAGAGTGACCTTTGGGTTCGTTGACAAAGGGGGAGAAACTAGTGATTTTTCAAGGGGGAGATAGTGTGGAAATTTGATAAATCATGATTGATATGGGGAGAAGCTAATAGGAGGAGGAGCGAGATAGGGGGAGTGTAATGAGATAGGGGGAGTTTTTTTAAATATGGCGATGCTAGAAGTGATCGATCAAAGTATAGATATCACGACAGTTGAGGATCGTGATAAAAGTCGAAGAGTGATATTGGAATGGTGAGAGAATGATTCCTGGTATTGCCAATTGGTATCAGTGTGGTTGAAAAATTGGTATCAATTTAGTAATCAGTATCAGTTTGGAATTTACAATTTGTGTGTGACATGATGTGATTCATTGATGAACTTTTGATACTACTCTTGTTCCTCACACCGAGCATTGCTCATGTGGGCTTAGAGTACATGTTAAGTGAATCCTTGAACGCTATCAGAATTGCATGAGGTGAATGGTGGTAGCAGCTAGAAGGATCTTTAGAGTGGTATAAAAGTACAAAGAATCATTCTAAACAGAGTTGTCAATAAACCCAAATGGGGAGATTGTTGGGAAAAAATTCATCATGGAAACATTGCAGCATTTTTTGGTTGATTGTGTTTTTGGACAAAGAAGGATTTCATTGAGAATTGTCATGTTCCAGAGATGTTCTTGACAATCCATGTTGAAAAAGAACGATGAAAAAGAACGATGAAAAAGAACGGACGATCTGGATGCGGTACAAAAGAGCAGTACAAGGTGGCGATGTTCTCCAGTGATTGTCAAATTTTTTGGGTCCAAAATTTGGAGGTTGGTGAGAATCCAAAAAAGTGGATATCCTTGAAGATATTATTTAAATATGGCCAAGGCATGAGTTTTTCAAAGATAGGCTTCATGGATTGAATTTCATGAAGACAAGAAGAATGTGGACAGTGTTCTTCGCGATTACGTCAAGGTTCACGAACATCAGAGGTTTAAGAAAATCACAGCGGTGAAGTGATTTGCAAGGTAGCTTCGTTGAGAAGGCATGAGGGATTGATAGTGATGATCCATGATTACATCATGCTCTGTGATCCAAGAATTTCTGTGGTGCATTGTGATTTTGAGAGAATTTCGGGGGGAACTTCGGAGCTTCGCTTTTTCAAATGAAGTGGTGTTGACATCGCGCAGAAAGTTCGAGGGTCGGTGGAATCACCTATAAATAGGCCATGACCCCTTCAAGGGAAGTAGAAGAGAAGAGGGAGTTTTCAAAAAAAATATGTTTCTCTCGTTCATGAACGTAGTTCGCGAAAAGGTGGTGTTCTTCATGAAAGAGAGGTGCTTCACAGTAGTAATCTAGATCCATGAAAGGAAGTGTGCTTCACGAGGCTTCATGCTCTAAGGAGTGTGCTTCACAAAAAGGTAGGAGCCTTGTGATGACATAAGCTTTGAAAAGGCTTGAGATTCGTGAAAATGGAGGAGCATCGCGAAAGCTTGTTTGAGCTTCGTGAAATTGGGAGCCTCACGAAGTAGGGTGCTTTTCGATGGTTTTTCCAAAGTGAGTTTCCAAGTGTTCAGGGGAAAAGAGGTATTCATCAGTAGATGAAATTTTGACTTCAATCTAGAATCAACATACATTTGAGGATGAATGCAATCATGAAAATGAAGATACATACAAGTCTATAAACTGTGAATGGATACCTTCAAAGTGTAGCGAGAAAAAGAAGACGGAGAAGTTAATCCTTTCTACCAGTAGTGATCCAAGGAAAGAGAAACAAGGAGTGA
The DNA here is from genome assembly GCA_963277665.1 of Viscum album. Taxonomy (NCBI): domain Eukaryota; kingdom Viridiplantae; phylum Streptophyta; class Magnoliopsida; order Santalales; family Viscaceae; genus Viscum; species Viscum album. Next base: position 1,664,366,975 of record OY728153.1, on the reverse strand, counting down.
CCCTTGGGAAAGCAATGAGCTGACCCTAAACATTGTAAAGGGAGTGAGCCTGGGAATAGAAATGATCTATCCTGAACCTTGTAAACAGCAGTGTTCTTTTAGTGGATTTGGTATATCGAAACATCGCCAGTGTATGCTCCATGGACATAGCCCAGTGAGGGTGAACCAAGTAAAAATCATTGTTTCATATGCATGCTCTAGTTTCTATTTATACTTTTCTACAGGAAAGAGAGAGAAGAATGTCTTTCTTAACAGCGAGACAAGATCAATAGGGGCAGTTGTTTTAATCTGTCATACCCTGATTCACCCCCTCTCAGGGTATCTAACCTAGTGGACCTAACACCCTATGAAATGTCATCATTGGTTCCTAGAAGAGGTTCCCTTTCCACATGCACTCATCTCATTGAATGATACCATGCTCAGAGGCTCATCCTATCAAGCCTCAGGACCATCAAGCTAATTAAACACAACCACTGAAGGATATTAAGACTTTCCTCACTGGGAAGGCATTTAGAATATATTCATGTAATCCCACAATTGATTACTCTGACTAGGAATCAACCCCAAATTCCAGGAGCACCAGCATGCCCAACATTGTCCACTACAACACTAGCCCAAGCTTATTCCTGGAGGGATATACATGGAGGAATCTTGAACACCATTGAGCCACTAACATCTTGACTATAATCCATGTGGGGGAGGAATGATTTAATACAATCAGAGTGCACACACTACCCTGAGTGGGTGAGAAATGTTCGCCCAAATCCAAATTTCAGAAACCCCATTTTCCATGTATTCCATGGATCGGGGGACCCAGAACTATATCTAATGCACTATGACTTTTATTGTGACTCTATGATAGAAACTCTGGAGAAGTATGAAATAGTAAAACTCAGGTGCCTCATATGAACCTTATAGGGATCAACTTTTGTTTGGTATACTATCTTGCCAGCTAACTCAATCACAGGTTGGGAGGAACTTGGAGATAGTTTCTATTCCAGTATTGTTCAACACTACCTAATATGACATTCAGTGATCTCATGAATTGTAATCAGTGAGATAATGAAAGAGTCATAGTCTTTGTTTCTTGATGAAAATGCATAACTTATTCCATAAACCGGCTGATCCCCTAGGATTATATTCTCATCATGTGAATCAATAACTTTTAGGATGAATAACAAGAACCACTCATCCAAGTTAAATAAACAATTGGCTTCCAAGAATTATCTTCCATTTCATAAAGAATAGAATAATACTTGCAACGAACCATACACATGTCCCGAGTGGCCCCATAAGCCCTATAAAAAATAGTGGGAAAAGATGAAGTGGCTTCTATCACGATTAAACCATCCCTAGAAATAGCTCCAGTCATGAGGCCCCCACCGAACCCTCCAGGGCCCCCTGGATGAAAACAGCCACCCCCACCTCATCCAGATGAGCAATGAGGTACTAAATGAAATCAGTTTGAAGAATGATGAAATAATTCCTAATTTTTATTTGATGACCAAGTATGTGGAAATTTCATGCCATTATGAATAGAAATTTTCTCTAGCTACCAGAGAAAAAATTAGCTGATGATGTGGGTCTCAACTACCATCAAAATTATTCTCCCTATCACCAGCTATTGAGACACACCATCCCAGAATGCTTACATTCAAGGATATCCTACAAATGTTGGTGGATTCCTGGAATGTCAAGTTTGGCCTGCCACCAGCACAGGTGGCGTATGTCTCTACCTCAGACTCAATAAAGGATGAGGAATAGAAAACAATCCCTAGTAATAAGGAGAAAAGATTTGAAAATTCGATGACCAGAAGACAGTCAACCGAGTCTATGGAATACTCCAGGAATAGTTGAAACAACCAACATACCCCCAATAGTTTCTGATACAACTCTGCAATCCTCCTTGACCACATGGTCCTCTGAAGGCCAGAAGGGAAGAATGTAAGAGAAAAAAAATGTGCTTACACCAAATCCAAAGTTATTGTTTACAATGGCAGATTTCATACCAACAAAAAAGGCACAATAAGAAGCACCTCAAAAAATGACATAATGAGAACCACCCTGCCAAACGACACAACGAGAACCACCCCACTAAAAGGAAAAACATGCACCATTCCGCAAAACGGAACAATGGGCACTGACCTACCATACGACGCCATCATATGGAGAAGTTCAAATAGAAAAACTGCCGGATCATGAACTGTTCTTCATCTCCATTAATGTCCTTCACATGATGGTCCCCTTCTTAGATGAATAATATCACCATAAACCCAAATTCCACATGCCCAACCAGAGAGATTGAGGAAGAGGATATAGGGGACAAAGGATTCCTTAAAGGAACAGTCATGGTAGGAGTCAAATTTCTGGCCTTTCCATAAGTCAAACCATTACCATCACAAAAACTCATGGAATGACCCTTTGGCAGACACAACATAAAATAGAATGCTTCTATTCCCTCGTAAGCATAAATCCAAGACCAAAAATATTGGAATATCCATCAGGGGGAAAACAAATAAAAAATATCCCTAGGAATATGGGTGTAACTGTTCACACAAACCATTAGAGGATAACACCACCACCATCCACAATCACCTAGGATGAATAATCAACATCGAAATCCAAAAACCCTAAAGTGTCTTTGAAAGGGATACCTCAAGCTAGACAACACTGACCTTTAGGGATGAAATATGATTTTATAAATCAACTAACATCAGTACCAGTAATACTATAAATCCTAGATCCATTAAGTATTTCTTTAGATCTAAGGGAGGAACTCATCAAAGTCTTACTAAGTCCCCAGGAGTTCGAGGATGAAGTAGTAGCAGCCGATGTCTATCAGACATAGACCACCCCTTAAGGTTCTCACTCCATCATCCCTTTCATATATAGGGATGAATACACCATCATTAAAAGGAAAATTGAACCCTTATTTGTCTAAAAAAATGGAATTGATTTCAGAAAGATTTTAATCGACAACGGCACTACAGTCAACCTCCTCCCGCTACGAATGCTTTATCAGCTAGGATATGATGAAGACAGATTTAAACCCTAATCCACAACTCTATTAGGGTATGAAAAAAGTGAGCAGAAGCCACAAGGATGAATCAATCTTCAAACTCATCTTCGAGGCATCATGTCATATTCTGAGTTCCTAGTAGTGTGGAAAAGTATGGCCTTCAACAACTTGTTAGGGATTCCTTGGCTGCATCAACATGATGCAATTTCGTCAACACACCATCAGTGCATCAAATATTGAACAAATGGGAAAACAGAACATTACACACTGATAAATCCTCATTTGAGTTCCGTGAGTTGCATTATATTTACATGGTGTTCTATGAATTAGAAGAAAAACATCCATCGACTGACGATGTCGATTGGATTACTGCCCTGAATAGATTAAATATGGATCTCACCGACCCCTCCAGTAACTTGGGGAAGATAATGTATTACCCATCCACCATGTTGAATGAATATGTGAATGTCCAGATGCAGACAATTTTTTTTTCATGATCTGCATTGTAGCCACCAAGTCCAATAATAGGTGTGAAATTACTGGCATCAATGAGTAGTTGAAAAGCCCTACCAAAGATTCTCATGACCTGTCAATGAGACTCCAAACATCCCACACCTTACTCACTATAGGAGAAGAGAATTTATCTCTCATCAATGGAGATATTTTCGCCAGAATACTCTCCATCAGAAGAGGAATAAGGTGAATAAGATGTTGATGAAGAAGAAGAAGAAGAAGAAGATGATGATGATGGTGATGAAGAAGAAGAGCTCAGAGATTCCCCTCATAAGTTCGAAGAAGGTGTCTCCACCACAATCGATGAAGAAAAGATGGCAAACCTAGGCACTAAAGACGGCCAATGACTCACTCTAATCAATATTTCCATTCCCCTCAACGAACATGATGCACATACCTCATTCATAAAGAATAATTAAAATGTGATTGCATGGAATTACACAGAAATGCCAGGCATTGGTCATGAGGTCTCCACTCATCATATGGACTTACCAGAATATTTCTAGGGCTATAGCCAAGCAGCCAGAAAAACCCACCCAACACATGCTGCCTAAATGGAAGCCGAAGTTGAAAAGATGATAAAAGACAACTTCATACTAGATGTTCAGTATCTGATCTAGCTAGGAAACATAGTCCATGTAAAAATTAATAACATACAAATTAGATTCTTTATTGAATTTAGTTATCTTATTCATCATTTAAAAAATGGAAATTTCCCTATCATGAGCACTAAATTATTGATCGATGAAACCACCAGTTATAAAGCCCTCTATTTCAGGGATCTCTATTCTTGATACAACAAGATCCGAATGGATCGGGGGGATGAATATTCCACTTCTTTTAGGGTCCCTCGGGGAGTGTTCTATTGTAAGGTTATTCCCTTTGGTAAAAACAATTCCAAATCCTCATATAAGCACTCCATGCACTGCATCTTCAATTCCTTCTTGGGAATATTCGTCAAGTGTTTTTTCGACATTCTGTTGGTTAAATCACGATAGTGCTCAAACCACCTGGTCGATCATGAATATTTCTTTAAAAAAAATTGGCAGCACAGTTTATAGACAAATTCCCTAAAGCGTGTTTTTGGTGTTACATTTGGAATATTATTTGGCTTCGTTGTAGGCCATCTTGGCATTAATGTCAACCCTAAGAAGACAAAATTCAACCTGGGATTGCCCCCACCTCACTACCTCACCATGTTGAGAGGTCTCCAGTGACACTTGGCCTACATCTATTTCTTCATATCCAACTTAGTGTGGAAATGTTTTCCTTTCTTCAGGATCATGAAGAATGGGGTTAAATATGAGTTGGTTAATGATTTCTAGGAATAATTTGACAATATAAAAAGATATCTCATAATCACAGTAGTGTTTATGCTGCCAGTTGAGGGGATACCACTCATTTTGTACGTAACCACCCTCGAATAGTCATTAAGCGCCTTCCTCACACAGAAGAATGATGTCGGTAGTGAAAACATCCTCTATTACCATAGCCAAAAAATGATTGTTGTTGAAAATATATATTCAAAAAATTATAAAGAACTACCTATACCTAATATTTATGGTTCATAAACATAGGCATTAGTTGTAGCACCATGAGGTCCACCTAGTCTCCCACTATAACCTGTTCAAATATATCCTCAATCATCCCACGCTAAATAGATGCATATCATGATGGGAAGTCAGTCTAAAATAGTTTGAAATACAGTATGCGGCTAGAAGGCCATCAAAGGCCAAGTGTTTGTAATTTTCCTGGCTGAACACCCCTTAAAAGAAACAACACCATTGGATGCTAAAATTCTAGATGAATAATTGTGCTCTGTCCAGGATGATCCCCAGACATGGGAAATGTAATTCAATGGTGCATTAAGAAGCCTGGCATGGAAAATGATGGAGGATCCTAATCTCAATAATGTGGGGCTTGGAATTATACTCTTATCCCCTAAAATGCATTCATGCCTTACTATATCTTTTTTTAAGGGTGTACAAATAATAAAAGGAAAATATCAGGCCCTCAATGCATGACAGAAACTAGAAATTCAAGTGCATGCCAAACACATAATAATATAGGGTGATTCAGATCTAGTCATCAAACATGACAGTGGTGACTATGACATTATGAAATAAGTATTGAACCCCTTAATCAACCTTGTTTGAGAAATGATGGTAGAATTACAATTAGAACCAACGTTGAATTATCACCCACAGTCTCAAAATGCTCAAGCCAATGATTTGGAAAATTCATCCATGGCCTTCGATGATCCAAACCGGGATGAAACAGTCATTTTCATTTTCCACCACTGGATGGTCTTGTCCTTCATCTATATCAGTATAGTAGATATAAATGATAGTATCCCCATTTTTGAATCTTATGGTCACACCTTCATTTGGATGACACCAATTTCAAATTATCTTTAGAAGGGGGAACTCCCACCATATAGGGATGACAGGGAACATGTATGATTATGGGAAGTCTATTTTTCCTAGTACAATGAGTCAATCCATGAAACGTTTCACTATAAATGAGGTCTTGAAGAAGTCCTTCTTATGTGAATTGTGGGAGAAGGGACTAATTCCATCATGAAATAAGTGCACGTCGGGGCTTGTGGAGTTCAGCAATTGGCAACCAAGATCTCTCACAAAATTTGATGGATTGTGTACTATTGGCCCACTATGAAACATGATTGTTCCACATTCACCAAAAAGTGTCATTCTGGCCATTTTCATGCAAATTTTATACACCGACCCCCAGAGTTACATCATACAGCTAAGTAATTCTGGCCATTTTCTGCATGGGTGATTGATGTTGTGGGACCATATCATTCCACCACAATCAAACAATTCATTTTCATACTCACAGCAACTGAATAATTTTCCAAAAGGGCAGATGCCATACCCTTTAAAGTAGTCTGGGTGAAAAGCTTTGTTAGCTTAGTGAAGTCCACGATCATTACCAGATTTGGTGTCCCTCATACAATAATGGCTGACCATAGCACCAACTTCTACTCTGCTAAATTGGAAAAGTTATACCAGGAGTATGGAATCAAATCCAACCGTTCAATCCGTTGCCAAATGGAGGCCAATAGGTAGATAGAGGATTTCCACAATAATTTTTCCAACATAATCCAGAACATGGTGGATATGGATAAGAAATTGTGGCCAGATAAGATCATTCTTGCTTTGTTGGATTTCTAAACCACAACTTGTACTGCATCACAGGAGACCCCACACTCACATGTTTACGGGGTAGAGGTGGTATTGTCTATTGAAATCTACTTCATGAGGCCATTTGCGATCAAATTTCAATGGATGAGAAATCTTGAAAATGGTTTGATGAGTTAGAGTAGCTGGATGAGAAAAGGATGCACACAAAAACATCATTTAGAAATGTATCAAAATCAGATCTCAAGAGCCTTCAACAAAAAGGAAATCATTTGGTCATTCCTCAAAGGAGAAATGGTCTTAGTCCTCAGAAACCTAATGATACTCATGAAGAATCCCCCAATTATTGAACCAATTTGGGAAGAACCAAATTTCAAACATAGGGTCTATTCTAATGGGGCATAGTCCTTGATATTGATGGATGGACAACTCATCACAGCTCCCACAAATACATGAGTTCTAAAGAAGTATTTCATGTAATAGAAATGCCCAGTCATGGTCCAGACACTATGACCCTAAACTATGATTTGTTGTCCGGGCCAACATGAAGTTTAAATGTATGGTATTATGCCATGGTCAAAACTATATGACCCAAAAAATGAGTTTTTGTCCTGGCCAACATGATGTTAAAATGTATAGTATTTTGTCTTGGTCCATACTCTAGGACCCTAAACTATTATTTGTTTTCCTGACCCAAATGATGTTAAAATGTATGGAATTATGTCATGTTCCAAGCTCTAAGACCTTAATTTATGAGTATTAATATAGACTAGTCACGGTCCAAACTCTATGACCCTAAACTATGAGTTTTTTTCCATACAAAAATGATATTAAAATTTATGGTATTCTCTCATGGTTCAAGATCTATGACATTATACTATGACCTGTAATATCATGAAGTTGTGGTCCAAACTCTATGACCCTAATTATGAGTTATTTTTCTGGTCAACATGACATTAAAATGTATGGTATTAACGGCATGGTCCAATCTCTATGACATTAAATGATGAGTCATAATCAATTTCACATGATGTTAATCATTAAGCCACACATCCCTAACACATTACATCAAACTGTGACTCATGTCCGCATTGTAAGATGTTAAACTTCGTGTCTGTTTCCTCCAGAAATAGGGATGACCTTATTTTTTTAAGGTTCAAACATTCCAATCAGTTTCTAATGGGTTTATTCATATAACCGAAAACATCAAATGATTCTATATCCATTTGGACCTACTTTCCAAAGGTAGGTGCTCATTAGTTGTGAACCGATGAGGCTTATGAATTTGCATTGGTTGAGAGGATGGGAGGTCGGACTCATCACACCTTTTTGGGGGGAATTATTGTCTACTACGTGACTCTCTTTATAGATTTATGTTATGTCCGTGAATCCTTCTTAAATTACCAAGTATGAAATTGAGCTTTCCCTTAGATCTGACAATCAATGATTGATATGTATGAGATTTGGATAATATTTTATATGTATTCGAGGTTTTTCATCGATAGAGAATGATCTGTATTTTTTAGAAATTTGTAGTCAATGGTATCCTTTAATACATTATATAGAGATCTCTTGGTCATTATGATAACCATAATAGTTTTAAAGCCACTTAGTGGGGCACATGAAGTTTATTGTCGTTCAAAAGGATAAGGATTATTTAAGAGTTGGGACTGTACCCGCAGATGGGCTACCTACGTATCCTTGTTTAGAAAAGGAATCAGAACCCATGTAGTTCGAGTGAAGAAGTATGATATTTATGCATGATTGATGGCCCAAAGAAAGATTTCATAATTACTTTTACTCTCTAAGCTCACGTGAGTCATGCTCGGTGTGAGAAACAAGAGGTGTTGGTAAAACCTGAAAATTATGCCACAAAAGATGCAATTACAAGAAATGATGTGGGGATTATGTATGTGTGATTGCCCAGGTAGATGAAGACTAGGATTTACTTCAGGGAAGAAACCCAGGAACAAGGTCCATAAAGGTATATGTGATGTATGGAGATTTGGATACTTAACTTAGGACTTAATCCTGAGAAGGATGCCCAAATTAGAGGGGACTTATGATTGGGTTTTATTCCTAATAAGGAATTCCAAATCAATAGAAATTAAGGTTGGTTATGAGAAATTATGACTAGGGCTTATTCTTGAAAAGGAGGCCCAGGTTAAAGGGACTTGAGAACCGGGGTTTATTCCTGAGAAGGAGGCCCAGGTTAAGGGGAATTATGAGTGGGGTGTACTCCTAATGAGGACGCACGGGTTTAGGGAATTTGGAATTTGGGGATTAGTCCTAAGGAGGATGCCCGTATTTGGGACCATGGGGCTTACTCCTGAGGAGGATTCCCAGATTAAGGGAATTTGGAATTTTGGGATTACTCCTAAGGAGGATTCCCCTATTTGAGAACTTGGGGCTTACTCCTAAAGAGGATTCCCAGATTAATGATCTGGGACTAGGGAATACTCTGGAAAGGGAGGCCCATGAATAGGGGACTTGGGGATTTCTCCTAAGGAGGATGCCCATATTTTGGGAACGTGGGGCTTACTCCTAAAGAGGATTCCCAAATTAATGATATTCTCATCTTAAAGGATGAGGTTGAATGAATGAAATATCTAACCTTAGTGACATAAAGATATGTAAATCACTAGGTTTTAAGAGATGTTCCAGATAATTCCTTTCAGATTAGTAATCCAACAAAGGAACCAATCCATAAATGTCTTTGAAGAGGGTTATGAAGTCTAAATCTTGAAGAGGAGAGGTGGATTCGAAGAAAAGAGCTGAATAGGCAGGAGGGGCACCTAAAAGGAGGTAGGAACGCATGTCCTGTTGGGGTGCGTAGGTACTGGTCGCGTAGGTATACCTACATGACACATAGGTACCTTCACAACGGTCAACCCATAGGATCAAACTTGGGCAAGGTTTGGCTGAAGCCCTTAGTATTACCAATAGAGGCTTCCAAATGAGTGGCACGCAGGTTCTGTTGAAGGGATAAGGCGGCGCACAAGTGTCTTCATTTCCTATGAGGGTTAGACACTTAGGTGCATAGGTGTTGATGAATTTAAACACTTAGGCCTTGTTTTCCCTATTTAGATCTTCCATTCTATGTAAGAAATTACCTTATAAGTGTTCGGAAGGCTTCGAGAAGAGACTAGGGAGTCGAGAGCTCAAATCTTAGTATCTGGATTTTTCGTTTTCGAAATGGGGGGCCCACAAGTGGTATTTATAGGCTACTGAAGACCTTGGGTGAAAATCATATAGGGCGCGTAGTTCACCTGCACACCCAATATGTGGTGCGCAGGTACCCTGTGCGACCTTCTATGAACTTGTGCGACCCATGCTGAGGCACGTCCTTGTTCATGCCTTTGTCAATTTTTGATGTTTCTTCATAGGATGAATCACTTTGTTTTATGTTATTTTCCTTTTCATTTGTTTAGAATCTATGACGGAAAGGAGCATCAACAAAATTCCCCCCTCAGAGTTGGATCCAAAAGGAAGGAGGATGTGACTATGAGGTAAAGAGGAAAACCAAAGAACTACGGCACACAGGTTCGGAGCGCGCAGGTAGCGGCACATAGGTGCGAGCCTCGCAGGGTACAAACATGGCCTATATATATGTGGCCATTCTCACACAAAGCACCCGGCTTTGAACAGTCCGAGCTCTCTCCGAGCAGGTTGCTCTCATCGCGCAGGTTGCTGATTTTCCACGGCTTCATTGATTCTGTTCGTGTCGCACTGCTGTAGAGGTATTTTGACCAGCGTGGTGATTTTTTCGCGCTAAAACCTGCGCGACACTATAACACTTGCGTGCCAACATTGGACTGGTGCGCCTTAATTCCATAGCCATTTTTTTTACTTTTAGTCACAAATTATATGAAAAAATAATCTCACTTAAGAGTTAATTATTCGACCTTTGTGCAGATTCAATGGCTCCTAGAAGAATCAGAACGGCTGATGAACTGGATATTAAGAGGATTGATGACATGATGAACGTTTTTTTCCATGATTACTATACTGTCTGCAACAACACTCTCCCATATTTGGCCAAGTACTTCAAGAAGAATCATCTTAACTTTCCATAGAGCATCTACTTGCCTCTGTATAGGCATGATCATCTGCACGATGTCAACATTCCAGAGGCAAAGAACTATCTCCTGCATTCTTGGTTTCATAATTAAACCAATTTTGCTTCAGGAAATATCTCAAGTGGAGGAGCATTAGTAAATACTGGAACAGTGGAGAAGTCATATATGATGCATCACAACCCTTGTGCGCCAGATCTGAAACCCCACAAGCCCGAGCTGCAAACATATTGTTTCCCTTCAATCTTCTGAAATTCTCAGATGGATCAATCTGAAAGCTAGAAGAAGAGTTGGGACTTCTGTCCTAGAGGAGGTGTGAAGACAACATGGATGTGGGCATACTAGGTACGACAAACCGATGCATAGTTTGTCGAGTATTTGAAATGAGCTTCGATATATGAAGTCGTCTGGGCTGGGAAGACATATGTCTATAGAAATGATGACTTTGTACTAGAGAAAATCAGCCGCTAGAGCCCAGAAACCAATTCATTCCATCTGAATCATGGAGAAGTAGGCTTCAGTTTGTGGGATGTCTACAAGATCTCGAGGGATCCAATTCTGGATGACATGTATGATGAATTCATCCCTCCCAATGTGACTTGTAATAATTTCGAGAAGACTCCGGCTTTGGCTCAGGGATTATTGAAAATCTTCTACAAGCTCAAGAATCACAAGACCTCAAAAACTCATTCCAGAAAGGATATTCATCTAGAGGAGTGGATGGATATGTTTCTTACCAGGAAGGAGGGGGAGTGTCCCACCTGTACTCATCCTACTATTTTCCCCAAATTAAAGAAGAGGGGTGCTCCTGACACATTTTGGCCGACTCTAGAAGTAGGATAATTTGGGAAGTGGGGGCACAAAGTGGATTAGGGAATCCCAAAAAAGACCCATATAGTGGGCCTCATAGCATTGTGGCTCAGTGTTTATCTCCTTCCAGTCAGGGATTCGAAGAGAGGTGTTAGGCCAGGGACCATTGTTGTGGCATCCATGTTGGCTGAGAAAAAAAATGGTTGGGTTGGACACCCCTATTTTGGTGAAGATTCACAGGATATTACTCCATGTCTTTATGGGAAGGTCTCCTTTGAGAATATTGGGACCTATCCAAGTTTTATGGGGATGGATCTCCACTCATTTCAGAACATATAATGTACAAAATGGAGTACATGTTCTTGGAAGCTCTTTCAGACTATCAGTGCAGGGATTTTCTGGAGTTTCTCCATTAGCTCTCAACATCTATGATATGAAGTTGAGGTTCAGCATGTACAAGGAATTCAATTTATTTCCTTATGAAAACCCGCCAACCGGGCATTTTGTTAATGATTGAACAACTGGCCCGGAATTTAGGTCATACATACTGGCTTGCAGAGATAGTGTACTGGACACCAATATTGACGAAGAGATTATATGAGAGGCCTATGCTCCATATAGATTTTCACGCCAATTCAAGTGTCTACAGTCAACTGTTGTATCCCCTCCTATGCATGTCAGGTCAGAGTAGCATCCGATGGTTTCCCAACAACTATGGTTGCTGACTTCTATGGAGAAGACTGGGGCAGTGTTTTATCTACCAATTGATAAATCCGAGAGTAACTTGACTACATGGCAAGCTGAGAAATGGAGAGCATCATACCCTGAAGGGGAGCTGAATCCCCTCGTTTATCAGGTGGGGAAAAAGAAAAGAACTGTAGAGAATGAAACCCTTCATCGGGAAGGTGATGCTTTCCCACCTGATGCTGATTCACCAGGTTCCCCACCTAGGGCTGACTCGCTGGATTCCCAGGAAGGGGATGATGAGGAACAACATGCGGAAAAGTGGCCTCATTCCAGATATTATCCTCCTGTTCTAATCAAGAGACCAACTCCATCAACTCCTAGTGAGTTACTTCATTGGGGAAATTTAATCATCATTACTTTATAGTGAAACAAGTATTATTTTATTATCCTTTATTTGTAGTTACAAGAGCTAGGAACAAGCTATTTTCTATGATTGTATGACCCTCCTCGCAGCCTTCTCGTAAATATGTTGAAAATTTACGACCAGAGGCTGTCCAGACATGGCGGAGTTTATATTACAATACTGAAACTGCCTAGCTGGATTTATATGAAGGGCTACACATCCCTGAAATAGGGAATATTTGGGCTTCTTCTGATATCTGTTTCAAGGATAATACCTATGATGTGTGGGCTTACATCATAGAGTTGGAGATTCTCATATATGCTATCGACGATTCCATTCTTGTCACCACGCGGGTGAAGGAAATGATCGATCGTGGCACCACTGAGGGGACTGGTGGTTCCGAAGATGAGGAGTGGCACTATTATGTAGCTCCTGAAGATGTAAGTCTCTATCCTTATTTTATATGTAACTTGATTACAGTTAATGTGTTATTACTCAAGGAAGTTATTTTCTTCATCCTGAAGCTTGCAAAGAAAGGAACTGCTAAGGTTCCTTCACCACAGTATAGCCCTGGTGTTACTTCCATCAGGGCTAATGAATCTCCTTATGAGCCGGGTGAGATATATCTAGGCCAGAAATCCATGGACGAGGAGTTATAAAGGCCTTTTCATTCTCTAATACTTTTATTTAGAGAGGAGAATTTCAACACTCCCAAAAATCTAAAGAAGGAAAAGCATCGAAGGAGGAAGTCCACAGCTATACTTTTCATCAGTAGTGGTAAGTCCTTCGGATAGTCATGAGTCTTAACCCCTGAAATGGTTTCTCATACTTCGTAGGATTTAATGGGCTTCTTCAGTTTCCACTTTGATGAGGAGGACTGACCCTCATCTAAGAACAACAAAGGGCGCTGGTGAACAATCACAAGTTCATGCTGGCTTGGATACTATTGAAAGGGAACCAGTGTCTACTCCCAGTACAAATCTTACTGCTACTACAAGATGAGAAGAACCTACTTCTGGTAAATTAACAATGATTTATAAAATGTTGAATGAAACCTCAGCTGACTTCCATTCTATGATACTTTAGGTTCAACCCATGAACTAGAGCATTTGGCGGCCACTGTAACTGATGCCACAGTTTTAACTGAGGAAGTTGTCCAGGGTCAGAAGATGCAGGATGTGGGTTGCCAAGAAGATGTATCGAATTCTCCCACTGATGAGATTAACCAGGAATCTAAGATAAAATTGGATGAAATGATGGAACTTGGCGCATCTTTTGAAGATTTTTTAGATCATGTTAAATTACCAGGTAATATAGAAGATTTTGGAAGTGAGTGTTATCCTTCGTCCTATTAAAATAACTTTTAATTACATATCTGAACATGAGTGGTTCAAATGTATAGTTCCATATGAGGAAGCTATTGAACTTCCAATTCCTAAATGGGGTACAAACAACCCTACTATTGCAGAGACACTAGCTCAAGTGGTGCTTAACCCTACATAGCTTCCTGAAAATCATCTTGAAATTTTTTTTGAAGCTAGGAAATATGGGGAGGAGCCTTCTCATGTTGCAAATCTACCGTTGGGTAAGGGATAAAAATATTTCCCACTATACTTAATTTATAAGACAACCAATCAACTTTTGTTATGCTTTGAAACTAACCAAAGATTTCAATTGATTATGCAGGGCCATCAAATTCAGTGGCTAGATCTGGAGGTAATGTCTCTGCCTTTGCCCCAATAGGAATAAAAAGTGACGTAACAGGGGTCAGGGGGGGAGGAGTATAACATGGAACTTCCCTTTGTGCATTAATCTCGGATTATATTCCCCCCTGTGACAGTGATGCTGAGTCAGAACCGGAAGTACAAAAGGCGCTCCAATTTTCACAACTCAAGGCATGGAAGAACATATGGAAGATCATATTTGAAGTGCCTCTAGAAGAGCTATCTTCAAATATCCTACGACTATCATCCCTGTTCGTCATGTTGGGACTTGGCGGTTTTGGATATCAAGAGATCCAGGCCATGCTAAACAAGTCATTTTAAGGAGGGGGCAGGGGCAGAGGTACCGTCATGCCCTGACCAGGGTCAGGCTGTCATCCAATATCAACGACTTTGAGGTTACAGTATCCTGAGCTGAGGCTGATCATGCTGCCAAGTTAAAGGAGCTGAAGCATAAGATCAAAGAGAAATTCATCCAGCAGATGCACATTCAGCAACAGTTAGACGTCGTTATTGGGGAACTTGACCAGCTTAACAATTCATTAGAAGGAGTTCAATCAAATGGTATGAAATCCATCATGAAACCAAGAAAGCACTCCATCAAGCTGAAAAGAGTGAAGATGGTCTAGTGCATGAGCTTCAAGTGGCTGCTGATCAGGCTTGGGATACCTTAAATAAAATTTAGATTTATGTTGATAGCCTTTTGTAGTTCTTGGAAAAGAGAAGAGACTCGAAACTATGGATTCCCTTCTAACTCTTGTGCATCAAGGAAGAATAATTTAATCTTCAATCATTTTTGCCTGCATTTTCTTGCTACCAGCATTAAAATTTTACCTAAGCCAGTGGGCCTAGTAAGCATAGTTTTAGTTTTTACTAGGACTATAAAAATAACCCTACAAACATTGAATCTTTTAATTGTTCAATAGTACCTAAATCATACTAAATTTATTTTTAGTGAGCTGGGACTTGACTTTTGTTCTGAGTTCCCTTGTCTTTTGTGGGCAGTTTAAATTCATGCACGTCGGACATAAAATGGCAAATTTTTAAGGTCAAAATATCTTTGACCGAATGGGTTAAAATTGACTCAATTCCTTGAAAATTTTTCTGAAAACATATTACCACACTCAAGTATGAGGGAAAACATGTAAAATATGACTTAAGAAACTTGGATTCTGAGGAATAATACGAAAAAAGGTCTAAAAGGAATTAGAATAAGTATTTCCCAAGAATGAAGTTACAACTTTTTAACAAACCCGTTATGGGGTTGAATTATGCAGGGCCACTTAAGGGAATTGGTTGCGTAGTCAAATAATAGAATCTTTTGGCTAAAAGGTCTGTTATTTTGACTACTTATGCATGGCCTCCTAAGGGCACGTGTTGTATAGTCAGGAAAATGAACTCTCGGAAATTTACTTTTCTACTGCTAAAAAGCTAGCGAAAGTTTATGGAGATTCAAATTTTCCAAAGCATAGAGTCTGCTGTATGGAGAGAGGTACTTGAATATGGAGAAGATATTTACAAACAAGATTTTCTAAGAACTAGATTTATGTCACTCCTATGAAGGTCTGACCCAAATGTAGGGAAGGTAAATATAAACCACAGACTTGAATACTTTTAGATCATGAAAGAGAACATGGGACAAATATGTTAAGGATGTCTATTTATTGCAGATCCCTACATATTTTTGTTAATAAAACTAAGTACCAAAGATGTTTTCTTACTAATAATGAAGTTAACATTATTTAACAAACCCTTTAGGGGGTTTAATTATGCAGGGCCACCTAAGGGAATTGGCTGCATAGTCAAATAATAGTATCTTTTGGCTGACAAGACTATTATGTAGACAACATATGCAAGGCCGCCCTAAGGGAACGCATTGCATAGTTAGGCAAAAGAACTCTCGGGTATCAAATATTTTGTGACCAGAAGTCAAGAAAATGGTTATTGAGATTTGGAAGTATTTAATGTTAGGAGTATGACACATGAAAATGGTCATTGTTCAATGCATGTAGAGATACAAAGACCAATGCTAACCATAATCATGATGTGGGTGGGTCCTGAATTGAGATGTTGGAATTCACTACATATCTCATTATAAGGATAATTAATCCAAATGTAGTTCTTGAAATACAGTTTAACGTCATGTGGGACGAGAGTGTAGGAGATATTCTTTTAGGGTCATAGAGCTCAGACCATTATAAGGAATACACAATGTGTGTTTTATAAACATGATGTGAATGAAGACCAGGGTTTTCATACCACATTCAAGTTTTCACAGGGGGACTTTTCAGCCAAGGGAATGGAAGTGGAATTTGGTGTTAGGCCCAAAGACATGGGGATGTGTTAGAGGGACACTCGAACGTTCCTACGTATCCCAAATGGATGGGAATCAAGCCGCACATAGTTCTTGAAATAACCTATGTACATATTTGGTTTGTACAAGTGATGGGTGAAAGGGGACATTAGTGCATTGATGGTTTGAAACAAGTTAAAACGTTCGGTAATTTCCATGTATGCACATAGTCTTTAGAATATAACATGATTAGAGATCAATTTAAATAATGATTCCCTCTCAGGTGAGGGTGTCAATGAACGTTGTATTTAATTTTCGTACATGGAAAAAGTTTTGTACAGTTTAACATCATATAGCAAGGAAAAAGGTGAACCAATGTGAAGATATTGATTCTGGGGGCGGATTCACGAATCAAAATCGTATGAGATGGAGGTGAACCGATATAAAGAGATTGGTTTTGGGCTTGAACCTTAGGAGGTTGCCTACGTACCCAGCCTATAAGGAAAGGATCAAAGTCTGTGTAGTGCAATTGAAGAATGAATTGGTGATCAAGTTATTTTTGAGAACAACGACCTAGAAAATGGTGTTGGGACTTACGCATGGCTAGCGGCCTAGAGAGGGTGTTATGGTTGAAGTTTAATCTAAGATCACGTGAGTCATACTCGGTGTGAGAAACAAGAGGTAGAAACAACCCTAACGATGCATAGTTTAATGTCATGTAGGACATATAAGGGACTGAGCATAGTTTGACGTCATTTTGGAAAATGGGGGACTATGCAGTTTAATGACTTGCAGTGAGGACAAAAGAGGGGCTATATAGTTTAATGTTATATAGAAAGGACAAGTGTTGTACAGTTTAGAATCAGGTAGCTAGGATGTATGACTATGCAGTTTAATGTCTTGCAGTAAGGACAATGGGGACACAGTTTAACATCATGTTGGACGTATTAGGTACCTTTTCACAGTTTAAAATCATGTTGGACGTTGGGGTGCTGTACAATTTAGTCTCATGTAGCTAGAACGTGTGCTGTATAGTTTTGCATCATGTAGCTAGGACATAAGAGGCAAAAATATAGTTTATCGTCATGTTGGATGATGACACAGTTTAACGTCTTGTTGGACGATGGTGCGAATAGTTTAAGGTCATATGAATAGACCAGAATGATGTATTTGTGTTATACAAAATACTTCTTCTGAAATCTAGCACTGGTTGGAGTCATGATGAGTTCTCCATCCATTGAGATTATAGAATAAGATCCATTGGAGCAGACCTTATGAATTGAGTAAGGTCCTTCCCATTTTGGCTCATGCTTGGGAGGTTTCTTTCCTGGTATCATTGGAGTTATGAGAAACAATACCAATTCTCCCTGAATGAATGAATGAAGACAAACTTTTTTGTTCAACGCTCATGCTATTCAATTATGGTAGACATCCAAGTGATGCATGGTGCACAATCTTATCTCATCTAATCATTCCAATTCATTCAATCTCTTTTGAGATTGTTTATCTGTAGATGACTGATCACAAATGGATACTCTAAGCGAAGGTAATTGAACATCAATGGGAATGACTGCTTTTGTTCCATATAAATATGAATATGGAGTTCACCGTGTTGCAGTGCGGGTGGTGGTCCGATAAGCCCATAATGTATGAAAGAGTTTATCAGGCCACGATTTCTTATATTTATCCACCATCTTTTGTAGTATGTTTGAAAGAGTCTTGTTGAAGGATTTTATCTGGCCATTGGCTACTGCATGATACCGATATGAATGGTTAGATTTGATGTCGTATTCTTGATACAACTTGCTTACCTCGAATGAACAGAAGTTGGTGTCATTGTCCATCGGTATGGTATGATGGAAAACAAATCTGGAAATGATGTTAGACTTGATGAAGCTAACAATGCTTTTAGAACTAACTTATTCGAGAGGTATTGCCTCTGCCCATTTGGAAAAGAAGTCAGTAGTAGTAAGAATATACTTAAACTGATTGGATGTATCCAAATGGTAAGGTCCAACTACATCCATTCCCCATGTGGCCAAAGACCACGAGTATTTAGATGTATAAAGTAACTCTAGGGGTTGATGAATGAAGTTGGGACATACATGGCATGAATGAAACTTCTTTGCAAAATTAAAAAAATCTTTTATCATTGAAGGCCAAAATTATCCAAGCCTTCGAATTTTATTAGATAGTGTACGTACAGACTGATGGGCACCACAGACTCTTGCATGCACTTCTTTCATGAGAGCCATTGTCTCTTCACCATCAATGCATCTGAAGATAATTCCACCAAAAAATCTTTTATAGAGAATTTTCTCTAGGAGACCAGGGCTATCATAAAGATTAAAATTGACCACACGTCACCGGACTTGTTCTTTCCGGCTCTATCTGGTGGGAGTATTCCATATTGAAGGTATTCTCTAATAGGTATCATCCATCCTGTAGTATGAATATATGGTTCAGAAATGGGACTAATTTCATTGATTTCCTCTATTATGGTTTGAACATAAGGTGAAATTGTATGATGGTGGGAAATACTGATGATTGTCTCGTCCCGATTTGGATCTACCTGAGTTGTGGCTATATTATCCAGTGCAACAGCTTTGGAATTTTGTGATCGTGGGACATAAGAAAATGTCAGTTCCGAAGGAAATTCCGCCATTAACTCTCTGACATAATCATACAAAGGGATTAACTCTTTTTTTCTGATGGCATAATCCCCATTGACTTGTTTGATTACCAGGTCTGAATCACCTTTCACCTTTAAGTGATTCACTTGTGCCTGAAGCTCCAACTCCAAGCCTGTGATGAGAGCTTGGTATTCAGCTTCATTATTGGTACCACCTTCCCACAATAAGAAAGAATAGGTTAGAACTGCCTTTTCCAGATAAATGAGCACAACTCCTAACCCAACTTTGTAGAATTTAGGTTCTTCCATTTTCTTCCCTGTTGGACTTCTAGAAGCACCATCAATGTACATTTCCCATGTTTGAAGATTATCTTGAATAAAAAAGTCTTCTTCATCCGGAAGTTCAATATCTAAAGTTGTATCTTCTACTAAAGGATATTCAGCATGGAAATCTGCCAGAGCTTGGCCCTTTATCGCCTTTTGAGACACATACTGGATATCAAATTGCTACAAAATAACTTCCCACCTTTCCAGAATTCCTGTAAGCATTGGACGACTAAGGATTAATTTGAGAGGGTTATTTCAAGATACCAATTGGACCTCATGATGTTGAAAGTAGTGTCTCAATTTTTGAACTGCAAATATTAATTCTAGGCATCACTTCTCAATACTTGAATATTGGGTCTTTGTTTTAATCATAGTCCGACTGAGGTAGTAAAGGTTGTTTTCATTCATAGCATCATTCTTCTGGGCAAGGAAGGCACCCAATGATCACTCTAAAGCTATAAAATGGAGGATAAGTGGTCTTCCTTCAATAGGTGGAATTAATACCGGTGGAATCAAGAGATATTTATTGAGAACATTAAATGCATCTTGAAATTATTCAGTGCACTGGTAAGTTACTCCCTTCTTCATCAATTTGGTGAAGGGTAAACATTTTCCTGCCAAATTGGCGATGAAATGCCGAATATAGGCTAAGTGTCCTTGAATTCCTCTCAATTCCTTTAAATTTCAAAGAGGTGACATACCAAGGATTGACTTTGTCTTCTTAGGATCAACTTCGATACTATGATGGTGTACAACAAAGCCGAGAAATTTTCCTGAGGTTACCCCAAAAGCACATTTTAAAGGGTTCATCTTCAAATTGTGTTGTCGACGTTTGTGGAATATGATTTCCAAATCAGCCAAGTGATTAGAACGTTGTTTGGATTTAACCACCAAATCATCCACGTAACATTCAACAAACATCCCTAAAAAGGGTTTGAAGATATGATGCATTGCACGTTGATATGTTGCGCCTACATTCTTCAGGCCAAAGGGCATTACCCGATAGAAAAACACACCCTGATGGGCTCTGAAGGCTGAGGATTCTTCATCTTCTGAATCCATTCAGATTTGATTATACCCAGAATATTCCTCCATGAAGGAAAGTGCTTTACAAATAGCTTTTGAATCAATTAAAAGTTCTGTGATCGGAACTGGAAAATCATCCTTAGGAAAATGCTGATTAAGATATCTGAAATCAATGAAAACTCTAATTTGTCCTTTCTTCTTTTCACAGGGACAATATTAGCAAGACATTTGGGATATTGAAATTCTCTAACGAAGTTATCTTTGATAAGCTTATCCACTTTAGCTTCAATTTTGGAAGCATAAGTTGGGTGTGTTCTTCTTGCAGCTTGCTTGAATCCCCGATGTTATTCTAGAAAACCCAAATGATGAGTAGCAACATCAGGATCAAGACCTGTCATTTCTGTATAGTTACAAGCTAATATATCATGATTTTGCTTCAAAATGAAATATAAATTTCTTTCTCTTCAATATTCATGGCCGGACTAATTAAAGTGGGGTGTGGATCTTCTTTTGTACCTAGATTTATTTCTCTGAGTTCATCCACAGAGGATGAGATACCCTCTTCAAAAGCAGGAGGAGAATCTTTGAGATCTTCCTCTTCTTCTTCAACATGTGTTATTTCTTCTGTTTCTACTTGCATAGTAGATGATGAAGCATTAAATTCCATGATCAAGAGAGATGTTAAAATTTCAAAATCTTGAAGAATAAGCTTCCATTTCTGACCTGATTGACGATGAAGGGTCTTCCTTTGGTAATAAAGAGGAGATGATGGATTGAGAATCAACATCATCGTTCACCTCTGACATTGCCATTGTAGAGACCCGAAGCTTGACGTACAAGGACATTACATTACTTTTGCGGAATACTTAGTACATAACAAAAACACACACACAAGGACCGTAATAGTTTAGTGTCTTTGGAAACTCGGAACGTAATCTTCTAATCATGGTGAAAGATCTTCAACATCTCCCATAAAGATCTTCCCTTTTTTTCTTACCTAAAACCATTCTTTATATCCTGGGGAAAAGAAAACATAAAAGGGTGAGCTCAAATGCTCAGTAAGGGTAAACAAAAGAAATATCAATCACATCATATTCATAAGGACATACCATTTTTTGAAATCTTAACCTGCAAAAGAGATCATTATATCATAACATGGGATAAATCATTGTAGTGAAATGTAATCCCAATAATAATAACTTAAACATCAAATTTTGTGGCATACACACATAATAATAGAGAATCATTTCTTATTAGTCAAGACTCATTTCCAAGACTATCTTAGTGGACAAAGTCCATTTGTGAACCGATTTCATTCCTCGTTTCAGTTTGGCTTCACTGAACCGGTTTAACCTGTCGTTCCAGCCATGTCTATCTCCTGAGATATAAAATCGTTACCCAATTCATTGGAGGGAGATATAGGTCCCACCCATCTCATAATGATACCATTATTATTAGTGCCACAAAATCATAAATCATACATCATTGCATAACCCATGTAATAAAAATGGGAATCTTAAACATCGTGACATCATCAAACAATTCATATAAGATAAAGGAATTCATAAAAATAATTCCATCACAACATAATCAAATCAATGTAATAATAGGGATATAAACAGAACCCTTTATTATCATATATGGAAAATAATTTTGATAAAACACATGAACTCCATTCTTGAGGAAAATATCCTTTCTTCTTCAAAAACATTTTTCCTTTCTTAACATGTCATTCAATTTTAAACTAAAAGAAGTTGATTAAAAATAAACTTGAAAACGTGTAAAGGAATATTCTTGGAAATAATGTTTTAAAAATCCATTCATGCCGTATATGTTAAAAAACATTCTTCTTGTACTTTTGTCGGAAAAGTCAAAAAAGTACCTCATACGAAAAACGACAAAATATTCCTTTCATATCTTTTACTAAAAACTCACTGAAGGGTAAAATTGGATTTAAAGAATTGTAGGTGGATGGAAACAATATTAAATATTGAGGAAACATGGATGTGGATGATAAAATACACCCCAGTAAATACCAAAGTATAAACAATCTCGGATAAAAATGAGATTGTGATATTTCCCTTACCTTAGGTCCGATTTTCTTCATAAGTGTCTGAACCTCCTGTATAATGATTTAAATAATGTCCTTTACTTATTCCAGAATCATAATCTTTGTTATGATATCATATATGGTTCACTTATGACTTTATATTACCCGTTCTTTTGTAAATTTCATGTTAAAGAGCGTTTTGGGTAAAATTGTTTCATTTGTTGTCCGTGTTCGGACTTGTAATTATTCATATGATTACTTAGATCATGATTACTTAATTACAGAATATAAAACCTTATTTATATATAATATATATTCAGAATATACATATATATAATAAATCAGTAAATGGAAAGAAATACATCGTTCATGGAGATGGTAGGCCGTACGTACGCATGAACACTGTTTTCGTTTCCTTATTGAGTTGAATGGAATTAAGTAGATGAAATAAATATATATACACATAAATCCATTATCATTATTATGTCATATATTTCGTGATTACTTATTATATATATTTTATAATCATTCATGAATGGTTAACGTGGAGAATGAATCTCATCGCGTCGTGGAGACTGTAGTCCGTACGTACGCACGAGCGATGATATCGTTCTCATGATCGTGGGACTATATTGGATTGTATGTATACTATTTCAGAATCAATATCTCTTTAAAATAATCATATATAATTATTATTTACACCATTATACCCATCCAAGTAAGGTGGTGGTGGAAAATAGATTACACCACGACATGGAGACGGTATTCCATACGTACGCACGCACGGTGATTTCATTTTCCATAGGATGGATAGATGGTGAAATAGGGTTGTTTCATACTTATAATAACATATCCGTATAAAAGTGATACTGATGTTATTAAATCATGATGATACAACTAAATAAGAAGAAGTGGAAGAAGAAATAAAGATGAAAGAATCGGTAACGGGCATTACCTCTTCTTTGAAGTGCTTCTTTGAGACCTCCTTTTAGGGCCCCAAAATTGGACATTGAAGAAGACCAGGACCTCTAGGATGTCTCTAGGGAAGTGGAGAGAAGAAATTGGTAGGGTTTGGCCGAGCATGAAGGCTCAATGTGGTGTGAGGAAGAGAGGGAGGAAGTGCCCTTTTATAAGGGAGGAGAGGGGCACCTTTGGAATAACTAAAAATATTATTTTATTATAAAGTCAAATTCGGTTTTTAATAGCTCCAAATTGAGTTATTTTGAAGCTAAGGTGGGGGTGGGTCGCAATACTATCATCCAATATAATTTGGACAAGTTTAGTTTAATATTTTAACCTTATCATTTAATTTTAACTCTAAGTTAGATAATTTTACTTTTACTGTGTCTTTTTGTGTTCTTACACTATAAGGTTAATAAACATACTATAACAAGCCAAACGAACCCCAAGTTGTTTATTATTAATATATATAACCTTTTCTAAGTCATTTGGCCGATCCTTAGATTTTTAGGAATATAATAACAACTAATAATATAATATTTGTTTTAAAAACTATTTTCTGTCAATTTTGAAACTATTTGGTAATTTATTTTTATAAAAATCATAACAGAATTATTAGTTCGAAAAAAGTTAATTAAATCAACACTAACATGTCATATTAACATATAAGTTTTTTTTAATTCATAAAAAGTTTCAAATTACCTTTATTTGGGTATTTAAAACATCAATTATGTTAATATTTCATTAATAAGATATTTACTGCATTATCATTGTGTCATAAATAAATTAAAATATTTAATGTCTAAAAATTACAAATTAAATATCATTATGTAGGAAATATTTTTAGCTTTCTAATGAATATTTATAGTTGAATTTATCCTATGTATAACTCTATATTAAAAATGATATACTTATTAAACTTTGATTTTAACTATTTTAACCCTTCTTTAAATAAATTAATAATAAATGTCCTAATCTAATCCATGTGGACCTAAATGGTCATATTTTATTCCTAAGGTTTTTCTTGGTCGAATTACACTTATCTAATAGAATTAGAACATGTGTTAGGGTAATAATAATATCATTTTTACCCTTAATTACCCTATTTACTTTCAACTGTGGTAAAAAAAAGTAAAAAGTTACTATTCACCAAAAAATATTTTCATCTCATTGAACCACATTTTACTTACTGACATCAACCGTGTATCTCGGATTTTTGAAATCCCCCTCACAGAAGTGGTAAAATTAAGTTTTATGAAAAATTCATTTTCTTAACTACCACTTAGTGGTTTCACTATTCATCAAAAAAATGAATGTTTCCAGAAAAATACCAAAAATTAGGCCTAAGCTATATTTGATATTATGAACTCAAAAATGATGTCTGTTTTACCAAATTCAAAATGTATCAGTTTCATTAATTAATTTAAGAATTAATTCCCGTCGTCAAAACAAACAGCGTGTTCTTAAGAGATAATAACTATCAAAAAATTGACACTTGTTTATGTTTGGTTTAAATGTGAAATTACATCCAATGACCAACATTGTATTAAATTGTAAAAATATATTTTAAATATACTTTAACACCACTCAAATTAATAATTTATCACTATTAATTATTTCGATTAAAAAGGTTGTTTTTAATTAAAATTTAGTAATTTTCACTATTCATCATAAAATGAAAGTTATCCGAAAAGTACCAAAATTTCACCCTAAGATAAATTCGATATTCCGAATCCAAAAATGAAGTCCATTTTGAAAAAAAAATTACAAAATTTCAAAAAGTGGTTATTACTATTCATTACGGCTAGTTTTAATAATATTTTAATAGCATATCGATGTTTAGTGAAACTCGTTATTGCGTACTACACACGCTATCGAGGAAGGTCGAGATAACGTGCAAGGAAAGTCAAGGATGCATGTTGGGCAAGCTTTTTTTGGTGTAGCGTACAACACAAGACATTAATGAAATTAAAAATAATATTTTTTCATAAAATCTCGTGGTGTTACATTCTACCCCCCTTAAAATGAATTTCGCCCTTGAAATTCGCCGGGGTTATAAATGGTTACTATTCAAAAGATTCTTTAATAGAAACCCACATTATAAAAAGGAATACCAAAACCAATCTTTAAAAACAAAAGTATGAAACGTAACGGTTACCCAAATAAAATAATCACTGGGTTTCCACATAGGAGAAAATATGGATATGGAAGAGAAATCTAACCATCATGTTCTGATGGAGAGTGGTAGAGAACATGGCTATGGAAAAGCCAGCAATCACAAAGCTATTGATTTGTGATGATCTAAGGTACCATCTGATTCATCAGATATAAGGGAACTAGGACAACATTTTTGGTTTTCAAGATCATTTCCCTAAAGTTGATGAAATTGGAAATAGAAGAAATACTTTCGTGATTTTTGTATAGTCTCACCGTTGGTCGTTCTTTGGATAATTTCCACTTCATATCTTAAAGAAATGAAGTTGAATTTTTCATTCGTGATGTGTTAGCAGATCATGTGATAGAATGAGGGGTCATTCCATCTGTCTCAAACAAAAGGTTAGAAATTTATCAAAAAAATACGTAAGTCCATCTATAGTTAGATTTATCATATATGGTTCCTAAAATGGACTTATACTTCTTATATTATACTGCTTAATATAATAAAACTAGTTTCTACTAAACAGGTACTTCCTGTAGGCCAGTGGTAGGCGGTAAAGGCCAGTCGCACTTCAGTTGTGGGTTCGATTCCCACAGCCTTGTCCGACGCAATGGGTTGTCGCCCGTCCTGCAGGTTGTACTTTTTCTAAAGCTATATTACTATATCATCCCATCAAAAATATCAAGAAAAAAGTTTTATCCTTATACAATACTAACTTATGTCCAACATAATCCATTCCAATCTTTACTCTTATCTAAAATACTTCGGTCCAAGCTCATAGTATAAAGAAAATGATTACTTGAAATTTCATCAACCAAGAATGTGAATACCATCATTTATCCCCCATATATCTTCTTGGTCACATTCCAATCATGTGAATACCTTAATCATGTATTCTCTTGAAAAATGAATACCCATTAAACCTTAGTGAAAACATGAATGCTGTCAAAAGTTAACTCATTCCACATACCAAAATCCAAAAATTCTATATACTCAATCCATTACATAACCTTCTCCTTATATCAGTCATGAGCTTATGAATACTATCAAACATTTAATTTTCTCCTTATCCCTTCATTATGCGCATATCATCTATATTCCAAAAATATCTGAATATCCTTTAATGGATACTGGTACCATTAATCATACACTTTCAAAACTCAAGGAAAGACAATAGTGTAACAATCCTTAGATGTCTCTTTATTCCATAGTACGATGAGACTACTTATACAACATTACACTTGATAAACATGTAATCATTACACTACCTTCTTAAACCATTGACTGAGCTTCAAAAATTCTTTCAACTCACATATCATTTGTAGTCTCTTCATCATCATCAACTTAAATACTACTCATACGGCCGTACTCATTCTCTTCATGAGAGTTTCCCTTAGGGCATTGGTTTGCATAATGCCCGTACATTCCACATTTAAAACATTTAACCATTATTGATGTCGTAGCAAAACCATTATCCTCATCCGTAGTGTTAACTAAACCTTTTCCTTTTCACTTACTGGCTTTGTGTCCTTCTTTTCCACACCCAAATCATCTTCCAGTTCCCTTGAAACATTCTCCTCGATGCCTCTTCCCACATGATTTACATAGGGGAAATCGAACTTTCTTTCCTCTATGATCATCATGAAACTCCATCTTTGTCTTATTAGCCGAGTCAGGAAACTTATCAAATTTGAGTTTATTGATCATATTATGAGATTGCTGATTTGGAATAATAATGATGGTTCGACTTCCAAATCCCATTTCATTTGGTTTCTCATGAAGAATATCATTCCACTGTCCATAATATCCTCCATTATCGTGAATCATCTTGTTTCCAGCTATTTTCTAAAACCCAAAAAGAATAGTGTTAGAGGCAAAAATCATAATAAAGGGGGATTAACTTCAATATCTAACATCTTAGGTTAAATTCTAATATCGTTGCCATAGTTCTAGGACTATATCCTATATGTATACTTATCCTTAGGGGCATCCCAAGACATACCTTAGAAATATCTCTAGGGATCTCACTAATGTTTTTGCATCCTAGTTTCCAATGGTTGACTAAACCATTCCTCTAATACCAACTGTAGAGACCCAAAGCTTGACGTACAAGGATATTACATTACTTTTGGTGAATACATAGTACATAACAAACACACACACACAAGGACCGTAATAGTTTAGTGTCTTTGGAAACTCGGAACGTAATCTTCTAATCATGGTGAAAGATCTTCAACATCTCCCATAAAGATCTTCCCTTTTTTTTCTTACCTAAAACCTTTCATTATATCCTGGGGAAAAGAAAACATAAAAGGGTGAGCTCAAATGCTCAGTAAGGGTAAAAGAAAGAAATATCAATCACATCATATTCATAAGAACATAACATTTTGGAAATCTTAACCTGCAAAAGAGATCATAATATCATAACATGGGATAAATCATAGTAGTGAAATGTAATCCCAATAATCTTAACGTAAAACATGAAACTTTGTGGCGTACACACATAATCATAGAGAATCATTTCTTATTAGTCAAGACTCATTTCCAAGACTATCTTAGTGGACAAAGTCAATTTCTGAACCGAGTTCATTCCTCATTTCAGTCCTGCTTCACTGAACCGGTTTAACCTGTCGTTCCAGCCATGTCTATCTCATGAGATATAAAATATTTACCCAATGCATTGGAGGGAGATATAGGTCCCACCCATCTCATAATGATACCATTCTTATGTGTGCCACAAAATCATAAATCATACATCATTGCATAACCCATGTAATAAAAATGGGAATCTTAAACATCGTGACATCATCGAACAATTCATATAAGATAAAGGAATTCATAAAAATAATTCCATAAAAACATAATCAAATCAATTTAATAATAGGGATATAAACAGAACCCTTTATTATCTTAGATGTAAAATAATTTTGATAAAACACTTGAACTCCATTCTTGAGGAAAATATCCTTTCTTCTTCAAAAACATTTTTCCTTTCTTAACATGTCATTAAATTTTAAACTAAAATAAGTTAATTAAAAATAAACTTGAAAACTTGTAAAGAAATGTTCTTGGAAATAATGTTTTAAAAATCCATTCATGTCGTATAATTTAAAAAAACATTCTTCTCGTACTTTTGTCGGAAAACTCAAAAAGTACCTCGTACGAAAAACGACAAAAGATTCCTTTCATATCTTTTACTAAAAACTCGCCGAAGGGTAAAATTGGATTTAAACAATTGTAGGTGGATGGAAACAACATTAAATATTGAGGAAACATGGATGTGGATGATAAAATACACCCCAGTAAATACCAAAGTATAAAAAATCTCGGATAAAAATGAGAGTGATATTTCCCTTAACTTATGTCCGATTTGCTTCGTAAGTGTATGAACCTCCTGTATAATGATTTAAATAATGTCATTGACTTATTCTAGAATCATACTCATTGTTATGATATCATATATGGTTCACTTATGACTTTATATTACCCATTTTTTGTAAATTCCATGTTAAAGAGCATTTTGGGTAAAATTGTTTCATTTGTCGTCTGTGTTCTGAATTGTAATTATTCATATGATTACTTAATTCCAGAATATAAAACATGATTTATATATAATATATATTCATAATATACATATATATAATAAATCAGTAAATGGAAAGAAATACACCGTTCATGGAGACGGTAGGCCGTACGTACGCATGAACGTTGTTTTCGTTTCCTTATTGAGTTGAATGGAATTAAGTAGATGACATACATATATATACACATAAATCCAGTATCATTATTATGTCATATATTTCGTGATTACTTATTATATATACTTTATAATCATTCATGAATGGATAACGTGGAGAATGAATCTCATCGCGTCGTGGAGACGGCAGTCCGTACGTATGCACGAGCGATGATATCATTCTCATGATCGTGGGACCGTATTGGAGTGTATGAATACTATTTCAGAATCAATATCACTTTATAATAATCATATATAATTATTATTTACACCATTATACCCATCCAAGTAAGGTGGTGGTGGAAAATAGATTTCACCACGGCGTGGAGACGGTATTCCGTACGTACGCACACGCGGTGATTTCATTTTCCGTAGGATGGATAGATGGTGAAATAGGATTGTTTCATACTGATAATAACATATCGGTATATGAGTGATACTGATGTTATTACTTCATGATGAAACAACTAAATAAGAAGAAGTGGAAGAAGAAATAAAGATGAAAGAATCGGTAACGGGCATTACCTCTTCTTTGAAGTGCTTCTTTGAGACCTCCTTTTAGGGCACCAAAATTGGACTTTGAAGAAGACCAGGACCTCTAGGATGTCTCTATGGAAGTAGATAGAAGAAATTGGTAGGGTTTGGACGATCTTGAAGGCTCAATGTGGTGTGAGGAAGAGAGGGAGGAAGTGCCCTTTTATAAGGGAGGAGAGGGGCACCTTTGGAATAACTAAAAATATTATTTTATTATAAAGTCAAATTCGGTTTTTAATAGCTCAAAAGTGAGTTATTTTGAAGCTAAGGTGGGGATGGGTCGAAATCCTATCATCCAATAGAATTTGGACAAGTTTAGTTTAATATTTTAACCTTATCATTTAATTTTAACTTTAAGTTAGATAATTTTACTTTTACCGCGTCTTTTTGTGTTCTTACACTATAAGGTTAATAAACTTACTATAACAAGGCAAAAGAACCCCAAGTTTTTTATTATTAATATACATAACCTATTCGAAGGCATTTGGCCGAACCATATATTTTTAGGAATATAATTACAATTAATAATATAATAATTGTTTTAAAAACTATTTTATGTCAATTTTGAAACTATTTGGTAATTGATTTATGTAAAAATCATAACAGAATTATTAGTTCTAAAAAAGTTAATTAAATCAAAACTAACATGTCATATTAACATATAAATTTTTTTAATTCATAAAAAGTTTCAAATTACATTTATTTGGGTATTTATAACATCCATTATGTTAATATTTCATTAATAAGAAATTTACTGCATCATCATTGTGTCATAAATAAATTAACTTAATTAATGTCTAAAAATTACAAATTAAATATCATTATGTATTAAATCTTTTTATCTTTCTAATGAATATTTATAGTCAAATTTATCCAATGTATAAATCTATATTAAAAATGATATACTCATTAAACATTGATTTTAACTATTTTAACCCTTCTTTAAATAAATTAATAATAAATGTCATAATCTAATCCAAGTGGGCATAAATGGTCATATTTTATTCATAAGGTTATTTTTGGTCGAATTACACTTATCCAATAGAATTAGGGCATGTTTTAGGGTAATAATAATATCATTTTTACCCTTAATTACCCTATTTACTTTTAACCGTGGGGAAAAAAAGTAAAAAGTTACTATTCACCAAAAAATATTTTCATCTCATTGAACAACATTTTACTTACTGAAATCTACAGTGTCTCTCGGATTTTTGAAATTCCCCTCACAGAATTGGTAAAATTAAGTTTTATGAAAAATTCATTTTTTTAACTACCACTTAGTGGTTTCACTATTCATCAAAAAATGAAAGTTTCCAGAAAAATACCAAATATTAGGCCTAAGATATATTTGATATTATGAACTCAAAAATGATGTCTATTTTACCAAATTCAAAACATATCCGTTGCATTAATTAAGTTAAAAATTAATTCCCGTCGTCAAAACAAATAGCGTGTTCTTAAGAGATAATAACTATAAAAAAATTGACACTTGTGTATGTCTGGTTTAAATGTGAAATTACATCCAATGACCAACATTGTATTAAATTGTAAAAATATATTCTAAATATAATTTCAAACCACTCAAATTAATAATTTATCACTATTAATTATTTCGATTAAAAAGGTTGTTTTTAATTAAAATTTAGTAATTTTCACTATTCCTCAGAAAATGAAAGTTATCCGAAAAGTATCAAAACTTCACCCTAATCTAATTTCGATATTCCGAATCCAAAAGTGAACTCCATTTTGAAAAATAAAATTTAAAAAAATTCAAAAAGTGTTTATTATTATCCATAACGGCTAGTTTTAATAATATTTTAATAGCATATCGATGTTTAGTGAAACTCATTATTGCGTACTACACACGCTACCGAGGAAGGTCGTGATTGCGTGCAAGGCAATTCAAGGATGCGTGTTGTGCAAGCTCCATTTGGTGTAGCATACAACACAAGACATTAATGAAATTAAAAATACTATTTTTTCATAAAATCTCGGGGTGTTACAGCCATAACTTCTTCTGGCCTGGCTGGCGAATTATAGACTTGCTAAGTTTCGGCGGATGAAATGAAGACCTATCCCTTTTGGCTTTCATCATTGCTTAGTGAATCACCAATTTCTCCCATGTTGTCTGGCTTGGTTTCCGTAATTGAAATTATGGATGTTTCCATAAGAGTATTTCAATTTGGGTCTATCCAATCAATTTGACTGATAGGAAACTCATAATATGTACTCACATGTACGAATGGGTTTACTGGAATCTTTTCCAAACTATATGGAGCATTAACTATGGTAACCTCCCTTGTTGTGGATTTCTCCTTTCCCTCCATGTGATAGAATTCTGCCTCAATGTAAAGAGATTCACATGTTTTGAATGGGGATTTATCACCATACAATGTCTCAATTTGTCCATTGAAACAATATTTCAGACATTGATGGTTTGATGAAGGGATAGCCGCATGTTGATGTAGATAAGGTCCTCTAAGAAAAATGTTGAAAGCTGTGTCATGATGAACAAACATGAAATCTGAATTGGATACAATATCTCCAAACTGAGTTCTGAGTGTGATTTCACCCAGAGGTTCTTGTTCATTTTTATCATATCCTTGCAACAAAAATTTAGATGAAGATAAATCAGATTCGGTGAGGCCCAATCGAAAAAGCATACGAATGGGGATGAGGTTGACTCCTGAACTAATATCAACAAAAGCTCGTCGGATGTCTACATAATTGACCTTTCTAGATAAATACAAAGGTCTAATATGTCCATGCACAACAACATCTTCATCCTCATCTGTGAAAGATATCACTTCATGGAATTCTATAGGATTATTCTCTACATGGTAGACTTTAGCCGCAACAATTTCAGTTTCGAATTCTTGAGGACTTCACAAAGCGTCAATGAGTGCCTCCCGAAGATCCTTTGATAGATTTAAAGCATCCAGAATTGATAACTTCGCTGGTACTTTGGCCAAATGTTTCAAGACATCATACTTTTGATCCAAAGGTCTGTGTTTCCCAACAGGAACATGTGATTCATAGGTTCCTTAGAAGTTGATGATTTGGAAGAATATGGTTCTTGTATCAGGGTAAGAGATAAAAATACTAATATATTTGCATGATTAGACTGATTAGGTCTATTTACTTGTTGATAGGAAGAAGGTGTAACCCTCCAACAGATCATCCAAAATAACTCTGCCAGGACTGAATCTTCATTATATGGAAGAATTTTCTTGTTTTTGTTGAGTTTGTTGAAGGGCTCTACCATGAGTTTCTACTACATATACAATTCTAGGAGGGGTAGAATTGGAATAGTGGCTTCTAGGATATCCACTTCTTCCTCTGTATCCCAGACCTCTGGAGTTCCCTATAGTTCCTTTGTTTGATACAAGGAACTCAGATTCATCATGACTGAAATGGTGACTAGCATAAGGATCTGTTAGGTGAATCATGTTAACAGAACCAAAGATAAACTCTTCATCTAATGAAGACTCTACCTAATTAGCCAGTTTAGACTGTGTCGTTTGGTGGGGCGATGCCCGTGGATTCGAAGTAGATGGAATAAAATCTTCCAGAGTCAAAGATAACTTGGGCTTTGATACAATCTCATTTTCTTTTGACTGCTCTTATTTCTTTGAATTATGCCATTTCTTTGAGGATTTTCCCTCTGATGAAGGGGATGTGGAATTCATAGTAGAAGAAACAATTGGTTTCTTCAATTGCGTTCGTAAAATGGCATGAGTTCGGTTGATCATTTTTCTAACCATCCAATCATCATATTTATGCACCTATTTTCTTTTGAATTCTTGCCACTCACCTTCTTCCTCTGGATCTGTAGTAGTAACACATGCTACCTGAGTTGAAGAACCTTTCGATTTTAAATGTCCTGACTCCACCATATTTTTTAGGAGGTCTTTGAAAACAAAACACTTCTGAATGGGATTCCCCAACATCTCATGAAATGGGAAATAGTTGGGACGGTCTTCATCTCCTTCCTTGTTCGGCCTTTTGGGCCTTGGAAATTGAAAAAAATTATTTTTTAGAGTTGAAATGAAGTAATAAGGAACCTGTTCATTTCAGAAAGTGTAAACTTTGATTTTCAACTACTCAAATTGTTTTCGTCTTGGATCTCTTTGATCATCTTGACGAAATGGCCACTGTTGTTGATGCTCAGGAGGTGGAGCCTTTCAGAATGATGAAGGTTTTAAAGTGGAAGCATGTACAGGTGCTTGTTTAATCGAAACTGTAGCAGTCTCTGCTCTACCCATTCTCCTTCCTAGAGCTGATGGAATTACAGGAGTTTCATCCTTAGTCTTTGTAAGAGAGTCTTCAATCGGTTGAGAGATTGAAGTAGGGTCTTGAAACCCTCTTGTATATTTCATAGGGATCAAAGATGTGCATAATTCATCACACAAATTTTCCACACAGATTGACAACAATTATTCTTGAGGGAGTGCTAAGATTAGGGAATATGTTAATCCCTTCTAGTAGGAAATGAAATCCGAAACTCTATCATTCTCCCTTCACTTACAATTTGTAAGATCAAAAACTGTTTTCTTTGGAAAATTTGACCTGAATTGAAGAAGGAATCATTGACGAAGATTTTCCCACACGGTAATCGACTGTGATTGCAAGCTTGTACACCAATCAAAAGCAGGCCCCTATAATGACTGTACAAAACACCTGAGCTTAACTGGTTCCTGTTGCATAGGGGTTCCCATCAAGGATCACAACGAGAAGAAAAATGTGTTAAATGTTTCTCTGGGTCTCCCGAACCATTAATGATTGGGAATGTGGTACATGAAAAATATGATGGGGGAGGAATTGCATCAACCCATTCAGGGTAATATCTCTTTTCTGGTTGAATTTGTGCATGAATTCCATCCATAACTTCCAATCGAGATGTTAATGACTCAATAGTAGTTATTAACTTTTGATAAACATCCGGTTGAGCTTGGACCTGAGTAGGTGCAATAACTGGAGATTGAACAGGTATGGTGACTAGTAATTAAACTGACGGTAGCACCACCGATTTTTGTTGCACATTACCCATATGATTAGATGTGTGAGGGTGTACTAGTAAAGGAGGATATTCTTGATCCATCTCAGTAGCTGTAAAAAATTTCCTTGGCTGATTGACTCCAGAACACTTAGGAGGAAGACTACCGTGAAGTAGTTCAGCATTCAACCTCCTCAATTCCTTCATTTCTTCCTCTTGTTGTGCGAATCTTTTCTCTAGTGAGAGTGATTGGCCTTCTCCATAGGATGGGTATGTAACCTGACTCTTCCATTCCACTTGTTGTAAACCTTTCGGAGAGGGGGAAGTGGGTTATTTGAAGGAATACCTAGATTCTTGGTACGCCTTTGATTTCATGTACGCACACCTTCTTCATTAGCCTCTATGTGCACATCTTCTTGAGTAGGAACTTCTTCATCTGATCCCTCAGAATGAGCCTCATCTGTGGGATCAGCAACAATGAAATTGATGACATTAATTGATGCATAACACATTGCATCCCTTCTATTGGCATTTCTGTGATATTTTCATTTTCCACATCCTTGATGAGACATTTCCTTTTGTTCATTTGATCCCTCAGAAACATCTTGACGAACCGTAAGTTAGAGGGAATCTCCTGATAATTAGGCTATTCGTTCCTCTTGTGTCTTCTTCCCTAATTTAGAGAAGACAAACTTTCTCTGAGAAAAAGATTTAGGATTTTAAAAACTACCTAATATAGTGGACTGAGGATGTTTTTATTTTTCCTACTCAACTCCTCGAATCCTATTTGTTGATTCTGAGGGTTGGGTTAAAAGAGTCCCCAGTCTGGCGAGCTGGGGTAGATCTTGAGCTACTACATATGAGACTTTCTTGAAAGCTCTCCTGATCTTGTAGACTTTTGTCTAGAAATTTTCTGTATGAATCAACCAACATCCACTCAAATCACCTGACTCAAATGACCGTTGGATGATTTATGACACTTCTATCACCTGATGATATGCTCGCTCTAAACGAGAAGCTTGTTCTATATTCTCATTTTCCTGATGCAAGAGTAATTTGACAACTTGTTCTCTGTATTCTTGACTTTGGGAAGAAATAGTTGAGGCATGTTTTTGAACGAGCCTTTGATTACAAAAAAATCTAATTGGTTGTGGCCGGCCATGGGAAATAACATTGCATGAGACCATTTTTCGCGGAAATTGCTAACTGGAGAGTACTGTGAAATGTAGTGCTCCATGAACACCCAATCCCAAGATATGAATACCAAATGGGGAATTAGAAATTAACTGGCGCAATATTCTTAGTGCACCAAGGCATGAACGCTGAAGGGCTCTCTGCTTCTTTTCAGCCTTCGGATATCGACAAACTAAGAGAGATTCCAAGTCAATTTGGCATTGTAACCATTATATTATCTTGACATGATTTTCATATTCATCATAAGATAACATTTTCTCTTTAAATTGACAAGGAGTTTTACACATGTTGAGATGAATATAATTAATACAATCTTCCATCAATATCTCTGGAATATCATACTGAGAGTCAACAAGAGGCCAAAACATGACCGACACTTCACCTTTCGCCAACTGTTTTCTCATATTCATCATTTCCTCTTTATCATTTGATGCAGATTCTTCTACCGGATTAGACCAGAGCTGGCGCTTCCTTGTTGATTCATCAGATTCAACAATATTGGTAGAGAATTCATTTACCAAACTAGAAGATGAAGGACCCAGGGGGGTTCGGAGAATGTCCTACACCCCGGGCTATCTTCTGATTGAGAAAGTATTTCACCTGCCAGCGGTAAAGAATCAGACATGAATGGCTTTACATTTTCATGTGCCTCAAGATAAGAGGGATTTCTCATTACTGCATTGTCTTTTGAAGAATTTTCCAGGAAATGCGCATTACTACTGCAGAGAGGAATTTCGCAGCTAAATTCATCATCATGGGTAGGACCACCATGGTGGGTTACAACAAAAGATGAAACATTTTTATCCTTGATCTTATGGCCACACAGAATGTTCTTGTGGATTTCATATGAAGTTGATACTTCGAGATTGACCAAATTTTCATGAAGCAAGCCTTCATGAGGATGTTTATGATGAATACATTCGGAAATAATGTTCCCACTATTGGGAAATGAGAGAGTAGAATTTTGAGTTTCAAAAAACAATTGTCCAAGTGCATCAAGAACTCTAGCATCGAGCTAGGCCTCATTACAAATTGGATCTTCATTTCTTGAATGTACTGGATGGTTCTTCTTCTTATATGCCTTCTTAGTCACTTTAGGAACCACTTGTTGACGAAAGTCGTCATTATGGGTAGGTGTATGTGCCTGCTCAGGAGAAATGATCAGGTTAGGCTGATTATCTCCACTCAAATCAGGTGTATGTGCCTAACAAGGATGTCCGTATGATATGGGGGAGTATTCCCTACAACCCTCATGGACTAGAACAGAGGTGTGTGTCTGTTCCGGAGTGATATATTGATGTGTCCCTCCACTGGTAGGGATAGATTTTGATTTCTTTCCCTGTAAATCTGCTGAAGATATTATAATATTCTGAAAGACTTCCAGAATATGAGTAGGTATTTTCTTTTGCTGTTTAACCATTGTTAGAATGTTCTTGGTGACTTCAGCTGCCGGAACGAGGATATACGTCCATTTAGTGCTTGGATTAGGTGTGTATTCCTACCCCGGTCCTTCTTTTCCTGCCAGTGAATTCTGACAGTACTCAAGTGTGGGGGAAAAGAGTTGAGTTTGCCTCTTGTTTGTCATTGGGGATTTCCAATTGACTTCTCTGGGTGCTACCAAACGAGGCTATTGGTAGGATTGATCAATTCTAGTAGGTGTATGTGCCTACTGATTGCACACCACCGAAAGTGGTTGATAAACTTCCTTCAATACTGACAGACGAGGCTGCTGGGAGGATTGATGAGTGTAAGCAGGTGTATGTGTCTGTTTACCAGTTTTCAACACATTGGGTTGGCGGGCTTCATCGTATGTAGTCAGACGAGCATACTGACTACCTGATGATTTATAAATAGGTGTATGTTCCTATCTATAGTAATCCGCCAGAATTTCCTGGTGGGAATGGCGTGTTGCTGGCAGACAAGTCTTCTAGGCAGTGTAATTAAAATGGACGGGTGTGTGCACGCTCGTTGGTTTCCATGAAGTTAGTTTGGTGGACATCTTCAGAAATGGCAGAGAGAAGAACCTTCTCACTTTTGACCGGTCATCACCTATGGTGGTTCATTATGCTTGCTCAGGTTCGAGGAACCAGGGACGAATTCCTAGAGACGAAACCCTCATCATGTTGAGGGTGCACTACCACACGACTCTGGGGGCGATTATTGGTGGGGTCCCTCAGGAAAAACTCATGTCTCCTTGAATTCAGGCCTCGAGTGACCTTCTCACTCACCTCTTCAGAATATGAGAGGGATTGGTGATTGAGTTCCGGGGATAACGACCTGAAACGGTTGGAGACGGTGGTTGGCACCACCATCTTCTGGATCGCTGGTCGTCGCTGTCCGGACAACCAGGGTGAATTATTGACCTGGAGGGCTTGTCGAGCAGCCTCTATGGTCGGAATGGTACCGTGTTGATGGTATTCCGAAACCAGTACATTTGAAACCCAACATTGAAGACGCTGAGTAAGTGATGTAATCCTCAGAGCGGATGACGATCCAGTAGGAGTAGCAGCAGAGGTATTCACAGTAGAGGTATTCACATGTGTGAACTTTAGAGAAGACATTTATGTAATGCAGAATATCATGAAGAAGAGTTCCTGTTTGATATAATAGAAATAATAAAGATAAATTCGGCCACTACATCTTTTGGATGACCACATAAGTTATTGATTATTTTGTTGGCCCTCTCATTGAGTTTAAATAGGGGCCTAAAAAATAAGTAAAACATCATTTTAACTTGGTTAAGGATTCACGTCAGGTTCACCATTTTTGTTTCCTATGGAAATGGGGATGACCTTATTTGTTTAAGGTTCAAAAATTCCAATCGGTTTCTAAAGGGTTTGTTCGTAGATCTAGAAACATTCAATGATTCTATATCCATTTGGACATACTTTCCAAAGGTAGGTGCTCATTATTTGCGAACCGACGAGGCTTAAGAATTTTCATTGGCCGAGAGGATGGGAGGTCGGACTCATCACACCTTTTTTGGGGGAATTATTGTCTACTCCGGGACTCTATTTATAGATTTAAATAATGTTTGTGAATCTTTATTAAATTACCATGTATGAAAATGAGCATTCTCATAGATCTGACAATCAATGATTGATATTTATGAGATTTAGAGAATATTTTATATGTATTCGAGGTTCTTCATCGATAGAGAATCATCTGTATTTGTTAGAGATTGTTAGTCAATGGTATCCTTCAATACATTATATAGATATCTATTTGTCATTATGATAACCATACTGGTTTTAAAGCTACTCAGTGGGGCACATGATGTTTATTTTCATTCAGAAGAAAATGTATTATTTCAGAGTGGGGATCGTACCCGCAGATGGGCTACCTATGTATCCTTGTTTAGAAAAGGAATCAGATCCCACGTAGTTCGAGTGAAGAAGTATGAGATTTATGCATGATTGATGGCCCAAATAAAGATGTCATAATTACTTTTACGCTCTAAGATCACGTGAGTCATGCTCAGTGTGAGAAAGAAGAGGTATTGGTAAAACCTAACGATTGTGCCATGAAAGATGCAATTATAAGAAATGATGTGGGGATTATTTATGTATGAATTCCCAGGTAGATGAAGACTAGGATTTACTACAGGGAATAAACCTGGGAACAAGGTCCATAAAGGTATATGTGCTTTATGAAGATTTGGATACTTAACATAGGAATTAATCCTGAGAAGGATGCCCAAATTAGAGGGGACTTATGATTGGGTTTTATTCCTACGAAGGAAGTCCAAATCAAAACAAATTATGAATGGTTAATAGAAATTGTGACTGGGGCTTATTCCTAAGAAGGAGGCCCAGGTTAAATGGAATTGAGAAACGGGGTTTATTCCTAAGAAGGAGGCCTAGGTTAATGGGAATTATGACTGGGGCTTAC
This sequence comes from Viscum album, assembly GCA_963277665.1. Lineage (NCBI taxonomy): Eukaryota > Viridiplantae > Streptophyta > Magnoliopsida > Santalales > Viscaceae > Viscum > Viscum album. The sequence continues at coordinate 1,664,326,788 of OY728153.1, read as the reverse complement.
TCCTAAGGAGGATGCCTAGGTTAAGGGAATTTGGAATTTAGGGATTACTCCTAAGGAGGATGCCCATATTTGGGAACTTGGGTCTTACTCTTGAGGTGGATGCCCAGATTAAGGGAATTTGGAATTTGGGGATTACTCCAAGGGAGGATTCCAATATTTCAAAACTTGGGGCTTACTCTTGAGGAGGATGCCCAGATTAAAGATCATGGACAAGGTCTTACTCCTGAAAAAGATGCCCATGAATAGGGTACTTGGGGCTTACTCCTAAGGAGGAAGCCCATATTTCGGTAACCTGGGGTTTACTCTTAAAGAGGATGCCCAGATTAAAGATCTTCTCATCTTAAAGGATGAGGTTGAATGAATGAAATCTCTAACCTTAGTGACATAAAGATATGTAAATCGCTAGGTTTTAAGAGATGTTCCACAGAATTCCTTTTAGATAAGGAAGCCAACAAAGGAACCCTACCATAAATGGCTTTGAAGAGGGTTTTGAAGGCTAAATCTTGAAGAGGAGAGGTGGATTTGAAGAAAAGAGCTGAATAGGTAGGAGGGACACCCAAAAGGAGGTAGACACACAAGTCCTATTGGGGCGTGCTAGTACTAGTGGCGTATGTATACCTGCGCGACACATAGGTACCTGCACGACGGTCAACCCATAGGGTAAAACTTGGGCGAGGTTTGGCTAAATCCCTTAGTATTACCCATAAAGGATTCCAAATGAGTGGATCACAGGTTCTGTTGAAGAGATAAGGCGGTGCGCAAGTGGCTTCATTTCCCGTAAGGGCTAGACACTTAGGTGTGCATGTGTTGATGAATTTCAACACTTAGGCCTTGTTTCCCCTATTTAGATCTTCCATTCTTGGTAAGAAATTACTATTGAAGTGTTTGGAAGGACTCGAGAAGAGACTAGGGCACTGAGAGCACAAATATGAGTTTATGGATTTTTTTTTTGGCAAAATGGGGGGCTTACAAGGGGTATTTATAGGATACTAAAGACCTTGGGAGAAAATCATATAGGGCGCGTAGGTCACATGAGTGCCCAATATGTGGCACGCAGGTACCCTACCCGACCTTATTTGAACTTGCACGACCCATGGTGAAGCAAGTCCTTGTTCATGCATTTGTCAGTTTTTGATGTTTCTTCAAAGGATAAATCACTTTGTGTTAAGGTATTTCCCTTTTCATTCATTTAGACTCTTTGACAGAACAGAGCATCAACAATGTCACAAAGCGTCATAATCGCATGATGATTAACTCCATGATCCCTCATAAAACTACGTATAAATTTATTCCCGACCTATCAGGATACTTAGTGACACCTGGATTTGATATCCTGGCTCAACCCCACAAAAAAAATCATCTATCATATCCTCTATTCCTCACACCGGTGTGAGAAACCTTTGTAACTCATTGTTTCTCACAGCGATTATATCTCAAATGATCTTAGGATCAGTGGTAAGAATTATATAATGAAAAACATTATTAGTAAATATGTTAGAATTAACTCCCTTAAGAAAAGAAACAAAAATATTCCTATACATAGATTGAGCCAGATCAGTACAGGGAATTTTTATAACTATGTACGACTTGATTTCTTCCCATGTAGGATACGTAGTGATGCCCCGATTTGGCTTCCCGGCCCAACCACTAAAAAAATCCCATCACATGTCCTCACACATGGACCAAGCTAGATCGGATCAAGGAGCATTAATAACTACGTATGTTTTGATTCCTTTCCTAGAAGGATACGTATTGTTTCTCAGATTTGATATCTCAGTCTAGCCACCATAAAAAAAGCCCATTTATCCATGTGTATGTCATACATGTAAATAGAGTCCGTTAAAGGTCCCAATCGCATGACCATAAACTATGAAATTATTCAAGAGTTATGTGTTGCCTAATTCATGGTGTAATGATACCCCGCGCATGCCCCTCACCCGTGAGAAGTCAATAGATCATGCTTCCCCCTCTTCATATGAGTCATATCTATGAGGAATTTCTAGTGGTTCATAGTTAATCATAGTTTGGGTATTCCTTGAATTCCAAGGCACATAATCCTCATTTTAAAAACTCCATGTTTCATGAAAACATGGATCCCCATAAAAATTCATGGCCATCTGAGATGGAAGGACAGTGTCCCGCATAAACCTTTTTTTGTCTAGGCACATCATGTCCTAGTGGATCTTCATAAGATTCCCACAAAAATGGAATTCAATCAAAGGGAAATTTGTCCCTAGGAGAGTCCTTTCCATCCTCAATACATCCAAAAGGATTCTAAGCCCCGTTCCATCTATCCTAATTCATGTTTCCCCTTGAGACTATTTTTTACACCTTCTATCATCACTCGCATCATGGAAATGTCAGAACATCCTGATTTTTAGTTAATCAATTTATTAAATATCTTTATGACAAAAAATTGTCCCCACTGCATGACTCTAAACTGTATAACATCATGTCCTCACCACATGACATTGAAATGGAAGGCCAAAATCATCCCCATTCAATGACTCTCAACTGTACAACGTCATGTCCTCACCTCATGACATTAAACTACAAGGCTTAAATCATCCTTGTTATATGATGTTAAACTTAATATCATTGAATTTATCATAATGTTCCCACTAAAGTGGATTTTTATATTCTTAGGTAGTGTCTAGGAATCCTTGTAATCCCAAGTTTCTTACACTGATCATAGAACACATGAGCTTATAAATATTTTCGAGAGAACCACCATGTCATTATGTGGAAAACGTCAATGAGTTTGGTCCTAATAGCATTACCCTAAAAGGAATGTCACATTTCCCATCCCTGAGATGAACATCACATCCTGGCCATGTGAAGTTAAATGACCTTGTACCCCAAATATGTGACAAATGCTTCACCATGCGTGTGAGCTAGATCTACATGAGGGATACCTGATTCTATGAGTAAATTACAACCCAAATGCCCTCAATATTTCTGTATACACTCCTGCCATACCAAAAATTCCATGATCTGAATGATCTTGAACCCCATAATCATTCATCGACATCTGAGATGGAAGGGCAGTGTCCTTCAGACACCATTTTTTTACTTTGCACATAATGCCCCAGTGGCTCTGCATATGTCACCCACAAAAATGGCTGTTAATAAAAGGAAAATTTGTCCCTAGGTGACTCTTATCCTATCTCAGTACACCCAATGGATACCAAGCCTCATGAAAACCCACTAGATTTAGGGGCCCTCAATGTCATGGTTTTCATTTTCCTCCCAACACACATCCTGGATATATCAGAGCATGTGAGCCAGATTCATCTCTAGTCTTTATAGGATTCTAAATATTCCCCTTCTATATTCATGAAATTGATCTCCATAAAATATGATAATTCCCATAATCATTTCTAGGTTTCCCCGAAGAAATTTAGTTAAAATTATTCCCTCTTTTTTTGTTCAGGTGCACCCATTTTTAAAGGTCACATACCATATTCAGAAAGTTCCAAATCTCCATAATCATGCATGTCGGCCAGATATGAAAGGCTAGTGTCATGCAGACACCTTTTTTTACTATGCACACCATGCCTCGGAGGTGCCGCATATTCCAAATACAAAACTGTAGTCAATAAAAGGAACATTCATTCTCTTGATATTCTTTTCCTATTTCTATATTCTTGGATGACATTAATGTCCTACCACACTAAAAAATTTGGAAAACCCCTATATAAAACCTTACATACCATCCTCTTTTAAAATTCCCATGAAATAGAAATGATTTATAACTAAACTGATTGTTCATCAAATCTCCCTTACGCAAGTAACAAACGTGCGTGAATAGTTTCCCACTCAAACTCGATATGAAAGTCCCTGATATTTTTGAGTTCCATTACTCAGAACAACCCCCCACTGTGCCTCCCAACATAAAAAAAATTCAAATGGTTTAAAACCCTAAATTTACTTCAGAAATGGATTTCTAGTGTCCCAAAGACACCTTTTCTTTACTATGCACATCATGCTCCGATGTCTCTCCATATGTCGCCTAAAAACAGCTGTCCTTAAAAGGCAAATTCATCTCTAGGAGAGTCTATTCCAACCTATGTATGCCAAAAACAGCTTCTGAGCCTTACGTAGGTCCATTATTAAAACATTTAGGGTCAATAAAATCCTTAATCCATGTCTGAAGGATATTAGAACATTCCCTACCGATGATCCTAAATTGTTTTCCCTTCCCCATTATGTTTTCTCAAAGATGTTCATCCTTAAACATCAGTAATAATTTTTATTGGAAGTACAATGAAATCCCAACAAAAAAGAAACCATAATTTCCGGATAAAAAATCCACATAAGGAACTGTTGGGTAAAAGTCAAGTATCAGTTCGTTAGAAACATTGAGCTATCAAAAGAGATTTAATGCTTGTTAGGTCGAAAACCCGCAAAGGGTGGCCTACGAAAAAGTCATGTTATGACCGCTAATCACATGTCAAGCATGCATAGGAAAAAATTAGGGTAATAATAAAAAATAAACAAATTTTCATGATGTTTTTTAATAAAACCACATCAATATTCGAACTACACTTACTGAGTCATGTAGCGTATGAAAAAAATAGAGCACAAGTCTATTATTTCAATGTAATGATTTCAAATCATGGTTTAAAATTAATAACAAATCAAAATGGTTCTTATGTGAATTATTGTGATCGATTTATATGATAGGAAAATGCATAGAAGAATAATATAATGTAAAATCAGTTTCATTAAATTCAACAAAAATGGAGGAAAATCCCTTAGTTCGGATTCTATCCAAATCATCAATAAAAAGAGATATATTACATATCAAGATTTGTGGGGAGCTACTACAATGCATGAATTTCCCTTTCTATAAGTATGTAAAGTGATTTCCATGGTCCGTTAATAGTTTGCTCCAAATAAGCTCTCTCCTCCATTTCAACCTTGATTGTCAAACACACCTTCTCTAGAATTAATTTAATGTCCCACCCTTTCTTCTTGATAGATTTTTAATTACCACACAATGTGGACTTTTGATCTATAAAAATTTCAGTGTCGGCCTCTCACTCCCATCGCTCTTCCTTTTGGGAAACCACCAAATCAAGAGATTTCACATCTTCGACCGTTAAGTGATCGAATTCCATGGATACATCTCAGAAGGTCGTCACCAGATGATGGGATGAATTGAACATGGAAATATTGTCCACACATGATGCAAGGTCTTCCTGGCCTATGAAAATTTGAAAATAAAGAGGCGAAAGTGCTGATAATCATTGCCACTAGAATCCAATTCGGTGAATAACTGCCGAATATTGTAAGTCTCATCCGCAAAATTGTCCATAGTTGTCTACACGACAAGGGAACATAATTTACATCATGCATGTTTTATCACTTATTGGTTCATTATTGTGGCACCAGTACCTTGATCCACTCCTATCATGATAGGTCTATAAAGAATAAGTTTCATTATAGGAGTGGGAAGGGACCTATGATCGGTCACCCAATATGCGAGCTCTCCATCCCCTCAGACGGTTCAACTGTTGGAGCTAGGTGTGGAGGAATAGCCATAGCTTTCGGGATGGCATGGGATTCTCTACATAGACTGGCCTCATTATGGTCATGGTAGTATCTGAATGAGGGGAGAATTTTGTATCACTCCCTATTGAGAGAGGTTGTACCGATGATGCCCCTCCCAGATGCTTTTGATGGAGAACCAATAATCTTCTTACCATAAAGACATGAATAGGTGTTGTATCCATCATCGATTCCATAGGGACAAGAATAAAACACATATCTATCATGCTCATCATAGAAGAAGGATTGTGTGGCATGGTCGTTGCAGTAATGACAGGGAGGAGAACAGATAGAGGATTATTCAGTTTCCATACTTGTTCCCTCAACATCCGGTCTGTGTAATAGTTTTCCCATGGTTTGGAATATTCCAAAGATATAAAACATTATTCTGTTATATTGGGGATGATATATTCCATAGAGTTACCCTAATGAATCATCATAATCCATAATTGAAAATGAATTATGGGAAGAGACTCTATCTTTGACTGAGTATCTTGAAGAAGTACAACATGTTAGAGGAACCCAAATTGCATAAAAAACCAGTAATTCAGGTATGGGTCACAAATTACTACTCGATCTACACGATCAGTGAGAATCCCATCATAAAGTGCGATGAGGTAAGAGAATTTCTCTAAAGAACTGCCCTGGTCACCTCTTAATGAACCTTGAGGGGTGGGATATAGTGAAAACAAGAAGTGAGATGCATCATTTAGTAACCCAACCGCATTAATAACTCTTACAGTCAAAGGAAAACATGCAGAAATTTTGAGAAGGGTAGGTTGAATGATATAATGAGAAACCACTGCAATGTTCTGATATTCATAACAGGGGAAGTGTTCTTCAATACACCCATAAAGGAATTGAAATGGTCCACTAAGACAATGACGGGGCCTACCTTCTTGTAATTATCCCAACAACTCTTAAATTCAGGAGAGAGCAGGAAGGGCCAAATTTATTGGTCGACCCACTACCAATGTGGCCACGATCATCAAATTAAGGTCCCAAACCATAGTATATAAATCACAGGAAGGAAAAATAAATCCACTCATAAACCTGAAAATGAAACCTGATAATCTAAGCACAGGTAATATGTCTGGTTGAAGCTCAAATCCCTATGTGGTATATCACCCAAAATCTATGGTAGCACTATATGACCCTGGAGTCTAGAGGTACTGACGGGGTTGATGAGTTCAACTACAGTGAGCACACATCTTGGGTCCATTCACCTACAAGAATAATCATATCCATGCCTTGAATGGGTTAAGCGAGTGAGCTTGGAGGGGATGATCATATAATCCCTTCACCATAACCAACAAACTCCTAGTCAAAGGGGACATGTGGTCAGTGTCATTCTATGTTGCAACAGCTGGGAGATAATTGTTTTATATCACTCCAATTATGGGGAGTCCTCCAAGGTGGTTGATTTATCAAAAAACGATTCCCACCTCCCCATGAGATAAATGGAAGGTGTTGGAGCTTGAATTCTAGTGGCTCAATAGCTCATAAAGGATTTCACCTGGGGAGAAGGCTATGAACTAAGAAACCCAGGCTGCCTGATACAATCCAACTACCTCTAACTATCCGGGGGACTCCAAATAGGTTTGATGTATCCAAATTGTCTGGGCCCATACATCATAGAAACATCCTCCAATCTGCATATCCAACTTGGTGATCCACCAAGTATTAGAATTTTTATGGAGATATTGTTATTGTATGGGTAGTATTAGGAGCCTAGTCTCGGGAAACCATCGTGAATCCCGCAATTTCATTGAATCCCCAATGAACCTCTTAATATGAAGATGTTATCCTGAATCGAAATGGCTATGACTTCTCCTGCTATGGAAATGTTTGCTTGATAATTTTTTACAGTGCTTCTATGTGGATGAAAAGGGTATCAGTGTCAACAAATGACATGGTAACATTGTCAGGGAGTCCAAAAACATAAAATAGAAACTATAAAGATAACGGATATGCTAGGAGATCTAGCATCAAGATATCGTTTAAGAAGCTATCAAAATTAGTGATGTAATCTTGAAGATTATCCTCTCAATACCCCACCATTGTCTCCCTCGTCTTCATTGATTTTGTCACATCCTGTGAAGTAGCCAATGTAGCCATCACGGGAAGTTCCAAAAGATGATAAATAGTCCATCCAATAAAATTTGGATAAATGATACCAAAGAATGGATAACGGACTAAAAAATATTTCTATGTATGGATTCATTTACTGTTCCTGGAAATGGTACATGTTAGGAAAATTCAATGTACAACATCATTTGTGGAATCAACTACCACATATGACTATAGTACGTTGAAATGTTTCACTATGTACAACCCTGGTATGCAAAGAATATATGAGGCTCTAGCCCATGACACGTTTTTTGAGGAATAAATGTGTTTAAAAAAGGTGGGTACAAATAACCTAGGCATCATTATGTTTATTTTCAAAGGTTTTAGATTAAAGGTTCATGTTTTGATTAATAATTCATAATGTTCGGTTCCCCGGATCAAGCTCGGTTTGTGGACACATAATCATCATAGTTTTCTCCTTTTCTAAATCTAGATATTAGTTTTAAAACTCCACAATGTCATTTGTGAAATCTTAAATGTGGTTCACACATATATAAATGGATAAATTTTCAATTCACAACATGTACGAAGTAGTTCTCCAAATGAATTTTTTCAATAATCATGGTACACAAATGCAATGGATGATAGGGAAGTCGAGAGCACATTTCCCCACAAAAAACAGTAAAAGAAAAATTACATGGGCCCTTATATATAGGCGTTTTCCCCTTCTACTGGGATTATCTTTTCTACCATGAACCATTTTAGTTCAGGACTACTTCTACATTAAAATATTCCACTTTTTATTCTGAAGGAAACCCATTTCGATGGGCTCATTTGTTGGGTCATGAAAATTCCACCAAAGGAAGAAAATAGTCCCAAAATCATATTACAAAAGTAAGAAATCACTACTATAAGTCTAGAATGGTGAATGGAATCAAATTGAGTTACGAATTTTAGAAGAAACATGAAGGAATCCACATTTTCCAAGTATTTTAATGGAATGCATACCGTCACTGGGAAGGGTTCACGGACGACCTGGTTTGTGAAACACTGTTATGTGTAATGATCTATGAAGCTCTAGCCAGCAAAGAGATGTCCATTAAACATGGTGGACCACAAACCATGTTTCTGATGGAATCAGAGACACATAGGCTATCCGTGGACCATCTTTCAAAATTAACGATGCGTGAAAAAATCAAACTGATAGTGTTCTGCGAAACATGATCTCAAACCGTATCCACTATAATACTAAGTTGACTGAGTCTTCTACGGGTCATGATATCTCTTCATGGGCCTCCAAAAATAGTGCCACATGCTCATAGACACAATTTACCCAATGCTATATAAAAGGAGAAAATAAGGAATTGATAATTAGATAGACGACAAAAGCTTTAAAGGGACCCAGAGGATGGAAGAAAGAATTCAGAGAAGATTCTGGCTTCAGTATTGAATCATCGGCAAAGCCTGAATTGTGAATCACGCTCTCCTCAGGTACAACCCACCATGAAACATAAAACAAGGAAACTGAATGATAATAAAAGAAATATAGTCCATATTTGGGATACTGTGAGCTAAAAAATGCTCAGGGATGAACTCCCCGTGAACAATAATCCCCCAGACCATCCATTAATATGGTGTTCGACATGGTGTATCGCTACGCGGATTTAACCCAGAATCGTGTACTACATTAGTATGCAGATGGAACCCAAGTGGAGTGATGGACCATGTATAACTGTGGTACGTGGTGGTATATACACATCCAGTGCTCCATAATCCCTCTACGAACCAGTCCCCTAACATTAGGCCCATGCCTTCTCCACCGCCACCAGACCCATATGATCTGACAATTGGGTGCATCTTCACATCTCTTTGAGTATGAAAACCCATGCTAGGTGGAGTCACAAAGGCACTCCGCACAATGGTTTGATCTTTTGGTATGTTTGTGGGTCCACATTCCCATGATAATCCAGATTCCAACCTTGGGATTCCGATGTGAACCTCATCGTTCTAGGGATTAAGGGTGATCACTTGATTTCCCATTCATTGATGTTTGGTGAAAAATAAAGGGGGTTGTGTTCGATCCCCCATTAATGAGGAAGACACTTCTCCCCTTTCAAGAAAACATTCTAGGGCACTCCCACGGAGGTAAGCCCCCAATATACCGAGACAGAGTTGCATAACCTTTAATGTTATTTCACATTTAATGGCTCATTTTTATGCTCCATCACCAACCATTGCATCATGTTTATCCAACGTAGGATCTCCCTCTCCCACAAATAGGAGAAGAAGCATGTGGTTGGTTGGACCTCTCACATCCTCTAGTTTCTCACACCAATCATGACCTACGTGTGCTTAGAGGTTTGTGATGACTACACCATCCACAAAATTCTACACATCAAGAACTCTGATTCCTGATCAAACTAGGATACGTAGGATGTCTATATAGAGATCCAATCTCAAATGGGTGCCCATCCAAAAGGGTTCTCCCAACCATGCCCCCTCAAATGGACAACATCCATGCATAATCCCCACACAATTCCAAATAATGTGGGTTCTGATTCCTCTCTCACCGAAAAGTATGTAACCAATCTTATGGGTCTGATCCCAGCATCAAATCACTTTATGTCCCCCTGGATGATGATAAACTCTAGAGTGTATTATTGTATGGCTCTAGTAAGTAGTACCTCCATTACATTATGTATATGTTTTCCAACGATGATCGTGAAAACCAGGGGTAGCCCATGGACACACTCTACAAGATTAAACCAATGATTAATAGACAAATGAAAACAACTAAAATCTATATGGGAGTCCCATAATAGGAAATAATCCTCTTAGAAAAGGGTGTAGTGAGCCAGAATACGCATCCTCTCGACCAATGGAGTCCTAATGTGTAATTGGCTTAATCATCTACCAACAAGTTCCAGCCTTTAAAAATCATGTCCATGAATCATAGATACCATGGTTTTTGCGTGTTTCTAGAACCACAAATAAACCCATTGGAGTCCATCTAAGGAAGTTATATCCTAGGAGGCCCGATTTCACAAGTACTTGACCCTCTGCAATCGCCCAATGGGATCATCTGACTATGGAATTTCTTTCAAAATACATAAAGGATAAACAACCCATTCACCGCATGGTAAATCCAACCTTCCTTTAATGTATATGATGTAAAATGGGTTGAAACAAAAGAAATGGTGAACTTGACAGTAACTCACCTCTAAAAAATAGATAGGTTATGATCTCAACATACCATTTCATCATTACCCAAAACACACCCCCTTGGTGGTGGAACACATTCAAGGTCACGGTAATAATAAATAATATCCTATAGGACCAATTAGTTTAGTAGCCTTGAAAAAATGAGATATAGGAATAATTTTGACATTACATATTGAAAAGAAAAAAAACATAGAAACTCATTTGAAAAGAATATTATACTTTTTCCACATCCCTATAATCCATTCATAATGTAAATATTCACATCTTACAGGAAAATTAAACATAAGTGTGTGGTGAAATTAGATGCTCTGTAGGGGTAAATAATTTAGCTAAAACTATTGTAAATAAGGATAATCATTTATAGAAAGATGTATAATAAAAAACAAAAATTTTAAAAAATTATGAGCATAATATGGAACTAATAAATAAAATATTTCCATAAATACATGAAAATGGATGTTCTACTGGTCGAAAAACCATTTTTAAGAACTAATTTTATAAAGAGAGAATGATTAATAAGGGACATCTTAAACATACTTTTAAGTCTTCAGTCAAGACAACATACAGGATTGTGAAATAAATTAGCCAAAACAATGAAATAATTCTGTCATGAGACCTACCGATGCATCCAGGAGCCACAGCAGTCCCTGCTCGACACTTACAATGTCCAATGTAATCCTCTTATAGAAGGGTTAAAATAAAACCCACATAAACATTCGTATTAAAAATAGGATATGAAATATGAATACTTAACCCACAAGATATGAATGGTATAAAAATAATATATCCATAGCCAAACATATCATAAACCATTCAATATAATATTTTATATTATATCATAAGAAAAAAACATCAATTAAATATAATATCCAATATGGGATGTTCATATAGATGAAAATAATCTAATTAAATCATTAGGAATCTTTGAGAGAAAATCCATTTTTATATTGAAATCATTTAAATGTCACACAATTATAAAAAACATTTATTTTGAAAATAAAATTTTAATTTGATAATGAAGCTTAAAAACATTAATATGTCATAATATCATAAATAGACACTCATTTCGTATAAGATAAAAAAACATTCTTTTCTTAATTTTTCAAAAAGGTCATAATGTACCTTGTTTGGAAAACACTGAAATGATTTATTTAAAAACATTTTATAAAAAGTAAAACATGGGAAAAAAATTCAATATAAATAATTTTTTATAATAATTTGAAAATCATATTTATGAAACACGGACAAGGATGATAAATATTCTCTTATAGATACTTACGTATAAACAATCATGAATAATAATAAGATTATGAAATTAACCCATACATTGTACTTTCTTTTACTATAGGGTTAGTTAAACTCTTAAATAAGGGTAAAATAATGTTATTAAATTATACCAGAAGTATATCCATATTTATGATATCGAATATGATCATTTTATATCATTTTGTTATTAATATTTCATTATTACAATTGTTTCAGTTGTTAACTACATTGTTTCTCCATTCCTATTTTGTTGTGTAAGTCATGTTTTTAGGAATATGATGTATTTTATTAATATACCTAATTATATTAATTTCATAATAATTATTAAAAATCATCTAATAAATTTTATAATCATTTTTGAATTGTTAACGTGGAGAATGGATCTCACCGCGTCGTGGAAATTGTAGGTTATACGTACACATGAGTGACGGTATCATCCCATTGAGGGTTAAATGGTATATAATTGGATTATATATTAATTATATAGAATCATTATAATGTTATATTCATTATTTATATATATTTTACTCATCATTATACCCATAAAACTAAATTAGTGATGAATAACAAATTACACCACATCATGGAGATAGTAAGTCGTACATATACACACATGGTGATATTGTTATTCATAGGATGAATAAAAGGAAAAATATTGATTTACAATAAATATAATATCATTTAATTATTTATATGATACTAGAGTTATTAGTTTAGTATTTAAACAACATAGGAAGAGGAAGTAGAAGACGAATAGAACATGAATTGAATTGGTAAAACAATTATCTATTCTTCAAGTGTGTCTTTTTGATTTGCAAAAAAGTACTCTTTAGGTTGGATTTATACACAATTTATGTCCCTTAGGGAGAATTAATGGAATTTGGGAGGATAAAGGGTGAGGTTTTTTCCAGGAAAAAGTACTTTAATGGTGCTAATAATAGAGAAGGAGGGGTTCCCTTTTATAAAAGATGGGAGGGGAACATTAGGAAACTCCAAAAATATTAATTTATTATAAATTGATTTTTGATTTAAAATAGATACATAGATAGTTATTTATAGGATATGATGGGTATGGGTCTAAATCCACTAATCAAAAAAAATTATACTTCTTTTAATTATGTTTTAAACCTTATTATTTTGATTTATCCTTATTTAATCTATTTAATTTTAATTGTGGTAATAATATTCTATATATTAAATGGTTATAATTATTTAATTATATGGTTTCAATTCACCATAAATGTACAATTTATGAATTTTAGAACTATATAATTATGAATTTGTAATTTTAAAATACTTTTTTTTGTTTTTTAATAAATTATTAAAATGTTTTTTTATAAGATACCAAAAGTGTAAATTTTGAAACTATTCATTAGATTGACATAATAAACTTGAAATAGATATATAATATAGAACCAAACCATTTAATAAACTTTTAACATGTCATAAGAGCTATTAAATTCCTGTATCACCTCAATTATGAAAAATTATAATTATTTTAATATTTTTCAATTCCTTTATTTGATATTTCTATTAATAAAATTATTACTTCTTCACTATTGAGTTATTATTTATGGAAATTATTTAATCTTTAAAAATTAAAAATAAATTAATATGATGTAGAAAATTATTTTAGATTTCCAGAAACTATTTATGATCAAAGTTCCCTTCTATATATCTCTATATTAGAATTATTATACTTAGAGGAAATGAGAGTGTTTCATTTTGTCGCACTTGTTGATTTTAATAATATTTATGTCATATTCATTGAAAATTTTCCATTAAATGATTTTATTTCAAAACATATATGATAAGGTTCTAATTTATTCTTCCAATAGAATTTTGATAGGTGTTTGGACAATTTTATAATTTATTTTTTCCCTTAATTACCCGATTTCCCTTTAACAACGGTAATAAAAACAAACTAAGGTTACTATTCATAATGTAAAAACATAAAATAAACCTATTTACATAATTTTAACCCAATGATTCCAAATATTGATTCAATTTTTAAAAAATTTAAACAAATATGTTTTAGTTATTAAATTAAAATTAATCTCATTTATGGAATTAGTAAATAGGTGTTTTAAAAAGTAAAAACCATCAAAATATTGACATGTGTTTATATCAAATTTGATTTTGAAATTAAATTTGATGACCAATATTTTATGAAATAGTCAAAAATTAATCTCATTATACTTTCAAACCAATTTAACTTATAATCTATAAATATAAATAAATTATACTGAAAGGCAGTTTTGAATTAAAATGATGTATTTTTCATTATTCATTAAAAAATGAAAGTTATCTAAAAAACACCAAAAATTTATTCAATGTAAATTTTGATATCCTGATTCCAAAAAATAAGTTTATTTTTTCAAATTTAATATATAAATTCTAAAATATTGGATTTTCAATGTGTTCGCCATTAAACGGCGACATAAATCAATTTTTTTATAAATAATATTTTTTCCTGAAGAAAATGAATTTTTTTCCATGTATATAAAATACATAAGATTAATGATAAAATTAAATTTAATAACGAAAATTAAAAATTTGGTTAATACTATTCATAAAAACTAATTTAACAACTCAGTTATATATTATATTAAATAATAATATTTTAGTAATATAATTTTTCTTGTTAAAACAAGGTTTTGCATGTAATACAAGCCAACTCATTGTTGTGTGTAGAGTAATATTAACATGGTGTTGCATAAAAATCAAATAATCAACTAAATTAAATTTTTTCAGAAATGAAAATTTTTTAATGTCTTGGGGTGTTATAATATATCAATCCTGAAGTATGGATGAATGGTTTCGTAGAGCCAATGGGGAATGGAATTGATTGAAAAAATACTAGGAGGTGTCCCAAAATGGAGAAGTTGGTTGCTCCTAGAAAATTATGGCCCACTATGCTAAAGGGGAGTGCAACCAATTGGGGTACTGACTCAATTCTATCATACATAAAGAGACACATCTTGCAGGCTTTTAGCCATGTGGTTATGTGTCTACCTGCTGCCTACTTGGGACTCCAATGGTTGAATGGGGCCATGATAATTTATCATTATGGTCAGTATTGTAGATAAGAATCATGTGGGGTTGGACATAACATTGTTGAAGAAAATTCACTGATTCATGCATCGTATTCACTTAGGGAAGGCCCCTTTTATAATTTCAGGTCCATTCTTGGTATTGTGGGGATGGGTCATAGCCCACTTTAGATCATATACCATGTTAAGTGGGTTTTATATTATTGTGGTCTAGTTTTTACTATTTTTTCAGTCCATTTAAAGTATTCATACCATTTCCTTGATGCCTAGTGGGGCCCTGTTAAGACAGAACCTATTCAAGGAGTTTATTTTCTCCCCATATGGGGACTTTCCTATTGGGAGATTAAATGAATAGGGAAAGGATAGAGACAATATATGATCATATATAATTTCCTTTAAGTATGGTGTGTCGGTGACCCATATCGATGGTGAGGATATATGAGAGGATTATTCTTCATATTGATTTTCACACCAATTCATAGGCCTTCAAAAAATATCTTTATCTCCTCTAGTGAACATTAGATCAGAAAAGCATCCAATGGTAGCCTGATAGTTGTGGATGCTTATGGTTATGGATCTAAATCAAGTGGTAATCAATATTATTGTAGAGGATGTGTTCATTGGTTTTACCTTCTTGTATGTTGAGGCTTGGATTGCATTATATCCTGAAGGGTTTTTAGTAGAGTATTTCCCTTGATTCTGGGCTATAATAAATTTTAGACATGAAAAGAAAGGTAGAAAGTCTAATCCCCATCCATAACAAGTTTTTCTTCACAAGAGAAAACCCAATCCCCTCAGTACGGTGAAAATGACTTGTTTCCACGTACTCCCAAATGACCTCATGCATAATTCAATCCACCAACCAACATCAACTGACTACACTAACTAAGGCTGATCCCAGATGGTCTAGTTTTCATCATCAAGAAAGTCATGGACTCCATTTTCATATGACTCATATGTGATGGAGAGAGTTATAAAGGGCATGAAATTAATGATTAACAAATTAGATTCATGGTAGGCTATAATATCCCTTGAATTTGTGTGACCAGAGGTAGTCAAGTTTTGGCAAGACATTCCTTCTGATTTTGATGTCATATGGTCACTTATTCTTGTTGGGTTGAAAATTATAGAAATAAGAGAGGCTCAAGCCCCACCAAGTCTTTATTTCTAGGGTTATACCACTGAGGTGGGGATTTATATCTAGGAACTAGAGATTCTAATTTATAAAAAAAAAGAAAAACCAAATCCTTTATATGAGATGGGTGTAGCACATGTCGAGATGGGGTGATGCTGAAGGGGTTGACCACACATCTTTTGAGGAATGAATTGACGATGTCGATCTTGAGGATGTTAGTTCTCCTTTATTTTTCTCTTCTTTTGTTCTTCTGTTACTTCATCTTACAAAAAGTGTTTTATCTATGGGAATGTCCACATGATTTGTAGCAGGACAAGAGTAAATCAGCTGATATTCCTTTGCCAAAATAAGGAATGAATAATACCCACTCAAAACCGATGAATCATCTCTCGAACAGATTGAACTATTCATAGGCCAGTAGACAATGGAGGCCAAGGTGGCAGTAGAATTTACACATCAACCTATAATACATGTCTTTGAGGATGCTGGTTCTAGCTATCCTCCACCAAAAAATAAATAAATTCATCGAATATAATCCTTGGCTATGATCCTTGTAAGTGAAGATATGTCTCCACTACATCATTAATCAATGCTTTATCCAGGACAAATGTTTATCCCAATTTATGGTTTTCTAATATCATTCCCTTTCTTATCTCAATTGAAATGGAAATGAGCATTTAATCTTGGATAACTAAACTCCCGACCTAGTATAGATACTATATGAGAGTCGAATCCCTCGATGGATGATTTTTTAAGGGTTGATGATACATTATCCACCCCATTCACCACTCCTTCCACTATAGATAGGGGGATTATTGAAATGTAAAATGTACATAATAAGGTGACATATACTGATTAATAAATTTTATTCCTTATGATATTTTAGGATCTTATCATGCACTGAAAGAACCTATGACGACTGATTTTGACCCTGCAGTTGTCTCTAAGGAATCTCTTAAAGGTCTTATGTCATTAGAGGAGGTGGATGCACTAGGTCTTGAGCCTAATGTTCTAGGAATCCCCATGGGTGAAAATATCATGGGTATTAAAACATTAAAACATACCATGAGAAACTGTAACAATAAATTTTAATAACCATAGGAATATAATTAGTTTACCACCTCTGTATAAATGTTTGAGGAATTTAATAGGAAATTTAATGGATGCGAGTCTCGGTTTATTTGTGTTACAAATTTATATGTATATTTTTTTGATCGATATTGGTTTATTTTTGCAACCACTTCCATAGGAAATGTTGTCATTGTGTTATACGGGAATGGATCCAATATCTCTCTCACACCCACTGATGAGGGAGAACCGAACCAAGTGGGTCCCGAAGTGAGGGATCTTCATGAGCTTCTATCAATGAGCTCTATGTAGGCTTAGAAAAGTTCCCCTTATCAAGTGGTTCTATCACAAACTCTTGAGGTCTAGAACTTCAAGGAGGAATCCAACCAATCAACTTACCCATTACTAAGTCAATGTTACCATCTACTTTAATCATCATCTATTTCTTATGTATGTTATCCTTTTAATGATAATACTTAATATTTTCTTCTTTTCAATAATATCAACTTTTTCATCTAGTTCTTAGGTTATATACTCTTCACCAATACAGTCAATATCGTAATGTAAATCCTCTACTCTCTCAGAGGGAGTGGAGTAGGGTGACTCATTGAGTGATCTAATCCAAAAATACAATTTTTTATAATAGTGGCATTGATTTAGATTTGAAAACATAAAATTTCTTTCACATCACACACCATGTGACTTGGTATTATATCAAGAAAATAATCTCAGGGATTCCTTTTGATGACATTCCATCATGATGTCTTCCACTTCCATATCAATTTTGTGTTATAGGATATGGAGGATTTGGTTACCTAATAATTATTTACTCTATGAAGGATATTATTTTGAAATGATAGTGAGAACATGAGATATAATATAACCTCATAAAGTCGAGGCTTATTCTCAACATTGATGATATCTGAGCTATTAATCCCTAGGGGAGGCTAAGCATGCTAAGAATCATGTAAAATTTAAACAATAATACAATGAGAATAAAGTTCAAAATAAATGCCTTCATAAGTAATTGTATTCCACTCTAGGGGAGCTTGTTCAACTTCATTATTCGCTATAAGGATCCCAAAATGAAAGGTAAACTACTATTATGACCATGATGGAGGATCATTCCAAGGACAAGGAGACCAAAGTTGTTAAATTCGATGGACTTCAATAAGCTATTGAGTGGCTCAAAAATTTTTTCAACAAATGATGAGTTATTTGGATGGTCTTTTTTAATGTTTGTAAGAGAGAATCCATCTTCTGGATTCTCATCCATTTTTTGGTCTCATAAAAAAAATAAATTTTTTTCTAATGATCTATTTCTTCATCCCTATTTTAACCCTATTATCATAACATAACATTGACATGGATTTTCATAGAAAAAAACATTAATTCATCGAGTCATAACCCCATGTTATAGGGATAGTGTGACACACTAATTTTTTCTTAGGCCACGAGACCTAGCATGTTTAATTTCACTATTGTTTGGGTTATATGTATAACCTTTCAAACATTGATTCTTTTGTGTCATCATCATAATTTTTTCATAATCTTGATATGAATACTTAGTGGGAGAGACATGGATTTTTCGTAGGCCTCCCATTTTGGTTTTTCAACCTAAAATGTTTTGTGTCTATTTCTTTTAAGTTGTCAATTTTTTCCCAAACCACATGGCATACAAGTCTACTGAGATTAGAACCTACTTTTGTCTAGATTTCTTTTTGTGGGATTCTAATTTGGAAAGTACTGTGTCTCTTTTTTATGGTCATTTTAATGTTGTAAAAATACAGACTAGTGAGATTGGTGTTTTAGGTCAATCTATTTGGACCATGAGATTGTGATGATTTTCTAAATAAGGATTGTTGGACATGAATATTTTTAAATTATTCAAATACCTGATAGAGAATTTTTTGGGGATTTTTTTGTCGTTCCCGAATCTGAACCATCACATTCAAGAATATAGGAGTTATCTACTAAGATATATTTTACCACTGTTCAAAGAACCCATTTTCTGGGTCACATAATTTAAATCCAATCGGGCCATGTTAATACATAGTCAAATTGTGTAACTATTTGGCTCACATGCCGTAAAATCTAAAAGAAAGATATGGAAATCCAATCATTTCATGTTACAACATATTCATTCAAAAAAATTGTAAATAATTTTGACATTATATTTCTTATAACTGAAGGAATTTTATAAAAATTAAGATTTTACAAGGCTGTGATGGGTGGTTTTTCCAAGGGAAGATGTATGATATTGAAGATCACATTTATATTAGCATAGTACAAGAATGGAAAACCTATCCAACGTAAACTTATATTTTGTGATGGATGACATATTCATTAAATGACTTATATTAGTGGGGATTTTCCTTTTTGAAATGGGTTAATGCATCATGTAGTTAAATGTTGGGTGACTAGGGCATAGACAGTGTTGTTTAATGTCTTACAGTAATGAATTATTCGTATAGTTTAACACCTTGTGACTAAGAGGTTATTATATATAATTTAGAGTCTTAAAACCTGGAAATTAGGGTGGATATTATATAAGGACTTTATATTTGAACACAAGGATAATAATTCCCCCTTTTTACGGTAATCTGTCTAAAAATGTGCTATCACTTTCAGGTATGAAGAGGAAAATGTTGTAAGCTCTAATATATGGATATCTAGATTTAAAGAGTGGTAAGGGGAAAAGTATTATGTAAAGAGAGGAGGTATCTCCATAGGAAAAAGTTACTTCTTGTTGGAAACCCATTTTTTGGGCTACATTATGCAAAGAGAACTAGGGCATGTTACTGCAAAGTCACAAATTAGATTACTCTAGAGGATAGGCCCATTTTTGGGTGACTAATGGGAATACAACTATGCTATGTTACAACATAGTCATTAATGGTAATATGAGGAATTTTTACATTCTATTGCTGATGGTCGAAGATAGTTTGTAGAGATTCGTATTTCCCCAGATCCAAATTCTGTTATTGTGGAAGGAATGTTCCTGAATATGGGAGGATCATTTCATCTAAACATTACATAAGAATTAAGGGAAAAGGTTTTCTACATTTGACTGACACAAATGCAGGAAATATGGTTCATGTAGTTTTAGGTCATATTAATAGGACCATGACATTATTGAAATTATAGGTAATATATGGCCTACTAGACCAAGATTGTTCCTGCATACTACAAACATGATGGAGGAAATTATTAACCATAGTCATAGAGGATATTAGATCAGGAAAAAGAATATGGAAGTAATGTGATAAGGATAACCGTAGAATGATTCGAATAATTGGTTCCAATATAATGTTGTCAATGATTACAAGGATAGAAGATTATTATCCAAATTTCAAGGATACTGCTGGTTGAAAAAACCCATTTTTTGGGATACTATATGCAAATACAACTGGAGTGTGTTATTGTATATTCAAATAATGGCATCTTTTGGCTAGAAAATCCTTTTTGTGTGTGAATTTATGCTTATCAGTTGGGGTGTGTTATAGAATTTTTAGAAAAATGTGTCCTCGAGTATAACAATTTCTATCACTGGATGATGGAGAAAGATTGTGAAGATATAAAAGTATGAAATATTGAATGTATTACATGTGGACGAGATCTATCTGAGAATAAAGGAAGAATTTTTACTAATATTTTCCATGATGGTTATAGTTCCTTTCATAAATCTGACTCATATATAAAAGAGTACATCTCTATTTCTTTGGTGGACGACCTAATTATGGGACCAAAATTAAAGGTTCTTACAAAGATATTTATTCACATACAAGATAATGGGAATTTATATTTCCCTTGTGGTTGGGGATATGACATGAAGCCATGGTTTAACTATGGGTATCACTATAATGGGAATCAGGAAAAATGTAGTTCATGAGGTTCCATTCAATTTTGAGTCTTGTAGTTATGAAATTGGTCATGCAGTTTAACATCATGCAGTTAGTATGATGGTGGATTTTCAAGGTGACGATGCACCCATAAAGGGATCTCAACCTAGGTTTTCCTCTCCCCTCGTCGCCGCCAGCTTTTTTGCTGCGAGTGGTGCGGAGTTCCTCCTCTTTCTTGGTGGTTTTGGTGGTGTCTCTCTACTGCAGTGGTGGTTTTTTGACTCCTTCGGCATCATGGCTAGCCTGATTCGCTCAATTCCTGCCTCTTCAGATAGGGATATAGTCGGCGGTGCAGTGAACCTTCATGCATACATTCATACTCCTGCAGTCTGTGGGTCTGACTTTTCTCCGGTGAGCACGTTTGGGTTTCACCATGTCCGATGTGGTCGTTCTATTTGGTGGCGACGAGACCTTCTGATCTTCATTACGGTGCACTGTGGGATTTTGAATTTCTTCTCTAGTTCATGTCCTTCTGCTGTGTTGACAATCGCAGTGATTTTATGAAAGATGAGTTTGATCCGATGTTGCATG
This sequence comes from Viscum album, assembly GCA_963277665.1. NCBI lineage: Eukaryota > Viridiplantae > Streptophyta > Magnoliopsida > Santalales > Viscaceae > Viscum > Viscum album. Next base: position 1,664,304,988 of record OY728153.1, on the reverse strand, counting down.
TTGGGGTTCCATCATGGGCTTTTGGCGTTGGTTAATATTCTCTTTTTTCTTTGATTTTGCTATTTTTTTTGTGAATTCTTGAGCTTTTGTTGAGTCTGTTGTTTAGAGGATGTTGTTCTTGGTTTTCGGGGTGTTGTTGCGTATGTGGTTGCCATGAACTGTTTGATGTTTTTTGCATTTGGATCTGCTACTTCTGGTGTTTTCTGGCATGGGACGGTCCATGAGGTATGATCCAGGTTTTGATATGTATCTCATTATGATGAGATTCAATCTAGGTGTAGTATTTGAATCCCACGAAGTCTAACATCATTCCTTGAGGATGAAGATGACACAACATGAAGGGGGGGGGGGATTTTATGGATGTGACCATGATTAGAGATTTGTGTGCCACTACGTCTCCTATGATGGATGGTTTCAAGGCACAAAATAGTTATTGAATGATTCCTTGGGATGATCTGACTCATACACACTGATTGAGGTATTTTTTTCGTAGTTGGGGATAGACCTATAAATATAGATCTATGTTTCACAACACATTTCATTGGAAATATAATAAATCAACACAAATTTCTTGAGAATATTTTTTAGTTTATCATCAATCAATGAGGATGTTGCCCATGTTGTTTAACGTCTTACTATAAGGACATAGGTTACCTTTAGTGGGAAGGAATGTTGTGCCCGAACCAGGGGGTAGGGCATGGGCATCGCTATATTCCTTTTTGGAGCATGAATCAAGACACATATAGTTCTTGAAGTAATTTTTCCCATATAAACCGGGTTTTGAATCGGGTAATTGTAACTTTTATATCTACTAGAATGATGTATGATCCAAATACTTGAGGTTTAGGTGTCACTACGTATCTATATTATAATAGAATCAAGATATACATTGTTATGGAAAGGTTCCCTATGCAGGACTGAACTATAATATGGGAATGATGTATTTTTTTTTGTTTTAGCTGGACTTGGGATGGGAGATAGGGGCATAACTATGTATCTCATTGTAATGGGAATAAATCCACAAAAATTTCTAGAATAGCCAATTGTTTAACATCATGTTGTGAAGGAAAAGTTGACCTGACACGAAAGAAGGGAAATATATTGGTTGGGACCCGGAATTGAAATCTGGGAATCACTATATATCCTATGATGGAATTAATAAATCCACACATAGTTCATGGATGGTTCCCCACATAGTTATGACCCGTGTATAGAGAGTTGAGATTTTTTTCAATTTTACTGGACTTGAGATTTGAGATCAGGGAAAGACTATGTATCTCATTGGAATGATAATCAATCCATACATTGTTCTAGAAAGATCATCATGTTTATTGTCATGCAATGAGGATTTTGTCTTTTTATTTTAACATATTATAGTAAATACATGGTAATTTTAGTGTATATACATATAAAGGGGCCCATGTCCCACCATGGAGTGGCAATCATTTGATTGGGGCGTGATCATAGGAGCTTCCCATCCATTCTTTTGTATGTCTGAATAAGAGGGCATATTGACCCATTGAGGGGATAGAGGGATGTGATTGGGACTTAAACCTGATATGGAGACCCATATTTAAGGGACCATGATATGTGAATCAACATATGTTATTTTAGGGGTTTATTAACATTGAATGATATGGACATTAACCACGAAGATTAATTTCATTAGTTGAATATGAATGGAATATTTCAGTTTCAGGTCATATGACTAGGACTATAGTTCATGTAGTTTATCATCGTGTGTTAAGGGAGATGAATCCATGCAGTTTAATGTCGTGTAACATGTAATTTCTATCTTTCTTTTTAATAAAGACCAACTATGTAGTTTAAGATCATAAAACTGGGATAAAGTACGTGTGATTACAGGAAATATTCTGTTCGGATCCTTATAGAGGTTAGGGTCCTAATGAGACCTCCATCCATCGATATTAAGGAATAAGATCCCTTATATTGGAATTTATGTGTTTATTAAGGTCCCTCCCACTTTTGCTGAAGTTTTGGGGGCTTATTTTTTTGTATCATCATCGTTCTGATGATGAGTACCAATATTATATGGAGAAATGAATGGAATCAGAGACTCTAATTAAAGGATTATACTATCAAATTTTTATAGACCTCTAAGTGATTCTTGGTGTGAAATTGTTTTTCCTCTAGTCACTCCAATTCGTCATATTGTTTCTATGATTTCTCATCTATGGATAGATGGTCATAGATGGAAATATGTAGCGATGAAAATTGAACCTTAAAGGGTAGGAATGCTTCTGTTCCATATACTAGTGAATATGGGATCACTTGTATGGCATTAAGGGTTATAGTTTGGTAAGGCCAAAAGTATTAAATATATTTTCATGAGAATATTTCTTATTTTTATCCACCATCGTATGAAGAATGTTTGAATAGGTCATGTTGAAGGCTTCTATCATCCCATTAGTCATTGCATGATATTGGAATGAATGGGTGGATTTGATATTTTATTCTTGATATACATTTCCCACCAGGGAAAAATGATATTGGTTCTATTTTCCAATGGTATTGTATGAGGGACACTAAATCCTGTGGAGATGTTGGATTTCACCAAGTTTACAATTATTTTGGCCTTGAATTCTTTGAGGGGTGTTTCCTAATCCCATTTAGAGAATAAATTGGTAGTAGACAAGATATATTTGAACATCTTTTCCATAGATGGAGGGTATGGACACAAAATATCCATTTCTTATATAGAGAATGGCAATAAGTATTCGTCTCTATATAGAAACTATGGGGTTAATGAATGAATTTTTCATGCATTTGGATGTAATGATACTTCTTGGTGAATTATGTCAATATTATTTCATAATGGGCTAGTAGTACCCATCCAAAAAATCTGATGGGAAAGCTTGATACCAAATATTAGGCACTATAAGCTATAGTGTGCACTTTATTCATGATAGTATAGGTCACTACTTTATAAATACATCTGAGAAGTAATCCATCAAATCATTATTTATAATTTAATTTCTGGTGATTTTGTCCCTCATAAAGAGTAAAGTTGGTTTCTTGCACTAAAATTTTCTCGTTCCCAAATCTATCTGGTGGTATCACTCCATTCTGGATATAGTCCATTTTTGGAATCATCCACCCACTGGTAGGACCATATGGCGTATGGATAGGTCTGACATCATTAATCTCTTTGGTCTTGACCTGAATACAATGTGAGACCATTTAGTGATGTGAAATATTGGTGTCTATTTCATCCCAAATTATATTTTCTAATGTCATCATTGAATTTCCAATGCATCTCCCTAGACATTCTATGTTATTGAGAAATGATTCACCATTATGTCCATGGTGAATTATACCATAAACCCTCAATCATAGTCATCCAGGGGAAGTAACTCCCCTTTTTGATTGAATGGTCTCCATTGATATGTTTTATTACCTTGTATGAGTCACCTTTCACCTCTAGGGGGTCCACTAATATTCAGAGCGCTAGTTCCAAAACTGCAATAAAGGCCTAATATTCTTCATAATTATTTGTATAAAATTTTGATAACAGGAAGAAATAAGGATAGAATTCATTTATTGGAGAGATCTACATGATCACAAGCCTGGATTTTGTTGAGCTTAGTGTCTTCCATTATTATCCCCATTGGGCTCTTGGATTATCTTTCAAATTCATTTCCCATGTATAGGAGCTATCATGAGTAGAGAATATCTCCTCATCTAGAAATTCAATATTTAATAATTTTGTGTCAATAGATGGTTGTTCTGTAAGGAATATTTCAAGGCCTTCCCTTTCACTTCTTTTTGAGGCATGAACTATATATAAATTTATTACAGAACAACTTCCCACTATTCTAGAAATCCTATCAACAAATGATGGTTTATGATTTATTTCAGTGGGTTATTGAATGAGACCAATTAGATATTTTGGTTCTATAGTTAGTGATTCAATTTATGATTTTCAAATATTAATACCAGGTATCTCTTCTCTATATCTTAATAATGAGTCTCAACAATTATCATGGTTTTATTAAGATAATAATGGCTATTTTCATTACCATCATTTTTCTTTTGTTTAAGGAAGTCAACCAATGATCACTACAAGGTCCTCACAAATAGAATGAGAATATTTCCCGCAAAACATGGCATTAATATTGGTGGGATCAAGAAGTAATTCATGAGGATTTCAAATTCTTCCTCATAGTCACTGGTCCACTGGTATGTGACCCCCTTCTTCATCACTTTGGTGAAGGGAAAAAAATTTCCTATAATATTGTAAACGAAGCACTAGATATAGGCCAAGTGTCCTTGAATTAAAATCAACTCTTCTAGGTTTTGATAAAGTTACATTCTAAGGATATAAAATCATTTATCAGGGTCTACATTGATACCATGATTGCATATTATGTCTCCATGTATCAATACAGACGTTACCCAAAAAGCACCTTTTATGGGCTTCATCTTTAGGCTATTCAATCATATCTTACTAAATGTGATCACTATGTCATCTAGATGATCAAAATGTTATCAGGTATTAACTAATATATCATAAATGTTGCATTCAATAATCATCCCTATGAAGGGTTTGAAGATGCAATGTATGGCCTGTTGGTATGTGGCGTCTATCGCACCACAAATCATTGTTTCATTTTCACCCATACACAACTGTGGTAAACATTGTTTTATATTGGAAATTATAAAAATAATAAAGAATTTAATTCCATTCGTGAATCATTTATTTATTTTATCACTGTTAAAAAGATAAATGTTACTTGTTTTGATTATTCCATTACAGTAGAGGTTATTTGGAGGGCCCATGATGGTGTCAAAGAAAAATGGGCCAAACTACGTAGGATCCATGCACACTAGTGGAAAAACCCACATATTTCAACTAATACGTTGAACCAAATGGGCTGAACATTTATGGGATGGTCCATAATATAATGGGATACATTTCATTTGAAATATCATAAGCCTCATTCTACATCTATAATGTCCATCCTATCTAATTTGTCCAGCACACTGAATCTGCACAATGTCAAAAGATTTGTGGTGTGATCTATCCATATCACAGGCTCTATTTGTCAAAATTATGCCACACATTTTGTGGAGACATCCAAGAGGTGGGGATACAATAATTTTATTTTCTCTAATGTGATATAATGTTTTTTGGAAGTTGGAACCCATGTGAGTGATGGGTATATGAAATCTGTGTTCTCAAAACCACCTTTTCATTTTCCAATAAAATGGAACTTTGGGCTCAACATTTTTAAGTTTTTTCAATGAGTGATGTTCTTCCAATTTGGATTTTCATATGAGTCCTCTCATAATATTTTAAGTACTGGAGGCCCCTATCATTATAGGTGGATCTAGAATAAAGGACTTCCGCTAGAGCTTCCTCCTCCACCTGATGTCAAGCTAATCAGTGGACGTTTATTTTCAGGGAGATACAAAAATGTAAAGTGAGTTACAACTCTTATATTAGCTACTGGTTTGGAGTAATTTGGGTGTTAAAACATTAATTTTCATGTATCTTACATAATTTCATATTTTAATTCTTGTTTTTATGTGTGTGAATGAGATGTTCTTTATTTATTACTGATTGACATGAGGTTTTGAGTGTGTTCCTTGTGTTAGTACGACTGGGTAACATAACAATCCATTTCATACCCACATTATTGAGATTTAAATATGCTTTGGAAACTATTATTCCATTCATAAATTTTGTACCTTGACAATATGATTCTAATGACATGGTTTGGTTCTTCAAGCAATGATATAAAGCCTTAAAAATTAATCAGGATTCCAATTAATTTCTACCATTGAATTACACCAATCCAAAAATAATTTTCCATGAATGATGAACTTGAATGATTGTAGTGAACTCAGAATGAACCCTTTTGTCTCATATTTTTCAAAACCCATTTGGTTTCTCATCTTTTAAACATTCAGATATGTAATTTCATCCTAAAACTAATTTCAATTCAACCCCCCTATTTTAGTACATCTTAGTATAAAACACACTCTAAACCCACCAATTCTCCTTGAGAGATGACCTATGGTCTACCTTAGACTATAAATCAACATTAAAAACATAATCAATTTGACGCGTCATGAGAACACCGTCAAATTTTGGCACCGTTTCCGGGGAGCGCTTTGGTATTAGTGCGTGTTTTGGATAAAATATTATGTAAATTTGGTTAATTTTTTTTGATTTATCTTCCACCTTTACATTTTATTTGTTTTTTAATTTATATCATGTGTAGTTTCGGTGTATGACATGATCTTCAGAAAACTTACAACCTTTTGAAGATGAACATGAGAGGATCCTACATCAGCGACCTAGAGATACACAAGAGGAACCCTTGAAGGAGGATGCACAAACCATCAACACATATCATAATGATTCTTTTTCTTCTTCGGGAACCCGCAGTAAAACTGAAGTTAACATGAATAACATGGCTGAAAACAATAGAACACTAAAATAACTAGCCTCAAATGATGTTGATATCCAGCCCACATATATTCAATTACAAGGAGAGGCACCCAATTTTGAACTAAAATTTGGTTTAATTCATTTATTACCAGGATTCCATGGACATCTTGGATAGGATCCACACTAGAACTAAAATAAATTTCATACTATTGGTTCAAAATTAAAACCTGATAATGTGGATAAGGAATAAGTAAATATTAGAGAATTTACGTTTTCTTTAAAAGAAACTCTAAAATATTGGTTTTACTATGTTAATTCACCTTTAAGAGGCTGGGAAGACATGAAATGTCTTTTCCTTGAAAAATATTTCCCTACCTATTGAACAGAAACAATAACGAATGAAATTTGTGGGATAATACAATCTCAATTGGAAACACTTCATGACTATTGTGAATGATATAAAAGATTATGTTCATGTTTCCCACACTACTAAATATGTGATCAAATTTTAATTCAATATTTTTATGATGGTTTAATTCCAATTGAACGTAACATGATTGATGCTGCTTTAGGTGGTGAACTAGTAGATAAAACCCCAATCGCAAAAAGAAGCCTAATTGAGAACATGGAACAAAACACTCAAAAATTCGATACAAGGTCTAGCATACCCATTCAATGTGTCTATGAGGTGCAAATTTTTGAATTTGAGAAGAAGGTGGACACGATGTTTGAGGAGGTAAGTACCCTTCTATGACAACTTGCTCTCTCCCAAGGGAAATCTAAATCTTATCCTCCAATCCATTATGGAATATTTTCTATAAGGCCCCATGCCTTAAACCTTACTTAATCTTGAGTTATTACAAGATTACACATTGAGGATCTTTTCAGGATTAGAGTTTTAGAGAATTAGATCATGAAACTTGCATTACATTCCACATTTAAACAAAGTGGTTACATAAAAGACAGTATTCATTCTTCCCACCAACGGAAACATATTTAAAATATAACACGGATTCTTTCTTGACACATCCTTGACACTATCATCACATCATGTACCTTTCCCTTGACCTGTGAAAACCATTTCAAAAACTTGGGATGAGCATAAAAAGCTCAGTAAGGGTTACAAAAAATATGGAAAGGAAACATGAGTTCATATATACATGAGAATGAAATCATACTTTACCCATAAAATATAGGCACTTTAACATACCTCATCAAACCATGAATAAATCATAGAAAACATAAGACATAAAGGTAACTTGAGGCATTCATAACATTCTTACGTAGGGAGTAACCCTCTTGGTTACGTTTGGAATACCCATCACAGTATATTCCCTAAATCTCTTCGGAGAAACCTTAACGTTTCACTCCTTCGCATTACCCAATGCATTGGAGAGCTATATCGGGCTCACCCGCCCTTAGTTTATCACGGAACCACCTGTTCTTCATAACAATGCCCAAGAACCATAACATAATCGTATCACATAAAACTTGAATAAAGGAAACATAAAATTTCCACATTTCGATCACAATATAACATTTTAGGATATTGAAATAATGAATCCATTCAAAAAGAAACCATTTCCAAAACCATTTAAAACATTTAATAAAGAGATTTTTGAATCAAAGTGTCCCATACCACCTTGAAACTTAAAATTTTAAACCATAAATATCCATATAATAAATCCTTAAAACCATTTTGAAAACATGGATATTAATAAGAACAAATAATTAAAACATTTAAAACAATATTTTGGTTAAAGGGGTTTTACCAAAATTAGAGATACTTGAATACAATAGTTGAGGAATAAAATTTATTCAGAACTTTATAATATCATGAGAATAAATGGATTCATGATATAATACTCCAAAGGATAGTATATACACCATATAAGAGTGAATTGGTGCATAACAACAATGAACCCTCAATAGAAATGTCAAATGTGATGAAATCCCTTATAAAGATGGTATCCTTAAATTAAGGAACAAATAAATCTCAAAAATATGTGTGAAAAATATAAATACACCCAATATAAGTGGATATTAAGTGTAAAACAATAAAAGGTCATTCACACATATTCAATGGATGACATATTCAATGACAACATGTTGAACCCAAAGAAATCGAAATTGGGTTAAAAAGTTACTTTGACAGCCTAACGGCATCACATCAAAATGAGTTGATGAGAGATAAAAAGTGTATCTCATCACTTGGACATAAAATTTACATCAATAAGGATATATGAGAACATATCCCAGAATAACAATATGTAAATTAAAAGACCCAACAAAAGAAGTCTTTTAAAAAAGAGGAGGGTGAAAGGTTCCCTTACCGACTTGGGTATCTTTCAAAACATACACCCCATGAAAGAAGGACAATAGATCATTGATGTAAATACTCATAAATGAATGTATATTACCCAAAGAGTAGAATAATGGGCAGTACATACACCACTCAATGGAATTTGTGGCAAATGTAGCATAAATCTCACGGGAATAAAAGTGAGATGAAAAATCCCTCACGAAAACTCGGCAGCCTAACGGCGCCACATAAAACTTCCGAATATGGATTGATGAGATCAAATAGGGTATCTCATCACATTACAATATAATTTATAGCAAGAGGAATATAAAATAACATCCGCCAACATTACAAAGAGGAGCTTAAAATAAGTGACATAAAGGAGAGTACTTAAAAAGAAAGAGAGAAGTTAGGTCTCTTACGAAAGTTCGGCAGCCTAACGGCGCCACTCAAAACATCCAAAATGGATTGATGAGAGAGAATAGGGTCTCTCATCACATGAATATAAAAATTAAAGTAAGTGTAATATAAAAGATCATCCCAATAACAAGAAAGATGAGCTTTAAAAGGAATGACATAAAAGTGTGTACTTAAAAAGAAAGAGAGGAGTAGGATCCCTTACCTCGGGTCCGACTTGACTCGATCGTTCTTTAATATCCTGAATAATAAACTTGAGTTAATTTATAATTCCTTAAGAACCTTTTTCAAGTTCATTATTACTTTTATACCACTTATTACCATGTCATAAACATTATGTAATCATTTAAGTTAATAATATTTGTTTTGTCGATATTTGGTTCTTAAGTCGAAAGTGGACTTCTTACAATTACATGTTGTTCGTGTGGCCAAATGTTTATTATATCCAGAATTGTATTCATTATTTAGATATCATATATGTCATATATATCCAGTACATGCATGAATTTATAACATTACATAATCATTTAGAGGTAAGAAATGAAATGCACCGTTCATGGAGACGGTAAGCCGTACGTATGCATGAACGCTACTTTCATTTCTATTTCATATTTTATAGAATGGAATAATAATGATATAAAGTTATATTATAATTCCAGTATAATATCATATATAATATCATATTTCCATCCTTTATACATCCCACATATGGTATTTAACGAATCAAATCACTTTGAGGGGGCGGTAGTCCGCACTTCCTTAAATGAAGATATCGTGTATACCTATAATGGAAGCCATAAAGGTAAGACAAAAATGAAAAATACAGAAGCATAAATAAAACATAAACATATTATATATCATATATAAAAATAGTTACATCATAATGGCCACCTTTTAAGGTGTTAAATGAGTATTGAACAATCATCGTTTCGGGAGGCAGAATTTCACCATCCACGGAAACCGTATATTCTTTAACCATTTGATGTAGTTGTGTGAGAGTGTAGCACGAATAAATCTTATAACAACATCCTAGTATATTTAAGATACTGGTGTTGTTACAAAAGAAGTAAAATAAAAAGAGTTTAGGTGGTTGGAGAAGCAAAATAAAACAAATGAACATGAGAGAATGAATTACCTTTAAAAGTGTAACTCCTTTTGATTTGAGCCTAAAGGCTTCCTTTGAAAGGATTCTGCCCAAAGGGAATCCTCTAGGGTGAGGAGAGGGATGTGGAGAGAGTAAATGGGCAGGGTTTGGCCGAGACAAAGGCTTGAGGAGTGTGTTAAATTAGGGAGAGGTGGGGGCCTTTTATAAGAGGAGATGAGGGGTACTTTTGGAAAGTAAAGAAATATTACTTTATTTGAAAATGTTTTTCGGTTTCAAAAGGTCCCACATTGATATAATTCATGGATAAGGTGATAAGGCTTCTAAATCCTCTCATACAATAAGTTTTTGACATGTTTAGTTCATATATTTTACATTATCTTTCCATTTTATTTAAATCGTCAAATAATGATGTCATCACTGCATCATTATTATGTCATATATAATTTAATTTATTTAATGTCTAAAAATTATAAACAAAATACTATGATGTAGGAAATCTTTGTATATTTCCAATGAATATTTATAATCAAAAATATGACTTGTATAACCCCACTTAAAAATTGTTTTAGTAAAACATATCATGTTTGTGTCAATTTTACTTTTACATTAAATAAAATGTTATTTATGTCATTTTCCAACCAAAGTGGATCCATGGGGTCCCCAAGTTGACCCATGGCTTGTCTTGGTCGGCCATGATACAACCAATAGGTGTAGGACAAGTGTCATGGTGTTTTCACATTCCTATAATATCATTTTTACCTTAAACTACACTAATTACCTCCAATCGCGATTAAAAACTTAATAAGTTACTATTCACCAAAAAATTATTTTAATCTCATTGAACCACATTTTACATCTTAATGACAACCATGTATGTCGGATTTTTGAAAATCAAAACACAATGATGGCAAAATTTCATTTAAACGGAAAATCAGTTTTTATAAGTACCACTTAGTGGTTTCACTATTCATAAAAAAATTGAAGTTTTTCAGAAAAATCCCAAAAATTCACCCTAAGATATATTTGATATTCTGAATTCAAAAATGAAGTCCGTTTTACAAAATTTAAAACATATAAGTCACATTAATTAATTTAATAATTAATTCCCGTTGTCATGACAAATAGCGTGTTTTATGAAACAATAAGTATCAAAAGATTGACACTAGTTTAAGTCTGATTTCAAAGTGAAATTGATTCCAACGACCACTATTGGATTTAATGGTAAAAATATTTTCTAATTTAACTTTAAAACCAATTCAAAATATAATCTAATCATATAAATAAATTAGATTAAAAAGTGGTTTTGAATTAAAATACAACATTTTACACTATTCATTAAAAAAAATGAACTTTATCGGAAAGATACCAAAAATTTACACAAAGTAAATTTTGATGTCCCGATTCTTAATAAGAGTTTTATTTGGTCCAAAAGAATGTTTAAGAGTGAACAAAACTATATTTAATGACGGTTCTCCATCAAAAGGTGATAAGTGAACCTTTAGTGAAAACTAGGGCATATACGCCTAAAATTGAATTCTTTCCGTATTTTAAGCCTTTATCTTTTATTGTATAAATGTAAAAATATTTAAGAACATATATAATCATATTTTAGTTATTTCTATCCATTCCCGCCATTACAACGGCTACATGTTAACTACCATTTAAAATAATATTATTTTATTATTAGAGTGCAACGTAAGATTCCCAAGAAACTCGTTGTTGCGTGTTGGGTACGCCATCGAGCATAGCGTCCCCTTTAAAGTCATATTAATATTTTATTCACAAATATGGATAAATATGAAAATTTCATATTCCTTATTTACCTAGGGTGTTACATCCTTCCCCCCTTTTGGGAATTGCGTCCTCGCAATTTTAAAATTGCGCTTGGAAACATCCTTGAACGTCCCACATCGGAACAAGAGTCGGTAAAAGAATCACTTTAAAATAAAGAAAGATAAGCACAGAGGTCACCCGAGTTAACCCATACTAGGATTCCAAGTATGAAAATATGGACATGGAGTAGAAAACATAGGGTCATGTTCTGATGGAGAGTGATAGAAAACATGTTTAGGAGAAAGTTAACAATAAGAAAATCACAAACTTGTGATGGGTTAAACGGTGTTGGGTTCCCCAGTAGGAAAAGTTAATAGACATCATTTTTGTATTAAGTTACTTTTTATTGAGGAATTTATTCATAAGGAAGCATAATCACTTATCATGTTGACTTTCAACTTTTACTAGATTCCTTAGTCAAACTCATATTTTTTTCCAAAAGACGAGTATTTAGGGAGACTTTTTCGCATTAAGAGTACTATAATCAACTTCTAGAGAATCACCTAATCCCCAAAAGAGAACTATATACATCCCATGTATTTAGGCTTTAACCAAACCAAAACCAAAAAGGTTAGTACAAGATCAGATAATCCAGAAAAGGATAACCCATTATAAAAAGAAAATCTATTCTTAATCTCCAAAATTTGTCCAACAAAACCCAGAGTTCAACGAGGACCATCCGATAAAAAATTTGTCCATAAAATTCTTCAAAGTAAACCAATATAAGATTGAAACCCAAATATTTGAAGGATTTAGTCACATAGTCTTCCAAGTTAAATCGTAACATTTATCTCCAAACAACATCAGTTGCTCCTAAAGTCTCACATTGAAAAGTAATTATCCTAATCACATATCCACCAAAATCAACTTACTCTTAATTCATAAAATCATAGAACTAAAACGAATCAGTCAAACTAACCAGGGACTTCACGTAGTCCAGTGGTAGGCGATAAATACCAGTCGCACTTTGGTTGTGGGTTCGATTCCCGCAGCATTGTCCGACGCGACGGGTTGTCACACGGTCTGCGTGTTGTCCTTTTTCCAAAACTATATAATTCTCAAATCATTACCCAAAAAGGGATAAAATCATCAAAAATAACCATAACATAATTTAACCTCAATTTTATCTCATGCCTTTCACTTCAATTATAACATATGGTAACCCATAATTACCTCAAAAGTAAGGATCATATAAACCCAAATGGTTCTTTATAACTATGTCCACAAAAGAAAAGATAACTATTACTTGAATAAAATTTTCCTATATTAAACATCAGGGTTACATATAATATAAAAAGTCTTCTAATGTAACCCCATCATCAAAAGAGACTTAATACTCTTAAGAATTTCACCCTAACTCTTGAAGCCCTTATATGTTGACATCTTACTCATTCAACATTCTTCATGATCCATTATCCATTCCTTTCCAAATTATTCAGAAATACCTCTTTCCTACAAACAAAATCATGAATCATATCCTAAGATTCCAAAATAATAAAACAATAGTCATGAAATAGTACATACCTTTGATTGGTCATTGTCAGTTTCTTCATCCTCAATCGGAACGGCATTAGGTATTGGTAAACGAATATTGGTACGCTCTTGGTGACCCCATTCACGAAACTTCTTCATAGGACATTTGTTTGCATAATGACCATGCACACCACATTTAAAACATTCAATTGATCCCTCAGAAAGAACTTCTTTCCCTTTCCTCGAGTCAACTGGATGCTTCCTTTTTCCATGGTAGGTTCTTGCTTTATGACCTTCATTTCCACATCTATAGCATATTTCTGTCCCTTTGAAACATTTTCCTAGGTGTTTCTTTCCACATCTTTGACACATAGGTTTTTGAACACACTTACCTTTATGATTATTACCTGTACATCCGTAGGGATTTTTTTCTTGCATATATGATGCCTTAGAGAAATATCCAAGGTTTAGGTGGTCAATCATGACTCCAGATAGTTGGTTGAGGATAATCAAAAGAGTTCTCATTGCAGCTCCCATATCATTCAGTTGCTTGCTCAAAAAACTATCACAGTTTCCTTCACATCCACTGTTTCTTTGGTGCCTGCTAGATCCAGATATTTACTAAAACCAAAAAGGTCAGTGTGAGTATATCAACAAAACCATCATGTACTAATGAGTAAGATAGACAATAAGATATACTTACTCATTCACATTATCTAAAACTACGACTCTTTCTGAAATCCTAACCATTATGGTAATTGTCAATTATGCTTAAAGAATACCCTAACCTCTAAAGTTATCTAAACCGACCTTTGATACCAACTATAAGGCCCCATGCCTTAAACCATACTTAATCTTGAGTTATTACAAGATTAAACATTGAGGATCTTTTCAGGTTTAGAGTTTTAGTGAATTAGATCATGAAACTTGCATTACATTCCACATTTAAACAAAGTGGTTACATAAAAGATAGTATTCATTCTTCCCACCAACGGAAACATATTTAAAATATAACACGGATTCTTTCTTGACACATCCTTGACACTATCATCACATCATGTACCTTTCCCTTGACCTGTGAAAAACATTTCAAAAACTTGGGATGAGCATAAAAAGCTCAGTAAGGGTTACAAAAAATATGGAAAGGAAACATGAGTTCATATATACATGAGAATGAAATCATACTTTACCCATAAAACATAGGCACTTTAACATACCTCATCAAACCATGAATAAATCATAGAAAACATAAGACATAAAGGTAACTTGAGGCATTCATAACATTCTTACGTAGGGAGTAACCCTCTTGGTTACGTTTGGAATACCCATCACAGTATATTCCCTAAATCTCTTCGGAGAAACCTTAACGTTTCACTCCTTCGCGTTACCCAATGCATTGGAGAGCTATATCGGGCTCACCCGCCCTTAGTTTATCACGGAACCACCCGTTCGTCATAACAATGCCCAAGAACCATAACATAATCGTATCACATAAAACATGAATAAAGGAAACATAACATTTCCACATTTCGATCACAATATAACATTTTAGGATATTGAAATAATGAATCCATTCAAAAAGAAACCATTTCCAAAACCATTTAAAACATTTAATAAAGAGATTTTTGAATCAAAGTGTCCCATACCACCTTGAAACTTAAAATTTTAAACCATAAATATCCATATAAATAAATCCTTAAAACCATTTTGAAAACATGGATATTAATAAGAACAAATAATTAAAACATTTAAAACAATATTTTGGTTAAAGGGGTTTTACCAAAATTAGAGACACTTGAATACAATAGTTGAGGAATAAAATTTATTCAGAACTTTATAATATCATGAGAATAAATGGATTCATGATATAATACTCCAAAGGATAGTATATACACCATATAAGAGTGAATTGGTGCATAACAACAATGAACCCTCAATAGAAATGTCAAATGTGATGAAATCCCTTATAAAGATGGTATCCTTAAATTAAGGAACAAATCAATCTCAAAAATATGTGTGAAAAATATAAATACACCCAATATAAGTGGATATTAAGTGTAAAACAATAAAAGGTCATTCACACATATTCAATGGATGACATATTCAATGACTACATGTTGAACCCAAAGAAATCGAAATTGGGTTAAAAAGTTCCTTTGACAGCCTAACGACATCACATCAAAATGAGTTGATGAGAGATAAAAAGTGTATCTCATCACTTGGAAATAAAATTTACATCAATAAGGATATATGAGAACATATCCCAGCATAACAATATGTAAATTAAAAGACCCAACAAAAGAAGTCTTTTAAAAAAGAGGAGGGTGAAAGGTTCCCTTACCGACTTGGGTATCTTTCAAAACATACACCCCATGAAAGAAGGACAATAGATCATTGATGTAAATACTCATAAATGAAATTATATTACCCAAAGATTAGAATAATGGGCAGTACATACACCACTAAATGGAATTTGTGGCAAATGTAGCATAAATCTCACGGTAATAAAAGTGAGATGAAAAATCCCTCACGAAAACTCGGCAGCCTAACGGCGCCACATAAAACTTCCGAATATGGATTGATGAGATCAAATAGGGTATCTCATCACATTACAATATAATGTAGAGCAAGAGGAATATAAAATAACATCCCCCAACATTACAAAGAGGAGCTTAAAATAAGTGACATAAAGGAGAGTACTTAAAAAGAAAGAGAGAAGTTAGGTCTCTTACGAAAGTTCGGAAGCCTAACGGCGCCACTCAAAACATCCAAAATGGATTGATGTGAGAGAATCGGGTCTCTCATCACATGAATATAAAAATTACAGTAAGTTTAATATAAAAGATCATCCCAATAACAAGAAAGATGAGCTTTAAAAGGAATGACATAAAAGTGTGTACTTAAAAAGAAAGAGAGGAGTAGGATCCCTTACCTCGGGTCCGACTTGACTCGATCGTTCTTTAATCTCCTGAATAATAAAATTGAGTTAATTTATAATTCCTTAAGAACCTTTTTCAAGTTTATTATTACTTTTATACCACTTATTACCATGTCATAAACATTATGTAATCATTTAAGTTAATAATATTTGTTTTGCCGATATTTGGTTCTTAAGTCGAAAGTGGACTTCTTACAATTACATGTTGTTCGTGTGGCCAAATGTTTATTATATCCAGAATTGTATTCATTATGTAGATATCATATATTTCATATATATCCAGTACATGCATGCATTTATAACATTACATAATCATTTAGAGGTAAGAAATGAAATGCACCGTTCATGGAGACGGTAAGCCGTACGTATGCATGAACGCTACTTTCATTTCTATTTCATATTTTATAGAATGGAATAATAATGATATAAAGTTATATTATAATTCCAGTATAATATCATATATAATATCATATTTTCATCCTATATACATCCCACATATGGTATTTAACGAATCAAATCACTTTGAGGGGGCGGTAGTCCGCACTTCCTTAAATGAAGATATCGCGTATACCCATAATGGAAGCCATAAAGGTAAGACAAAAATGAAAAATACAGAAGCATAAATAAAACATAAACATATTATATATCATATATAAAAATAGTTACATCATAATGGCCACCTTTGAAGGTGTTAAATGAGTATTGAACAATCATCGTTTCGGGAGGCAGAATTTCACCATCCACGGAAACCGTATGTTCTTTAACCATTTGATGTAGTTGTGTGAGAGTGTAGCTCGAATAAATCTTATAAAAACATCCTATTATATTTAAGATACTGGTGTTGTTACAAAATAAGTAAAATAAAAAGAGTTTAGGGGGTTGGAGAAGCAAAATAAAACAAATGAACATGAGAGAATGAATTACCTTTAAAAGTGTAACTCCTTTTGATTTGAGCCTAAAGGCTTCCTTTGAAAGGTTTATGCCCAAAGGGAATCCTCTAGGGTGAGTAGAGGGATGTGGAGAGAGTAAATGGGCATGGGTTGGCCGAGCCAAAGGCTTGAGGAGTGTGTTAAATGAGGTAGAGGTGGGGGCCTTTTATAAGAGGAGAGGAGGGGTACTTTTGGAAAGTAAAGAAATATTACTTTATTTGAATTTTTTTTCGGTTTCAAAAGGTCCCACATTGATATAATTAATGGATAAGGTGATAAGGCTTCGAAATACTCTCATCCAATAAGTTTTTGACATGTTTAGTGCGTAGATTTTACATTATCTTTCCATTTTATTTAAATCGTCAAATAATGATGTCATCACTACATCATTATTATGTCATAAATAATTTAATTTATTTAATGTCTAAAAATTATAAAAAAATACTATGATGTAGGAAATCTTTTTATATTTCCAATTCATATTTATAATCAAAAAGATTACTTTTATAACCCCACTTAAAAATTGTTTTAGTAAAACATATCATGTTTGTGTCAATTTTAATTTTACATTAAATAAAATGTTATTTATGTCATTTCCCAACCAAAGTGGATCCATGGGGTCCCCAAGTTGACCCATGGCTTGTCTTGGTCGGCCATGATACAACCAATAGGTGTAGGACAAGTGTCATGGTGTTTTCACATTCTTATAATATCATTTTTACCTTAAACTACACTAATTACCTCTAATCGCGATTAAAAACTTAATAAGTTACTATTCACCAAAAAATTATTTTAATCTCATTGAACCACATTTTACATCTTAATGACAACCATGTATGTCGGATTTTTGAAAATCAAAACACAATGATGGCAAAATTTCATTTAAACGGAAAATCAGTTTTTATAAGTACCACTTAGTGGTTTCACTATTCATAAAAAAATTGAAGTTTTTCAGAAAAATCCCAAAAATTCACCCTAAGCTATATTTGATATTCTGAATTCAAAAATGAATTCCGTTTTACAAAATTCAAAACATATAAGTCACATTAATTAATTTAATAATTAATTCCCGCTGTCATGACAAATAGCATGTTTTATGAAACAATAAGTATCAAAAGATTGACACTAGTTTAAGTCTGATTTCAAAGTGAAATTGATTCCAACGACCACTATTGGATTTAATGGTAAAAATATTTTCTAATTTCACTTTAAAACCAATTAAAAATATAATCTAATCATATAAATAAATTAGATTAAAAAGTGTTTTTGAATTAAAATACAACATTTTACACTATTCATTAAAAAAATGAACTTTATCGGAAAGATACCAAAAATTTACACAAAGTAAATTTTGATGTCCCGATTCTTAATAAGAGTTTTATTTGGTCCAAAAGAATGTTTAAGAGTGAACAAAACTATATTTAATGACGGTTCTCCATCAAAAGGTGATAAGTGAACCTTTAGTGAAAACTAGGGCATATACGCCTAAAATTGAATTCTTTCCGTATTTTAAGCCTTTATCTTTTATTGTATAAATGTAAAAATATTTAAGAACATATATAATCATATTTTAGTTATTTCTATCCATTCCCGCCATTACAACGGCTACAAGTTAACTACCATTTAAAATAATATTATTTTATTATTAGAGTGCAACGTAAGATTCCCAAGAAACTCGTTGTTGCGTGTTGGGTACGCCATCGAGCATAGCGTCCCCTTTAAAGTCATATTAATATTTTATTCACAAATATGGATAAATATGAAAATTTCATATTCCTTATTTACCTGGGGTGTTACATTTTCTTCTGACACCCGTTCTTCTGATCAATTCCCCAAATTGAGAGGAAATTCTGAGAGTTGTGTGGCAATATTTCTAGGACACCCCTATAACTAACCCTTTAGGCAAGAACCATACTATTCATCCTACTCTAGGTGGAATGAAAACCAAGCTTTTAGGCAAGTGTTATTTAAACCAGCCTCATCAACCATGAAACCAACATGGTCAGAATATTCATCCACCACAACCAACTAAAAATCCTATATCACCCCAAAGGCCTTTCCAACAACCCCCTCTAAAACCATAGCCTGACCTACAAGATATGAGGATAAAAATGGCTACAAAAAATCTGAAATTCGAGCAAACTACCCAGGAAGCCATACAAGACCTCAAAATCCAATTAGGCTAACTAGAAAACTCACTGGGGGGAAATTTCATGTCACTGGTTTGGTAAACTATCTTCTTTGTAACACCCCATGATTTCATAGTACATTATTTCTTCAAAGTAATTCAATAACTTTCACTACAGGCAACACCGTGTTCAAGTGCACCACGACTTACCAAACTAGCCGTTCAAAAGCATTTATGTATAACATTTAATTAAATTTGAACTATATATAATCCTTATAATTTTAGAATCTGTATTATGAGTTCCCTAGACATAATTTAATAACCAATTCATTTTTTCAGAAAAAAGAAGTATTTTTAAAAAAATGCACTTTTACTGCCTTTTAACGATGAACCCTTTTTAAATCCAATAGTTTAAACTTTATTATAATAAATTTTACAAAATAAACTTATTATTTATAATCAGGACATTAGACTTTATTTTCAATAATTTTTTGGTGTTTTTCTGATAAATTTAATATTTGGGTGAATAGTGAAAAATACTATATTTTAACTGAAAAAAACTTTTTTAATAAAAAACTTTTATAGTGTTAAATTATAAATATTAATTGTTTGGGCTATAAATAGATTATATTTTTATCATTTAATCCAATTCTCTTCATTTTACGTAATTTCACTTTGAGATTGGACATAAACAAATGTCAATCTTTTGATAGTTATTGTTTCTTAAAAATACGCCTTTTGGTTTTGACAATGGGAATTAATTTTAAATTAATAAATGAAACTTCTATGTTTTGAATTTGGAAAAATAGACTTCATTTTTGAATTAAGAATATCAAAATTTTCTTAGGGTAAAGATTTGGTATTTTTTCTGAAAACATTCAATTTTTGATGAATAGTGAAAAACACTGAGTTATTGTTTAAAACCGAAATTTTATTTAAATAATTATTTATTTTATTTAAATTTTTTAAGTAAAAATATATACATAATTCCTATATATGTTAAATATAATTCATTGTAATCATTTTGTTATCATTTTAGATATATAAAATTTTTTTGAACGTGTCACCGTCTTCTACCCACCTCCTAGGAGATTTTTCAAATTCGCATAAAAAATAATTTTACCACTTCTGTGAGTGGAATTTCAAAAATACTAGATACATTGTTGATATCAGTGAGAAAAATGTGGTTAGATAAGATAAAAATATATTTTTTTAGAATAGTTACTTTTTACATTTATTTACCACGGTTAAAAGTAAATAGGGTTATTAAGGGTAAAAATGTTATTATTCTTACCCTAACACATGTCCTAATTCTATTGGATATGTTTAATTAGACCAAGAAAACATTAGGAATAAAATATGATCATTTAGGTCTACTTGGATTAGATTAGAATATTTATTATTATTTAATTCAAAGAAGATTTAAAAGAGTTAAAAATTATGTTTAATAAGTAAAACATTTGTAATATAGGGTATACAGAAGCTAAATATGACAATAAATATTAATTATAAAGATAAAATGATTTCCTACATAATGGTATTTTATTTATAATTTTTAGACATTAAATAATTAAATTTATTTATGACACATTGATGATGTAGTAATTACCGTATTAATGAATGATTAGAATAATTGACATTATAAAAGTACAAATAAATGTAATTTGAGACTTTTTATAAATTACACTAATTTTATAGGTTATTATGACATGTTAGTGTTGGTTATATCAATTGTTTTGTAAGTAATAACGTTTTTATGAGTTTAACAAAAAAACATATACCAAATGGTGTCAAAATTGACATAAAATTGTTTTTAAAACAAATATTATATTATTAATTGATATAAATGTCCTTAAAATATATGGTTCGTCCAAAAAACTTATATAATAATATATATGACATTAATGAACCAATTGGGGTTCTATTGTAATATTATATTAAGTTTATTTACCATATAATATAAAAATACAAAGAGACATGGTAAATGTTATATTATTTAACTAAGAGTGAAATCTAACTGTTATGGTTAATTTGGTGACCAAAACCTTTCTAAAACCTATTGGTTGAAGGGTTTTGGACCCATCCCCACATTAGACTTTAAATAATTCATTTTTGAGAAATTATAAATCAAATATTAATTTATTATAAAACAATATTTTAAGTTTTTCCAAAGGTGCCCCTCACCCCTCTTATAAAAGAGAACTTCCCCTTATCTCAAATTCACACCTCCAATGGCATTTTTATCGGCTAACCCCTGCCCATATATCCTACCAACTATCCTAACTTCATCCTAGAGGCCTTAATTTGGTCATAAATCCAACCTAATGATCCCTTTTGATCAAATCAAAATAAAGAACCGATGAAGAGGTAATGATTTCACCACCCTCTTTCAAGTTCTCTTATTCTTCCACTTACTATTTCTTTGTTGTTTCCATTATAAAATAATAACTAAAGTATATTATATATACTGTGATGTTGTTATAAATATTCCACAACTATATTCATTATTATATCCATCTTATGAATGATAATGTCACCATGCGTGCGTACGTACCACTTACTATCTCCACGTCGTGGTGTAATTTGTTATTCAACACTATGTTATTTGGATGGATATATTGACGAGTAATATGTATATAAATAATTATTTAAATAACATGATAATGTCTCTGTAAAATTAATATACCATCCAATACCCCACCTTTAAGTAAATGATATTGTCGCTCGTGCGTACGTATGGATTACCGTCTCCATGACGCGATGAGATTCATTTTAACGTTCACCATTCATCAACGATTATAAAAATATATATTACTAATAAGTATGTAATATATGAAATAATAATCCCAATGGATATATATATATATGTTGGTACTTACATATATCATATTCACTTAGTTCCGTTCAATATGATATGAAAACGGAAACAACGTTTATGCGTACGTATGGACTACCGTCTCCATAAACAGGGTTTTTAATTTCATATATATATGTCTAATATAAATATTTATATTCTTAATATATATAATATATAAATCATGTTTTATATTCTGAAATTATATAAATCTTTATCTATGTGATAAAATCAAGATTAACAAGTTAAAACACGTACGATAAAGAAAG
Source organism: Viscum album (assembly GCA_963277665.1). Taxonomy (NCBI): domain Eukaryota; kingdom Viridiplantae; phylum Streptophyta; class Magnoliopsida; order Santalales; family Viscaceae; genus Viscum; species Viscum album. The sequence goes on along the minus strand of OY728153.1, from coordinate 1,664,282,322 downwards.
TGATTATTACACAAAATGATAATTTATCATGGAAATTATTATTAAATGGGTAGTATAAAGTCATAAATGAATCATGTATGATATCATAAAAATTAATATGGCTCTGGTATAATTTAACATCATACTAAATTCTTTATATAGGAGGTTAAACGTACCCTCGAATAACGGAAAATACAAGGTATGGGTTAATTCTTCAATATCATTATTATCTGAGATTGTTTATGTGTAAGTATTTACATGGAAATTTTTATCATCCATGTCCATTTTTCATAAAAATGATTTCAAAATGAATATTAAAAAAAATTGAAAGTTACTCTTTATCAATATTGGTATTATAAATGTTTTAAAGATTTATCTTTCTAAATCTTTTTAATTAATGTCCATGTTTTCAAAATGATTTTAAGGATTTATTTATATGAACATGAATTTTTTTAAATGAAAATTATTTTCAAAAGATTCAATGTGGTATGGGACACTTTCATTCAAAAAACTATTTTAAATTACTTCCTTTATAAATGCGTGACATTTTCATGATTTCACAAAAAAGTTTATTTCTCTTAAAAAGTGTTTCTCATCATTTTCAACTATGTCAGCATAATTTACTAGATATTATTTTTGTTTTGGGTTGATTTATTATAATACAATCTTCCATATTATATATAATTAGTTGTGATATGTTTGACTATGGATGTTCTATTTTTATATCATTCATGGTTTGTGGTTAATGTATTGACATTTCGTATAATAGTTTTAATACTAATGTTTATGTTATGTTTCCACTTTTCCATATGAGGAATGCAATGGACATAGTAAGTGATGGGTGGATCCCGCTATAGCTTCTCGATGCATCATAAGGTCTCATGAGACAAACTATTGTCTTAGCCCAAGGCCTTGACTATATGGTAATGATGTCTGACATTAGGCATTCCCTCATTAAAAAAATTAGTTATTACATTTGATTATTCAACTAGTAGAATATCCATGTGCATGTTTATATGGTAATGTTTGATTTATTTTTTCCATATTATGTTCATGTTTATGTTTAAAAAGGATATTGTTTTTATCACACATATTACCTTAAATGTTTATAGCTTCTGCTAAATTATTTAGCCTTACTGGGAATCTGAGCTCACCCCATTCTTATATTTTATTTTCCTAGGATTCCAAGAAGTGTATTATGATTGATATGCAGGGTTAAGCTGAAGGGAATAATGAAGTTCACAAAGAACTATTTATGATTTGTTTTATGTTTGAAATTGTAAAGTAAAGTAAATGTATGTAATTTATTTTCCAGGACTGCTAAACTGATCGGTCTTTCGGGACTTGATTCCTTGTAATCATGCCAATGTATTAAAATAATGCACCGGCTCTGGGTAACTGGGGTCGGGGCATTACAGTTGGTATCAGAGGAAGTTTAGAAATAACCATGTAAACTAGATTTAGACAAACTCTAATTAGAGCACATTACCCTAAGATAGACTTTGAGGATTAGTATAGAAGAACTTCCTAGAATTTTGGAAATGTAGAGATTTTGTAAGTTTTCCAAGCAAATACATCCCTGTCTGGATACGAGTAGGTAGAGGCGACTCTGGCACGGATGTACCTAGGGGTAAAACCCGAAAACATTTCTTTGAGATAGACTCGAATGGGAACTATTGCACAACAACGGGCCTTACTACACTCTTGGTTACGACACTCCCGAGGGATATTCTTAGGATAATTCTCATTTTCTTTACAAATCATTATGAAGGATTTACGATTAAATACCTCCTCAAAGAAAATATTTTTATGGATTAATAAACTATTCAATTTATGTTAGGTATTTTACAAGTTTGGAATTATTTTTTGCAATTCATAAACTAACCTAGTTTATTCCATCGTATAGAAATGGCTCCCAGTCGAAGGAATGTGAACTCTGACAATACGTATGATCTAAAGAGTAAGAACAATCATATCATTCACGTTATTAATCCAACATTTAGAAGGGAAATAGTCTCCCATGTATTCTCAACAAACGAATAAATAGTATCATGTGTTAATAAGATAAGTAAACAATTCTCTGAGTCCTATGTCTTTGAAGGGAAGAAAGAGAAGAAAAGGATGGAAGAGAGAAGGATGGATAAAGAAAAGAGGGAAAAGAAGGATTTTTCCTCTTTTGATAACTATGGAAAGAATCACATTGGTAAATTCTCTAAGAGAGTGAGAGTTTGTTATAAGTGTGGAGAAAAAGACATAAAGTATGTGATTTCAAGGGTAAGAAAAAGGTTTCAAATGCACAATGCTTCATCTTCAAGTAGTTGGGAATCTACGCAAATCAATATCCAAATCATCAGAGTATACCCCAAATACTGATATTGGATAATAATCATGTTTTGATACTAAAGAATATGAAGAGGAATGATTAAGAGTTCTTATGTTGTTATTAAATTATTGTGTCATATGACTATTTTATCAATGATGTAATTGTTATATAAATTATTGAAATAAATAAGGATTGTACTCCATTACTACTTTTTGGGGACTTTGAGATTATATGGTTCTGATACTAAAGTAGTAATTTTGGAATAAGAGATGGTTGATTTGGATAAATTATATTGGATATTCTTGACTATATTGGAACTGATTAATGGTTTGTTTATTTCATGATTGTTGGAATATTAAAATTTTTTGGATATAAGGAATATATCCAGTATTATATAAATGATAAGGGAGAATGAATGTAATCAATAAGGTTTTATGGTAATTTAGATTGTTACCATGTTTTAAAATAATACATGATGCAGGTGTTCACATGTTATTATATGGAAAAAAGGATCCTCATTGTGTTTAACTTACTTATAAATTTTGGACTGTGAGTTTGGATAGAAGTATTTGGACACTCTAATGTTTTGAATAGATTAAGTTTGATATTGGATATTATTGTTAAGATTATTTTTGTATTGTTATAAAAGGACAACACACAGACCGTGTGTCAATCCATCACGTTGGACAAAGCTGCGGGAATCGAACCCACACCATAGTGCGATTGGGATTTATCACCTACAACTGGACTACATGAAGTCCCTGGATGGTATAATCTTGTTTTATTCAAAGTCCTGATAGGTGAATTATAAATTCATTATTTTTAGAACCCTATACGATTAGGATAAATAAAATATTTTTTTGAAATCTTTTAGAGTGAAAGATGAGTTTGTGTTAGGAATTTGTTAAAGGATGTAACTCTACTTTTCATGTATGTATATATATATATTCCCTCTTATTAAGACTAAATTTTATTAACCCAATTTCTAAGATGAGTTCTCCACAATGGTATTTTATACTTTCAACCTTTTATTTTAGAAGAACAATTTCAAATTATGAGGACGCAATTTATTGAAGGAGGGAAGAATTTAACACCCCATGATTTCATAGTACTTTATTTCTTCAAAGTAATTCAATAACATTCACTACACGCAACATCAAGTTCAAGCGCACCTCGACTTACCAAACTAGTTGTTCCAAAGCGCTTATGAATTGTTTTAACTGAATTTTGATCTATATATAATCCTTATAATTTTAGAATCCATATTATGAGTTTCTTTGACATAATTTAATAACTAATTCATTTTTTCAGATAAAAGAAGTATTTTTCAAAAAATACTCTTTTACCACCTTTTAATGGGGAAACCTTTTTAAATACAATATTTGAAACTTTTATATATTCAATTTGAAAAAATAAACTTCTTAATTGGAATTGGGACATAAGAATTTTGTTTCAAAATTTTTTTGGTGTTTTTCTGATAACTTTCATATTTGTGTGAATAGTGAACAATACTACATTTTAACTGAAAACAACTTTTCTAATCAAAATAATTTATAGTGTTAAATTATAAATTTTAATGGATTGGAAGTATAAATAGATTATATTTTTACTATTTAATCCAATGCTGGTCATTGTAAGTAATTTCACTTTGAGATTTGGCATAAACATGTATCAATCTTTTGGTATTTATTGTTTCTTAAAAATACGCCTTTTAGTTTTGACAACGGGAATAAATTTTAAATTAATAAATTAAAATTATATATTTTGAATTTGGAAAAATATACTTAGTTTTTGAATTCGGAATATCAAAATTATCTTAGGGTGAATTTTTTGTTTTTTTTAAACATTCATTTTTTGATGAGTAGTTAAAAACATTGTGTTATTGTTTAAAACCGAATTTTTATTTAAATAATTAATTATTTTTTTTAAATTATTTTAGGTCATAATAGATACATAATACCTATATATTTTCAATTTAATTCATTTGATTCATTAAGTAATAATATTATATATATAAAATTTTATTTAACTTTTCACCGTCTTTTTCCCACCTCCTGGTAGAATTTGCAAATTCACATAAATCATAATTTTACCACTTCAGTGAGCGGTATTTCAAAAATATGATATAAATGGTTGGTATTTGTAAGAAGAAAGTGGTCCAATAAGATAAAAATAGTTTTTGGTGAATAAAAACCTTTTACTTTTATTTACCATGATTAAAAGTAAATAGGGTAAATATGGGTAAAATGATATTATTCTTACTCTAACAGATGTCCTAATTCTGTTAAATAAGTTTAATTCGACCAAGAAAACCTTAGGAATAAAATATGATCCTTTAGATCCACTTGGATTAGATTAGGACATTTATTATTATTTAATTCAAATAAGAGATAAAAGAGTTAAAATCAATGTTTAATAACTAAAACATTTTTAATATTTGTTATACATAAAATAAATTAGACTATCAATATTCATTAAAAAATATAAAAATATTTCATAAATAATGGTATTTTATTTATAATTTTTAGACATTAAATAATGAAATTTATTTATGACAAATTGATGATGTAGTAAATACCGTATTAATGAAAGATTAAAATAATTGAAATTATAAATATCCAAATAAATGTAATTTGAGAATTTTTATAATTTACATTAATTTTAATAAGTTATTATGACTATCTAGGGTTGGTTATATCAATTATTTTCGAGGTAATAATGTTTTTTTTTTGATTTTAACAAAAAAACAAATACCAAATAGTTTCAAAATTGACATAAAATAGTTTTTTAAAAAAATATTATATTATTAATTGATATAATAGTTATAAAAATCTAAGGTTCTGCCCAAATACTTATATAATAATATATATGACATTAATGAACCAATTTGGGTTCTATTGGCATTTTATAGTATGTCTATTAACCATATAATATAAAAATACAAAGAGACACGGTAAATGTCAAACTATTTAACTAAGAGTTAAATCTAAAAGTCAAGGTTAATGTGGTGAACTAAACCTATCTAAAACCTATTGGGTGAGTGGTTTTAAAATCATACCCACTATATACTTTATATAATTCATTTTTGATCCAATAAAAACTGAATATGAATTTATTATAAAATAATATTTTATGTTTTTCCTAAGGTGCCTCTCACCCCTCTTATAAAAGGGCACTTCACCTTCTCACAAATTCACACATCCAAAGCCATTTTTCTCTGCTAAAACCTGCCCAAATATCCTCCCAACTATCCTAAAATTATCCTAGAGGCCTTCATTTGGTCATAAATCTATCCTATGGATCCATTTTGATCAAATCAAAAGTAAGAACCCCAATAAGATGTAATGATTTCACCACCCACTTTCGAGTTCCCATATTCTTCCACATACTCTTTCTTTGTTGTTTCCATTATAAAATAATAACTCCAGTATATTATATATATTTTGATGTTATTATAAATATCTCACAACTATATTCATTATTCTATCCATCTTATGAATTATAATGTCACCATGCGTGCTTACGTACGGGTTACCGTCTCCACGTCGTGGTGTAATTTTTTATCTGACACTATCTTATTTGGATAGATATAATGAAGATTAATATGTATATAAATAATTAAAATAGCATGATAATGTATCTATCAAATTAATATACCATCCAATTCCACACCTTTAAGAAAATTATATTGTCGCTCGTGCGTACGTACGGATTACCGTCTCCAAGACGTGATGAGAATCATTTCCACGTTCACCATTCATCGATGATTATAAAAATATATATTACTAATAAGTATTCAATATATGAAATAATAATTTTACTAGATATATATATATATATTCTTACATATATCTTATTCATTTAGTTCCATTCAATACGATATGAAAATGGAAACAACATTTATGTGTACGTACGGACTACCGTCTCATTAAACTGTGTTTTTCATTTCATATATATGTCTATTATAAATATTTATATTTTTAATATATTTGATATATAAATCATGTTTTATATTCTGGAAGTATTTAAACCGTTTTCTATGTGATAAAATCAAGAGTAACAAGTTAAAACATGTACGATAAAGAAAGAGATTATTACCCGAAATGATAATTTAACATGGAAATTATTATTAAATGGGTAGCATAAAGTCATAAATGAATCATTTATGATATCATAAAAATTAATATGGTTATGGTATAATTTAGTAACATACTTCAATCTTCATACTGGAGGTTAAACGTACCATTGACTAAAGGAAAGTGCAAGATAAGGGTTAATTCTTCAATCTCATTATTATCTGAGATTGTTTATGTGTAAGTATTTACTGGGACATTTTTATCATCCATGTACATTTATCATAAAAATGATTTCAAAATGAATATTTTAAGGATTTCTGTAAGGTAATCTTTATCAATATTATAATTTTAAATCATTTCAAGATTTATCTTTCTAAATCTTTTTAATTAATGTTCATGTTTTCAAAATGATTTTAAGGATTTATTTATATGAACATGAACATTTTAAAATGATAATTATATAAAAAATATTCAAACTGATATGGGAAAATTTGATTCTAAAATCTCTTTTAAATTACTTCCTTTATAAATGTGTGACTTTTAAATGATTTTACAAAAATAATATTTCTCTCAAAAAGTTTTACTCGTCATTTTCGACTATGTTAGCATCCTTTACTAGATATTATTTTTGTTTGGAGTTGATTTATTATAATACAATATTCCATATAATATTGAATTATTTATTATATTTTTTTACTGTGGATGTTCTATTTTTATATCATTCATGGTTTATGGTTAATGTATTGACATTTATTATGCTAGTTTTAATACGAATGTTTATGTAATGTTTCCACTTTTTCATATGAGGAATGCATAGGAATTAGTAAGTGATGGGTGGATCCCGTTATATCTCCTCGATGCATCAGTAGATCTCATGAGACAAACTAGTGTCTTAGCATAAGGCTTTGAACAAAATTTTATTTGCAGTCTTGGCACAAGGCCTGGACTATATTGTAATGATGTCCATCATTAGGCATTCAGTCATTATGAAATTAGTTACTACATATGATTATTCGACTAGTATAATATCCATCTGCAAGTTTATAAGGAATTTCTTGATTTATTTTCTCCATATTATGTTCAATTTTATGTTTAAAAAAGACATTGTTTTTATCAAACATCTTTCCTTAAAATTTTATCGCTTCCGCTAAATTATTTACCCTTACTAGGCATCTTAGCTCACCCCTTTCTTATATTTTATTTTCCTATGATTCCAAGAAGTGTATTATGATTGATATGTATGGTTAAGCTAAAGATAATAATAGAATTCTCAAATAACTATCATTGATGTGTTTTATGTTTGAAATAGAATTTTAAAGTTAATATATGTAATCTATTTTCCAATACTGCAAAACTGATCGGTTCATCAGGACTTGATTCCTTGTAATCATGCCAATGTATTAAAATAATACACCGGATCTGGGTAACTGGGGTCGGGGCATTACATTCTCAACCAGTAGTTAAACCTATGGATAAGGGAAATGTTTGTGACATCACCCTTATTAGTGGAACAAAATTTAAAAACCAAATGAATCCTCTACTAGTGTAATCCTCTCTTAAGGAAAACCTCCATACCAACCATTGAAATTGTTCCAAATGTTGAATATCCTTGACTTGAGAGAGGCCCCACTAAAGTAAAGAGTGTTTCTATTGACGATTCACCAAGCCCAACAATCCCTCTTCCATTTCCACATTGGCCACTTAACCTAGAAAACAAAAGGAAGATATACATGATAAGGAAATATTGAAATGTTTCAAACACATTTTGGTTAACATTCTTTTGATTGATTTCCTGAAGCAAATTCAAAGATACTCCATGTTTATATAAGAGACGTGTACACACCAAAGGATACATGATGGTGATGAGAAGGTAATAATGCATTGGAATGTCTTAGCATTGATAGAACTATCATTGCCTACCAAATGCAATGATCCTCTAACCTTATTTATTCCATTCTCTATAGGGGAGTCTTAATTTTCCAATGCCATGCATGATTTTAGAGCATATATAAATGTGATGCCTCACTCCATTTACTCTTCACTGTAGGATGGATAATTGAATCCAAATAGGATTTTTTTTCAACTATCCCACTAGAGTACATCATGCCCCTCTGGTGTGTTAGAGGATGTTCTTGTGAAGGTGAAATTTTTAATTTTTCTTGTGGATTTTTTTGTGCTTAAAATGGAAGATGATAGAATAAGTGGACATGCCACAATTATATTTGGGTGAAATTTTATGAAAACATCCAAAACCATAATTAGTGTCCATAATGGTACATTATATATGGACTTTGATGGTGACATAGTCCATTTTAACATCCTTGATACCATGAATCTCCCCTCAGAAGACAATTCCTTTCTCTCAGAAAATTAAATTGATGTACTCCCTTCCCCGGATAACACTTCATTCCATTCCCCTGATCCCCATTTAGAGTATTCTTCATTGAGTAAATTATAGGTAATGAATCATGAATTTATTGTTGTAGTGGTCTAAAAAAGTGTCATGGATGTTTATTAATTGATAATTACTTGAACAATAAGGATCCAATGACCATCGATGATACTACTAAGCTTGTAAAAGATCATTCTTCATCTGAGGATGATACCATTGAGAAGATAGATGATATTAGTGACCTCTCACTTTCACACAAACTTCCATCAATAAAAAATCCACATAAATTAAAACTAAAGAAACTAACTCATGATTTAAAATATTCATATCTTGATAATGGAAACAGGTTTCATGTCATCATTGCTAGTTCACTCCCTCTTGAGCATGAATTGCAACTGATTGAACTTTTTTGGGAGTATAAACAAGCATTGGGATGAAAACTTGTGGCTATTATTGGTATTATCCCATAAATTTACACACTTCATATTTTATTAAATGATGAGGCTATACCTGTGAGGTAGGAACAACGTCGACTAATACCAAACCTCCTAGAAGTTATGAAAAATGAGGTAACAATATTATTGGTTGCAGGAATCATTTACCCCATATATGACAACCAATGGGTCAGTCCCATTCAATTAGTTCTTAAAAAAACATTCCTTTCTATAATTATAATTTAAATTAATGAATTGGGTCCACCTCATGTGGATAATTCTTGGTGTGTCTGCATAGAATATCACCGACTAAACCAACACACTTGGAAGGGATATTCCCCTTTTCCATTCATTGACCAAATTCAAGAGAGGCTAGAGGGTAAGTTCTACTACTGTTTCCATGATTGGTATTTTGGATAAATTGAAATCCATATTTCCCAAGAGGACCATGAAAATACTACCTTCACTAGTCCCTTTGGCACATTTGCATATAGGAGGATTCCATTAGGTGTGTGAAATGATCTGGGTACATTCCAACAATGCATGGTTAGTATTTTTTTGAATTACTTAGTTAATTGCGTGGATGTATTCATGGATGATTTCACTATTTATGGATCCTCTTTTGATGAATTTTTAAGTAATCTTGGTTCAATCCTACATCACTGTATTGAATATAATCTTGTATTAAATTATGAGAAATTCCATTTCATGGTTTGACAAGGTATAGTTTTGGGGCATGTCATTTTTGGGGATTGTATCAAAGTAGATAAATCTAATGTGGACGTCATTTCTTCCCTATAATTCCACAAAAATATAAGGGATGTGCGGTCTTTCCTAGGTCATGCTGGATTTTACCGTTATTTCATTCATGACTTTAGTAAGATTTCACTCCCACTCTCCTAGTTACTCAAAAAAGAAAAATAATTTGATTTTGATAAAGAATTTGAGGAAACCTTTAATAATTTAAAATTGAGTCTCACATCAACCCTAGTAATCCAACCACCTTAGTGGGATTTAAATGTTGAGCTCATGTGTGAAGTCTCTAACAATGTATTTGGGGAAGTCTTATCAAAAAGGTTTGATCGAGATCTACATGTCATTGTCTATGATTCACATACATTGCATCATGCCCAATAAAAATACACCACAATTAAAAAATAATTTCCTTCCATTGTGTATGCCTTGTATAAATTTGTGTCATATCTTTTCGGGTCTCGAGTTATTGTGTTCTAAGAAAATTCATCCCTCTGGTATCTCCTTAAGAAACTAGAAGCCAAACCATGTCTCATTCGTTGGATGATCCTCCTTTAAGAATTCAATATAGAAATTAGAAATAAAAAGGAGTAGAGAATGTTGTGGAAAAACCTATCCTTAGGTTTCCCCCATCCTTGAAAATTGACGCATCCTCTGGTATTCCTATTAATGATATGTTTCCTGATTAGAAATTTTATAGTGTGCAAGATTTTATCCCTTGGTATACTGAAATAGTAAATTATTTGGTTGAATCTTGCATTCCAACTGATTTCCACAAAAACCAGGATGACCATATAAATCATGAGTCATGTTGGTAAATTTGTGGTGACCCCTACCTTTGGATCACCTATAGTGATCACGACCTTAGGACTTGTTTTCCCGATAGGGAGTTTCAGTCTATCTAAATATTCTGCCACACTCTTGCTTGTGGGAGCCACTTTGGTCCACAATAGACTGCTCTCAAGGTCCTTGATTCTGGTCACTATTGGCTAACACTTTTTCAGGATGCTCATGATTTATGAAAATATTGGCCTTGTTGTCAAAGAATAGCTAATGTCTCTAATTGAAATGAAATTCCCCAAGGATCGTTTCTCATTCATGACATTTTTAATATTTTGGTCATTGACTTTATTAGGATATTTCTCAATTCCTTTGGCAAATTTTACATTCATCTAGCGGTTGATTATGTGTCAAAATGGGTAGAGGCCCAAGCCATAAGAACAGATGATTCCAAAATAGTTGTGGAATTTTTGAGAATGTAATTCTTTTGTAGGTTTTAATTACCTATCATCATCATTAGTGAAAAGGGTTGTCATTTATACAAATGAATAATACAATCAATTTTGTGTCAGGATGGGGTCGGGCATCGAGTGTATACTTTATATCACCCTAAAACCAATAGTCAAGTAGAGGTGTCAAATAGTGATGTAAGATATATTCTGAAAAAAATGGTTCAACCCAATAGAAAAGATTGGAGTCTTTGCCTTGATGATTCATTATGGGCCTACCATACTGCTATCAAAACTTCCATTGGAATGTCACCCTATTCGCTTGTGTTTGGAATGATTTGTCACCTCGCTGTTGAGACTGATCACCAGGCCTTCTGGGCCATCAAACAATGCAATTCTAATCATTATGGTGCATGTTATCAAAGGAAAATAAAGATTTGGGAGCTGGAGGAAAAGAGAAGACATGCATATGAGAACTCCATGATTTATAAAAATAAAACATAGGCTACCCATGACGGTCTCATCCTTAATCGTCAGTTCCGCATTGGCATAAGGTCCTCCTCTACAATGTAAGGCTGAAGTTGCATCCTGGTAAGATTTTTACCTGCTTGTTTGGACCATACACCATTACTAACGTCTCTCTATTTGCTGTTTTCCATGTTCAAAATGATGAAAACAAGCAAAAATTCACTGTGAATGGGCAGTGGCTGAAGCACTTCCATGAAGTCCTTCCAGAGTTCCCAAGGGAGGAAATCCATATTCATGAAGTAATATATGAATGAAACTCACCAAGTTTTATCATTCCTTCCCACATTCAATTTTATTATAGTGGGGACACTGCACACTATAGGTGTGCGGGGACGGGTATATTCCTGGGTTAGTTAGGAATTTTCATCATCTCTCTTGATTTTCTCTTTTTAATTTTCTTAATAGTATTGTTACTTCCACCGTTTCTCTTCCACTCACTTTTGTGCTGGAATATTACTTTATTTATAAAAACCCATACTTTACATACATTGTAATTACTTCCGAATTGGAGAATACTTATTACAACATATAACAAAACCATGATAGGACCATATAGGTATAGTGTCTTTAGAAACTGGGAAACATAAACAACTGGTTCATAAATCATCTACATTGTCTCTCGTTTATTTCATCATATCTAGAGTCCCTTTTGGCATATCCTACTTAATACCCTTCTTCCTGACCTGGGGAAAAGAAAACAGACAAAAGGGTGAGCTCAAATGCTTATTAAGGGTAAACAAAGGAAATATCAATCATATCATATTCATAAGAACGTAACATCTTGAAAATCATAACCTGCAAAAGAAATGATAATATCATGAAATGAGATAAATCACATTAGTGAAATGTAATCCCAATAAGCATAACATAAAACATGAAACATTTTGGAATACACACATAATCATAGAAAATCATTTCATATTTTTTAAGACTCATTGCCAAGACCATCATAGCAGACAATGTCCATTACTGAACCATGTTCACTCCTCATTCCAGTCCTGTATAACTGAACCGGATTAACATGCCCTTCCAACCATGTCTATATCATGAGATATAAATCTTTACCCAATTCATTGGAGGGAGATATAGGTCCCCCCATCTCATAATTAAACCATTCTTATGTGTGCCACAAAATCATAAATCATACATCATAGCAAAACCCATGTAAACAAATGGGACTCTTAAACATCATATCATCATAAGATAATCCATATAAGATAAAGGGATTCATAAAAATAATTCCATCATAACATAATTAAATCAATGTATTAATAGGGATATAAACCAATCCCTCTATTATCTTAGATGGAAAATAACTTTGATAAAACACTTGAACTCAGTTCTTGAGAAAAATATCCCTTATTCTTCAAAATCATTTAGTTTTCTCAAAATGAAATACAATTTTAAAGAAATAAATTTTTGTTGAAAATATTCATGAAATATTTCATTGTAAGCTTCATGTAAATAAGGCTTTATGAAACTGTAAAAATCCATTCATGCCGTATAAGTTAAAAAACATTCTTCTCGTACTTTGGCTGAAAAAGTCAAAACGTTTCTCATACTGAAAACAAAAAAATATTCCATTCATATATTTTACTAAAATTTTCACCAATAGGTAAAATTGGATTTAAAAAATTGTAGTAGGATAGAAATAATATTACATATTAAATAAACATGGATGCGGATGATAAATATGCCCCAGTCAATACCGAAGTATAAACAATCTCGGATAAAAATTGAGATTGCAATATTTTCCCTTACATTAGTTCTGATATGCTTCATATGTATATGAACCTATTGTATAGTGACTTAAATAATGTTACATATCTATTAAATAATCATAATTATTTTTATGATAACATTTATAATCATATTTTCATCCATTTTTTAATAACATTTCATTGTTACTCATTGTTTGGGTATTAACTACTTTATTTTCATACATATGTTTTGTCGGATAAGTTCATATTCCTATTTTTAGGTTATAGTTATATTATTTATAGAATGGTATTAGTATAATATATATAATATTTATTCATTCAATTCTTTTATATAGTCATGGTTTCATAAATATCATGTAGAACGAATAACATTGTACCGTGGAGACGGTAAGTCGTACGTACGCATGAGTGATGACATTGTTCCCATAATTATTTAATGGTATTGGAGTAGATGATAGAATATCCCAGAATTAGTATCATTTTATAATAATCAAATATATCTATTCTTTACACCATTATACCCATCCATGTAAGGTGGTGGTGGAAAACAGATTACACCGCGGTGTGGAGAAGGTATTCCGTAGGTACGCACGCGCGGTGATTTCTTTTTTCCGTAGGATGGATAGAAGGTGAAATAGGGTTGTTTCAGGTTTATAATAGCATGTCAGTATATTATTGATACTAATTTTATTACATTATAATGAAACAACTAAAGAATATGGATTATAATAATAAATAATCTTGAATGAATCGGTTGAAGAGATTACATCTTCCTCGACACACCTCTTTTAAACTTTCCCTTAAGGGACTAGATATGGCCTTTTGCGAAAACCATAACCTCAATATTGTTACTAGAGAAGTTTATAAGAATAATGGGCAGGGGTTGGATGAGATTGAAGGCTCAAATTTCTATGAAGATGATAGGGATGAGGTGCCATTTTATAAGGGAGGAAAGGGTCACCTTTGGAAACATAAAACATATTATTTTATAATAAATTCAAACCCCATATAAAAACCTCCCAAAATAACTCAATTAGAAGATGAGATGAGACAGGGTTGTAATATCATCCAAAAATAAAATTTAGACAAGTTGGGAATTTATTTTAATCCTCATCAACTTGATTTATCATTATTTAATCTATTTAATTTTATTTGTGGTAATATTATTCTAAATTTTTAAATTGTTATAAATAATTACTTATGCGTTAGTAATTGTCAATAATTGGATACTTTATAAAATTTTATAACATATAAATTTCAATAAATATTTTTTAAATATTTTTTTGATTTTTAAACAATTTTATAATATGTTATTTTTTTAAAATAACAATAGTGTCAATTTTAAAAATATTCATTTATTTGGATTTAAATAAAATCCACACAGAGAATATATTTGAAAAAAAATATTTAATAGATTATTAATATGTCATATTCATCTAGAATTTTTTTTGAGAACATTAATTAGTTCATATAATATTTATTTTAATATTTTTAAAACCATTTATTTTATATTTCAATCAATAAAATAATTTCTACATCACTATTCTGTCATCCTTAATGATAATTATTTAATCCCTAAAAATTCTAAATAATTTTTTTTGATGTAGATACTTTTATTATCCTTCTTTAGACTATTTATATTCTAATTTTTAGGAATTTTATCACTTAATTAAAATTATTACACTTATAAGATATAACAGAGTGACATGTTGGCCCTTTTTTGGTTTTAATAATAATTATATCCTTTTTATGGTCAAAAGTCCATGAAACGAATCTATTACGACCCTTAGGTGATATGGGTCGACTTTTAATCATCAAAAATAATTTTTATAGGATGTATGGTAATTTTATAATCTTATTTTTACCCTTAATTACCGGATTTTCCTTTTACTTTAGTAAATAAAAATAACCACAGTTACTATTCATAATGTCAAAAAAATAAAAGTAACTTATTAACATAATTTGGACCCGATGAAAACCAAAATATGGAACCCATTTTTTCAAAATTCAAAACACAAAATTTGTAGTAATTAATTTAAAATTAATCTCGTTGTTACAAAAGGGGTTTTAAAAGTTAAAACATTGTCAAAGATTGAAATGTTTTAACTTATGAATTCGATGTAAAATTAATGAAAATGACATAAATTATATTAAATGGTAAAAATATATTCTATTTATACTTTAAAACCATTAAATTTTATCATTTAAACCTATAAATTATCATGATGAAAATGTTGTTTTTTTAGAAAAATTTAGCGTATTTTTACTATTCATCAAAATACGAAAGTTATCAGAAAAGTATAAAACATTTATCCAATGTAAAGTTTTATATCCTTATTTAATAGAAGTATTATATTCTGTAAAATTGAACTTATAATCTTGTAAAAAAAAGATTCAAAATGGGTGTTCCAGCAAAAGGCGGTAAAACTGCATTTTTTTTAAAATACTTATTTTATCCGAAAATTTGATTTTTTTTCTTACCACATTCAAGAAAATGTGTAAGATGAATTATAATGTAATAAAATTCAAAAATTCAGTTAATAATATTCAAAACAACTAGTTTATAATATTATAATAATATATCATTTTTTGATGAAACTCAGTATTGCGTACAACGCAAGCTATCGAGGAAGGTTGCTCTTGTGTGTAACACAAGCCAATCTAGTGTTGTGTGTGGTGAAAGATTTATTTGGTGTTGCGTATAAAATAAGAAATAAAACATATATATATTTCTTATAAAATCTCAGGGTGTTACATTCTACCCACCTTAAAATGAATTTCACCCTCGAAATTCGTCACATCGTAACAAACAGATGAGGATACCTCTCCCTCATTATATCCTCACGTTCCCATGTAGCTTCTTATAATTGGTAATTCCTTCATAAAACATTAACCAAGAGAGTGGTCTTGTTTCATAGAACTTTTTCTCTATGATCCAGAATCACTATCGACTATTATTCATAAGAAATATCTTGCTCTAGTGGTATAACTTATGGGATTAGTACATGTGATGGATCAGGTATGTTCTTTCTCAGGAGAGATAATGGAACACATAATGAACTTGAGAGATATTTGGTGGAAGAGCCAATTTGTAATCTACCATTCCAATATGATCCAGTATTTCAAAAGGACGAATATATCTGGGGATCAGCTTGCACTTCTTTCCAAATATCATTACTCTCTTCCAGGGAGATATTCGTTAGAACACTTTATCAGCCACTTCAAACTCTAGGTATTTTATTCGGTTATCTGTATAACTTTTTTGTCGACTCTGAGATTCTCTAATGTATTGTTGAATAGATCTGACATTTTCTTCCATCTCATTAGCAAGATCAGGTCATAATAGCTTTCTTTCCCTAACTTCAACCCAACATATTGGGGTTCTGCATTTCTTTCCATAGATAGATTCATAAGGAGCCATCTAAATTCTGGAGTGAAAGCTATTATTATAAGAAAATTCCACCAAAGGTAGGTTTTGATCCAAACCACCTTTGAAATCCAAAGAGAAAGATCTCAACATGACTTCCAAAGTTTGAATTTTCTTCTCAGACTGACCGTCTGTATGAGGATGATAGGCAGCGCTAAAACATAACTCTGTATCTAGGGCACGCTGAAGACATCACCCAAACATCGAAGTAAATCTTAGATCTTGATTAGATATACTGAAAAGTGGTACTCCATGCAATCTTACCACTTCCTTTACATATATCCTGGAAAGATGATCAAGAGGGAAATCTTCTCCAATAGTAATGATGTGCACCGACTTCATAAGATGATCAAATATAAACTAGATAGCATTATTGCCTTTGGATGTTTTGGGAAGTCCAGTGAAAAAGTACATAGTTATGTTTTACTATTTAAATTCTGGTATGGGTAATGGTTGTAAAATCCCCTTATACCATTGTCTCTCAACATTATCTTGCTGAAAAACCAAGCATCGAGAGACATATGAGATGATATCTATTTTCATTCCATCGCACGAAAAGTACTCTTTTAGGTCCCTGTACATCTTTGTACTTCCAAGATGTATAGATAATTAAGAAATATGAGCCTCATCCAGAAAATCCTTCTTTAATTCTTGATTGGGAGGAATAAATACCTAGTTCCTAAAACTTAATATCCCATCACAATCAAAGTAGAATTCTTGAACATTTCTCACCTTCTTTTGAATCCCAACATCTTCCTTCTCCGGCTCATTAATATTCGCTTGTATAAATGGTTGAAAATTCATTTGAGAAAGATAGGATATCTCCCCTTTCATTAAAATTCCAAAATCCATCCATTGTAATTCTATAAATATTGGATATTTTGTGATCCTCATCAGGGATAAGCTAGCATGGTCTTGTTGACATAATTTGTATGCCACCTTGTTTGCTTTCCCAGGGTGGTAATATATAGAGCATTAATAATCCTTAAACATCACCAATCAAATTCTTTGGCGCATATTCAGCTCCTTTTGTGTGAAAATATACTTTCAACTTTTATGATCAGTATAAATATCTCACCTTTCATAATAAAGATAATGCCTCCAAATCATAAATGCAAAGATTACTGTGGCTAACTCCAAATCATGAGTTATATAATTTTTCTCATGGATTTTCAACTGTCGTGATGCATAAGCTATCACCATATCATTTTTCATGAGAAGACGCCCCAGTCCCTTTATTGGATGCATATCTATAGGTCCCAAAACTTTTTCCACTATAAGGCAGTGTGAGCATGAGTGCACTGGCTATCCATCTTTTTTTCTCTTTAAAATTATCTTTACATTCCTCCATCCAGAAAAACATAACTCCTTTCCGAGTCAATTTGGTGAGTGGGTTAGATAATCTCGAAAAATAATTCATTAAATTTCGATAATACCCAGATAATCCAAGAAAACTTTGGATTTCATTTTCTATTGTTGGTCTCAACCATCTTTCAATAACCTCTGTTTTTTCTGGATCCAAAGATATCCCCTATTTTTATATTATGTGACCAAAAAATAAAACTTTATGAATCCAAAATTCACACTTGGTAAATTTTTCATAGAGGATATCCTCTCTCTGGGTATTCAATACAATTATCAATTGATCTTCATGTTCTTCCTTGCTCGTTGAATATACAAGAATATCATCTATAAATACTACCAGAAATTGATCAAGATAGTCTCTAAAGACTCTATTCATTAGATCCATGAAGATAGAAGGTGCATTTGGAAGACCAAAAGGCATCACTATAAATTCATAGTGTCCATACCTTGTACAGAAAGCAATATTTGGTATATCTTCATTTTTGACCCTTAATTGATGATACCAAGAATGAAGATCAATATTGTAAAAGTATTGAGCTCCGTGTAGTTGGTCAAATAAGACATCAATGTGTGGGGGATGATATTTTTTCTTGATAGTGATCTTGTTAAATACTTGATAATCAATGTAGAGTCTCATTGATCCATCTTTCTTCATAACAAAAAGAACAGACGCTCCACAAGGTGATGCACTAGGGAATATTAATCCCTTATTAAGATTCTCCTAAAGTTTCATTTTAAATTCTAGAAACTCAATTGGGTCCATTCTATAAGGTGTCCTTGAAATGGACATAGTGTCGGGTATGATTTCTATTGAAAACTCAATTTCCCGATTTGGTGGAAGACCTAGAAATTACCCTAGAAAGACATCATCAAACTCCCGTACAATGGGAATATTCTTAATCGTGAGTGTCTCTACAACCATTTGACATAAATAACCTTCATTTATTGTAATCAAGACCCATAAGATTGATGAAATTTCCTCTGGAAGGTAATATTCATCCTTGCATCGATAAATGATCATAGACTGATCAGAAAAATAAAATATGACTTCTCTTCATTGGAAATTGATATGAGATCCATATAAATAAATCCAATCCATGCCAAAAAATCACATTAAATTCCACTATAGGAAGGATCACAAGATTTTCAGGAAGCACCTTCCCACATACTTAAATTGGAGAAGAATTGTAAACTTTTGATGCAACTGTTGTGCCATAAAGAGTTGTCACAGATAACTCAATATCTAATTGTTGAGGTAGTATGATGATAACATTAGAAAATTCTTCAGAAATAAAAAAGTGGGTGGATACAGAATCAAATACAACATTTTCTACTTTAGAGTTGATCATAAGTGTACCTTTCACCACTTCGTTATCGTACTCCACATTGTCGATTGAAATTGCATGTAACTTTCCTTTATCTTTGGCCCTAGGAGATTGTTGATGTCGATAATCATCAACAACCCTTGGATTAGGGAATTCATTAGTATAACGCCCCATTTCCTTGCACTTGTAACATTACAGTATAGGATGTGCATTCTGTGTATCCCTTTGTTTGTTCACATCATTAGACATATTCTTTCCATTACATCAACATTCAATTGCCTGATGACCTTCTTTTCCACATTTAAAACATTTACATTCCCCTTTAAGACAATTCCCTCCATGTTTATTTCACCAATTTGAGCATAAGGGAAAACTCATCTTCTTTTCAGTGTGGCCCTTAGATATTTCTTTAAATTACATTTTCCTCTTCTTATCAAACCCATATGACGGATGGGTTACTCCAATATCCATCTCAACCTTGAGGGCACATTGAAAAATTTCCTTGTAGCTATTGAAGTCCCTTATGGCTAACGCCCTTTGATGACTTGATTTTAAGCCACTAAAGAATCGATCGATCTTACTCTCTGGTTGGATAATAATTCTGAAAGCGTACCTTGAAATTCTTGTAAAATTTGCTTCGTAGGTACCGAGAGATTCTTCATCATTTTTCTTTAGTTCAAGAAACTCCTTCTCCATATTTATTGTAAGAATACAAGGGAAGTACATATTGAAAAATATGTTCTTGAACTCATCCCATTATGCAGACTCAGTTTTGTATCATTGCCTCGTATTCTAGATAAGATTCCACCATTGATCATCTTCACCTTCAAAACGATATACTTCTAAGTTGACTTTATCATGTTCAAAACATTGTAGATAGGAAAATATCTTTTCAGTGGTATTGATCCATTGTCCAGTCACTAATGGATTAGAAGACTCGATGAATGAAGGTGGACGCTGCCTCATTAAGGATTAAATTTAATTTTTCTCCTTACTTTGATCATTTTGATATACTACATGATTCATTGCTTGAGAAACTTGTGTGAGAATGGATAGAAGATATTTCATTCCAGCTCCCATAAAGTTTGGTTGCTCAAGGGAACAATCATTGCATTTCCCTTCACATTCAACATTAACATGGTTCCTTCAGGTTCCAGCCATCAACTAAAACCAAGAACTATAGTGTGAGCAACACTAACTACAACTGGAAAACCCCATAATCAAAAATAAAATTTCACACTTTTGGTATTTTCATAGGATATTTATGGACATTTCTAAAACAATAAGATTGTGTTCTATGATTATACATATACTTAGGGTTCTTACTAAGGTGTTCACATCCTAGTTTCCAAAGGTTAACTATACCTTTCCTCTGATACCAAATATAACGACCCATACATTACATACATTATTATTACATAAAAATTGAAGCATAATTATTACAACATATAACAAAACCATGATAGGACTGTATAGGTATACTGTCTTTAGAAACTGGGTATCATAAACAACTTGTTCATAAATCATCTACATTGTCTCCCATTTATTTCATCATATCTAGAGTCCCTTTTGGCATATCCTACTTAATACCCTTATTCCTGACCCGAGGAAAGAAAACATAAAAAAGGGTGAGAACAAATGCACAGTAAGGGTAAACAAAGGAAATATCAATCATATCATATTCATAAGAATATAACAACTTGAAAATCATAACCTACAAAAGAGATCATAATATAGTGACGTGGGATAAATCATAGTAGCGAAATGTAATCCCAATTATCATAACATAAAACAAGAATCATTTTGGAATACACATATAATCATATAAAATCATGTCATATTAGTCAAGACTCATTGCTAAGACCATCATAGGGGACAAATTCCATTACTGAACTGAGTTCCCTCCTCATCCCAGTCCTGTATCACTGAACCAGATTAACTTTTCATTACAACCATGTCTATCTCATGAGATATAAATCATTACCCAATGAATTTTAGGGAGATATAGGTCCCACCCATCTCACAATGAAACCATTATTTTGTGTTCCACAAAATCATAAATCATACATCCTAGCATAACCCATGTATTAAAAATGGGATTCTTAAACATCATGTCATCATAACATAATCCATATAAGATAAAGGATTTCATAAAAATAATTCCACCATAACATAAATAAATCAATGTAATAAATGGGATAGAAAACAATATATATATCATCCTATGTGGAATATAGTTTTGATAAAACACTAGAACTCAGTTCTTGAGGAAAATATCCTTTCTTCTTCAAAATCATTTTCTTTTCTCAAAATGAAATACAATTTCAAAGAAATGATTTTTTTAAAAATAATCATGAAATATTTCATAGGATGCTTCATGGAAATAAGGCATTATGAAACCATAAAAATATGTTCATACAGTGTAGGTTAAAAAAACATTGTTCTCGTACTTTGGTCGAAAAAGTCAAAAAGTATCTCATACCTAAAACGACAAAATATTCCATTCATATATTTTATTAAAATCTATAAAAATAGGTAAAATTGGATGTAAATTTTTTTATAAGGATAGAAATAATATTACATATTAGGGAAAGATGGATGTGGATGATAAATATGCCCTAGTAAATACCGAAGTATAAACAATCTCGGATAAAAATTGAGATTGGAAGATTTTCCCTTACCTTAGTTCTGATATGCTTCGTATGTATCCGAACATCCTGTATAATGATATAAATAATGATACGGATCTATTAAAGAGTCATAATTATTTTTATGATAACATTTATTGTCATATTTTCATCTGTTTGTTAGTAACATTTCATTGTTACTCGTTGTTTGGTAATTAACTGCATTATTTTCATAGTTATGTTTTGTCGGATAAGTTCATATTCCTATTTTTAGGTTATAGTTATATCATTTATGAAATTGTATTAGTGTAATATATATCATATTTATTCATTCAATTGAATTATATAATAAAAGTTTAATGAAGATCTTGTAGAACGAATCACATCGCACCATGGAGACGGTAAGCCGTACGTACTCAGGAGCGACAATATCATTCCCATAATTAGTGAATGGTATTGGAATAGATGATAGAATATCTCAGAATTATTATCATGTTATAATAATCATATATATATATTCATTACACCATTATACCCATCCATGTATGGTGGTGGTGGAAAACAAATTACACAACGGCAGGGAGACAATATTTCATATGTACGCACGAACATTGATTTTATTTTCTATAGGATGGATAGAAAGTGAAATAGGGTTGTTTCATATTATTATAACATGTATGTATATTAGTTATAATTATTTTATTACTTTATAATGAAACAACTAAATAATATGGAGTAAAAGAATAAAGAAACTTGAATGAATCGGTAGAAGAGATTACCTCTTCCTCAATGCACCTCCTTTAAGCTTCCTCTTAAAGGACTAGAGTTGGTCTTTTGAGAAGACCAGAACCCCCAAAATGTTACTAGGGAAGTTGAGAACAGTAATGGTAAGGGGTTTTACTAGCTTGATGCCTCAAATATTTTTCAATAGGAGAGGGAGGAGGTAACCTTTTATAAGGGAGGAGAGGGGCATCTTTGGAAACATAAAAATATTAATTTATATTGAATTAAAACCCCACTTAAAAACCTCCAAAAATGAATCAATTATAAGAGGAGATGATATAGGATGTAATATCATCAACTAATAAAATTTAGACATGTTGTGAATTTATTTTAAACCTTATCAAATTGGTTTATCCTTATTTAATCAATTTAATTTTATATGTGCTAATAATATTCTTAATTTTTAAATTGTTATAAATAATTACTTATGTGTTGTTAATTGTTAATAATTGGATAAATTATGACATTTTATACCATATAAATTTCAATTTATAATTTATAAATATTTTTTTTGTTTTTTAAACTATTTTATAATATTTTCTTTTTATAAAATAACAATAGTGTCAATTTTGACACTATTCATTTATTTGTATTTAAATAAAATCCACACAAAGAATATATTCAAAACAAAATATTTAATAGACTCATAATACTTCATATTCCTATAGAATTTTTTTTATATAACATTAATTAGTTCATATATTATTTATTTTAATATTTTTAAAACCATTTATTTGATATTTCAAACAATAAAATAATTTCTACATCACTATTGTGTCATCCTTAATGAAACTTATTTAATCTATAAAAGTTATAAATAAATTCTCATGATGTAGATAATTTTATTATCTTTTTGAATACTATTTATATTCAATGTTTTATGATGTTTATCACTAAATTAAAATTATTACACTTATAAGATATGAGAGAGTGACATGTTGTCACTTTCCTTGGTTTTAATGATAATTATTTCATTTTCATGTTCAAAAGTCAATGACATGAATCTATTCTGACACTTAGGTGATATGGGTCAACTTTTATTCATCAAATAGAATTTTTTCAGGTGGTAGTGTAATTTTATAATCTTATTTTTACCCTTTATTACCTGATTTACCTTTAAGTGTAGTAAATAAAAATTATCGCAGTTACTATTCATAATGCCAAAAAAATGAAAGTAACCTATTAACATAATTTGGACCCACTGAATCCAAATATGAAATCCATTTTTTTCAAAATTCAAAACACAGAAGTTGTAGTAATTAATATAAAATTAATCTCGTTGTTAAGAAAATGGGTTTTAAAAGTTAAAACATTGTCAAAGATTGAAATGTTTTTACCTATAAATTCAATGTAAAATTAATGGTAATTACATAAATTATATTATATGGTAAAAATATATTATATTTATAATTTAAAACCAATAAATTTTATCATTTAACCATATAAGTTATCTTGATGAAAAAAGTTGTTTTTTAAAAAAAAATTAGCATATTTTTACTATTCATCAAAATATGAAAGTTATCAGAAAAGTATAAAAAATTTATCGAATGTAAATTTTTATATCATAAATAAAAACAAGAAGTTTGTTTTGTAAAATTGAAATCATAATCTTGTAAAAAATTTGATTTAAAATTGTTGCGCCATCAAAAGGCGGTAAAACTGCATTTTTAAAAAAATACTTCTTTTATACGAAAAATTGATTTTGTTTTCATACCTCATTCTAGAAAATGTGTAATATGAATTATAATGTTATAAAATTAAAAATTCATTTAATACGATTCATAACAGCTAGATCATAATATTATAATAATATATCATTTTTTAATGAAACTCGATATTGTGTACAACGCAAGCTATCGAGGAAGGTTGCTCTTGCGTGTAACACAAGCCAAGGCAGTGTTGCGTTTAGTGAAAAAATCATTTGGTTTTGAGTATAACATAAGACATAAAAATTATATATTTCTCATAAAATCTTATGGTGTTACATTCTACCCCCTTAAAATGATTTTTTCCCTCGAAATTTGTCACTTCGTAACAAACAGATGAGGATACCTCTCCCTCATCATATCCTCAAGTTCCCATTTAGCTTCATATAATTGGTGTTTCCTCCATAAAAATTTAAACAAGCGAGTGGTCTTGTTTCATAGAACTTTTTCACTACGATCTAGAATCTCTATTGGCTATTCTTCATAAGAAAGATCTTGATCTAGTGGTACAACTTCTAAGCTTAGTACATGTGATGGATTGGGTATATACTTTTTCAGGAGAGATACATGGAACAAACCATGAACTTTAGAGAGATTTGTTGGAAGTTCCAATCAGTAAGATAAATTCCCAACACGATCCATTATTTCGAAAGGACCGATATATATGGGGCTCAGCTTGCCCTTCTTTCCAAATCTCATTACTCTCTTCTAGGGAGATATTCGTAATAACACTTTATCACCCACTTCAAAATCTAGGTCTTTTCTTCAGTTGTTGGCATAACTTTTTTGTCGACTTTGAGCTGATCTTATGTGTTGTTGAATAGATATGACCTTTTCTACCATCTCATCAACAAGTTCAGGTCCTAATAGTATTCTTTTCTAAACATCATCCCAGCAAGTCGGAGTCCTACATTTCTTTCCATAGAGAGTTTCATAAGGAGACATCTGAATACTAGAGTGAAATAAATTATTATAAGAAAATTCCACCAAATTTAGGTGTTGATCCCAACCACCTTTGAAATCCATAGATCAAGCTCTCAACATGTCTTCCAAAGATTTAATTTTCCTCTCAAACTGACCATCTGTCTAAGGATGATAGGCAGTGCTGAAACATAACTTTGTATCTAGGGCATGCTGAAGACTTCGCTTGAATATCGATGTAAACCTCAGATCCCGGTCAGATATAATGGAAATTGTTACTCCATGAAATCTTACCACTTCCATTACATATATCATGGAAAGATGATCAAGAGAGAAATCTTCTATAATAGCAATGAAGTGTGCCCACATCAAAAGACGATCAACTATAACCCAGATAGTATTATTGCCTTTGGATGTTTTGGGACGTCCGATGACAAAGTCCATAGATATGTTTTCCATTTCCATTCTGGTATGGGTAATGGTTGTAACATCCCCATAAACTTCTGTCTTTCACCTTTATCTAGCTGACAAACCAATCATCGAGAGACATATTCAGCGATATCTCTTTTCATTCCATCCCATCAAAAGTACTATATTAGGTCCATGTACATCTTTGTACTTCCAGGACGAATATAGAATGATGAAATACTAGCCTCATCCAGCAGTTACTTCATTAATTCTTGTATGGGAGGAATACGTATATGGTTCCCGGACCTTATTATCCCATCAAAATGAAGGTTAAATTCATGAACATTTCTCACCTTCTTTTGTATCCCGACATCCTACTTTTGAGCCTCTCTAATATTTAATTGTATAGATGGTTGAACAATCATTTTAGAAAGATAAGATATCTCCCCTTTCATTAAAATTCCAAGATCCATCCTTTTTAAATCCATAAATATTTGATCTTTTGTGATCCTCATCAGGGATAAGCTAGCATGGTCTTGTCGACTTAATGCATCTACCACCTTGTTAGCTTTCCCATGGTGGTAATGTATGGAGTAGTCATAATCCTTAATAAGCTCCAACCATCTTCTTTGGTGCATATTCAGCTCCTTTTATGTGAAAATATTCTTTAAACCTTTATGATTAGTATAAATATCACACCTTTCACCATAAAGATAATCTGTTTAAATATTTAATAAAAAGAATACTGTGGCTAACTCCAAATCATGAGTTGGGTAATTTTGATCATGGATTTTCAACTATCGTGATGCATAAGTTATCACCATATCATTTTTTATTAAAACACACCCCAGTTTTTTCTTGGATACATCACTGTAGATCACAAACCTTTCACCACTACAAGGAACTGTGATCACAGGTGCACTGGCTAACCTTCTTTTTAGTTTTTTGAAACTCTCTTCACATTCCACCGTCCAAACAAACTTAACTCCTTTCCGAGTCAATTTGGATAGTGGGTTATATAATCTTGAAAAATCATTCAAAAAACATCAATAACACCTATCTAAACCAAGAAAAATTCAGATTTCAGTTACTGTCGATGGTCTCGACCATCTTTCAACAAACTCTATTTTTGTTGGATCCATGGATATCCCCTCTTTTGAGATTATGTGACCCAAAAATATATCTTTTTGAATCCAAAACCCACGCTTTGTAAATTTGGCAAAAAGAATCTCCTTTCTCAGGGTCTTCAATACAATTATCAAGTGATCTTCATGTTCTTCCATGCTCTTTTAATATACAAGAATATAATATATAAAGACAACCAAAAACTGATATAGATAGTCTCTAAAGACTCCATTCATTAGATCCATTAAGATTGCAGAGGCTTTAGTAAGATCAAAAGGAATCATTGTTAATTCATAGTGTCCATACCTTGTACGAAAAGGTGTCTTTGGTTTATCCTCCTTTTTGAACCTTAATTGATGATACCCTGAATGAAGATCAATCTTGTAAAAGTATTGAGCTCCACATAGTTGATAAATTAAGTCATCAATGTATGGGAGAGGATATTTTTTTCGATAGTGATCTTGTTAGGTTATTGATAATCAATGTAGAGTCTCATTGATATATCTTTCTTCATAACAAACAGAACTGCTGCTCTGTAAGGTGATGCACTAGGGCGTATGAATCCCTTATCAAGATTCTCTTGGAGTTGCTTATTCAATTCCTGCAACTCAATTGGGGAAATTCTATAAGGTGTCTTTGAAATGGGTATAGCACCCAGTATGAGTTCTATTGAAAATTCATCTTCACGATTTGGTGGAAGTCCCAGAAATTCCTCTGGAAAGACATCATCAAAATCCAGTACAATGGGAATTTTATTAATCGTGAGTTTCTCTCCAACCATTTGAGATAAATAACCTTCATTTATTGGAATAAAGACCCATAAGATGGACGAAATTTCCACTGAAAGGTTATATTCATCCTTGCATCGATAAATGATCATAGATTGATCAGGAATATAAAATGTGACTTCTCTTATTTTAAAATTGATATGAGCTCCATATAAATAAAGTCGATCCATGCCAAGAATCACATCAAATTCCACTATAGGAGGGATCACATGATTTACAAGAAGCACTTTCCCAGAAACTTATATTGGAGAAGAATTGTAAACTTTTGATGCGACTTTTGTGCCATTAAGAGTTGCCACAGATAACTCAATATCTAATTGTTGAGGTAGTATGGTGATACCATAAGAAAATTATTCATAAATAAAAATGTGGGTGGATCCATAATCAAATAAAACATTTTCTACTTTAGAGTGGATCATAATGGTACCTTTCACCACTTCATTATCATACTCCACATTGCCGATAGAAATTGCATGTGAATTTCATTGGTCTTTGGCCTTAAGAGTTTATTGACATCAATCATCATAAAAAACCCTTGGATTGGGGAATTTATTAGCATAATTACCCATTTCCCTGCACTTGGAACATTGAAGTGTATGAGGTTCATTCTGTGTATCCCTTTATTTGTTCGCATCATTAGATATCTTCTTACCATTACTTCAACATCCAATTTCCCAATGACCTTCTTTTCCACCTTTAAAACATTTAATTGTCCCTTTAAGACAATTCCCTCCATGTTTCTTTCCACACTCTGAGAATAAGGGAAAACTCATATTATCTTTAGTGTGGTATTTATATTTTCCTTTGAATTCCATTTTCCTCTTCTTATCAAACCCATATGACTGATGGGTTACTCCAATATCCATCTCAAACATGTGAGTACATCGAACAATTTCCTCATAGCTAATGAAGTCCCTTATGGATAACGTCCTTCAAAGGCTTGGTTTTAAGCCACTAAAGAATCAAACAATCTTACTCTTAGGTTGGATAATAATTCCGAAAGCGTACATTGCAAGTCTTGAAAAATTTGCTTCGTAGGTACCAATAGATTCATCATCCTTTTGCATTAGTTCAAGAAACACCTTCTCCATCTTTGTTTGAGGAATATGAGGGAAGTAATTATTGAAAAATAAGTTCTTGAACTTGTCCCATTCCCTGGAATCAATTTCATCTCTTTACCTCGTATTCTTAATAAGATTCCACCATTGATCAAATTCACATTCCGAACAATATACTGTTAATATGACTTTATCATGTTCAGAACATTGTAGATCTGAACATATCTTTTCAGTGGTGTTGATCCATTGTTCTGCCACTAATGGATCAGAAGACCCGCTGAATGAAGGTGGACACTGCCTCATGGAGGATTCAATTGAATGTTTTTTCTTCCTTTGCTCATTTGGAATTCATGCATGATTCATAGCTTGAGAAAGTTGTGTGAGCATGGAAACAAGTTTTTTCATTCTAGATCCCATAATGTTTGGTTTCTCTGGGGGACAATCATTGTATTGGCTGTCAGATTCATCATTAACATGGTTCCTTCAGGTTCCAGCCATTGACTAAAACCAAGAAGCATAGTGTGAGAAACACTAATTACAATTGGAAAACCACACAATCAGTAATAAAATTTCACACTTTAGGCTTTATCATAGGTTATTCATGGCCATTTCTAAAACACTAAGATTGTGTTCTTTTGTTAGAAATATCCTTAGGGTTCTTACTAAGGCTTTTACATCCTTGTTTCCAAAGGTTAACTATACATTTCCTCTGATACCAACTATAATTAACCATACTTTACATAAATTGTTATTAATTTAAAATTGAAGCATACTTATTACAACATATAACAAAACCATGATAGGACCGTATAGGTATTGTGTCTTTAGAAACTGGGAAACATTAACAACTGGTTCATATATCATCTACATTGTCTCCCATATATTTCGTCATATCTAGAGTCCATTTTAGAATAACCTACTTAATAGCCTTCTTCCTAACCTGGGGAAAATAAAACATACAAATGGTTGAGAACAAATTCTTAGTAAGGGTAAACAAATGAAATATCAATCATATCATATTCATAATAACATAACATCTTGAAAATATTAAACTGCAAAAGAGATCATAATATCATGAAATGGGGTAAATCATTGTTGTGAAATATAATCCCAATAATAATAACACAAAACATGAAACTTTGTGTCATACAAACATAATCATAGAAAATCATTTCATATTATTCAAGTCTCATTTCCAAAACAATCCTAACAGACAAATTCCATTACTTAACCAAGTGCACTCCTCATTCCAGTCCTGTATCACTGAATCGGATTAACTTGATGTTCCATCCATGTCTATCTCATGAGATATAAATCTTTACCCAATGCATTTTAGGGAGATATAGGACCCACCCATCTCATAATGAAACGAATCTTTTGTGTGTCACAAAATCATAATTCATGCATCATAGCATAACCCATGTAATAAAAATGGGATTCTTAAACATCATGTCATCATTACATAATCCATATAAGATAACGGACTTCATAAAAATAATTCCATCATAACATAATTAAATCAATGTAATAATAGGGATAGAAACCAATCCCTATATCATCTTAGATGGAATATAATTTTGATAAAACACGAGAACTCAGTTCTTGATTAAAATATCCTTTCTTCTTCAAAATCGTTTACTTTTCTCAAAATGATATACAATTTTAAAGAAATGAATTTTTGTTGATAATAAACATGAAATGTTTCATAGTAAGATTCATAGAAATAGGGATTTATGAAACCATAAAAATTTGTTCATTCTGTATAAGTTAAAAAAACATTCTTCTCATACTTTGGCCAGAAAAGTAAAAAAGTATCTTGTGCTGAAAATGACCAAAGATTCCTTTCATATCTTTTAGTAAAATTTTCACCAATATGTAAAATTGGATTTAAACAATTTTAGGAGGATTTAAATAATATTACATATTGAGGAATCATGGATTTGGATGATAAATATTCCCCATTAAATATAGGAGTATAAACAATCTCGGATAAAAATTGAGATTGCGAGATTTTACCTTACCTAAGGTATGATATGCTTCGTATGTATCTGATACTCCTATATAATGATTTAAATAATTATACAGATCTATTAAATAATCATAATTATTTTTATGATAACACTTATAATAATATTTTAATCCGTTTGTTAGTAACATTTTATTTTTACTCATTGTTTCCTTATTAAATGCTTTATTTTCATACATATGTTTTTTCGGATAAGTTCATATTCCTATTTTTATGTTATAGTTAAATCATTTAAATAATGGTATTAGTATAATATATATCATATTTATTCATTCAATTCGTGTATATTATCATGTTTTAGTGAGGATCATGTAGAATGAATTACATCGCACCGTGGAGATGGTAGGCCGTACATACGCACGAGCGACAATATCGTTCCCATAATTATTGAGTGGTATTGGTGTAGATGATAGAAAATCTCAGAATTAGTATCATGTTATAATAATCAGATATAGCTATTATTTACACCATTATACCCATCCATGTAAGGTGGTGGTGGAAAACATATTACACCACTATGTGGAGACGGTATTCCGTTGGTACGCACGCGCGATGATTTCATTTTCCGTAGGATGGATAGATGGTGAAATAGGGTTGTTTCATATTTATAATAACATGTCAGTATATTATTGAAACTAATTTAATTTATTTATAATGAAACAACTAATGAATATTGAGAAGAATAATAATGAAACTTGAATTAATCGATTGAAGAGATTACATCTTCATCGACGCACCTCATTTAAACTTCCTCTTAAGGGACTCGAGTTGGTCTTTTGAGAAGACCAGAACTTACAGAATGTTAGTAAGGAAATTTAGAAGAGTAATGGGTAGGGGTTGACAGAGCATGAAGGATCAATGTTGTGTGAAGAGGAGAGGGAGGAGGTTCTCATTTATAAGGGAGGAGAGGGGACCTTTGGAAACAAAAAAAAATATATTAATTTATAATAAATTCAAACCCCACATAAAACCTTCAAAACAACTCAATTCGAAGATGAAATGAAATAGGTTTGTAATCTAATCAACTAATAAAATATAGACATGTTGGGAATTTATTTTAAACCTTATCAACTTGATTTATCCTTATTTAAAATTTTTAATTTTATGTGTGGTAATAATATTCTAAAATTTAAAATTGTTATAAATAATTTCTAATATATTGTGAATTATCCATAATTAGATACTTTATAAAATTTTATACCATATAAATTTAAATTTATTTTTTTTTGATTATTTTTTTTATTTTTAAACAAATTTAGAATATGATATTTTTATAACATAACAATTGTGCCAATTTTGACACCATTCATTTATTTGCATTTAAATAAAACACAGACAGAGAATATATTCAAAAAAAATATTTAATAGATTCTATATATGTCATATTCATCTATAAAATTTGTGGAGAACCTAAATTAGTTCATATAATATTTATTTTAATATTTTTAAAACCATTTATTTGATATTTCAATCAATAAAATAATTTCTACATCACTATTGCGTCATCCTTAATGATAATTACTTAATCTCTAAAAATTCTAAATAAATTCTAATGATGTAGAAACTTTTATTAGATTTTATAGACTATTTATATTTGAAGTTTTATGATGTTTATCACTATATTAAAATTATTACACTTATAAGATATAAGAGAGTGACATGTTGTAACATTCTTTGGTTTTAATAATAATTATATCATTTTTATTGTCAAAATTCCATGAAAAGAATCTATTCCGACGCTTAAGTGATATGGGCCGACTTTTATTCATCCAATTGAATTTTTTCAGGTGGTAGGGAAATTTCATAATCTTATTTTTACCCTTAATTACCTGATTTACCTTTAATTGTAGTAAAAAAACATTACCGCACTTACTATTCATAATGCCAAAAAAATAAAAGTAACCTATTAACATAATTTTTACCCACTGAATCCAAATATGGAATCAATTTTTTTCTAAATTCAAAACACAGAATTTGCAGTAATTAAATTAAAATTAATCTCATTGTTAAGAAAACAGGTTTTAAAAGTTGAAACATTGGCAATGATTGAAATGTTTTTACCTATGAATTCAATGTAAAATTAATGGTAATGACATAAATTATATTAAATGGTAAAAATATATTCTATTTAAACTTTAAAACCATTAAATTGTTTCATTTTACCATATATATTATCTTGATGAAAAAATTTGTTTTTATGAAAAATTTACCGTATATTTACTCTTCATCAAAATATTAAAGATATCAAAAAAGTATAAAAAATTTATCCAATGTAAATTTTTATATCCTGATTCAAAATAAGGAGTTTATTTTGTAAAGTTGAACTTATAATCTTGTCAAAAATATGATTTAAAATGGGCGTGCCATCAAAAGGCGGTAAAAATGTATTTTTTTTAAAAACTTCTTTTATCTGAAAAATTTACTTTGTTTTCATAAATCATTCTAGAAAATGTGTAAGATGAATTATACTGTTATAAAATTAAAAATTCAGTTAATACTATTCATTATGGCTACTTCATAATATGATAATAATATATCATTTTTTTATGAAACTCGGTAGTGCATACAACACAAGCTATCGAGGAAGGTTGCTCTTGCGTGTAACACAAGCCAAGCCAGTGTTGTGTGTAGTGAAAGATTCCTTTGGTGTTTCATATAAAATAATACATAAAAATAGATTTCTCATAAAATCTTAGGGTGTTACATAATTTATTCCCAATTTATTATGTAAAATGATGCCCGTTTAATCATGGAAGTTATTGAAAATGCATGTGGAATATCTGTATTTCATATTGTTTTAACATTCAAAATATTCTCTAATTAAATGTGTATTTCAGCAATAATTCAATACTGTGGTGTGAAATTCTTTTTAAATTTAGTTCTTTGTTGATTATATAATGGGTTGTATCATTTTTAAACCTTTGATATGAATGGTGACCTTTTTTGTGAATAGTTTAAGGTAAAATTGTGTCCCTTAATATATCCACACATTTTTGCACCCATCCATGAAATTTGAAAATTCCTTACATAATCTAACGTAAATATAAATTCGGTTAATTATTTTCTCTACATTCAAACATAATTTTTCCATTCCCTCGTTCCTTATCTGATCTATTTCATTACTATACTATATTGACGTATGTGTGTGTACATGTTATCTGACAGATGTACGCCATAAAAAACAATAAAAGTTAGTTTTATATTGGGCATGTCAAAAACCACTCTTCCATGAATTTTGATCTTGTTATAAATTTTACAATTAGTGTCATGAGGAGATAAATCAATGGTTGGGAGAAGTGTGTGAGATTTTGTTCAAGTGAAACTTCTGAAAAAAAAATAATAAATAAGTGGAGTGAAAAAATGTATAGAATATGTGGATATCTAAGTCTGGAGATTATTTTTTGACTTCTAGAAAGGCTTAAGTGAGTGGGTCGTGAAATATGATTACAATGGATGTGGGGAAATATCGCTGTAATGGATCCTATATGTTTATAATTATTAAAATAACTTATATTTACTTGATTGAAATTAGAAATAATAGAACGAAAGGGTTGTCACAAACACACATGTGGAGATTTTTTGTCACCATTAAATTTTAAATTATTTTCATTGATTGGTATCATTCATCTCTAGGAATTTCATTTGGATAAAAAAATTTAGATGACTTTTTCAATAATCATTAAGAATAACTCCTAGATGTGTTTTCTTGCTTTGATCACATTTCCATTAGGAATTAAATTTTCATTGAAAGTTAAATAATTATGAAGTGGGATATATCTACATGAATAATTTCTGAAAATGTTACTTTTCCCCAGAGGGAAAGTTTTTAGGTGTGGGGGTGTGATCGCATCACGATTCACTGTTTCATTTTCACCCTTACACAACTGTGCTAAACTCATTTTATATTGAAAATTATAAAAAATATTAACAAATTGAATTCCATGATTGAGTCATTTATTTTGTTATTATCACTGTTAAAAAGGGAAATGTTACTTGTTTTGATGATTACATTGTAGGAGTGGGTGATTTGGAGGGCCCACGATGATGTCCATGACTAATGGGCCTAACTGCACAGTATCCTTACACATTAATGGACTCAACTTATTGAAACTAGAAAATAAATCTAAATGGGATTAAATTTTGTGGGGTGGTCCAAAGTATAATGTTCTACATTTCACATGAAGGAACCGAAGCATCCTTCTACCTTTACGATTCCCAACCGACCTGATCTATCCACCACACTAAATCTACATGATGTCAAAAGAGGTGTGTTGTGATCTGTCAATATCTCGGGCTCTACTTGTCCATATTGTGCCACCCATTCGGTGGAGATAGCCAAGTGGTGAGGATAAAACTTTTTTAATTTCTCCAAAGCGAGATAAGGTTGCCTAGATGTCGAAACCCATGTTACAGGTCGTTATAAGAAATCTATGTGCTCAAAACCACCGTCCCATTATCTAATAAAATGGAATCATGGGATTCACATTTTTATATTCCGACAAAGTTTGTAGTGCTATTAATTTAAATTTTCCTATATTTCCTCTCATTTTTTTAATGTGTGGAGGACCCTATCCTTATATGGGGATCGAGTTTGAAGGCCTTCTGCCCGAGATTTCTCCTCCACCAGATGTCGAGCTTATTTGGTGGGGGTTCACTGTGAGGGAGATATAGTAATGTCAAGGGTGTAACAAACCTTATATTAGGTACTGGTTTGAATTAATTTGGTTGTTAAAACATTTCTTTCCATTTATCATACATACTTTTATATTTGAATGCTTGTTTTGATGTGTGTGAATGAGATGCTCTTAATTTCTAACTGATCGCCATGAGGTTTTGAGTTCAAGGATTGTGTTGTTCTAATTGGGTAACACAAGAATCCTTTATTACCTACATTATTGAGATTTCAATCTACTTTTCAATCTCTTATTCAATGAATAAGATCTGGACTTTGATAATACTATTGTTATGTCATGGTTTGGTTCTTCAAGCAATGAAATAAAGGCTTATGAAATAATTGGGATTCCAATTAATTTCAACTATTGAATTACTATAAACATAAATTAATCTCCAATAATGATGATCTTTAATGTGTTTAGTTAACTCACAATGAACCCTTTTATCTCATATTTTTCATACCCATTTTATCTCAACTTTTAATCTTTCAATTAAGTAATTTCATCCGAAACTATTTTCAAAACCACCCATATTTTACTAATTCATAGTAAAAACACACACTCTAAACCCACCAAAACTCTTTGAGAGACTACCTAGGGTCTACCCTAGACTATAAATCATCCTTAAAATGATAATAAATTTGACACGTCACAACAACACGGTCATCCATCGGCATTCTTCCAGAAAAAAGGCATTACCTGATAGTATAATACTCCATGGGGAAATAAGAAGGATGTTTCTTCTTCATATTCTACAATCATTTGAATTTAATTGTTACCTTAATATCTATACATGAATAATAGGGCTTGATAACCAATCATCACATCAATAAGTAGTTATGTGATTATAACTAGGAAGTTATCTTTCGAACAGTTCCGATTAAGATCTCTAAAGTCGATGAAAACTCTAATTTACCCATTCTTCTTCTTCACATGAACAATTTTGGATACACATTTTTGTTACTATACCTCTTGAATGATTCCGACCTTGATGATCTTATCCACTTCTACATCAATTTTGGAGGCGTGAGTTGGGTGTGTCTGCCTGGCTATCTGTTTGTATCCCTAATGGTCTTATGAAAAAACTAATTAATGGGTGGTCACCTCAAGATCAATTCATAGAATCTCTATGTAACTATAGTAAAACATGTTATGATGTGAATTTGGGATGGAATTATATATCTCATCTTCCTTGGAATCCATGGTTGTACTAATCAATGTGGATCGTGGATCTTCATCCTTTCCTGAATTTATTTCTTCGGGTTCATCAATAGTGGTAGTGATACCTTCCTCAAATACTGGAGGGGAATCTCTGAGTTCATCCCCTTCTTCCTCTCCCTCATTCTTTACCATTTTTTCTCTTCTTAGGACGTAGGTGATGAAGAATGTTTCTCAGAGTTAGGGGGAGTTTATATTTGGACATTCGGAAGATGAAGCAACTATTTATGGATCAATTGATGGTATAAGGTATTTTTAGAGCACTGAAAGGGGGATAGGGATTTAGAATTATCATATTCATTTTCTCTAATTGACATGAAAACATATTCCATCCTAACTGTTGAAATGTGTAATTTTTTTTTGCTCTGGGGATGAAATAAAGACATCTTTATCTATATTTTCCTTACTGCTTGGAGATTTGAAAACTTTTCTAGTGCATCAATGTTTAGTTTTTGTGATTGAATCCATATAATTCATTGTATTTGTACCTAAATTCTGACACAAAATATTGAATTGGTTGGTGTTCAGCATATACACTACACTAAATTTTTATAAAGGGTTAATTGGAATCATCTTCAAACTTTTTGAGGAATTTATTTGAGTGACACCATTAGTCATGAATCTCTTCCCTTACATTTGATAGAATCTCGCATCTATATAATATGATTCAAAGGATTTTAATGGGTCTTTTTCTCCATGAAATGTAAAAATTTGTGCATTGATATAATAATTGAGGCATTGTGATATGAAGAACGAATGGATTCATGCTGATGTATCCAAGGTCTTCCCATAGAACACTAATGTTTGTATTATTCTAAACAACCATTAATGAAAAGTCAGAAACAAGATCCCCGAACTGGTTTCTTCATTTTATTTTTCTAGGAGGCTTTTTCTCATTCTTGTAATAACCCCATAATACTAAAGTGGTTGGGGCATGTGAGATTCATTGAAACCTAGTATATTAAGTTCCTAGACCATAATGGTGTTGACTCTTGAGCCATTAAAGACCAATCTAATATCAATTCCATTTATCTTACCAGATATATTCAAGGGTTTGGCATGTCACTATATGATGTCATCCTCATCCTAATCTATAAAAGTGATGACTCTTGGAATTTTGTAGAATCAATATCTACATAGTATACATTGACAGTAGAAACATCAACTTCAATTTTTTGAGGGATTTAAAAAGCCACTATAAGTGCCTCTTGAAGGTATTTTGATAGACTTAAGGTATACAAGATTGATATCTTAGTTGTAACCAAGTCATGTTGCATCAAAAAATCATATTTTTGGCCTAGATTTCTGTGCATCCTAACATGGGGATTATCTTTTTAGGTGATTTTGGAGATTATGTACTTTATGAGGATGAAAAAATTCTTGTAATAGGAGTTGGAGGTACTTCTTCTCTCAGTAGATAAGCTCAACTTGGTCTGCCTACATAATGAGGTTGATTAGGCGATGATGTATCCACTAACTGAAATTCTAGGTTGATCATTTCAGGGAAAACCCTGTCATATGTTAGAGAACATCCTTACTCTTACTAAAGTCCTTGTTGGTCTCTCCCAAGAGTTTTTTCTATTTAGACATTTCATGTAAGTATTTGGTTAGAGAAATGACTTCCGGCATGACCGTATCTCCCCCTGTATCCTCAACCATGAAGACCTCTTCCCAAAATTCCCCCATAGAATATTGAGAAACCGTGTTAATAATCATTCTCTTTATCTTATAAGGGACCCATTAATTGAATAACATAAATGGAACTTAATATCAACTCCACTTCTAATAGAGATTATGCTTGGTGGGTTGACCCTTATTGTACCATTTGGAGGAGCAGTGCTCATTCTTCTAGTACTCTAGGCATGATGTCGACTAATGTTAATGACAACTTCTCCCATAGTGAAAGCTCATCTTCTGGAATTTTCAACTTTTTATTTTATAAATTTATCTTTTTGGGAGACTTGACATTAGAGTATTGTAACACTGTATAGGATGACTTGGTTACAGAATAACTGGTCAAGGGCACATATGACTGTTTCAACAATGTTTGGAGGATATCATGAGTCTAGTTGATCCTTTTTTAACCATACATTTTTTATACATTTGTGTACTGATGATATTAAATTCATGTCATTCTCTCTCATCCTTTGGATTTGTGGATGAAACAAATGATACTTTAGTAGGTGGTCTTCCCAAATTCACATTCCCAGAGTACAACATCTATTGTAGGATGTATTTGAAAACAAAACAATCCTGAATGTTATGCCCAAATACATTATGTAAGGGGAAATAGTTTGGGTTAAAATATTCAAAATATTTTATGGGGTTCCTAGGTTTTGGAATCTTGATCATGTATTCTACAATGTTGGGATGAAGTAGTTGGGGAATTGGTCACTTTGAAAAGAATGGACCTTGTTCTTCATCAATTAAAATTGTTTTCTTCTTTGTCTGTTTGATCATCCGTGAAAGGAGAGAATTTTTACAGATACCCATGGGGTGGAACTTCATGATATGGTGTAGTATTTTGAGTGGGAGGGGTTCTAGGGGCCTGCTTTTGTGTAACAATGGTAGTATATGCTTTCCCAATTATCTTTCCTTGAGTTGATGGAATTACTTAAAAATATCTTTGGATTATTTGGGTGATTATTCCACTTTGGGAGTGATCAAAAAATGATCCCAAAACTATCCTATTTATTTCATAAGGAGGTGCAGTGTCTGAAACTCCTCGTGAAGATTCTCTATACAGACGAGAAGTATGTTTTATAGAGGTATCAATTAGTTTAATAAGTATTTCAATAATTTATACCAGGCAATGAAATTCAATAACGTTTTATTATATAATTGTTTTAAGTTTGATAGGTTGATGAATATTTTATTATGTAATTCTGAGCTAATATGGAAGAAAAACATATGATGGGGGTCTTCCCACCCTATAATTGACTGATTCAGCAAGCTAGTGTACCATAAAAATGATGGTCCCTATAGTGATTTCAAGAAGTACTGGAGTTTTTTTTGCCTCTTATTATTTCAGGGTCCCCATCATGGGATCACGAAGAGAAAAAAATGCAACAAATGATTCTGTGAGTCTCACAAGCCATTAAAAATTGGAAATGTAAGATTCCCAATGTTCGGTGGGGGTAGAGTCAAATCTAGCCATTTGGGGCAAGGCTTTTTATCCAATTTGATCAGTGTGCATCATTCCTAAATGGATTTTAATTTATCTATTTTTGAATCAATACTGTTTATGATACCTCAAAGAATGTTTATATAAATCAGAGCTTTAACAATTGTAGCGGTCGGTAGGGCCATATGTGGTCGCACTACAATTGCCTGTCATGGGTAGCCTATAAGGGAAGGTTAGTAAGGATGTGTTTGGCCCAACATTGGTTGTATTACTAATGGATTGTAATCTATATATACTTCCATGGGTTCCATATACCTTGGTTTTCATTATCCTCAGTTGATGAGTTTTACCGCTTCGTTTTTGGAAATTGGGACTTGAAATATCGAGTGGTTGTGGGTCTTTTTGATAAATGCCACCTGATGATCTTTTTTCCTCAGAAGAAGATCTGATTTGTGCATAGTCTCGGGCTCCACGATGATGCAATGGTTCCAAGATAATTTTTATCCATTGGTCTTTTGATTTCTTTATGAACATGGAGTCACCCTTCGTCGCCACACAAGTTAGTCTCCCGCACCTTCCCTTGCCCTTTCAAAATTTAGCTATCATCTGTATGCTAGGTAATTTGGTTGGACAATTCCTCTGCTCTGATTATCACACTGTTATTGTGAGCCACCCAATCAATCTACGGGTCTGCGTGGAGGTGGATGTCTCGAAGCCACCAATTGAGTGGGTGTGGATTACGGTTGGAGAGGAGTTTAGGTGGATGCAAGTTGTTGTTTATGAAACATGGATGATTTCTACCCGATTTCAGTCGGTTGGGTCATTTGGCCTCAAACATCAATGGAGGAGTCACGAACAGGATGACCTCATGTCTGGGAGAGAGGTTCGGTAAATCCTCTGGTCTGTGGTGGAGGGTTGATGTTGAATATAGGGCTGGAAATTTCTCATGTCGGGATGGATTGGGCAACCAATGTTGAAAAACCGTGAATGAGTGTCTTCTGAGCTAATAGGCATGACTATGGATGGGCAGACCAGTGGTGAAGCTCTAGTTGTAGTGAAGGTTTCTAAGGATAAGGCTCTAGAACTTCTTGTTGTGAATTTACTGGCTCACCTAAGGCATGGTCTAGGAATTAGCGCAGTGAAGGTGAGTAGAGTGGAAGTAGTTCTAGTGGATGGATCGGATAAAGAGGATTCCTTGTAGGTCGTCCTGGTGGAACAACGAATTAATTTGGATAGATCAAAGGAAGCTGTAAGGAGCTCACTTGTGAGTGATGTACAAGACTTCGGGGACCCCCAAGGATAGATATGGGAGGTTACAAACTTTCAACCTCAATTTATGGGTCATGGGTAAGATCAAGTCACAGGTCCAGCCTTGTCAGTACCTCCATGTAGTGATGCTTCAGTGGTAATAATGGAGGCACAGAAAACTAGAATGTCACAACCAGAAAATTCTTTTCTACATTCTACAATAGAATCCATTTGTGGACAAGGGGGGCAAGATTTGGTTAGTGTCTTGGGGCCTTTTGATCGAAACACTCCTATCCCAATTGCATCATTCCTTGAAAAGGATGGGAGTGCGAGGAAGAAGATTGGTTTGGAGAACAAAGAAGGCATGGTGGATTCATTGTGCAGGCCAAGGCCCCTCAAAACGAGCTCGATGTTTAATTAAAAACAACTTTGAAGGCATGGCGGAGCAAGTGGAACCATTGATTCATGAGGAAGATGATTCTGGAGATGATAGTCACAACCAATTCTTAGTGGATAGCTCAGAACTTTTCCAAGGGGAAGGTCCTCATATCCCAAGAATAAATAAGGGGTAAAAAGGAAAGAGAGACCAAGGGAAATGAATTGTGGTCCTGGGGAATGAACCATGGGACGCAGAAACTTTTCTCATTTTCCTAAACCAATGGAAACAAGGTCGTCCAAGAAGGGGGGAATCAAGTAAAGCAAAGACCTACAAGATGGGGACAATAGAGATCCAAGTAGTGATCTATGTGGTATGGAAGGAGAGGAAGGGGAGTGTTTGAAACTCATACTCTACTCTAAGGAGAAAATGAATGACAGGGTCCTTATGCCCATTACATCAAATGAGGAGATTTTAAGAATATATGAAAGGAAGTTGCAAGTTTCTCCCACCGAGGAGAAAGAAGCTAGGATAAAAAAGCAAGACCTAATCATAGCTTGAGGCTTCAACCAAGGAAAAATC
This sequence comes from Viscum album, assembly GCA_963277665.1. NCBI lineage: Eukaryota > Viridiplantae > Streptophyta > Magnoliopsida > Santalales > Viscaceae > Viscum > Viscum album. The sequence goes on along the minus strand of OY728153.1, from coordinate 1,664,240,107 downwards.
ACCATGGAGGAATTCATTTAGACAGTGGACAGAATGGTTACTCACCTCGAAGAACTTATCAGTAAGGATCCAGACAGAGAGGTTGGTACTCTGCACTAGGAATTATTTAGAGTGGCTGAATCAAATAATCTTATTCTAGTGTTTAATCTATTTGTGAGCTCCTTCAGCACGTAGTGGTATTAATAACTAAGGTTTTCCACTTTCCCTTAAAGTTGTGTTGTAATAAAAAAATTATAATTTTGAGTGGAGCTCATCCTCATAATTGTCCCCATGTATTTTTGGGTCTATAGGGGTAGGTTTGATGACATTTACTAATTCATAGAGCATCTCATGTACAATATCCTTATATGTGTGAGAAATCATTTTTCTATTCCCTCCATGAGTCTCTGTCCTCTCCTTTGCTGATTCATTGGGATTTGTTTGATGGATACTAATTATAAGAGAATATTCATACAATTTTGTTTTGTGCATCCATAATGAGGATAATGAATCATGGGATGCGACAGACTAGGAGGATCCATTATTCTATATATTTTCTAATCTAAAGAATATAAATATCAACTGAGTAGTTTATTTTTGTGGAAAAAATCCACCACCCACAGGGGGCTGGGGCTGTTCCGATTCCAATTTCACAACTCCTCAGGCCTAGTATTCTGACCTTGGAGGTTGTGTTTAAAAATCACCAACCCTACATGGTGGTGTTTATCCTAAACTGTTTGGGATACTACTATCATGAACTCCCTTCTAATTTTACGGATATTTGTTAGAACATGGGTTTGGTGCATTATTTTATATTCAAGGATTCACCCGCTTCCAAATATTGTTGCAACATTTCTGACATTATCTCTATCTCATGATTGAATTCTAATAAGTGGGAGGCTTGATCAATATTTTCAGATTTCAAAAAAAAATTCTATCAATATCCTACTCTCTTCTAGATCAATGTGAGTGAGAGTAGATTTGGTTTAGTTTTTTATTAGAACATATTTTCTTGTTAACATAATCCATTTGTTGAAGTTGTCCTAAATCTCTAACATTGCATGATACAACCTTAGGTGGGATTTTCTATTTGGGGAGCACAATGAAATGTAACACTCAATTTTCACCCAATTATATGATATGAACACCAAATTGGTTATATGCGATCATTTATCATAATCTTGTTAATGTGTTTAAGTACATTCCTTGAAGGGATCCTTTCTGCTTCCCAAAGTTTGGATGTCATGTATCCAAGAGATATGACATGTATTTTGGTGTTTTATCCCTTGCATTACCATGATGTTACTTTAATTATCATCATAGGCTAATACATTTTCTATATTGTGTCAATGAATTTTTCATATATTAAGGTGGATTTCATACACAAAATCTTCTAACAACACTTTTTTAATGTTGTATTGGGGGGTTGATAGAGGCCATAACATGACCGATATTTCATATTTAGCTAGTTGTTTCTTCATTTTTATTATTTCATCATCGTCATTTTTAAGAGGTTCCTCAACCTAGTTTGACCAAAGTGGATGTTTTTAGATTGTATAATCATAAAACATACGATTTTAAGGGACTCCCTTTGTCATATTAGAAGATAGGTGGCCCAATGGAAGTATATAGAATGACTATGGCCATGGGATTACTTCTGGATGAGAATGAATTTCAATTTTAAATGACAATACATCAGACATTATTGGCCCTATTTTCCCACATTCCTTGCAGTAGGAGGGACTTCCCATCAATAAATCTCCAAGAGGAAGACCTTTTTTATGAAATTAAACACATCTACTAAGAGAACATTCTATGTGAACACCATGATAGGGAGGACTACAATGGTGGATACCATATTTCTCCTTGATCTTATGTATATGAAAAGTGATATTGTGACTCTCATCAAGAGAATGGATATTGAAATCAATAGGATAATTTTCATGAATCAATCCTTCATGGTGAATTATTCGTTTAAAAACTTTAAAATTACCTCCAATTATTTCATAATTTGAAAATAGGAGAGCAGGATCTTGAGATACTATAGATAAGAATGTTAGTGATTCAAGAACTCATGTATTATGTAGAGTGATATCGTAGATCATCTCTTCATTTTCTAGTTGTCTTTGGTGATTTTTCTTCTTCAACGTATTCTTGTGAGTGATTGAGGACACTTGCAAGGGGAAGTGGTTTTCAATTATGAAAACATTATTAACTTAATCTCATATTACTGTCATAATTTACAAGTAGACTTCTAGAATTTGGGAATGGTTTTGTGCGTACCACTATGTGGCCATTATAATGGGATGATTACCTCCAATTGGAATGGGTGTATACTCCCTATCCATTTTTCCATATATCATGGGGGAGGTTCCCAACGAACCTCATAGATGGGAGAAGAGGTGTGTGAATTCTATAGGGTGACCTTATTATGAGCTACATCATATGATGAGATAGAGCTATGTTTTCATACCTATTTAACAACTATTACCATGATTATGATGTTTTATTAGGTCTTTACGATGTGGAAAGGGATTCACATATTCCCTTTCACAACTCTCAGTATATGATTGATGACTTTAGAAAATGGAATGTGGATATGTGCCCATTACATATATGGACCAGGGGTGGATTCCTTTTTATATCCTCCCTTTACTCATAGTGGATACTGACAGTACTCATGTCTAGGGGATGAGTTTTGGGTCTTCCCCATATTCATCTATGGGACATTCTGACTAACCTCTTCAGGTGCTTCTAGATGAAACTACTAGTATGCCTGACGAATATCAGTTGGTGTGTGTTCCTACTTTTGGTTTGTCCTAAAACATTGATGGAGGTCTTGTTTTAGTTCCACCAAATGAGTCTATAAGCAGCCTTGATTATTGTGTGCACGTGTATGTTCCTTCTCTCGAGTTTTCGTCATATTTAAATAGTTTCATTACCTGGGTTCTTCCAGGTGAGTCTATTGGATAGATGAAATATGGTGAGCATTTTTATGTTCACAATCACAAATTTCCACCAAATTTGATTGGTGGGATTCTCTAAATGGGACAGAGGAGTGTCATTACTCCCTGTTAGCTAGTTTTTTCCCTAGAGATCCATCTTTCATGTCCTGGTAAGGATTTCCAGGGATGTACTACTGAGGATTACACTCTCATCATGTTAAGGGTTCACTTCCACATAGTGTTGGTGGTGGTGATTGGTGGTAGGATCCCATTGGAAGGACCCTTATGTTTTTTTGGATGAGTCTATTTGTAGAATCTTCATGCACCAATTTTTTATAAGGGAATGAATAGTCGTTGAATTTTGGGAAAACCTCCCAGAATTGATGAAGATAGTTATAGGGGTCGTCTACTTCATGTCCACCGATCATTTATAAACAGAATATCGATGGGGATTTTGAGATGGGGGCCTATCGGGTGGCATCCCAAGTCAGGATTGTACTATTTTGGTGATATTCAAGAACTAGTACCTTTGAGACCCAACATTGAAGACACTGGGTTGGTGACAATGTTCTATGCTTGGATTAGGAAGAAAAATGAATAGTAATTGGGGCATATATTGGATAAATATGGAAGGACACCATTGGATTGATATGAGTTGTGAGAGAATGTTACTTGATATATATGAAATGCATAATCTGGAAAACCCCATCAAAGAAGAATCTTATTAAAATATCACATGCCTAATTGATTGTCCAATCTAGACCTCTCACATTTTGAATGAAAAATGGGCTTGACAGGTTGGTGAAACTATCATTTTGGTTAAGTATTAAGATCGGGTTATCCATTTTTTAGTTCAGATGAAAACATATTGATCAAAGGTAGATTACAGGGGGTTGAATTTTGTGCAATCATCCACAATGGGTCCACTATTATTGAATGGTTTCAAATGGTTTTATTTGATAAACTGAACACACCCAATGGATCTATATCTCTAAGGATCGAGTTTTCCAAAGTTAGAAACTCCTTGGGTAGTTTATACAAGGATATTTAAGAACTCACATTAATTGATTGGATGGGAGTTCAAGCTCATAACACCCCTTTGGATGGAATTATTTCCTAATATGAGAATCTATTATAGTTTTATGATAATTTCATGAATCCTTCATTAAATCCCAAGTGTGACATTTGTCACCCATTAATTAACAAATATTTATGAGCACATATAAAAATTATAATCATCAGTATATATCTTTGATACTTCATCAGTGGATATATTTGACGGTATTAGAGTTTCTCCATCAATGGATCTCTCTTATGTATTGGTTTGATATTCTATGTTCATTTTCACGATGATGTTAGTTTTAAGGCACATAATTGGGTGCTCTGGAGTGTATCAACATCCAGGGATATATGAGTTGTTTTGATGTTGGGATCGAGCCCATGAATCTGATTCCTATGTTTCATTCTAAAAGTAATTTGAACCCACATAGTTCAGTTCATATTAATGGGACACATCATATATTTTATGGACATGTGATAAGCACCGAACCATATTGTTTAACATCATCTATAAAGGACATGTATGTGAAAGGTGCCTAGTCAATTTTTAGTGTGTGACTTATGCCAAAGCATCCAAGGTAACCTAAAATTGATATGGGCTCCCATATTGGATAAGACTCTATTAGGAATGTAGACTTGAGATAAAAGGGTTGATTTGTGTTTTTGGGATTAGACCTCAGGGAGGATTCCTATTTATCCCATTTGGATGGGAATCAAATCCCATGTAGTTCGGTTGTGAGGACCCATTCCTATGGATTCCCTTAGGTTTGTCTCACAAGGGAGTATGGATCTTTCAGAGGATTATGTTGAGGATTATTACTTAAGATGACACCCTTCTAATTTTGGATATGGTTTGGATTGGACATAAACCTAAGTAGGATTCCCTTTTGATGAAAATGAAGATATGGTTCGTGCTTATACTGAGTTTGAGGCCCATGATTAGTTGGAGATAACTCCTAAAGAGGAGACCCAACAGTTGGATATTGGGTCTAATTCATGATGAGGATGTCCTAGTTTATCGTTGGAGTTGCACTTAAGATGAGGAGAAATTTTTCTCTTGGGACATACCCTTGGAATGATACTCTAAAGATTCAAGATTCTATGGATATCATGATCATCACCTAACTATAAGCCCACCTGAGTCATCATCTGTGTGAAAAAACAAGAGGAATTGGATATCTTAGAGACCACATAATCTCTTTTTCTATAAGGTTGGATACATGGACTTGAGGAATGAGGCCAATGGAAACACTCTTAAGAAATGTGAGAGGAAAATATAAAATAATACTCTCTGCCAAAACATACATCTGATCATGAATAATCCATGCTCATGACTTACCCTTAAGTCAATATGATTCATGATGAATCATGATTGAATGTGAGTAACTAGATAAATTTAGAGATCTATAAAACCACATGATCCCTCTTTCACTAGTGTAAGAGGATAAAACCTAAAGGGAGAAGAAATGATACAAGGATCTAGTATCCATTCCCTCCCATTATTGTACCTTAGGACTAAAGGGAGAGATATAGGGATTTGATTTATCCATTTAATCTTTTATTTTGGTAACTGGGGTAGTAAAATATAATTATCTATCCAGCTATGACCCATGTTTATGGAAAAGGATGATGTAATAAAGATGTAGAGGTTCTATAAGAAATGCTAAGGGATTAATCTTGGAGGCATTCCCTAAAATTATTTATTGGGGGTATCATTCCCTGTTGAAGGAAATTTCATGAATGACTCTCACTATACCTACTGAGAACTCGAGGCTACATATCATAGAGACAACTAGGGAAGGACATGGTCCACATCCTAGTACCCAAGAAAGTGAGTTCCCTAACACCACCCCTATTATTGGAATACTAATGACTTTGAGAATGCATATCCACTTGCACCCCAAGGACCATGAATGTCCGATAGGTCAAGTGTGGAAAACCACTGACCGATGGAATTCATATCCAAATGAAAGACAAGATATTATCCCTATTACCATGGGTCTTCATGATTTATAGATTTGGTGGAGGTTCCAAATTGGTCTTTTATAACTTAAGTGTCCAAGTGATGTGAGTCCCTTCCATCGGTGGTTTGGAAAATGTCTAGAGAAGTTGTTCTTGTGGGTTAGGAGTTAAGGGGATCCATGGGAGTCTTACACATGGTATGCTAGGTAGACTATAAGCTTCACAGATGTGTGCCTGCACAAGTTAAAGGCACCTTGGGTGACAGGCCACCAAGGAAATAACACTTGAGCCATGATTTTCTCAAAGATTCAAGGGTCTCAAAATGTATTCCAATAAGTGTCTCAAGTAGAAACTTGGACATGGAAGGGGAACTTTTACTAGTGTTCATAAACCATGGGGTAAAGGTTCGTCATGTGGGTGTTATGTATTTTAATCTCTGGGAGCACTTTTGTTCGAGTAGCCCCCCCCCCCCCAAATTTCATCTTCATCTTGTTTTAGAGGGATACCTGGAGGTTTTACAAGGACTTGGGAAAAGGGCTAGGGTAAAAATAACATCAGGAGTTCTTCAATAATTTTCATCCACCCATATGAAGTGCCATAGGGTCCTATTTATAGGCAATCATGGGACCCTGGGTGAATGGGTTGGCCTATTCATGTCTATCATGAAGGTTGATACAATGGACTATCATGCAAGATGATGTGCAGGGATGTCATACAAGCTCATGTGCAGGTACCCTCTACGTCAATACTATTTTTGGGAAACCTACATTATGGGAATTTTGGGGAGGTTTTGATTCCTATAATTCTTCGTTTATGTTCTTCTATTCTTCTTAATGTATTTCTCTTTAACACCTTTTTATTCATGTTATAAAATGGACATTCAAAATACCCTTATGCAAACTCATTGTATAAGGGTACTACCTTTATGAAACACACTTTTCTAAAGTTAATTCGAGAGGTTAATCTTACGTAGACCATCTACATAAGGGTGTTTTGTAAAGGTAAAGGTCAAACTACCTTAATGTATCATGTTTCACTTCTGCATTAGGGTACTCCCTTTATATAACTCATTTTCATAAGGGTGAAATTAAGATTACATTTTTACAGACTATATGTCTAATGTTATAAACTTTATATAACTTTCATGTGAATGTGTAAATCATATCTAAACTTACGCAACTCAAGTATGGATCTATAATGCCATTCTATTTTTATGAAAAGTTTATTTTTCATTTTTATTCAAAACCCAATGATTCAAATGCATTAAAATCACGAATAAACACCCATTATACCACTTATGGGTATTTTATAAACATCATACAATCATAAATTGGGGAATAAAACTCAAAACATAGGATATCAATATTTATGAATAATAACATGTAAATATTTCTTTAAATAGAGTACCTTGTATTCTAATATTTTACCGACTTCCATATACCTTTATGGAGAATATTTGAGTAAGATCATAGGGAGTAGTGAACAAAATAACCCTACCTCCAAGGGAGTACAAAGACAACTAGGTTACCCTTCATGACATAATACCCACTGTTGTGGCATGAACCATGACCTAGTGTAGAATTTTATTCATACATATCCCCTTGTCATAGTGCAAGACTTATGTGCTATTGCATGATGAGCCACATGTTGTAGAATTTATGCCAAAACCAATGGTGAACACCTAAAAAGAACCCTTAGACCCTTTATAATGTCTCCAATAGTCCTATAACTCTAAAATACATAAGTTTTGGTAAAAATTAAATCAAATTAATACCTTTTACATGTGTGGGTTGTCTAAACCACCCCACCATAAATCATGTCTTCCCTAAATTGTATCATTGTATCTCACTGATGAACAACCCCATACACTATGCTTGTATATCTTACTCCCTCTCTTATGTCAAATCCTAGACGAATTCATGTATAAACCTTACTAGTACATGGGGGAAAATCTTCCCTTAAAGATCATTTTCACTATGATCCACTATATGGATAAGTCATTCTTTGAGTGACACATCAAGATACAGCTTGGCCTCATTGATTGTGATAAAACAAGAATTTTTGGGACGTTATATTTAAAGATAAGATACATGTAGTATGTAATTCCTAAAATTATAACTCAAAGGAAGAACTAATAGATATGTTGTGGTACTGATCCTGTTAAAATCCAAAATGGTCCTCATGAACCGTTGTGAAAATTTACCCTACATCCAAATATGTCAGTTCCCAAACCATGACGATACCCACATGAATACCCGGTTACCCAAAACAAACACTAAAAGACAGTTTCAATGGTTGGAATATGATAGATTTATGCTCTAAGAAGTCCTTAAATGATACATAATCAAATATATATGATCCAAATCATCCAATACCATACATGTACAGATAACTATTTACTCACCTTACTCTAACAAGTACAAGATTGATTAAAACGTCCTACATTACAAGTCCTCAAATAGAGTCATCTGGACCGTTGATTAAAAACTATTGTTATGGGTGAAATCCACTTGTGAATGATGACTCTCCAATAAATAACTAAAATAAAGGAAGAATGTTAGTAGCATGTCCTCAAACACCCAAAAGGCCTTTTTAGACTGCTCATTAATCTACAAATGGTTGGAAGTTCTCAAATACACTTGTTTATAGAATTCCTTCTACAATACTCACCAAAAGTCCAATATAAAACTAGCATCCTAGTCAATGATGATTCTCCTAGAAACAGCATGGAGATGAACTATCTCTCAGATATAACGCAAGTTAGCATGTGATAAAATTTGTCTCTTACATTGGTATGAAATGTCTATCTATTTAGTTGGTCCATTATATCGAACACCATTATAGTTTTATGAAAATGTTCTCTTTAATAATTATTCCAAAACCATTTATTCAAATTCATTAAAATCATGAAGAAAATCACTTAATACCACTGATGGGTTTTTTAAAAACATCATACAATAATAAATAGAAAAATTAACCCCAAATAATATTATATCAATCTTTAAGAATAATAAACTTTAAATAATTCTGTAAATACAGTACTATGCATTCGAATATTTCATCAACACCCATCTTCCATCATGGAAAATAGTTGAGGATGATCATGGGTAACTTTGAAAAAAATCACCCTACCTCCAAGGGAGTACACTAGAAGCTTGGTTCCCTGATCGTATTTTGAGGATACCTGAATGTTGAAGGGTTGATAACACCATCATTTGTGAAATGATAAATAGTAGGAATGAAGTAATAAAGCTTGCAATATACCCTACACCCAGGAGAATAGGATATCACCCTCTTTTATATCCAATTATTGAGGATCCTCACATCATATTTTTTTCAGACTATTTGAGATAATTCATTGAACATTTTCAATGAATTTAGTGCAAATGCATTATTCACTCACAATTAATTGAAACTGATGATAAACCATTCGGTAGAAATAATAATATATATATATATCAAATATATATATATATATTATTAGTACAAATCACATGCGTAATAAATATTTATTATATATATAAACATTATATACATCACATTCGTGAAATAATACATGCCTCATATACACATATTAAATGCACACTCATTTATATATAATATTATATATGTGTGTGTGTTTGTGTTTCTCATGAATTATTCATGAATGTATGCATGTATCTCATCCATGTGTACATGCATCGTATTAATGCACATTTTAGTGCACATCCCATAGTACCTTCAACATAACATGTAGTCATTAAAATAAAAAAATATTCATTTAAAAAAATATAAATCATTTATAATTATTTAACATATAAAGGTTATTTTCTCAATCCACTTACTCACTCAATGTGTCCCACCTAGGCTTGATCACACCTAGAATAATGTACTCTCATACTAATTCATACCATGAAATAGTCTAAGACATCACATGAGGCTTCTAGAGTCTAATATCAAGTATATGTAACATAATATAGGTCCAAATATAGGGTTACAAAACTCATTCCATGAGGACAATGGAAAATAATTTCCAAGTTGTCATTAAACCTTACCCAAAGGACCACTAATTGGGTTAGTAGTTCTAATTTATATCATAAATAAAGAAGATGTGTAAATAACAATAGTTTGGAAAAAAACCACTTACCTAAAAGTATCTCGTCCTTATCATTATAAACCCCCACTGATTCAACTTCAATCAATAAGAATGTAGGAAACTAAAAAAATAAGAATTAAATCATAATCAATAATATATGGTGTGATAATTCAAAAAATAATGGAAGGGTCGAAGTAGAGTGTTGACCTTATCTAATGAGACCTCCTCTGATGAATGACATGTGAATCGAGATAAAAATAAAGAAGATCCTAGGGTAGAGTAAGATAAACCAATGGATTAGAAAAAATATATGACTTCATGAAAAAATGGGGGATTCCTCATTTAGATTAATATTTAATGATTTTAAATAAATTTAATTAAAGCATAAAAAACTACATTGAGTATCAATTATAACATGACCATAAGGGTCATTGTGCAATTTCCCTTCCATGGATGCTCTTACAGTGTGACCCCTTACGTCACAATAATGTTTCCTTCTCCATGGTAGAATAATGAAACCCACACCCAAGAGATTCCTAATAGAGCCCTAAATATCATTTCATAATATATTCTATTGGCTCAAATTCATGGAACAACCCAAGTTCACTGAAGCATGAAAAGTCATATATATAAAAAGTTTAATTTTAGACCAACCCCTTCATTCCATAATACCCAATGTTGTGGAATGAATTGTGACCTGGTGTAGAATATTATTCTTATATAACTCCTTGTCATTGTGCAATCCTTATGTTTTGTGTCATGATGAGCCATGTGTTGTAGAATACATGCCTAAACCTATGGTGAAATCCTCAAAAAGAACCCTTGGGCCCTCTCCAATGTCTTATATAGACATAAAACAGAAAAATACATAAGTTCTGGTGAAAATTAAATCAAATTCATACATTTTACATATGTAGGGTGTTGAAACCTCCCAAATATAAATAATATCATCCAAAAAATGCATCATTGATTCTCACTGATGAACCACTCTAACCACTATTCATGCATATCCTACTCCATCTCTTTTATCTCATCCTAGATGCATCCATGTATGAACCTTACAAGTACATAGGGGACCTCCTTCCCAAAAATATCATTTTCACTCTAATCTAGTATATGGATCAGTAATTCCTCGAATCACACATCAAGATGCAGCTTGACCTCATTGATTCTGATAACATGAGAAGGTTTTCAATGTTATATCTAAAGATAAGAAACATTGAGTACAGATTTCATAACATTATATCTCAAATGAATCACTAATGGATATTCCATGGTACTGATCCTCTCGACCACCTCAAAGGACCCCATGAACCTGGGTGCCAACGTACCCTGTATCAAAATATGTCAGTGTCCCAACCAATATGATACCCACATGAATTTATAGTCAAAAACCTCAAAATCTAAATTATAGTCCTAGTGGCCAGCATAAAATTGAATCCTACTTTGAGCACTTGGTAAATGTTTCTTAATCAAACATATATCAACCAAATCATGGAATACAATACTTGGGATGATAAATGATTACTCGCTTGACTCTAACAATTACAAGGTTGATTAGAACATACTACAATATAAGTCCCCAAACACCCAAAAGGTCTTATTAGACAAGTATTTAGTCTAAGGATGGTAGGTAGTGCTCAAATACACTTGTTTATAGAATTCCATCTACAATCCTCTCTAAAAGTACAATATAAAACTAGCATCCTAGTTATAGATTTCTTAGCAACCCCATGGAGCGGACCTATCTCTCAGACATAAATCATGTCATCATGTGATGGAATAGGTCTCTTAAATTGGTAGGAAATCTTTAGATTTTTTAATAGTTTCATGATATCTAACACCACATCCCTTCTAAGAGACGACTTCAGCAATCCCATCATGGAGTCTATGGTCACATAATCCCACTTCCACATGGGAATGTGTAATGACTGAAGAAGACCAGTTGGTAGATGAATCATGTAATTCCCCTACTGATATGTGAATCATCCTCAAACAAATCTTTTCATGCAATTCTTTATCCTAGGATACCAATTCTTCCTCAATATTTCACGATATGCCTTAGTAATACCTCGGTGAATAACCCAACTTGTGTCCCGTGAAGCCCATATCAAATCCTCACACAATCACATAGGGAAAGACTCAAAATACAGAACATAAAGAAAAATGTTAGTATCCAAGGACCATTTAGGTGGTAGCACTCCATATATATTGTCCCTCATCATAAGGAAATAAGAGTTAGATAATCGAGTCTCCTTCACTCTTTGAAGGAGTGAATATCTATTACAGAAGGATGTTAGGGACACACTTCTCTAACACTCTTCAACGTCGATGCACATATTAGTAAGTGGACACATTGCAAACCACTTTTTAATAGGGATCTACACAAACTACATTTTATTTTTTTCTTCATAGTGCATTAAACATGGAATTATCTTTCTTGGGGGGGGGGGGTGTGATCTGCAATATTGAAATCTGAATACTACAGGAAATAAAACCACCTCTTGTGTTAAAGGTTCAAGTCACGTTTTGATGCTTATACTATTGGTATACAACATATACATCTCATCCATAAGGTCGTGAAATGAAAAACTAATCACATTCAATACCGTTGTGTGCTCTATATCATGTGTTGAGTAGTTTCGCTCATGCTGCCTTAGCTGCTAGGACCCATATGCTAAGGGTGAATAGTCCATCCCGAGGAATATGAATCCGGCATCGGATCCACACACAATCTCATAGTAACTACTATATTACCTTGTACATAAAGGAACTTCTCAACATCCAAAGATCAATTTGATGGATTCTCTCCACTATATATATTATCCCCCATCCCAAGAAAATCTAGTTAAGATAATCAACTCTCTCTCACTCTTTGAATGGGTGAAGATATAACACTCATGGATGACATTTTAACACATAACTAAAGCTCTTAGCATCAAGGAACATCTCAGTGAATATTCACATCACCTACCACTCACAAATATACACCTCTTACACCTTCAATTGAGACATCCTGCCCAGTGCATTAGCTATGAAATTCACTTTCCCAAGGTTATACACTATATCAAAATTGAAATATCTCAGGTACTCAAGCAACCTCTTGTTCTGAAAGATCATGTCACACTTTGAAAATATATTTTTTTAGAAAATTATCATGAAACAAATCTCACTATGTCATTCTTCATCCTATGGAACCAATACTACTTCTATAATTCACGATATAAATTAGTGTTCCATAGGTGAATACCCCATATAAAGGCACGTGAATCTTGCATCAAATCCTCACAAAAGGTCATAGGGATTACCACAAAACCTAGTATATAAAGGACCTTCTCAACATCAAGGGACTATTCAGATTCCATCTTTTCACCATATATATTTTTCCACGTCACAAGGAAATATGTTTTAGATAATATACTCTCCTTCACTCTTTGAGGAAGTGAAGAAATAATACTAAATTTTGTTAGGTTCACGCCACCCTAATACCCCTTAACATCAAGGAAAATCTCAATGGATAGGAACATTACCTAGCACACCCTACTACTAACCTACAGAGATTGAATTTGAGTATTCATACATTGTGCATTAGCCATAAAATTATGTTTCTTATAAATGAGTGCCATCATGAAATCAAAATACTATAGGTCGCAACCCACCTCTTTTGTTGAATGATCAAGTCATTTTGTGAGAATATATACTTATGGATATTATGGTTGGTATACACCATGAACTTCTCATCAAGAAGGTAGCGACACGAACAACTCTAGATATGCACTATTATCATCTCCTCTAGATCAAATGTCGGATAGTTTCTATAAGGCCCCATGACTTAAACCTTACTTAATCTTGAGTTATTACAAGATTACACATTGAGGATCTTTTCAGGTTTAGATTTTTAGAGAATTAGATCATGAAACTTGCATTACATTCCACATTTAAACAAAGTGGTTACATAAAAGACAGTATTCATTCTTCCCACCAACGGAAACATATTTAAAATATAACACAGATTCTTTCTTGACACATCCTTGACACTATCATCACATCATGTACCTTTCCCTTGACCTGTGAAAAACATTTCAAAAACTTGGGATGAGCATAAGAATCTAAGTAAGGGTTACAAAAAATATGGAAAGGAAACATGAGTTCATATATACATGAGAATGAAATCATACTTTACCCACAAAACATAGGCACTTTAACATACCTCATCAAACCATGAATAAATAATAGAAAACATAAGACATAAAGGTAACTTGAGGCATTCATAACATTCTTACATAGGGAGTAACCCTCTTGGTTACGTTTGGAATACCCATCACAGTATATTCCCTAAATCTCTTCGGAGAAACCTTAACGTTTCACTCCTTCGCGTTACCCAATGCATTGGAGAGCTATATCGGGCTCACCCACCCTTAGTTTATCACGGAACCACCCGTTCTTCATAACAATGCCCAAGAACCATAACATAATCGTATCACATAAAACATGAATAAAGGAAACATAACATTTCCACATTTCGATCATAATATAACATTTTAGTATATTTAAATAATTAATCCATTCAAAAGAAACCCTTTCCAAAACCATTTAAAATATTTAATAAAGAGATTTTTGAATCAAAGTGTCCCATACCACCTTGAAGCTTAAAATTTTAAACCATTAATATTCATATAAATAAATCCTTAAAATCATTTTGAAAACATGGATATTAATAAGAACAAATAATTAAAACATTTAAAATGATATTTTGGTTAAAGGGGTTTTACCAAAATTAGAGACACTTGAATACAATAATTGAGGAATAAAATTTAGTCAGAACTTTATAATATCATGAGAATAAATGGATTCATGATATAATACTCCAAAGGACAGTGTATACACCATATAAGAGTGAATTGGTGCATAACAACAATGAACCCTCAATAGAAATGTCAAATGTGACGAAATCCCTTATAAAGAAGGTATACTTAAATTAAGGACAAGTCAATCTCAAAAATATGTGTGACAAATATGAATACACCCAATATAAGTGGATATTATGTGTAAAACAATAAACGGTCATTCACACATGTCCAATGGATGACATATTCAATGACTACATGTTGAACCCAATGAAATCGAAATTGGATTGAAAAGTTCCCTTGACAGCCTAACGACGTCACATCAAAATGAGTTGATGAGAGATAAAAAAGTGTATCTCATCACTTGGACATAAAATTTACATCAATAAGGATATATGAGAACATATCCCAACATAACAATATGTAATTTAAAATACCCAACAAAGAAGTCTTTTAAGAAGAGGAGGGTGATAGGTTCCCTTACCGACTTGGGTATCTTTCAAAACATACACCCCATGAAAGAAGGACAATAAATCATTGATGTAAATACTCATAAAGGAATGTATATTACACAAAGTGTAGAATAATGGTAGTACATACACCACTCAAAGAAATTGTGGCAAATGTAGCATAAATCTCATGGGAATAAATGTGAGATGAAAAATCCCTTACGAAAACTCGGCATCCTAACGGTGCCACATAGAACTTCCAAAAATGGATTGATGAGATCAAATAGGGTATCTCATCACATTACAACTAAATTTAAAGAAAGAGGAATATGAAAGAACATCCCCCATCATAACAAATAGGAGCTTAAAAGAAGTGACATAAAGGGGAGTACTTAAAGAGAAAGAGAGAGGTTAGATCTCTTACGAAAATTCGGCAGCCTATCGGCGCCACTTAAAACTTCCAAAATAGATTGATGAGATAGAATATGGTCTCTCATCACATGAACATAATAATTACAGTAAATGTAATATAAAATATCATACCAATAACAAGAAAGATGATCTTTAAAAGGAACGACATAAAAGAGTGTACTTAAAAAGAAAGAGAGGAGTAGGATCCCTTACCTCGGGTCCGACTTGACTCGATCGTTCTTTAATCTCCTGAATAATAAACTTGAGTTAATTTATAATTCCTTAAGAACCTTTTTCAAGTTCATTATTACTTTTATACCACTTATTACCATGTCATAAACATTATGTAATCATTTAAGTTAATAATATTTGTTTTGCCGATATTTGGTTCTTAAGTCGAAAGTGGACTTCTTACAATTACATGTTGTTCGTGTGGCCAAATGTTTATTATATCCAGAATTGTATTAATTATGTAGATATCATATATGTCATATATATCCAGTACATTCATGCATTTATAACATTACATAATCATTTAGAGGTAAGAAATGAAATGCACCGTTCATGGAGACGGTAAGCCGTACGTACGCATGAACGCTACTTTCATTTCTATTTCATATTTTATATAATGGAATAATAATGATATAAAGTTATATTATAATTACAGTATAATATCATATATAATATCATATTTCCATCCTTTATACATCCCACATATGGTATTTAACGAATCAAATCACTTTGAGGGGGCGGTAGTCCGCACTTCCTTAAATGAAGATATCGCGTATACCCATAATGGAAGCCATAAAGGTAAGACAAAAATGAAAAATACAGAAGAATAAATAAAACATAAACATATTATATATCATATATAAAAATAGTTACATCATAATGGACACCTTTGAAGGTGTTAAATGAGTATTGAACAATCATCGTTTCGGGAGGCAGAATTTCACCATCCACAGAAACCGTATGTTCTTTAACCATTTTATGTAGTTGTGTGAGAGTGTAGCTCGAATAAATCTTATAACAACATCCTAGTATATTTAAGATACTGGTTTTGTTACAAAAGATGTAAAATAAAAAGATTTTAGGGGGTTGGAGAAGCAAAATAAAACAAATGAACATGAGAGAATGAATTACCTTTAAAAGTGTAACTCCTTTTGATTTGAGCATAAAGGCTTCCTTTGAAAGGATTATGCCCAAAGGGAATCCTCTAGGGTGAGGAGAGGGATGTGGAGAGAGTAAATGGGCAGGGGTTGGCCGAGCCAAAGGCTTGAGGAGTGTGTTAAATGAGGTAGAGGTGGGGGCCTTTTATAAGAGGAGAGGAGGGGTACTTTTGGAAAGTAAAGAAATATTACTTTATTTGAAAATGTTTTTCGGTTTCAAAAGGTCCCACATTGATATAATTCATGGATAAGTTGATAAGGCTTCGAAATCATCTCATACAATAAGTTTTTGACATGTTTAGTTCATAGATGTTACATTATCTTTCCTTTTTATTTAAATCGTCAAATAATGATGTCATCACTGCATCATTATTATGTCATAAATAATTTAATTTATTTAATGTCTAAAAATTATAAAAAAAATACTATGATGTAGGAAATCTTTTTATATTTCCATTGAATATTTATAATCAAAAATATGACTTGTATAACCCCACTTAAAAAATGTTTTAGTAAAACATATCATGTTTGTGTCAATTTTACTTTTACATTAAATAAAATGTTATTTATGTCATTTCCCAACCAAAGTGGATCCATGGGGTCCCCAAGTTGACCTATGGCTTGTCTTAGTCGGCCATGATACAACCAATAGGTGTTGGACAAGTGTCATGGTGTTTTCACATTCTTATAATATCATTTTTACCTTAAACTACACTAATTACCTCTAATCGCGATTAAAAACTTAATAAGTTACTATTCACCAAAAAATTATTTTAATCTCATTGAACTACATTTTACTTCTTAATGACAACCATGTATGTCGGATTTTTGAAAATCAAAACAAAATGATGGCAAAATTTCATTTAAACGGAAAATCAGTTTTTATAAGTACCACTTAGTGGTTTCACTATTCATAAAAAATTGAAGTTTTTCAGAAAAATCCCAAAAATTCACCCTAAGCTATATTTGATATTCTGAATTCAAAAATGAAGTCCGTTTTACAAAATTCAAAACATATAAGTCACATTAATTAATTTAATAATTAATTCCCGCTGTCATGACAAATAGCGTGTTTTATGAAACAATAAGTATCAAAAGATTGACACTAGTTTAAGTCTGATTTCAAAGTGAAATTGATTCCAACGACCACTATTGGATTTAATGGTAAAAATATTTTCTAATTTCACTTTAAAACCAATTCAAAATATAATCTAATCATATAAATAAATTAGATTAAAAAGTGGTTTTGAATTAAAATACAACATTTTACATTATTCATTAAAAAATGAACTTTATCGGAAAGATACCAAAAATTTACACAAAGTAAATTTTGATGTCCCGATTCATAATAAGAGTTTTATTTGGTCCAAAAGAATGTTTAAGAGTGAACAAAACTATATTTAATGACGGTTGTCCATCAAAAGGTGATAAGTGAACCTTTAGTGAAAACTAGGGCATATACGCCTAAAATTGAATTCTTTCCGTAATTTAAGCCTTTATCTTTTATTGTATAAATGTAAAAATATTTAAGAACATATATAATCATATTTTAGTTATTTCTATCCATTACCGCCATTACAATGGCTACATGTTAACTACCATTTAAAATAATATTATTTTATTATTAGAGTGCAACGTAAGATTCCCAAGAAACTCGTTGTTGCGTGTTGGGTACGCCATCGAGCATAGCGTCCCCTTTAAAGTCATATTAATATTTTATTCACAAATATGGATAAATATGAAAATTTCATATTCCTTATTTACCTGGGGTGTTACATCCTTCCCCCCTTTTGGGAATTGCGTCCTCGCAATTTTAAAATTGCGCTTGGAAACATCCTTGAACGTCCCACATCGGAACAAGAGTCGGTAAAAGAATCACTTTAAAATAAAGAAAGATAAGCACAGAGGTCACCCGAGTTAACCCATACTAGGATTCCAAGTATGAAAATATGGACATGGAGGAGAAAACATAGGTTCATGTTCTGATGGAGAGTGATAGAAAACATGTTTAGGAGAAAGTTAACAATAAGAAAATCACAAACTTGTGATGGGTTAAACGGTGTTGGGTTCCCCAGTAGGAAAAGTTAAAAGACAACATTTTTGTATTAAGTTACTTTTTATTGAGGAATTTATTCATAAGGAAGCATAATCACTTATCATGTTGACTTTCAACTTTTACTAGATTCCTTAGTCAAACTCATATTTTTTCCAAAAGACGAGTATTTAGGGAGACTTTTTCGCATTAAGAGTACTATAATCAACTTCTAGAGAATCACTTAATCCCCAAAAGAGAACTATATACATCCCATGTATTTAGGCTTTAACCAAACCAAAACCAAAAAGGTTAGTACAAGATCAGATAATCCAGAAAAGGATAACCCATTATAAAAAGAAAATCTATTCTTAATCTCCAAAATTTGTCCAACAAAACCCAGAGTTCAACGAGGACCATCCGATAAAAAATTTGTCCATAAAATTCTTCAAAGTAAACCAATATAAGATTGAAACCCAAATATTTGAAGGATTTAGTCACATAGTCTTCCAAGTTAAATCGTAACATTTATCTCCAAACAACATCAATTGCTCCTAAAGTCTCACATTGAAAAGTAATTATCCTAATCACATATCCTCCAAAATAAACTTACTCTTAATTCATAAAATCATAGAACTAAAAAGAATCAGTCAAACTAACCAGGTACTTCACGTAGTCCAGTGGTAGGCGATAAATACCAGTCGCACTTTGGTTGTGGGTTCGATTCCCGCAGCATTGTCCAACGCGACGGGTTGTCACACGGTCTGCGTGTGGTCCTTTTTCCAAAACTATATAATTCTCAAATCATTACCCAAAAAGGGATAAAATCATCAAAAATAACCATAACATAATTTAACCTCAATTTTATCTCATGCCTTTCACTTCAATCATAACATATGGTAACCCATAATTACCTCAAATGTAAGGATCATATAAACCCAAATGGTTCTTTATAACTATGTCCACAAAAGAAAAGATAACTATTACTTGAATAAAATTTTCCTATATTAAACATCAGGGATACACATAATATAAAAAGTCTTCTAATGTAACCCCATCATCAAAAGAGACTTAATACTCTTAAGAATTTCACCCTAACTCTTGAAGCCCTTATATGTTGACATCTTACTCATTCAACATTCTTCATGATCCATTATCCATTCCTTCCAACTTATTCAGAAATACCTCTTTCCTACAAACAAAATCATGAATCATATCCTAAGATTCCAAAATAAGAAAACAATAGTCATGAAATAGTACATACCTTTGATTGGTCATTGTCAGTTTCTTCATCCTCAATCGGAATGGCATTAGGTATTGGTAAACGAATATTGGTACGCTCTTGGTGACCCCATTCACGAAACTTCTTCATAGGACATGTGTTTGCATAATGACCATGCACACCACATTTAAAACATTCAATTGATCCCTCAGAAAGAACTTCTTTCCCTTTCCTCGAGTCAACTGGATGCTTCCTTTTTCCATGGCAGGTTCTTGCTTTATGACCTTGATTTCCACATCTAGAGAATATTTCTGTCCCTTTGAAACATTTTCCTAGGTGTTTCTTTCCACATCTTTGACACATAGGTTTTTTAACACACTTACCTTTATGATTATTACCTGTACTTACGTAGGGATTTGTTTCTTGCATATATGATGCCTTAGAGAAATCTCCATGGTTTAGGTCGTCAATCATGACTCCAGATAGTTGGTTGAGGATAATCAAAAGAGTTCTCATTGCAGCTCCCATATCATTCAGTTGCTTGCTCAAAAAACTGTCACAGTTTCCTTCACATCCACTGTTTCTTTGGTGCCTGATAGATCCAGCCATTTACTAAAACCAAAAAGGTCAGTGTGAGTATATCAACAAAACCATCATGTACTAATGAGTAAGATAGACAATAAGATATACTTACTCATTCACTTTATCTAAAACTAAGACTCTTTCTGAAATCCTAACCATTATGGTAATTGTCAATTATGCTTAAAGAATGCCCTAACCTCTAAAGTTATCTAAACCGACCTTTGATACCAACTATAAGGCCCCATGCCTTAAACCTTACTTAATCATGATTTATTACAAGATTACACATTGAGGATCTTTTCAGGTTTAGAGTTTTAGAGAATTAGATCATGAAACTTGCATTACATTCCACATTTAAACAAAGTGGTTACATAAAAGACAGTATTCATTCTTCCCACCAACAGAAACATATTTAAAATATAACACGGATTCTTTCTTGACACATCCTTGACACTATCATCACATCATGTACCTTTCCCTTGACCTGTGAAAAACATTTCAAAAACTTGGGATGAGCTTAAAAAGCTCAGTAAGGGTTACAAAAAATATAGAAAGGAAACATGAGTTCATATATACATGAGAATGAAATCATACTTTACCCATAAAACATAGGCACTTTAACATACCTCATAAAACCATGAATAAATCATAGAAAACATAAGACATAAAGGTAACTTGAGGCATTCATAACATTCTAATGTAGGGAGTAACCCTCTTGGTTACGTTTGGAATACCCATCACAGTATATTCCCTAAAATCTCTTCGGAGAAACCTTAACGTTTCACTCCTTCACGTTACCCAATGCATTGGAGAGCTATATCGGGCTCACCCACCCTTAGTTTATCACGGAACCACCCGTTCTTCATAACAATGCACAAGAACCATAACATAATCACATCACATAAAACATGAATAAAGGAAACATAACATTTCCACATTTCGATCATAATATAACATTTTAGTATATTGAAATAATGAATCCATTCAAAAGAAACCCTTTCCAAAACCATTTAAAACATTTAATAAAGAGATTTTTGAATCAAAGTGTCCCATACCACCTTGAAGCTTAAAATTTTAAACCATTAATATTCATATAAATAAATCCTTAAAATCATTTTGAAAACATGGATATTAATAAGAACAAATAATTAAAACATTTATAACGATATTTTGGTTAAAGGGGTTTTTCCAAAATTAGAGACACTTGAATACAATAATTGAGGAATAACATTTAGTCAGAACTTTATAATATCATGAGAATAAATGGATTCATGATATAATACTCCAAAGGACAGTATATACACCATATAAGAGTGAATTGGTGCATAACAACAATGAACCCTCAATAGAAATGTCAAATGTGACGAAATCCCTTATAAAGAAGGTATCCTTAAATTAAGGACAAATCAATCTCAAAAATATGTGTGACAAATATGAATACACCCAGTATAAGTGGATATTAAGTGTAAAACAATAAACGGTCATTCACACATGTCCAATGGATGACATATTCAATGACTACATGTTGAACCCAATGAAATCGAAATTGGATTGAAAAGTTCCCTTGACAGCCTAACGACGTCACATCAAAATGAGTTGATGAGAGATAAAAAAGTGTATCTCATCACTTGGACATAAAATTTACATCAATAAGGATATATGAGAACATATCCCAACATAACAATATGTAATTTAAAATACCCAACAAAGAAGTCTTTTAAGAAGAGGAGGGTGATAGGTTCCCTTACCGACTTGGGTATCTTTCAAAACATACACCCCATGAAAGAAGGACAATAAATCATTGATGTAAATACTCATAAAGGAGAGTATATTACACAAAGTGTAGAATAATGTCAGTACATACACCACTCAAAGAAATTGTGGCAAATGTAGCATAAATCTCATGGGAATAAATGTGAGATGAAAAATCCCTTACGAAAACTCGGCATCCTAACGGTGCCACATAGAACTTCCAAAAATGGATTGATGAGATCAAATAGGGTATCTCATCACATTAAAACTAAATGTAAAGAAAGAGGAATATGAAATAACATCCCCCATCATAACAAATAGGAGCTTAAAAGAAGTGACATAAAGGGGAGTACTTAAAGAGAAAGAGAGAGGTTAGATCTCTTACGAAAATTCGGAAGCCTATCGGCGCCACTTAAAACTTCCAAAATAGATTGATGAGAGAGAATATGGTCTCTCATCACATGAACATAATAATTACAGTAAATTTAATATAAAATATCATACCAATAACAAGACAGATGATCTTTAAAAGGAATGACATAAAAGAGTGTACTTATAAAGAAAGAGAGGAGTAGGATCCCTTACCTCGGGTCCGACTTGACTCGATCGTTCTTTAATCTCCTGAATAATAAACTTGAGTTAATTTATAATTCCTTAATAACATTTTTCAAGTTCATTATTACTTATATACCACTTATTACCGTGTCATAAACATTATGTAATCATTTAAGTTAATAATATTTGTTTTGCCGATATTTGGTTCTTAAGTCGAAAGTGGACTTCTTACAATTACATGTTGTTCGTGTGGCCAAATGTTTATTATATCCAGAATTTTATTCATTATGTAGATATCATATATGTCATATATATCCAGTACATGCATGCATTTATAACGTTACATAATCATTTAGAGGTAAGAAATGAAATGCACCGTTCATGGAGACGGTAAGCCGTACGTACGCATGAACGCTACTTTCATTTCTATTTCATATTTTATAGAATGGAATAATAATGATATAAAGTTATATTATAATTCCAGTATAATATCATATATAATATCATATTTCCATCCTTTATACATCCCACATATGGTATTTAACGAATCAAATCACTTTGAGGGGGCGGTAGTCCGCACTTCCTTAAATGAAGATATCGCGTATACCCATAATGGAAGCCATAAAGGTAAGACAAAAATGAAAAATACAGAAGCACAAATAAAACCTAAACATATTATATATCATATATAAAAATAGTTACATCATAATGGCCAGCTTTGAAGGTGTTAAATGAGTATTGAACAATCATCGTTTCGGGAGGCAGAATTTCACCATCCACGGAAACCGTATGTTCTTTAACCATTTGATGTAGTTGTGTGAGAGTGTAGCTCGAATAAATCTTATAACAACATCCTAGTATATTTAAGATACTGGTGTTGTTACAAAAGAAGTAAAATAAAAAGAGTTTAGGGGGTTGGAGAAGCAAAATAAAACAAATGAACATGAGAGAATGAATTACCTTTAAAAGTGTAACTCCTTTTGATTTGAGCCTAAAGGCTTCCATTGAAAGGATTCTTCCCAAAGGGAATCCTCTAGGGTGAGGAGAGGGATGTGGAGAGAGTAAATGTGCAGGGTTTGGCCGAGCCAAAGGCTTGAGGAGTGTGTTAAATGAGGTAGAGGTGGGGGCCTTTTATAAGAGGAGAGGAGGGGTACTTTTGGAAAGTAAAGAAATATTACTTTATTTGAAAATGTTTTTCGGTTTCAAAAGGTCCCACATTGATATAATTCATGGATAAGGTGATAAGGCTTCGAAATCCTCTCATCCAATAATTTTTCTACATTTTTAGTTCATAGATTTTACATTATCTTTCCATTTTATTTAAGTCGTCAAATAATGATGTCATCACTGCATCATTATTATGTCATAAATAATTTAATTTATTTAATGTCTAAAAATTATAAAAAAAATACTATGATGTAGGAAATCATTTTATCTTTCCAATGAATATTTATAATCAAAATTATGACTTGTATAACCCCACTTAAAAATTGTTTTAGTAAAACATATCATGTTTGTGTCAATTTTACTTTTACATTAAATAAAATGTTATTTATGTCATTTCCCAACCAAAGTGGATCCATGGGGTCCCCAAGTTTACCCATGGCTTGTCTTGGTCGGCCATGATACAACCCATAGGTGTAGGACAAGTGTCATGGTGTTTTCACATTCTTATAATATCATTTTTACCTTAAACTACACTAATTACCTCTAATCGCGATTAAAAACTTAATAAGTTACTATTCACCAAAAAATTATTTTAATCTCATTGAACCACATTTTACTTCTTAATGACAACCATGTATGTCGGATTTTTGAAAATCAAAACACAATGATGGCAAAATTTCATTTAAACGGAAAATCAGTTTTTATAAGTACCACTTAGTGGTTTCACTATTCATAAAAAATTGAAGTTTTTCAGAAAAATCCCAAAAATTCACCCTAAGCTATATTTGAAATTCTGAATTCAAAAATAAATTCCGTTTTACAAAATTCAAAACATATAAGTCACATTAATTAATTTAATAATTAATTCCCGCTGTCATGACAAATAGCGTGTTTTATGAAATAATAAGTATCAAAAGATTGACACTAGTTTAAGTCTGATTTCAAAGTGAAATTGATTCCAACGACCACTATTGGATTTAATGGTAAAAATATTTTCTAATTTCACTTTAAAACCAATTAAAAATATAATCTAATCATATAAATAAATTAGATTAAAAAGTGGTTTTGAATTAAAATACAACATTTTACACTATTCATTAAAAAAATGATCTTTATCGGAAAGATACCAAAAATTTACACAAAGTAAATTTTGATGTCCCGATTCTTAATAAGAGTTTTATTTGGTCCAAAAGAATGTTTAAGAGTGAACAAAACTATATTTAATGACGGTTCTCCATCAAAAGGTGATAAGTGAACCTTTAGTGAAAACTAGGGCATATACGCCTAAAATTGAATTCTTTCCGTATTTTAAGCCTTTATCTTTTATTGTATAAATGTAAAAATATTTAAGAACATATATAATCATATTTTAGTTATTTCTATCCATTCCCGCCATTATAACGGCTACATGTTAACTACCATTTAAAATAATATTATTTTATTATTAGAGTGCAACGTAAGATTCCCAAGAAACTCGTTGTTGCGTGTTGGGTACGCCATCGAGCATAGCGTCCCCTTTAAAGTCATATTAATATTTTATTCACAAATATGGATAAATATGAAAATTTCAAATTCCTTATTTACCTGGGGTGTTACAGTTTCACTCATAGAGCCTAATATTTCTAGACCCATAAGCAAATATCACTATAAATAAAATGAATTTGTCCATTTTTTTTAATTTAGAAAAACTTATAAACATGGATAATTTATTTAACTATATATTTTAAAAACTATGTTATGTTAAGTATGGGTAGAATTGTGTTTTGAAATAAAATTACCCGTTTTATTTTAAATATTGGTAATTGGCCCTCTAATTACATATATTTTACTTAAACATGGCTATGTATATATATAATTTAAAATAAGTGAAAAATGTTTTATTTTTAATTTTTGACTAGTATGGCCTGATCCACATAGTACAAACTTCTTAAACATGGAAATATACCTCAATGGTCTAGAGAATAAGAAACTACCACTCCAAAAAAATGAATGTTGTGTTTTTATGTTGGGAAATTAGAAACATGTCCCCCACTTACCACATAATTAGGCTTATAGTGCACCACCTAGTTACACATGTTTTTCTTAAATTCTTTTAAGTGGTCCTCTTTTCTGAATTTTCTATTGGGAACACACAAACCTCTATCCCCAATAACTTATATCCAATCCGAGGGACACCACAGCACGCTTCCGTG
This sequence comes from Viscum album, assembly GCA_963277665.1. Classification (NCBI taxonomy): domain Eukaryota; kingdom Viridiplantae; phylum Streptophyta; class Magnoliopsida; order Santalales; family Viscaceae; genus Viscum; species Viscum album. The sequence continues at coordinate 1,664,213,709 of OY728153.1, read as the reverse complement.
CACCTATGATCCCCCCAATTGAATATAATATGTTAATATATTGTTATACACACATATATAAATTAAAAAATATATATATATATATTAATACATAAATTAATATATATATATATATATTAGTTAATATAAAAATAAATTTACATATATTTATATATGTGGATAATTTTAATTTTGTAATATTCTTAAATACATATTCAGGCCATTATATATATTATTATATAAATGTATAAATATTATAATATTGACAATAAGGATATAAATATATAATTCGTATGTATATTAGTATATAAATTCACACATAGAGAAACACACTTATATATATATACATACTATTTTATACTTATTGTTAACATTTATTATTAATCATCATTTAGTTTTTAATTTTTAATAATAATTTATACGTATGTTTCATCATGTAATTAATAATAGTTAATTAACATAATAATAATTCTATAAGTTTGTCTTTCTATACACAATTTTTTTATTTTCGTTTATGAAATTGAGTGTTTTTTAAAATAATATAGAGTTTTGTTCATTTATGAAAATAGGATACAATATGTGTGAACCTCATTCACGCTTCCTTTGTTCATCTTAGGAATCCTGAACGTTATTCATAATTATTTTATTTTCTCCACACAAGATAAGTGAACGTGATTCACGTCTCCCATTTTATTTTTTAAAATTTTAAATTATCATATTTAATTTGTTTTTTTATATAAAAATATTTAATTAATAATTCAATTATTTGAATTTCTAATTAATAACATAATAAGTAATACATTATTAATTAAATAATTACATAACAACCAAAAAATAATCAATTAAATAATTTGATAAAATACATACATTAAAAGATAATTAATATATTTATGATTACTATTTATTAGCAGTAAAATAATTATAACTAGTAATTAATAATGAGTTTAAAAACATAATATTTAATAATTATTAGTAATAAAATTTAATATTAATACTTATCAAAAAGATCATTTCTTTTGTCTTCCTCATTTTCAATCAAAACATCAATACTCTTACAAAGAGAATATTTAAAAGAGATAACAAAATGAGTCTCCCACCTATCCGCCTCCTCGTTAGCAGCAATGTCATCCCATGATTTATTTGAAATCGTTGTGGGGCTATGATCGACTAACTCATATCCTACAGTGTTAGTCGATTTAGAAGCTAACACATCCAAAGAATAAGTCATTTCCTTGTCAATATAAGGATTCCCCTTATTTAGGTTTAAACCCCCTTTCATATTTTGGAGATCAAACCCTCCCCAAATAGTTGGGAGTTCAATATGGATGAGAGGAAACTCAACAGTCACTGCCCAAATCCCTTTTTTTGTTGACCCCTACTACAGTCCATCTGTATTATACAAAAATCCCTTATTCTTTCTTTTTTGATGTTTTCCACAACATGTCCCTTTAAAAGAATAATTGATCATTTTAAATGGTTTCGACATTCAATCATGGAATACCCCATGAGACTGCATTCATTGTAGAAATGATGAATCTTCTCATAAATAATGTTAAAATAAAAATTATCATTATCCATTGATAGGATGAATTAGTTAATTATAATTGGGCTCAAATAAACTTTGACATGGAATCTCACAAAGTCACTAAATCTGGCTTGCTTAGTATCTTTTTCCATCTTAACAGACACACCAATCACCGAAGCAATATCATGCTAGTTCCTTGGATTCCAAATGATCAACTCAATCCTAGAAATTTAACCCAAACATAAACAAAGGTTCTTCTAATTTCAAAGGGGTAAATGATAAATGAACAATTTGATAAGTGAAGGACATTTGGATTCAATGAAACCACTGCAATGGTCTATGATTTTATTTTGAGCCCCACATTTGGTAATAATAAATGATATAACCCACACCCTAATGGAATATATTTCCATATATAAAATCCAAATGCAGCAGATATCTTCTTGACCATTGAGTCTATACCTAGGGTTCTCCCCTTTTGAAAGAACACAGAACACTAAAATATAATGGTAACACATCCCCCTTCTCTCTAAAATTTCTTCGTGATTTTCAAAAACTAGTGTAATAGTATTCTTCTTGATGTAGAGAGTAGATTCTATGACAAGTAGTGATACAAAGAATATTTTATCATGTGTTTTGTAGGACATACAATCCCATGGATCTAGGGCCATGACAGGTCGATTCGATTCATATGCATCCATAGAAGAAAATTATTTCATTTAATAACAGATACCCATAAAAATCCGATTCTTCCCCTCTATAGCCAATATTTCCAACTTGAAGAAGTGTGGGATGTCCATGAAGAAGAAGAATACCTAATTTACATTATTTTCATTCAAAAACTCACCCAAACCCCCAAAATGTTTTTTTGGAACCTCAATTAAGTCTATGTATCATACGAAATCAAGTTCTGATGATTCGAAGAAGAAGGAGGGGAGGCTGGATGAAGTTTTGCTTTCCTATATTGAAAGTAAATCTTCATAGGGGATTCACAATTAGGTATGCACATTGCACAATTTGACAAATGGTGTGTCCATCACATAATGAATGGAACTATGTATTTTCTCCATTATCGCTTACATATTTTTGGGGAAGGGATAACTTCTATCGAAATAACTGAATTTGGTTCAACGCTTATCCTCATTCTGGGGGTTTTTGGATTGGAAATGAATCTCTCTTGGAAGGGGTTCTTATCATCTTCTCTTTCCCTATGTAGGACTAAATAGTAGAGAATATGTATTAGGTTTGGTCAATTTGATACTTTGTATGATTAGAATCCATGAATGGAGTCTCAATTTTAATCTAAATGTGTTCAGGGATAATAACATGTAGACATGGGTAAAAATATTTTTCTTCAAATGGGTATTATAGAACCCAATGATCTTGTTTTATATTACCTCTTCAATTGTTTTGTTGATCAACATGTACAATGACACTAGATCAGCTACTTTTATACATTATATGAGGATCATGGTTGAGGTAGTCCTCATATTCACCTTAATGGATATTGTAATACTTTATACTCTATAAGAGAATGTTTCTCTTAAGATTCAGTATAAGAAGGAACTCCCTTTTTGCTCAATATATGGAATCACTGAACATTTGCTTTCCAACTGTAGATTAGATGTTTTGTGTACAAAATGACTTAAGAAGGGTCACGACCTGGATCATTGTAGAAGAATAAGGGATGCGAAGGATAATATCTCTATCACCTTTGGCATTAGCATGACAGTGTTGTTGGCTAATGGGTCATCTTTGGTAAAAAACCAAATGACAAGGTATATTTAGAAGAGTGAAATCTTAATAAAAGGTATCCCTATGTTTATAGAGAAATATACCTTTTCTAGGTTGAAATCACTTCCTCAGTTGACATTGATAAATAATTGGGATACAATAGTCATCATAGTACCTTCATGGCTTTGAACATAAGATCATGGGCTGACATTGTAGTAGAGGAGGGGGAAAAGATTAGCTGTATGAACCCTATTTTTTTCTCAGGTATTATTCCATTTAAGTTGGTTTAATTATTTATTATAGAACATATATGGATTCCTAATGTATTCACAAATTCTTTGGGGGTCTTTAGGAATTATTCGGGGCCTGGAAAACCAGAAGGTGGAAAAAATAGATGGTCTCACAGTTAGGAATAGTTGTGCTAGGAAGCCACACAATTATCCCTAACCGTGCGAGGCTAGACAATGGGGTGAAGTAGGGTTCATGGTGTACCATAACTATGTGCCAGGGGCCACACACCCATGATAAAACTACATACATTTTAGTAGAGGTGATTTGCATGGTTATTTCCCAGTTTCCCTAACCCTGCAGCCTAACAGTTCGGGTTCCCCCTTATCACAATAGATGCTGCATAGTTGGCACATGGTTTGTCCAACCATGCAACCATTCCATGAAAACCCTAATTTTTGGGTAAATTTACCAAATTTACCTTAATGAAATGTTTAAACCTTTTCTTATCCTACATTGTTCTTTCTAGTGGACAATAGAGAGTTTCTTCCCAATTTTGATATCCCAATAACTACAAGATATATTTGACCTCATTCATCTATCCGAGGTCTGATCAATTCACCGTTCATCTCACTAGATCCACATTTGTAATATCTTAATTCTTTTTTATCCATTCCATATTCCACATTCTATAGATTATGCTATTAAGATGAAGGCTCTAATAAGCTATTTTTAGTGTGTTGGTGTAGTATTTAGATTTCTTCCAGAACAGATAGTATTAATGACTGATACTGGATGGGGAGAGTTATATAAGAATGAGGTTGGTGGTATATAATTTATTACATAATTTTTGATGTTTTATAACATGTTCCCTTATGCCGCAAGATGGTTTCACCATTCTATGCCCCTAAATTTTAATTACCTTAAATTGGTTGATATATCTAGATACAAATGATCATATTAGACCCCTTGAGAATGGAAATCCTAGATGGATCCACCCGTTGGGTGTTCCCTCTTAAATGCCTAAATGAATTTCATTGGAATATTACCATATCAACTATTGTAGTGCTTGGTCATGATTTTAAATTGTGATAATATACTTGAAATAGATGGAATTATTTTTGTAGCATGTATAACACTCTTATAAAGAATTTTATTTTATAGTGTAGAGTGGTAAGCCCATGCCACCTATGGTTAAATTGAACAATGGTTACGCCCTTGTTGATATTAAATGATAATGAGAAAATGATTATTCACTAGATCATATTAATGTTAATTGTTATTTATTAATGATAAAACATACAAGAATGTCAATCCTATATAATCATTATGAATTGGCATGATAACCCATATCACTTATAATGAACAAGCATGATGATCCTTATGTTTGTATTGTACTAAATGGGCATGATGACCTTTCTTATAATAAATGGGAATAACAACCCTTCTGATTATTAAATGGGTAGGGTTACCCATATATAATGTAATAATGTAGTGAACTGGAATCCCTTACTATGATACCATGCATGAAAACCCTATACACGATACCGGGCATGGTGTCCCTTGTAAATGTGATATTGGGAATGATGTCCCCTATACAACTGTGATTCTGGGTGTGGTGTATCCTATACTAGTATGATACAGGGCATGGCGTCCATTATAAATTTAATAATATGCATGGAATGATCTATACTATTGTGATACTAGGTATGACATCCCTTATAAATGTGATAATGGGAATTTCATCCCTTTTTTACTTATTCAGAGTTATTCTGGTACTGGCTGAAGGAGGTAGTGTCTGCTTGATTTTCTTTCAGGAACCAGAGCTGACCCATTTACAGTTGTTAGCACTACCTTACATTGTTATACCATAACACTGTAATTTTGTATACATAGACTATTTATTTATTGACATTGTTGTTGGTGGCCTAATGAGATTTATCTCACACCCTATCAGGGCTTCCAATCAGGAAGACCATATTCATACAGGTATAGACAAGGGGAAGCATCCTCTAATGGATGAATTACTTCTATCTTGACCTAGGATATAGTTGGAAGCATAATACTGGAATGGAGCTCGAGATACTGGGATTGATTTTTCCCTTCTTGGATTCTTTTTTATATATAGTATATTTCTCTTTCCTTCTACATGTATTCATTTTTTCTACATTTTTATATAGATGACATAAATTATCATCCTTTTGTATATGTTCCAGTTATCAGTTAATTATTTTTTCTTGGATGTAATATATGCTCCTTCTTATTAATTTTTATACTTCATTTTCTATTTATTTTTTTATTGTACTACTGTGCTACTCTGTTAATGAGGGAATAGTCTCCCCAAAGCCACACCCAAGGCCCTCGGTGCTAGTCAATAACGATTGGCATTTGTGGATATGTTCTTGAGTCCATGTGGCCAACTGGGCTTAGGGCATTGATGAGTGGAATTTAGGTTCGGGAAGTCACAAAGTTCTATCAAACGTTTTTATATTATTGCGTTACTATTTCGAGACAATATTCACGTGGATAAGATGGAATTGGGGATTGTTAATAAGTTGTTCCCAGGTGCAGCTAACCCATGTATTGAGAAAATCCATATTACATCGAATGGAAATTGTTTTTTTTTCATTATTTTTCTTATTATAGTTCAACTATAGGATGATGCACTTGATTTTTGATATTAACATTGATATGATTAAGGTTTATCTTTTATCCTTGGACTAATGAGATGAGGACAAGGAAGCATTGATCATGCATCATTTTAGGCACCCTTTAGAGAATTCACATGCCATGAACATGCCTTGCCTTATAGGAGCATTGTGCTATTTTCATTGTCATTAATTTCTAATAGTTATTTAATTTATATAAATAATATTTTTATTAGAAAATGATTCTTGAAAGGAATTGATAAAAACATAGTTGATGCTTGGATGGTCCGCTATAACCTAACCGTATTTTCCTATATAGGCTATAGAAGACAGCCAAAACATCCAAATATGGCATGTCAATTCATAGACCATTGGTCACATGGACAACAACATGTTATGGTATGGAATGAATGGACACTATATTTTTCTTCATAAGGTGTTATGGGCCCTTAGGGATCAGAATTGGTGAACAATTGGGTTTTAAAATTGTATCGAAATGTTACTATGAGATAAAATAAAATTGAAATTGAAAAATTCCAAGAATGACCTAGTGTAGAACATAGTAGTGTATTGTAGGTAGTGTCTATTAAGTTCTATAAATGTATTTATCACCAAGACATGATACTTTATGTTAGCGTAGGTGTCTGATTATTGCATATAAATGTTTTTTTACCAATTATAGCACAATATCAGTGGATTATACCGTTACTGAATAATATATGAGGTGTATGTTAGAAAATTGTAGATCAATGCGACCACTATCTCCTCTGATAATACATTAAGAGGGAAATGAAGATCATTCCTTAGAGGTGGTGGGAAATGAGATGCTATTTATACCTACAGTAGTGACACCTCATAATGTTCCTAACGTGTGTGATGATATCTAGTTTTGAAGAGAAGTCCATCGGATTATACAGACCTTACAAGGAGCTATGTGCTATACCCCTTCTATGATAGAGTTGACAATGATGTTCCCATGGAAGCATATACCATGTTTTTGTGGGATAACAGAAAACATGTTGTAGAGTTATGGCTCAAGATTATCATGCCTATATTCGGGAATATTGGGATACCTCATGAGAGGTGAGTGAATGTCGTTACTTATATGCTGATAGGATCTGCCAAACATTGGTGGGATATACTAAACATGGATTCTCATTATCAAGAAGCGATGTGGAGGTACTTTCAATCTAGACTCATTGATTATTTCTTCGCTGAAACCCTATGGGTCGATTGAGCCAGGGAATTCATGAACCTAAAGTATGGTTCAATGATAGTTATGGACCATTCGTCTCGTTTTATATATCTTAAACCTATCTTGCCAATCTATATTGTTGAGTTACCAATGAAGGAAAGAAAATTTTAGGATAGTAAGAAGAATTATTTTAGTTCTCAGGTTAATGTTTTCCTATTTAATACAATATCAAATATAGTAAACCAAGCACTTATCACCAAGAGAAACATGAGAGAAACATATGGTGTGAGCCAAGGTGGTTCTGAAAACAGAATGGGTGGTGGTTCTACCAGTGGTTAGATATGACATTTTGAGACTATGTTCTTGAGTTGAAGAATCTAGTTGACACACAAAAATAGTAACATGTTATGTCACAAGTGTGGGAAGACTAGGTATAAGAGGCCCTGGTTTCCTTGATACCCCATCGAGTGTCGATTCTATGATAGATTGGGGAATATTTAGCATTCTTGTAGGGACTTCTTAGCTATGCCGACTGGGAGGGGATCCATGCTAGCTCCACCATCATGAAAAGGTTCAGTGTATCCTCTCTAAACAGGTTGATGGAGTACTACTAACTATAAAGGTAGAGAAGGAGGTCATGGCCATGGTAGTTGGGATTCATATTTATAGTGCCAGTAGCGTGGAACTAATCTAGGTAGTTAGGTTTTATCATAAGGTTTTGGATCATTCCATGTCTATTAAATGTATCCAATATCATTTTAGTGGGACACTAGGCCATCTACTATTTGAGGTACTATTCTAGAAGCTACTACTACCATTTATTTTTTATTTGATATAGGTGAATCACATATTTCATTGTTTTTCCTATTGTGGAGATTCTTAAACATCAAGTTGATTACTCTTGTGGAATAATGATGCTAGATACACCTTTGGGTATATATCCAGATAGTGTACATTAGTGTAAGGACTATCCTCTTGAGATAGGCAGCCATCATTTTACTTGTAACCTTTTCTTCTTTATGATGATTGGTTTTGATGTAATTTTTAGAATGGACAAGTTGGTTCCTTATCATGCTTATGTGGACTTTTATTTCCAGATGGATTCTTTTATATCACCATAGTGTGATACATATCTTCACAAAGGTGAGTTGGATGTTAATGCTGGTAGATTTGGATTTTTTCATACTAGGTTATGTAGAATTTCCAATTATATTTCTAGCATTTTTATGAATGATTAGGGACTACATCAAATAGAGTTTCCTCCTATAGTATATCATTTCAGGGATTTATTCCAATTCAACATTTCCGGACACCCACTTGAGAGAGAGGTAGAATTTACTATAGAGATAGTTTGTAGAGCTACACTATTATCTATTCCTCCTTAAAGGTTGGATATAAACATGTTTCATGAGCTCAAGATGAATTTATAGGATTTAGAAGTAAATATTTTTGTATAGACAATTACTTATCTATAGAATTCACCGATCCTTTTCTCCATGAAAGATGATAGAACCATTAGGATTTTCATAGATTATATGAATTTAAATAAGCTGACATTAAAAAACTGATATCCCTTACCTTGTATAGATGAAATGTTTTGACCAGATGAGATTAGAAATGGTATTCTCAAAGATAAACCCGAGATCAGGTTATCATTAGGTTCATGTCAGTCCTTTAGATACTCTACATATGACATTCCATAGATGGTATGTCTTATATGAGTATCTCGGGATGTTTATCAATCTTACAAATGACCATGTCATATTCTTATATTTGATTAATATGGTTTTCCATCTCTATTTGGATTCATTTTTTACAGTATTCATAGATGACATAATGGTATATTCTCATACCTTATGTAACCATGAGAATCATCTTGATATCATTTTCAATATACTAAGAGAGAATAACATGTACACTACCACAAAAAATGGAAAGGGAAGTGATGCCCTTTATCAGCGCTAAACAGGAAGTACTGATAAATAGACATGCCTTTATTAGCGCTAGTTAAAAGTGCTGATAAATTTACCTTGTTTTCAGTGATTTTTTTAGCACTGATGAAGGTTTTTATTATTAATTTATATAAAATTAAAATTTTTATAATCCAAAATAATGTTTTCTGTATAGATTAAGAATTATATACAAATATTTATAAATATAAACTCTTTATTTATATAATTATTAATAAATAGATATATATTTATCTTATATTCCATTTTAAATAACTATATATGAATATAAATAAATTAAAAATAAAAACAGATTGAACCTTTATTAATGCTCGTTAAAAGCGCTGATAAAGGTATGTTTTTTCATCTCTAAAATAAAGGTGCTGATAAAACATACCTTTATCAGCGCTTTTAATGAGTAATGATAAATGTTTCAACGTTTTTTATTTAATAACCCTAATAGGCCCTCCTCTCACAGACACGGTCAAGATATCATGGAAGCTAAACCTGACCCCTCATTCTCAACGACCTCTCTTCCTCCTCCTCCTCCTGCTTCTACTCCTCTTCCTCTGCCACCGCTGTTGGGTTTTCCTCCTCCACCACGACTGTCATCCTACTCTGCCAGAGCTGCCTCCGTCGTCGCTGCCTCCACCGTCGCTTCCTCTACCACCATTATGTCCACTACCGCAGCCTCCGCCGCCGTTTCCTTCAGTGTCGCTGCTCCTCCGCGGCTACCTCTACCGTAGCTTCTTTATCTCTAAGGTCCATCTTGATTTGATGGTACCCCAAGTACCTGTCAATGATAGAAAGGGCTTGGAAGAAATTATTTACATTAGTCAAGAGTTCTTTGATCAGTAATGGGAAATCATCCTTTGGAAATTTCAATTATGGTCTCTAAAGTTAAGGTGGAACCTATTCTACCTGTTATTTTTCATAATGTGGACAATTGTTTTGATCCGTCTTGGTTATTTCACTTCAAGGACAAAGTTAATTTTGTTGATCCATCTTACCACTCCCTCCAATGTATGAAACCTTGGCTAGGGTCCTGGTTTTAGAAATAATAATGAAATATGTAATGATTACTTGTTTTAACCTTGTTTCTATTGTATGTTCATCATTTATATTTTAATTGTCTGTTGAACTCATTCTATCAAAAGTGGGTTCTATAATTTCTTGTTATCTTAAGTTTTTTTAACCATGGTTTGGATGATTTTGGTTTTGGTGTTTTCTTTGGGTTTGTGGGATGGGGTAAATGGTATACATAGTTTTAGAATATTTTATTCTCTTGGGATTCTACTTTTTTATGTTTTCTTTTCAGTTCGAAATCTCATATGTTGTGCACCTCTCCTCAGACACGAACGCACCTCTGTCGTGTGCCGAATGACACCGTTGCAGTGAGTTTTCTCCTGTTACTCATTGGTTTACACTTTTTCGCATGTTATTTCTGTTTGATATTGATGGTTATATTGTGAAATGTATGTGCTAAACACCCCACTGAAAATTGTGGTCATTGGTGGTCCTTGTTTTCACACTAAATGAATTGCATGTTGGTTGGTTCCTGTTGAACATTTGAATACAAAAATTGTTAATTTACATATACTTGAATTATGAATGAACTCCCCAAGATGATAAAACTTCTATGATAACACCTGAATTAACAAACAAAATTGAATAAGGGATGCTTTATAAAATCTGAAATTGTGATTGATTGGTTTGTATGGTGTTGCGATTGTGAGCACGATTGTGTTTTTGTATTGGGTTGCACTTGTTGGAATGATTGATATTCCATTTGTTTTCCATGATGTAGTTATTAAACCATTGATTATCATTCCAAACATTACGCATTTCAATGGCCCCATCACTTTGTTACAGGTGCAATTCCGCTGAATCCTAGAAAACCACTTCTAGAGGACTCTATGAGACACTTTATGGTGTGAAGATGATGTTGTTCAGAATATATATATTTTTAAAATAAATTAAATTTAGTCTTGTTAAATGGAACATGATTCACCATACATTGATTTCATATAGATTTTAATTCCAAACAACATATATCTTAAAAATTTACACCACATGACTCATCTTATGACTCAAACATGGACTAAGTTTAATTTTAAATCTTACATTTCATGTTAACCTAGTTCACACAAAATGTATCTCCAAGACATATACTTCAGCATGAAACCATGTACATGCCATGAAATAATGGTAGAACCACAGGATATGTGTTTTACATCACTCACACCATGTATAGATACAATAGAAACATGATGTGTATAGACTATACACCCCTAGTGTTTAAGTAAGGACTACACACCGTGTATTCCACAAAAATGTGATGCATAGACAGTGAGGTGACTTAGTATGTGTCTAATTTACACGCCTTTAGCTCATGTTTTTCTATATGTCATGTATTTTAAAGGAATCATGCAGTCTTTGTAAGACTAACTTGAATTAATTTCATATATGTCAGATTAAATCAGGTATCTTATCCATACATGATGTTCAACCTACAGGACACACAATTTTTATGGATTTCACATGAGTTTAGAAATGTTAATATACAACCAACCTTGAATAAGAACCCTACACATTGTGTATCCATTGAATAAATTGTGTGCTATGTTATTATTATTATTTTTATTATTATTTATTTTTCACTTAGATGATAGTATTTCATTTATGAGTATCCCATTATAAATATCTTCTCATGTATATCACAATAGTACAATTCCCTAAATCATTGGAAATATCACACGATGTGGTTTGGATATTTTAATTATCTTCACTCTGCTTGAGAGTTGATAAGTGACAAGTGAGATTTTTGGAGAAAATATGGAGTATGGTACTCCCACATGTTTCGGTGAAGAGTCCTCCATTAATAGGTTTTAGGTACTCCATGGAGATATACAAAAGACGTGGCACAGTCCCTCATATATAGATAGAGTTCACGTACTTTCACATTTTTTGGGGTAGGTTATTCTATTTCATGTATGTGTAGGCCATTATATCCTTACATTGTTTTTTTGAGGGAATCCTACTGGTTATTAGGATATTTCAAGATCAAACCCATAAAGATGATGAATACGAATAAAGAATGGATGAATGCTAATCGGTTGAAAAAAGATTGTAAAGATGGCGTTAAAGAGTTTCTCAAGTTTGCAGAAGATCAGGCATGTGACCCTTCTCAAATCCTTTGTCCATGTTTACACTGTTGTTATTCAAGACAAATTAGTCCAGAGGAGTTGGAAGAACAAATGATCTGTCACAGAATAGATCAAAGTTATACAAGTTGGAATAAACACATGGAAAAATTGAATGTAGGTAGTGGCTCAGATAACACTGCGTTTTATGGATCATCTGATATGATTACAAGCATGATCAGTGAAGACGATCATATAGAGGATGTGATTACAGATGTGAATGATAATGGAGATCGTATTGAGGAAATGACAAGGATAGTTTAATATGAACTTCTTGATAGCCCATAATTGTTTGAGAAGTTATAGAGTTGTGGAAAAATGCCATTTTATCCTAGTTGCACTAAATATATAGCATTGTCAGCCGTACAGTAGCTGTATAATTTGAAATCAGGAAATGGGCGGAGTGACACAAGTTTTAAAAAACTACTTTCTCTCCTAAATGACATGCTCCCAAAAGATAATGAACTCCCAAGACAAACATATGATTCCAAACGAACGATATGATTGATGGGTATGATCTCTGAATGAATACATTTTTTCCCGAATTACTGTTAATTGTTTCGTAAGGACAAAAAAATAACTTAAAGAATGTCCAATGTGTGGTGCTTCTCGATGCAAGAAAGATGATTCTAGTCCTACGAAAGTTTGATGTTACTTTCCAATCATTCCAAGGTTTAGGTGCCTATACAGAAGTGAGGAGTCTGTAGGACAATTGACATGGCATGCAGATAGAAGAATTAAATATGGGAAACTATGTCACCTGGTAGACTCTCCTTAGTGGAAGAGGATTGATCACGAGTATCCTGAATTTGGAAATGAGTTGAGAAAACTTCATCTGGCGTTATCTACATATGGGTTGAATCCTTTTGGTTTTCAAAGCATCAATCACAGTACATGGCCGGTTAGGTTGGTTAATTAAAACATACCACCGTGGTTATGCATGAAACGAAAATATATCTTGTTATCTATTCTTATATCAGGACCAAAATAACCGGATAATGATATTGATGTTTATTTGGATCCATTAATCGAGGATTTGAAAATATTGCGAGATTCAGGTGTTATGTTGTATGATGCTTACAAAAATAATGATTTCACGTTGAAATCCAGGTTGTACGGGACGATAAATGACTATCCTTATTATGGAAATTTTTCAGGATATAGCATTAAATGAACTCAATGGTGTCCCGTTTGTGAACAAGGTATATAGTAAATTAGGTTGAAACATTCATCGAAAACTATGTTTCTAAGACATCGTAGATTTCTACCCCAACGAAATAATTACCGATCTTGAACGACATCATTTGACAGAAGTTTAGAAGAACGTACAACACCATCTCTACTAAGAGGTGATCAATGTATTGAGAAATTAAAATATTTGGACACTACTTTTGTTAAACCATTTTCGAAAATCCATACGAAAACATGTTGGAAAAAAAGATCAGTTTTTTTTTTGAATTACAATACTAGAATTGTCTCTATTTCAGAAATTTTCTTGATGTTATGCATGTTGAAAAATATTTATGTGATAGTGTCATTGACATGTTGCTAAATGCACCTGGCAAAACAAATTATGGAATTAAGGCTACAATGGACATGGTTGAGATGGGAATATGAGAAGAGTTGGCACTAGTGAAGGGTGAAAAACGAACATTTCTGCCTCATTCTGCTTACACTCTTTCCAGGCAGGAGAGATATCAGTTTTTCAACTTCATTAATGACGTAATGGTTCTAGAGGGGTATTTATCAAATATCAAGAACATCGTGTCAATGAGAAATTTAAAATTAAAGGGTCTGAAATCAAATGACTGCCATGTTTTAATGTATGATCTAATTCCTTTAGAATTACGTTGCATTTTTTCCATGAATTTCCACCATACATTAATGAAGCTCTATTTATGCTTCAAAGCTATATGAATCAAAGTTATTAACCTGGAAAAATTACCAACTATGGAAAGAGAAATTTTTGTCATATTGTGTGAATTGGAAATGTTATTCCCACTGAAGTTTTTTGATATGATGGTTAATTTGGTGAGATATATTCAACTATGTGGTCTTTTACATTATATATGGATGTACCCCATTGAACGACATATGTTGATTTTGAAAGGGTATGTCAAAAATTGAAGTCGGCCAGAGGGTTGTATTGAGAAGAAATATTTTGTTGCACTAAATACCTATCTAGTGTGGAAAACGTTGGGCTACCAAAATCTCCTCACACTGAGCGGATTGAGGGTGAAGAATTTATGGAAGACAGGTTTTCACAATCAATATTACAGATCCAGAGTAGGCTCACCTTTATGTTTTGCATAACAGTTTTGACGTTGACCCATATGTTTAAACCCACAAAGAAATTCATAGGCGTTTGAATCCTTCAAGGGCTGAAAATGGATATCAGATACACATAATCGACAGTTTATAGGATGGTTTCAGGATCATATTTTTAAGCAGTTAGATGAAAATCCAGACTCAATTTCAGAACAACTTTGATGGCTAGCTGGAGGAGAATGTGTGTATGTAATATCTTATAATACATATGCAGTTGATGGTTATACGTTCTATACTAATGAATATGATGAAGATAGTACCATGTAGAATAGTGGGGTTACAATTGTGGCTGAGGCGATGCATGTTTCCGATCCTAAGGATAGAAATAAAATTTATGTGAATATGTCATACATTGGCATCATCAATCAAAAATGAGAGTTGGATTATATGAAATTCAAAGTGCCGATTTTTCAATGCATCTGGGTTGATAATAGGATTGTTGTTAAAATAGATGAATTAGGATTCGTGAATGTTGATTTCATTAAGGAAGAATAGAAATACGAACCATTTATAATGGCATCACAGGCAATACATGTATTTTATGTTCCAGACCCTGCAAACCGAAATTGGTCAGTTTTTCTATTATCGACCAAAACAACTGAAGGGTCAGATGAAATTCCATGGAGGATTACCCTTTTATAGATACTCCGCAATCATTTCACAGTAGTCCCAATGTAGACATCATTTTCTATGTCAGAGTAGACCTCAATGAAGAGATTTACAAAGTTGAAAGAGAAATCAAATCTCTTCATCCTTTAAAAAAATAGGGTACAATAATCAGGTTATTTCTTTATTGTAATACAAATTGTGTTACATTATGTTATTATATGTTCCCTCCTGCATTTATGTAATCCAGATTATATTTTAAACCACTTCTGAAGATAATGACTTCTGCACCTGCAGATTCACCTAATCCCGAGGCATAAAAGGTCTCTCAACTAGCTACTAGTGGTCCCAGTGTAGAGAAACAATAGGTTTCTCAACCAGCTACTGGTGGTCCTAGTGCAAAGCAGCAATAGGTTTCTCAACATGTTGTTTCTTGTCCCAATGCTAAGGTACAATAGGATTCTCAACCTATTGCTATTGGTCCCGGTGCTGAGGTACAATAGGTTTCTCAAACTATTGGTGCTGGTCCTAGTGCCCATGCTAGCGCTACGGAGGAACAGATTGATGATACTTCTGAGGAAATGGTAGTAAATAAAACCCTGAAAGCGCAAAATAAAAACAAGAGTGTCGTAGTTTAAATTTGTAAGCCAAAATCCTAATGGAAAAAGTAAAAGGCATCAAATTTGAGGTGGGATGGAATAAGTGAGGCCAACATGTTACCCTCAATAGAGCCATATTTAGTAGAAACATTGGAATCATCACTCGGAAACGAGTGTCAATTGATGTACAGTCGTGGCACCATGTTGTCACTGGGATTAAGACACTAATGTGGGAAGAGATTATGGTAACATTATGATATCATTTTTTTATTTACTAAAATAAAATAAAATAACAAAACATTTACTTACTCTTTATCATCCATTACTAAGTGCATTTATAGTAGATGCCTGACACAACGAATATGTATTTAGAGTTGCAAGAAAAATCTATAGAGGTTTCCACACAAATTTAATGAAATATCATCTTAACGATGCTGAAGGGAAAATCATGCCACACCAACCTCCTCTTTATGCACACTTGATATCCCAAGGAGCATGGTATACGTTTAGCAACCGTCAAGGGGAGCATACTTTTAAGGTACATTGTTTAGGGTAATACATTGTTTGACGTTTCTTGTATTCATCACATTGATTGACAATTTTTGATTTATGAAATGACAACTGAGAGCTAAAAATAAAAAACCTGCAACAAAACCAATGTACCCTTACCGTAATTCAAGGATGGGGTACACTTCACTTGAGAAAAAATTGGTAAGTCTTTTAAATCTACCGTACTACTTGTATGTGACATTAAACAACACCATAACCATGTTTCTCTTTTTATATGTATATTGATAAATTGAATCAAAATCCATATCCATCCCACACGATGTGTTATGGAAGGTGGCTCGTGTAAATAAAGAGGGGTTATTGATAGATGAAAACACACAAAACTTTTGGGAAACATGTGTAGGTATGACATAATATAAATTTGATTTGTTTTAAATCGCTATTACATTACAATGACTACTTGTTTTTCTATATTTTCTATCTGAAATAGTCATAGGAATCAACAACACCCACACCAGATGAAGACATACATTCAGCTGCCTTGAAGCTGCCAGAAGAGTATGGTCGCGTCAGAGGTGCGGGTTTTGGGGTGACACCCCAAACATATATTCCAAAACAAAAACAAGTGGATGATCAAAATGAAAAAATAGAAAATCTTCAAGAAAAATTATTTATTTTATAATAATAATTACAATACCAGAGTGAGATGATAGAATGTTTGATTGGGGGGAGGCAAAGAGAAGAAACTACTCAACAACAAGCTATGTGTGACGATCCCGCCCCACCCTCACCAGCTTTGAGGCGAGCCATTCCCCTAAAAACTAACTTAGCTGAGGTAATCAATGTTTTAATAATTGTTTCTATGAAATGTGATTCACATAGACACTGATGAATTTCATGTACTAATATTCTACAGGGTGAAAATGACTGTGATTTATATCTATCAACTCCCAACTACACCTTGTAGCGAGAGATATAGTGTTCAATATAAAGAATGACATGCTACACAACAGGAAACTTCGAACAGATCATTTCATAGTGTCAATTAACGTAGCTAATGAGACGACTGCTGAGCTACCTATTCCAAATGTGGATGATGAAATTCATATGGTTGAACAAGTTGTTGGAACATTCATCACATGGACAAAAATTCTTGTAAAAAAACATGCCGACAAGGAGGTATCCAATTCCAATTTATTTTTCAAGATGGACCTATAAGATTTAGTGAATAAAGGTTGGAACCCATGAATTTTATTATAGAATGACAATGAGAAGGGGTTGAAATAATATATTATCTCAAAACAATCTCAAGGATCAAACAACTCATTGAAATGGTCTACTAAGAGCTCCTTCACCCCGTCCGTTCTATATCCACAGTTAAAATCACTGCAAGCTCATGTGGATACAAAGCTGATAGACGACAATGCTCACACAATTTGTTTTGAAAAAATATGTAAAGAGAGGAAGCATCAGGTTTCCTTAGTGCTGAAAATGTAAATTAAATCCTCAACTATAAATGGCTAGGCGCCTCAATTATAAATGTGTACATGAGGTATGTTTTGAAGATTTGATTTTACAAAAGCTGACACACTCTGATGATTATGACTAAATACATTTTATATATTTCACAGGAATATATATGAAAAACAATTGAAGGGATTTCCCCATGAACAAAAAATTGGACTCGTTAGTCCTTAAAACACCTCTTCAAAAGATGCAATAAATTTCGATAAAGAGGCTGCAATAATGCCATCCCTGCTCAAATTGTCTGAAAAAAAATTATTCATGTTAGACACTTTTTAATACCAACGATGTAGGGGTAAAACTCTACAATTTAATGATATCAAATATATTTTTATTTCATTCTTTACTTATTACTTTTTGTATTTTTAGGCAGCATTGGATACTGATTGCAGTCAATTTGGATACTCCAAAGATTTATTTTCTGGATTCAAATCATGGATATCCATCAAATTAACCATTCATGATGGAGTTTTTTAATTTGTAATACACTAGATCCAACATTTTAAAACTAAACATCTAGTCATATAATTTGTGTTATCTTTTAATGAGGATTCTGTTATGATAGGGTGGTGTATCAATGTCTTCTACTACATGGAATGAATCCAGGGCCAAAGGATAAGAACACTTACAAGATCTACAACTGGAAAAGTATCCTGTTATATATAATAACATTTCACTATCCAAACACATATCAAAAAAATTACTTATTTTTGTCGATGTTTCTATAGTTTCCATAACAAACAAACGGAACAGTCTATGTTTATTATGTTTGTAAATTTATGAAACAGATCGTATTTCCCCAACAAACTAGAATCCCTAATAAGGTATTTTTGAAAAATAATTACGAGTTGATTTGAAATATTTATTAATCCTTTGTGTATTTATATTATTTCAGTACTACCTTGACTGTCACAAAATATAATATTGACAAGATTATATATATGTGTTTAGAAATGAATGGGCAACATACCTAATGGAATATTGTAAAGAAATAGGATAAAGGTGAATTCCTACTAATGTTATCTATATATGATTATTGATATCTCCCTTGTGTACAATTATTGAGCATATATGATCACCCTTTATTATGTTTTATATCCTTAGGTTATGAAGAATGGTTTTAGAAATGATTTTTACTTATAGTAAAGCATAACTCATAGGACTACACCGGTCAATAATGTGGATGTCGACCAATGCCTTGCCATTCAGTCCACACACGAGCATCTTAAAAATCTTGATGGTAACCAATATCTTGGATTTTAAATTTTCTAATTCTATTTTCCATTAGATGTGGGTGGGGGATGTCGAGGAGGGAGGGGGTGTCCAGGAGTGGGGGGTGTCCAAGAGGGGGTGTTTCTAGGAGGGAGGGGGTGTCCAGGTGTGAATGTGGGTGGGGGTGTCAAGGAGGGGAGGGGGGGCTGTCCATGGGGTGTCCAGGAGTGGGGGTGTCCAAAAGGGAGAGGGTGTCCAGGAGTAGGGTGACCAAGAGGGGGGGAGGGGGTGTGTCCAGAAGGGATGGGGTGTCTAGACAAATATATATTCAATTCCATTAAATTCTGATAATATAAAATTGGTAGATCACTTATAGAGTAGCCTGGAGTTGGTCTGTAGTGAGGAATCAAGAGTTTCAACCAACCCAACCAATTACATGCCCATGTAAAGGACCAATAATTATATTCTAGTTCAATTTGAGGCCCAATATATTTTATTTAATGTCATAAATACCCAACATATTCATCATTTACCTTTCTCACATTAGATTTATGTGATATTTTGATCTTATTCCTCGAATATATTTTTTGTTTGGTGTTTTTCCATGATTAGTTGAGCGGTATCTCTTCAAAATATATATGATTTTATAATTCAAAATATTTAATGATGGTGTATGAATAATATTTATTACATTATCAAATAGATGATGAAAATATAGTTGGATAATGATGTTTATTAATGGGTATACATTAAAGAACTAGGAGGGAGGGGGGTGTCCAAGAAGGAGGGGGAGTCCGGGTGTGGAGGGGGCGTGTCCAGGAGGGAAGGGGGTGTCCAAGAGGGGAGCAGGGGCTATCCAAGAGGCGAGGGGGCTATCCAGGGGGTGGCAAAGGGGATTCCCAAGGAAAGGGAGGGGGATGAATGGGGAGGTAGGGGGTTGTCTAGGAGGAGGGAGGGTGTTGGAAGTGGAGTGGTGGGAGGGAGGGGGGCTGTAGGGGGGGGGGTGTTCAGGGGTAGAGAGGGGGCTTTCTAGGGGGTCTATCTTGAGGAGGGGTGAGAGGGGGGTCATCCAGGAAGGAGGGGGTGTTTAGTAGGGAATGGGGGTTGTCAAGGAGAGGAGGGGGATTTTTAGGAGGTGGGAAAGGGGTTGTCCAGGGAAAGGGAGGGGCTGTAGGGGGGGGTGGCTGTCTAGGGGGAGGGGGCCGCAGGTGGATTTGTGGGAGGGGGGATGCAAGGGGAGTGGGGTTGTCCAGGGTTAGAGAGGGGGTTGTCTAGGGGAGGGGAGGGAGGGGGTTTCCAGGAGAGTGGGGGGGGGGGGGGCTGTCCTGGAGGTGGGAAGGGGGATGTCCAGAGAAAGGGAGGGGCTGTAAGGGGCGGGAGGGGGAGTTTTCTAGGAGGAGGGAGGGGGGCTACAGATGGAGTGGTGGGAGGGGGTGAGGGGGGGGGGGGGGGGGTCCAGGTGTAGGGAGGGGGCAACAGGGGGGTTGTCCAGGAGGAGGGATGGGGGATGTAGGGAGAGTGGTGGGATGGGGGGCTATCCAGTGGTAGGGAGGGGCTGTCCAAGGGGTTGTCTCGGGGGGGGGGGGGGTTACTAATCACACTAAAGAAATAGGAGATAAAAATAAAAGTGAACTGGTATGATCATGACCTATCTAATTATGTTGGTTCTCATCAGGCCCTCTCTAAAACTGAGAAATAAAAAACAATATTTATAAGTCAATGAATCATGTTGAGGCTCTTCTAAAATAGTAATTCAATCCAAAGAATTATGGACATGAAATGGTTTTAACAGGTAACAATTCAAATTTTATTAATGTATTTTTTCATAATAATGTTTCATTTATTTCATTAATGTATTACTAACATAATATTTGTTTTCTTATATAGGTGAAATCTTTTTCTTGGGTTCGAATGCTTTGTTCGGCAACTAATACCATGGACGACAATTTTTTAGAGTGGATCCTGGATGAAAAAATGATGAACCATCGATTTTTTTTAACTATTTGTTGGATTTTTGTAATTTTAACCAAAATAAACATTGTTTGAACTATATATAGTGGTGTTTTATTTGTATTCATGATTTCAAGTAAATGTATATAGAATTTTTGTTCTTCTGTTCTTTGTATGTAGGTTTTGTTTGTGTTGTGAGTGCAGGTGTTGACTCAGGTGTGCAGGTGTTGTCCAGGTTCTGGGTTTGAAAAATCAATTTGGCCTTTATCAAATCTAATTAAGTGCTGATAAATAAATAATATCTCAGCGTTAAAAAGAGTGCTGATAAAATTAGTATTTATCAGTGCGGAAATATTATCCATTTATCAGCGCTATTTTTTTGATCTAATAAATACTACCTTTATCAGTGCTAAAAAAGGGATGATAAAGGGGTACCATTATCAACATTATGTTTATCTCTCATAAAGTGGACCCCCCTTTATCTTTGCCGAGATTAACAACTCTTTTTTAGAACTGTTAAAGGCGGGTTTTAGCACTAGTAGAAGCCCTATTTGTAGTAGTGGTATTCTAAGCTCAGTAAATTTCAGTTATGGATTGAAAAGGTACACTTCTTAGGTCATATTATCTCTAATGTAAAAGATTCGGTTGACAAAGAGAAGGTGATAATAGTAGTTACCTTGGAGAATCGCATGAATTTTTTGTACATACAGTGTTTTTTGGGGCTATATGGTTATTACAAATGTTTTATAATGGAATTATCACTATTAAAACACCTCTTGTGGGCTTGACAAAGAGGTGTGTGAATTTTATTAGGTCTGAATCCTGTGAAATATCCTTTCAAGAGATGAAAGTGATATTGTATTCAATACTGATCAAAATTCTTCCAAAGATGAAAAAAATCTATACCGTCTACTATGACGTATCAACTATCGATCTAGGAGTTTTTCTGATGTAGGAAGATATAGTTGTTGTGTATGGATCTTAGCAGTTGAGGCCCCATGAGCAGAAATAACTGACACATGATTTTGATTTTTTAGCTATTGTACAAACCTTGCATTATTAGAGTCATAACATAATGAGAGATCATTTTGTGGCATTAAGGACCTCAAAATCCTCAAGTATATACTTACATAGAGATACTTAAATATTTTGAAGTGAAGATGGGTTAAATAACTACTATCCTTTGACTTCAAGCTAGTCTATATGCCAAGGAAATAAAATGTTATTGCTGATACTCTGAGTATGAGGACTCCAATGTTGATAGTTCGGGAATCCAATAGTGAATGGTATCTTATGGATTGGTTCTATGAGATGCACATAGGGCCTCAAAACCATAATTAGAAGTATTTACTTGCATAAATATTAGTGAACTATACACTTATAGAGAATTTGAAGATGAGGTAGTTTCCAGATCTAGAGGGCTTCGTCCTGTGAGAGGGTTTTGCTGGTGAGGGCATGCCTCTGGATAAGACAAACAATGATGACGACATTGTAATGACCCAATCGTTCATTAATGAAAATTAATCTCGATCTAATTTAATGTATTATTATGTAAAATGGTTATATTAAATTTTCAATTCTTTCTTTTTATGAATTTATATTTCAAAAAAATCTTATGAATTTCAACCGTTTCTAATATAGCAATCGAATAGTGATCACATGATTAGTATAAATATAAGGCTTTAGAAAATAAATTAAATCTGAAAAAGTAAGTGATAACCTCATTCAGAAGAATTTATCCATACGAATCCCATTATTTGGTGCCTGGATAGGTGGTGGAATATTTGGGAATCACTCTGGAACTAGTCAAAGTTGAGCTTCAACATGTTAATCTTGAACGGAACCACCTATGGGATAAGTAGATGTTGATGGAGATTACCACCCAAGCAGTTTGATCCGATCCACCACAAGAGTTTGCAATTAATGAACATCTTACCCTTCGGTATTATGTAGGTGTTATAAGGGTTTATTTTACAATACCTTAGCACTATTATTATGTGCATTATTGTTTTATATAATAATAAATATACATTCATTTAATTATGTTTACATTGTAATTTTTTTTAAAATCACAACTAGTATTTTTAATTAATATTCAATTATATAAATATATTTTGATGAGTTAATGTATTTTTAATTAAATAATATTTTATTAAAATATTTTTACTAAATTAATTTTTAATAAATATAAATTATCATATAATTTGTATGAATACAATTGTAATTTTTATTATAGTTTGAAAACTATTTTTGTCAATCCCATGAATTTTGGATAAAAGTAGGTTTTTATATAAAAAGTGAAAATTCACATATTTAGAAAATTAATTAGATAAATGATTATTATTTATGGAATCAGGATGTAGAAAATATCCAACGGTGAATTTATTATAATTTTTTGTGACTGTCGAATTTCTTGGTAAAAATTAAATATCGTTTAAATATATAATGTGTTTTATGACATAATAATGACCTAATAGTGAAGTAATAAAATTTTATAAATGATATGTTCGGAAAATATATGTTTTATCCTTAAAATATTGACATTTTAGGTTTTTTATTTAATTTAAAAATATTTAGTTGATCCTCCAAGACATATACATCATTTAAACATTTTAAATTGATTTCCATCAGAGTATGACTCATGTCAACATAAGAAAGACTTGTTTTTTAATAATTTTGGCCATCGTCCATGTCAAATATTATTTTCCACTTCCCATTGTCAAACAATATGGCACAAACCATTAGATGGTTTTTTGTTTTGATTAGTTTTAAGTGTGGTTTCAAAAACATAAATAATAAAAAATTCTCTTTCTTTTTCTATATAAACCTACCCAATTTCCCACTTCATCATCACTCAATGCCTTTTGCACTTGACCAAACTATTCCCTCCTCTCTCTATAATCCTTCTAGGTCACCCCAATCTCTCATGAATCCTCTCTCAAGGCTCTCCCAAGCCATTCTAATCTCACTTCAATGTAAGGGATTTCTTCCTTTCTCATTTTTTCCAAGCTTTATTATGTTGTTATACCCATTTATTTTAAATTAAAAATTTTTGGTTATGATTTAAAACCTACCCCATACATCCATCCTGATGTTTTAATGATGATATACTCTTTTATATCTCATTAATTCATCACATTCACACCCATTACAATGTCAAAATTCCGTATGAAATTTATCTATTCTAATTTACATTCAAGCAATTATTTTGTATCATGAATCTAAATTACATTAAAAATATTGGAAAAAGTATCTTCATGATCTCTAATACTGTCCATTTCAGTTATATTTGATGTGACATCCCTTTCTCTCCCATTAACAATTTTCATGAATTCTTTTGTGACACTGTTATGCTGTAGAAAATGCACCACAATTTTCCAAGCCAAAGTTATTGTATAGTGAATACCATGCCCATTTATCTATCAAGGGTATTCACCTTTGCGAACATTTAATTATTCATTATTGAGTTTCATGTATGACTTCCACATTCCATTATCATTGAATAAATTTTTATGTTTTCTGAATCCATGTGGCCCACTTATGCATGAAATGAAATGATTAAGAAGGGTGTGCCGTAATAGGGCTCTAATGCATGGGTAAATATTTGTATCATGATACGACATGTGAAATTTGGTTTTAACTGTGATAATTCATTTGAATAGATATTTTATTCATGATTTATGTGCAATGATACATGGATCATGCTAATATCATGTTAAATGGTGTCGCCACATTCCAATGTCGTGATAATCAGGCAATATCATGCCTTTACATTTAGGTTTCTCTTTTTCTCCATTGATATGAATATTTCCTAACATGAACTATATTCTTCATGTTATTCCATATTTACTCCATTAATGGGATTTATAGATCACACTTTTCTTATGCTTGTCCTCAGGTTATCCCATGCAATGCTAAGTACGAAGGAATGTTGTGGTCATGTAAAAGAAGTTTTCGATAATGATGTTGTGATTTATGTTTTAAGTTGTTATATAATGTTCCTAATCAAAAAAGACACTAGACCTCTTGATCAACTATATTTTATCATGTGATTATTTTATGTATTAAATTATGTTTAAGTGTGAATTAAATAGAATGGTTTTTATAGTTTGTATTTGTGGATAAATTTAGTTATTTTTTGGATTAGGATTACAAAACCCTAGATAAAGACTTATGAATAAGACTAAGTATAATAAAATAATCCCTAAATATTGATGAGTATTGTGTAAGTGGGTTTTCAAGAAAATTCATCCTTGTCTGGATATGAGTAGGTAGGGGTGGCTCTGGGAAATATGTATCTCGGGGTAAAACTTGAAAACACTGTTTTGAGCAAGAATAGAACGGTAATTGGTGCACGACGACAAGTCTTGCTACATTGTTAGTTACAAAACTCTTGGTGGATATGCATTGGTAAATTCATAAGCTTAGTATGAACAATTATTAAAGGAATAAAAAATTCCCCTATGAATATCTGTTGGGAGGTAGATCGTTGATAACATAGATTGAAGCCTATAAATTTTTATGTTATGGAGATAAATGTAAGTTATCCATTTCAAGTCATTGGATTCTACTTTATGTGTAAAAATGATTAAGATACTAATCCCTAATTTTCCTTTTATTATATACAATGGTCGGTAAAATGAGGAATATGACTAAAAACTGATGGAATGGGCAACATGATGAATGTCCCAATGAGATTCCTAATAAATCAGAACTCAAGTAGGACATATCATGATTATTCCAAACCTACTATCAAAAATAAATATTAACAATTGGAAATTGTTTGAATGACCAAATAAATCAATGAATGGGAAGATGAAATCTCATTAAAGTACATCTGATAATTTGATAAGGGTATGAAGATCTAGTATTCTTCATGCAACAAGTGTGGAAAGATGCACCAAGTGAAATGTCACAGAGGAACTAGGAGATGTTTTGAGTGATGAAAGGATGATAAAAAAGTATCCAATTTCCATGAAGGAATGGCTAATTTGATGGATGGAAACAATGTTCCACCTAGGGAATCTTATACAGTTCAATGCTTTAAATTTAGAGAAGTAGGGAATTATCCAAGACAATACTCTATTTGCAACAGCTGTGATGCATGATGTGCATCAACTGTCTCTATGATCATGGGAGCATATAGATTACTATTCTAATATGGATAATGATGAATGAATTACATGTAAACAATAATTCAAATTAGTGTCTATCATAAGTTATTTCAATTCATGTTCTATTAGTATATATTTTTTGTTTTATAAGATAATTGATTCACCAACAGATATAATATTTAATCATTGGGGAAGAACTTCTATATGTGTTATATCCCATGTTGAATTTTGTGGTAATTTTTGCTGAATGTTTTATATGTCTCCTCTTTATGTAAATTGAGTAAAAGAGACAAATTCATTTCCTATTCTTCAATCCAAATGAATATTCATGAGAAAAACTATCCAACAGAGGATCTGGAGTTTCTTGTAGTAATCTTCGCTTTAATAAATTGGTGACATTACCTCTTTGGGGAGAATTATGAAATATATATGGATCGCAAAAGCCACAAGTATATATTCCCATAGAAAGAGTTGAACATGGTCCAACAAAGATGTTTATAGTGGATCAAGGACTATGACTGCTCAATCAATTACCACCATAAGAATGAAATCAAGGTGGTAGATGCTCTAAGTTGAAAGAACCCATCGATTATATTATTGATGAGAATTGAAAAGGATCCAATATTATTATATTTTATGAAGATGAACATGGGAATCAAAAAGATGGGAACATAATCAATCATTTAAGAAATGATTGGTCAACCATCTCTTTTGAAATGGATAAAGGATGCTCAAAAGGATGATGTGAGAATTCAGAAGAAAGTGGACACTATCAGAAATGGTTAATCCTCAGAGATCAATGTTAATCAAGAAGGTATTGTTATATTTGGATAAAGACTATGTGTTCCATAAAATATGGAGTCTAATAATTAACTTTTGGATCATGCACATAGTTCAAATTTATCCATTCACCTAGGAAACACAAATATGTGTCAAGATCTATGAGAGCATTATTAGTGGGATCACATGAAGAAGGAGATTTCAGATTATATATCAATGTGCTTAGTATTTTAGCGAGTGAATCCTAAGGAAAATAAGTATAACGGGATGATCCAACCATTACCCATACTAGAATATAAATTGGATAACATCACCATGTACTTTGTCACTATACTTCTGAAGAAATCCATAGGAAACAATGACATTTGGGTTATTGAGGATGGTCTTACAAAGACTACAAACTTCATTGAAATTCTGTAGAATTTTTCATTGGATCAATTGGAACAGATATACATTAGGATAGTGGTAAGGTATCATAGAGTACCATTGTCTATTTTATCCGATCAAGATACATGATTCACCTCTAGGTTTAGGAAGAGTCTCAAACACACACTAAATATTGAGCTGAACTTCTGTACAAAAAAATCTTCCTCAAACTGATGGCCAATTTGAGCGAACTATCCAAACACTTGAGGAAATGTTGAGAGTATGATAAATGGACTTTAAAGTTGGATAGGATCAACATATTCCTCTGGTTGATTTCTCTTACAATAAAAGTTGACACTCAAGAATCCACATGGATCCTTAAGAAGCTCTTTATGGGAAGACGAGTAGAACACCAGCTTGTTGGGATGATGTTGGTGAGTGAAAACTCCATGTTCCATAAATGGTCAAAGAAATGGTGGGGAAGGTTAAGACCATCCATCAACAAAATAAAGATGCTCAGAGTTGAAAAAGGGCTATTATAATAATCGTCGATGAGACCCAGAGTTTGATGTTAGAGGCATGGTATTCCTCCGCAAATCACTGTGGAAGAGAGTTATCATAATTTGGAAGAAGGGAAATATTAGTACAAGGTACATCATCCCTTTTGAGATCCTATATTGCATTAGAGAAGTGACCTATCTACTAGAACTCTCACTGAACCTATCCCAAGAACATGATGTATTCCATGTATCACTGTTGAGAAAGTATATACCTGAACCATTTCATTTACTCAATCCAGAGGTGGTACCATTGGAGAATGACCTCTCATATGATGTCAAGCCAATGAAGATCTAAGATCATGGGGAAAAAGTTCTAGGAAATATTAAAAATCCCCTTTTCAATGTTTTTTGGTGAAACAACAAGTTTTAAGAAACAATGTGGGAATCAGAGGATGTGATGATGTAGAGTTTCCCTCATTTGTTTAAGTGTGGGAAAAAGAAATTTTTAGGGAAACTTTTCTTAAGGGGGGATTATTGTAACAACCAAAACATTAATTAAGGAAAATTCTTCCTGATCTAATAAAATGTATTATTGTGTAAAATGGTTATATAACATTTGCACTTCTTTGGTTTATGGTTTCGGATTAAAAAATACCATTAAAAATTATTATCTTTCTCATATATCTGTTGAATAGGGATCACATGATTAGTATAAATATAGGGAATTAGCAAATCAAATTTACCCAGATAAAGTAAGTGATGACCTCATCTAATAGAATTGATCCATACGAAGCCCATATTTCAAAGCTTGGAAAGGATTTAGCATCATTGGGCATCGTTATTGACCAATACCTAGATGAGGTTCAACACTTTAAGCTCAAACGGAGCCTCATATGGTAGAAGTGTAAGATGATATAGATTACTAACCGATAATTGTTTTCTGAGCCACCCCAATAGTCAATCACCATCACACACCACACCCTTCAATTTTAAATGGGTGTTATAAGATTTTATGTAACATGACCTTTTAACTATGATTATGTGTTTTATTTTTTTATATAATAAATAATATACATTTATGTTATTATTTTTACCTTGTAAATGTTTTTTTAAAGATAAAATAGTATTTTTAATTAATCTTCTATTAAGAAATATATTTTGATTAATTATTGGATTTTTAATTAAATAATATTTAAATAAAATATTGTTACTAAATTTCGTATTATTAAAAATAAATTATTGTATTATTTTTATGAGTACAATTGTAATTTTTATTAAGGCTTGAAAAATGTTTTTTTCAAACCCATGAATTTACTATAAAAGTTAGTTTTTATTTTAAAGTGAAAATTCACACATTTAGAAAATTATTTATATAAAATGAATTTTATTTTTGGAATCTATATGCTGATGTTATCCAATGGAGAATTATTCTTAATTTTTTAAGGTAGTCGATTTTTTGGGTAAAAATTATATACCGTTTAATTATATAATGTGTTTTATGAAATCATAAGGACCTAACAGTGATGTAATAAAATACTATAAATGGTATGTTCAGCCAATATATATTTTACCATTAAAATAATGTGACTTTATGTTTGTTTGATTTATTTTACAAAGCATTAGTGGACCCTCCAAGACTTATAAAACATTTTTACTCTTCAAATTGATTTCCGTGAGAGTATGACTCACTTCCACATATGCAAGCTAGATATTTTAATAATTTATTCAATTTTACATGTAAAATAATTGGTTTTACTCCCCTTTTTTAAATCCCATGGGGAAAAACCATTGGATGGTTTGAGGTTTTTATTAGTTTAATGTGCGTTACCGAAAACATAAATTATACAGAATTCCATCACTTTTCCTATATAAACCCACCCAAGATCCCACTTAATTTATACTAAAATCTTTTGGAGATAGACCAAACACTTACCAAATCTCTCTAGAATCCTCTCAAGGCACCCCGATCCCCTAATAAGATAGTCTCAAGCCTATCCCAATCTTTTAGTACCACACTTCCAAGTAATGGATTTCTTCCTTTCTCATTTTTGTCCAAATTTATTTATGTTGTTATACCTTTTTATTTTCATTTAAAAATGTTAGGGTATGATTTATAACATCTCCCATAATTCTGTACATATGTTTGAATGATTATATACCCATTTATCTCTCATTAATTCCTCCCATGCACACCAATTACCATGCCTAAATTCCGTAATGAATTTATCACTTCTAATTTACATTCAAGAAATTATTTTATATTATGAATCAAAATTTCATTAAATATGTTGAAAAATTTATCTATATGATTCCACTTACATTCCATATAATTTACATATGATGAGGCACCCATTTATCTAACATCAACTATTTTATGAATTCTAATGTCATGCAATTATGCTGCAGAAATTGCACCACAATTTTTCAAGACATAATCATTTTGTAGTGAATACCATCCCTGTTTTTCAATCAAGGGTATTCACCATTATACACATTTTTAAATTGAATATTGAGTTTCAAGTATGAATTATAAATTCCTTTATCTTGGAATATATTTTTCTGTTTAATGAATCCATTTTATGTGATCCATGTGGCACACTTATGCATGAAATGAAATGATTAATAAGTGTGCACCCTGATAGTGCTCAAATGGATTGGGTAAAGATTATAATCATGACATGTCAAGTGAAATGAGTGTTTACTCTTTATAATTCATTTTCAATGAGGGTTTACTCATGATACATGTGAAATACGCTTTGTATCATGCTAATATCATGTTAAATGTTGTTTTCATAATCCCATTTATGATAAACTGGCTATATCATGCCATTGCGTTTACGTTTCTACTGTGCTCCATTAATATGCCTATTGCCTAACATGTGCTATATTCATCATGTTATGCCTTGTCTACTCCCTTAATGGGCTTTATATCTAACCCTTATCTTATGCATGTCCTATGGTTATCCAATGAAATGCTAAGTACGAAGGAATGTTGTGGTCATGTAAAAGTAGTTTTCAATGATGATGTTGTGTACTATGTTCTATGTTGATATGTTATGTTCCTTATCCCCAAAGAAAATAAAATATCAAACTTATATCTGGTATCAAGTGAATATTTTATGTAATAAATAATATTTATGTGTGTAATAAATATATGTTTTGTTATAGAAATCCTGTATATACATGGTCATATCTAGGTTCCCATAGATATGAGAGAGGAGGTGTTGCATGATTCATATGCTTCTCAGAGTGTTGCTCGTCTGGGTACCTCTAATATGTATCATGAAATGTGCTGACAGTATTGGTGGTGAGGGATGAAGCTTTATATAACAGGCTTTATCAATAGGTATTCCACCTATCAACTGGTGATGGTGAAGCACTAGCGACCTATAAGATTTCTACATCCATTAAGAATTCCAAAATCGAATTGGGGGGATGTTTCTATAAATTGATTCATTTTCATACCATGGTAACCTCGATGTATAAATTTATTTTGGGTAGTCATGGATCAACTGATGAACGTAGCACATTTATTCTAATATGGGAGTATTTATTTGCTGATGAGATGGGGAGATTGTATTTCCATGTGATCATAAAAATTCACGGGGTCCCTAGTAAAATCATTTCAGATAGGGATGCTCATTTCACGTCAAGGTTCTAGTAGGGGTTGCATAAGGATATGGGTACACAGGTGATTTTGAGCACAACCATTCACCCATAGACCAATGGTTAGTCAGAATGAACTTTACAGATTATATAAGACATGATCTGAGCATGCATCCTTGATTTTAGTGGTTCTGAGGAGAAAAATATCCCTCTCATAGAGTTTGGATACAATAATATTTATCAAGTGATGATTCATATGGATACCTATGAGGCCCCATATGGTAGTCCATGTCTTTCACCCCAGTATTGGACAGAGGCATGAAGATGCAACACCACTGGGTCCTCATCTCATTCAGGAGATAGCAGAGTAGGTTTAGCTGACCAGGATACTAATGTCTATTTGTTAGTCTAGAAATAAATCATTTTCCAATTTCTTAAAAAAAACTCTAGAGATCGAGGTCTATGATCATGTTTTCTTACGGGTAACACATAAACATTGTAATAGACGGATACAGTGGAATGAAAAGTTATCACCATGATTTTTCGGACCATTTTTTATTCTGAAGTGAGATGGTCTTGTAGCCTATCAGTATATATTACCTCAAAGGTAATGTACTATGAATGAAATCATCCATGTCTAATATATTCATCAATATCATGCCCACATATCTCATACTTTTGATCTCAAGGATGTTTCTATAGATGTCGATGAATATTTTGAGGATTGTTCTATATGAATAAATGAATGAAGCATGAAAGATCATTGATGCTGGTTTGTCCCTTTTGTATGGGTGTTATGGAAGCATGAACAAGTATCAGATGAGAATTGGGAGAGGAACACTCACACATGTACTCAGTGGTTGGAGTTGTTCTGAGAAGATGTTTTTTCACCCATAGAAGGTGAACTCAGGGACATCTTAATTTACGAGGGGGGGGATACTGTAATAAATTAGTTTTTATATTAGGTATAGATCCTTTTATATTAGGATTTATTTATTTTAATATACATAATATGGATGCCTAATGGATTTAATAAGGTTTTAATGGTGTCTGGGTCTAGTTTAGAGCCAGAAACCCTAGATAGTGGGAAAACAAACTAACCGCATGGTTAAGAGGAAATGTACATGGTAGGCTACATGTTTATCCTTAACCATGTATAGTTGGACAATGGGGTTTTGTATGTCACAAATATTCCCCTAACCATGCATTAAGGTTCCTACACCCATGAGGAAACTACCAACATATTACCAGAGGTGATTCTCACAATTAGCGCAAAATTTCCCTAAGTATATACTAACTGTGCAGGTGACCCCTTAGAATAACATACGGTGCACTATTGGAACATGGTTTGTCCAATCGTGTGACCCGAGATTTTTGGGTACATTTACCAAACTACAATTAATGAAATTGTTAAAAAAAATTATTCTCTTATTTTATTCTTTCTTGTGGTCACCAAATGGTTTCTTCCCCATTTAAGCTCTCAATCCCTCCTTGAGAGCATTTGATCCCATTTTTTCATCTATAGTTTGATATAAGTATCGTTCATCTCATTGGTTATGAATTAGCAAGATATTAACTCATTATTAGCCAATCTTTGTTCTTTTTTCTATCAATGGCCCTAATTAGATGCAGTCTCATACGCCATATTATCAAAGCATTGGTATGTTCTTCATATTTCTTCCAATACAAGCCAAATTAGAGGCTGATACTGGATTTCTAGATTCATATGAGTATGAGTTTGGTGGTTTATAATTTATTATATATGATTTGATGTATTATAATATGTGTTTGTATACCACATGACTGTTTCATCATGTGTTACCCCCAAATTGTAATTCGTTGAATTGGCTTCCATATATGGAACCTAATGAACTTATTTGACCACTTGAGACTAACCATATTAGAGAAAGCCAGGACTTGGGTGTGCCCTATTTCATGCCTAAATGGATTTAATGAGAATATGACAAAGAACCTGTTGATTTATTTTTTCTTTATTATAAATTTTGATATTATACTTGAGATGGATATATATAGTGTTATAGCAAGGATAACACTCTTATAAATAATTGAATTGTATAGTTTTAGTTGTAAGACTACATCACCTATTTATTTAATTGAATATTGGTTTCACCCTTTTTAATATTAAATTATAATGAGAAATGAATTATTCCTTTTCTTGTATTAAATCCAATGATTATTTATTAATGATATGGTATAAGGTCATGATGAACAATGACAAACATAATGAATGGGAATGATGAAGCATGTGAATTATTATTAATGGGAATGAAGAAAATTAAGCTTTTATTATTCTAAATGGGTATGAAGACCCTTCTTATAACCAAATGGGCATGAAGAACCTTCTTATAATTAAATTGGTAGCACAACCCTTATATAATGTTATTCTATAAGGTCATGAAGTCCCATACTGTGAAACCATGCATGGAGACACTATACATGATACCGGGATTGGAATCCCTTATAAATGTGATACTAGGTATGGAGTCCATATACCACTGTGATACTGGGCATGTAATTCCCTATACTACTTTGATACTGGGCATGAAATCCATTAAAATGTGACACTAGGCATGGTGTCCCCTATACTTCTGTGATACAAGGCATGGAATCCCATATAAATGTGATAACTGGCATATCATCCCATTTTACTTATTCAGCTATATTTCGGCACTGGCCGAAGCAGGTTGTGTTAGCCTGGCTTTCTTTTAGGAACCAGAGCTGACCCATTTAGAATTACTATTAACACTTTACATTTTTATTCCTACACACTATAAAATTTAATAAAAAGACTAGATATTTATAGATTTCATCAGTGGTAGCCTACTAAATTTTATCTCACTCCCTATCTGGGCCACTGATGGCACCCGGGAGGACCATATGATTGTAGGTATAGACAAGGGGAATCATCCCATTATATATGCATAAATTCTAGAATGTGTTGATATGAATCTAGTAGATGATGATCAGGCATGATCTTGGGATGTTGGGATAGATTTTTCTCTTTTTTTAATAACTTGTATAGTGCTGCATCATACCACTTGTATTCATGTTTTCCTACTTCTAGATACATGAAATACATTATCATATTGTTTTATATGGTCCAGTTATCTGATGATTATTATTTTTTGGTTGTCATATCAACTTATTCTTATTCATTTTTATACTACTTACACTATTTATCGGTTGATTATAATGTTGTGCTACTCTGGTAATGAGAGAATAGTCCTCTCACAGACACACCCATGACCATCACTACAAGTCGGCATCCTATGATGTTTGGGAATATACTCTTGAGGCCATGTTTCCAACCTGTCTCAGGGGAACTGTTGAGTGGAATCCGGGTCTGGGATGTCACATCATCCAACTCATGCTGATGTTGCTATTGAACTGATCTCTGTAATGAAAAATATGATTTTGAAACAGATGTAAAAGAGTTAGTGGACAAGGAATTGTGGTAGGAACAGTCCTTATCCACTTCATAAGAGAGTGGAAATCCATGCTGGCGAAGACTTTCTCAAAGATAACCGAGAAGAATCTCATGGGATATGATGGTCTTCTTGACATATCACAACCCCTTCTGATCTATTCTTGACCTTGGTAGTGTTTGGTGCTCCACATCTATAAGGCATGAAAGCACCAACACCCAAGAGAAAGAATATCTCATTGAATGAATAGGGATTCCAATTATTCCCTTTTAGTAAATCCATACCTCATGAGTATACATCTAACCCTAGACTTGATGACACCTCATGTTACATGAAATTGGCCATTTTGAGACACATATCCATCTATAGACTCCAACAAGTACTCCTACATGAAAATAGGATGAATCTGAACTATTGGATGTTTCAGGTGACCTATGGCCATTCAAGAAAATGTGTATGAAATGGAAACATTTTTAAATGAGAAGGAGTCTATATCCAACAAATTTATAGTACCACACTCACTCAATGATGTTAACGATATATCTAGGGAAGAAGATATCAAAGTTGTCACTTATAGAATTCATACCCCTTTAAGGGAGGATACAAGCAAGTAGGATTCCCTATCTGAGGATCTTTCCAAGAGGTAATTGGTCAAAAAAAATTGAGAGTGATTTAGAGGAAACAAATGATCCTAATGAACTTTTTTTACAGGTGAATACTTAGAGGAGAGGTTTTCATTCATGTGGTAGAGGTCATGTTTGTGTTCTAATTAATAGGGGTCTTGGAATAATTAGAGCATTGTTTCTCATGTGGAGATTATAAAAAAATTTGGTATGTGACTGATCTTTAATTGTGGAGGGTATTTTTCTTTCTCTGACCGCATTATCTTCACTTACATATTTGTTTTAAAAAATGTACTTCAATGCAATCATTTTAAAAAATATAAATATAAATACAAAATATTACCTATAATATGAATTAATAATTATATAATTACTAATGATATTTAAAATATATATTATTATATTAATAATTACTAATTATATAATTAATGCAATTATCAAATTTATTTTGAAAATTATGAATTTAATAATATAATTACGACCATGTAAGTGATTAATTAAAATATTTTTATAATTTGTGAATAGTAATATAATAAATATAAATTGTAATTATTCATTTTTAAAATAACGTTCAAGTATATATTAATTATTTTTTATCTATAGTAATACTTCCAGTTATTAATTATGTTAAATAATGATAGTATATGTACAAAAAATAATTAAAAATATATATAACATCGATCATAGTTAAATATTTATGAACAATGAGAAATGTATCACACTGGTATGGGTTGATGTCTCAGATTCTCCTCGATGCCACAACTTGTTGAATATATAATGTGTCCTTGTCCTTTTTTTCGATGTTTATGCATTGGCATATGCACCTCCTTTATATCATATATTTTAACTACCTCCATATCATCCTCTATGACATGTGGTGGATCTATAGTCTCCTCACCCACACTTTATCCCTGTTAGATGGAAAGTGGTTACTCGCCAGATCTATCCTTAACACAGGAAGAAGTTGGCTGCCATGAAATGTGTATCTACTCATCGACGGGAAATCTATATTGAAAGTAACATCAATCAAAAGTAAGCACTATAACATAATATTAAAATGTTAGGGATACTAATTTATAATCACAAGAATATGTGTTATTTACCACTATAGGGATAACTTGTGCTGCTGGCATATCTATAAAAGTATGTATAAGCGAATCTGAATAATCATGATAGAAATAATCCTCATGTGACACATCATTGTGTGGATTATCCATAATAGGTAATTAAAATTATGATACAAATATATCTGGATCATCACCCTAAACATTTACTCACACATCAAAGAAAATATCATGATAAATATCATCTATGAGAAAAAGATGATTTTTCACTTTTCCATGAAATTAGTTCTTGTAAAATGTGCATCCCTTTGTGAGTTCATAGTTGTAAATTAGTTGTGCGATACAATCATCCTACAAAATAAAATTCTAATCTTAACCAAATTTAATAAAAAACCATTTAAAAGTGTAAGTAATAATTATTATTAATAGATGATATCATCATCCAAGTCACGAAACATATATCAATGAGGTTATATGGTATCAATGTTGGTGTTGGTTTTTTAGATCCAACTATTAGTACATATATTAAAATTATATTCAAAGATTTGAATATTAATAAAAAAAATTGTTACATATAGATCATTGTTAGACATGAATTTGATTTTATAATTTCCAAAAGTATCTATCACATTTATTAGTTCTTAGAAGATCCCCAGCATAATGAGAACCCAAAATTTCTAGGATGATATTCTTAAATATAGTTCGATAGATGAATAATATTCTATAATATGGAACATAGTATATTTATTGTGTGGTGAAAGCACTCATTAGCAGATAAGGATTCATTTCATGATGTTTTCACATGATAATCTCTAATATGGGAGATACTTCATTAGGGGCCCAGTTCATGAATATGTCACCATCTCGGTTGGCAACATGACTCAAGCGCACCTCCCTGTATGCTAGATGTTGCAGACTAGTAGCGAAGGAATGTGATGGTTTGGTGGAGATATTATACCCTCATGGTCATAGTGTAGTATAATAGTGAAAATATATAAATATAAATTATTGGAAGAAATAATAAAAGGAAATATTATAAATTAATTCTCAGAAAAATATAAATTTCCCTAAAAATAACCCATTCCATATAAAAAATGATGTCATCTCTCTATGCTATGAAAACTAGGAATAGAAGGGGAAAATAATCATTGGAATATAAAACATTATATGCAGGAAATGATAAAATGATAAAAATCAATCTCCAATAGCATCACAAAATCATATCATTCCTCTAATCCTACCCTCGATCCTAGTAAAAACAATTCGGCATCCACAACTAGACAGTTCCCGTTTCCCCGACCAACATCCATGAGATCTGCTCGGGTACCAATCAGTGACATGGACAGGGTGTGAGTACAAATCAGTAGGCTACCACCAATGATGTGAATTATAATCCATATAGTGGGTATAAAATTATTAGTGTGTTCCCATAACAAAATATGAGCAGTGAAAATAAAACCAAGTCTGCTAAAGTTTTTAATGGAGACCCGGCTGACCATACCTACCTGGACCCAGATCATAATGTGTCTAAATATGTGTCACCATACATAGACACACACACACATCCTTTTATATTTATATATGTTTATAAACATGTATACTTATATGTATATATATGTAATACTATCCAAGATCTTAGGCATATAACCAAAGAGTTCAGGCATAATCACAAGAGTCACAATCTTTAAATAAAAGAATTGGCTTAACATTCATCTGGGATTATAAAAAATCTTGTTTTTAAACAAAAATCTATGATGTGGGTCATCATTCCCAATATCTCATCCAAGTAATGTAATGTATCATTTACAACGTCTCAATATAACATGTAAAACGCCATGTCCAACAACCAACATCAAGGGACTATGAAAGATCATTTCCAACAATTCCCTTAAAAATTTCACAACAACAATTATCCATGGTCTAATTAAAATAATCAATAGGAATTACATTTAATAATTAAATGAATGAAAAATATGATTTCAAAAATATCTACCATTGCATTAAATTCAATTATCAATCACAATTAAGAGTCAAGTCAGGACCACATAAATTTGACCACATAAGTATTTATAAATCCTTATAATTATATAAACCCTCCTAAAAGAGGTGGAAATGGTCAAGGTAGGAATCCTCTAACAATAAAAAGGTCCAATTAGAGTATCACTTTATATGATTAATTGAATTAAAAGAGATTTACATAATTTTAAGGTAATTCGTGGAAGTTTCAGTGTGTGACATGGTGACTCATGACATAAAATAACTATACTATTAGGGAAAATTGATAGACACCTAAATTATGGTGGTCAAAAACTCATCATCTGGTATTTTTCATTAATCATGTTTATAATGGGAGAAATAACATGAATAATAAAGTCCCTAAATGTCAGTAATATAATATATCTTTGAAATAAAACTTAATATGGGGAGATAAACGGAGAATGGAAACAAAAGAATTAAATAGCTTATTGATGGCCATATAATGTGACAAATACTGATTGAATCAAAGTTTAATTGAGGTAGGAGGCTAAAAAATTTAGTTGAGAGGAATGGGATATCTCAAAATGGGGGAGGTGTTGCGTGTTTAAGGGAAAATAAATAGAGAATATGAATTTTAAGGAGGGATAAAATGACAATTTCAACCATTTTTAAAGGGTGTATGGTTTGGAAACCCAGTTAAAAAACCTTTAACCAAAAATGCACTAGCACTATCCAAGGAGCCCACCCCTCGCATGTTTAGGTGCACAATTAAGAAAACAACACTTTTAAGATCTAAAATACCTATGTATTTTTTCTCACGATCGTGCGGTCCCAATTGCATAGTTTAGCTAACAATGTGACACTACCAAAATGCATCATAGTTGATATGCATGGTTTTCACTAACCATGTGAAAATAATGAACCTCACCTATTTTCTCTAAAAACTAGATCTACAGGCTCCCATCAATCCCTCTATGCTCCCAGATCATTTTTATTACCTTATACACTTTTATAAGTGTATGAAAATAAATTTAAATAGTAATTTAATTGAATCTATACCTCTCAAAAAAGCAAGGATCTTATAAAATCCCCTACATAGAAGAATTATTCCTTGAGTTTCACATCCTAGGGTTGTAAATAATCATTTGATAATATTTTTTTCCACAAAGAAAGTATGTTTTCCTCTCACTCCTAGTTCTCATCATTTACATGGTTATGCTTCAATAGCACCCGAACTAGAAAAAATAGCCTTTTATGTAGGGATTTCATGATCTAATCCATGATATGTATCAGGTGATCCAAAAATAAGGCACCAACATCCAAATCAACCTCATTAGGCTGAAGAACACATTAAATGTCGAAATGATAACATGAAAACTGAGAAACATGAAAAAAAATCAAAGATAAACTTGAATATCTGAGGAAGTTACATCTGATAAGACACTATTCTGACCCTCTCGTGAAGCTCAAAATATCCAATGAAATGATATTATATCTTCCCCTTTAAATGAATCCATCAACTCCCCAATCATGAACATACATTCAAGAAGCATTGATATCTAACCTCAAACTCCAATGTTTGTCAACGACGATTGACATACGACTTCTATCTTGACTGAGATGTGGACATACACTTCCTTATCAGTTGTGCCTACTCGAAGGTATCTTGAATGATATAAGGTCTTAAGTATCACTTCATATCCTACCTATAATTTTCATATGGGTGAATGAAATAACCTACCATATAGGTCCTCATAAGGATCCATCTGTATTGTATCTTGGAAATTATTATTGTTGGAAAATTGAGAAAGGGGTAACTTTCTCTCCAAATAACCTCAAAAATAAAGGATTCATTCTCAAATCATGTACTCTAAAACCTATATCTTATTATTGGACTGTCTGACGGTCTATGGGTTGTAGGCTGTACTCAACATTACCTGTGTACCCAGTACATTCTATAACCCTTTCGCGAAACATGACATAAAATGATACTCCATTTTTGATACTTTGGTGCATGGTACTCCATAAATCCATATGATATCCTTGAGACAAATACACCCTATAATGTACAATCAAAGGTCTCTCTAATAAGAAAGAATTGGGCCACATTCATTATCTTATCAACTATTACCCATACTATATCCTACCCTTGAGTTGAGCTAGGTAAACCCATTATGAAATCTCTAATGATGTTGCCCCATTTCCAATTTTGAATGGGCAACAACTTCAATAGTAAAATTTGTCATTGGTGTCAAACCTTCACCTATTGATTGGTGGGACATCAAGTAAAAACACATGTTATCTATCTCTTCATACAGATCTAGAAATACTAGTAGTGTAAGTTTTGATATATCTATGTAAGACTAGAGTTTACTTCTAACGTGGAGACATGAGAATCTTTTATAAATTCTTATCCAATTTTTGTAGGAATCCATTAATTTCGTTGACTGTGAAAGATCATTATTTATCAACTAACGAACTAGGTAGCGGGTCCTCACGTGCAATTCCATCCCATAGGACCAATCCCTAAGGATCATAAAGTAATCTCATCTTCACTCTATCTAGAAGTGATGAGGTAACCAATAATGATGTTATAATACGCTATCCCAGATATTCTTAAACCTCTAAATTCATCTCATAGAATAATTAAATCAACTTTTATTAAATTCTATCCTAAAAAATTCTTGTGTCTAATTCTTTCAGTTAAGAGCGTCAACAATTTTATTTCCCTTTCCATGAATATAAGAAAGTACAATGTCAAACTAATGTAGGTATTCAACCAATAAATGCTATATAAGGATCAAATCACATAATGTAAATATGTAGTTAAGGAATGTTTTTCAATTTATATAATGAACATCTCTCCTAAGAGATAATTCCCCCAACAACACTAGTCAAAGACCACCACTCATAGCTTGAGACTGTGAATTAGGTAACCTTGTTCATGAGGTCTCATCTGGAGAGACCCTTATGTGATGAATTGATCTCCTTGCATAAAAAATGATACTAGATTGATTCCCAATCCATCTTAATAATCTTTATAGATTCTACCTAGATTTGGTAGAACTTGGATTGATACCGGTGTCTATCATTCTTTCAACTCTTAAAAGTCTTTCTCACAGGATCCAGACCCTAAAAACTTGACATCTTTCTTAGTCAATCCCATAATTGGTTCTTCTAGGAACGTGAATTATTGAGTAAAATTCCTATAATAACCATTTAATCCCAAGAAAAATTGTATGTCAATGACATTCTTGGGCCTCCCCTAGGATACCATGACTCTCACCTTCTCTGGATCTATATATAAATCTATCTATAAGGTAATGTGACCCCATAAGTGAACCTTATTAATATAGAAAATGGAATTTCTATAATTAGAATATAGATGGTGGTCATTAAATGTACTCAATGCAATATCAAGTTCCATTTTCTGATCGTGTATAGTATGAGAGTACACCATGATTTCATCCATGAATACAACCACAAAGAAATATAGGTACAAGTGGAAAACTCGATTCATTAGGGCTATAAAAACTAAGGTCGCATTCATTATATTAAAAGTAATTACCAAATATACATATCTAATATAGAATATTGTATGTAGTATATCTAATAAATTTAGTCAAATGTGATGATAGATTTAATTAAAAACAATCTTTAAGAAAATTTTACCTTCTCAGATCTAGTAAAATTGGTTTTTTATATGAGTTAATGGATATCAATTTTTAACCATAAGTTCATTTAGATTACATAATCCACACAGAGTCTAATGTTTTCATCCACCATCTCTGAAAAAGGAGAGCTGATTGCTAATGTGAAGTGGTGGGTCATCTTAACCCCGTATCGTTTAGGTCCTTCATCTATCTCTTGAGATCCTAAATCTCAATAGGATCCATCATGTAAATAGGCATTGATACCGGTTCCACTCATGGAACTATATAAATAGTAAATTCTACCGCTATATTAGGATTCATCCTAGTGTAATAATCATGGAAAAAATCCCTAAAATGATCTTCAACTGAAGGAAAATCTACTTAACTTGTTACCTTATCATTCATAAAATGGCTGGCAAACTGGGATGACACTCTGCCCTGCCCAAAATGCTCAGGTCTAGCTTGACTTTTTTGGGTATTCCATTCTCCCTAAGGAATTTATTTATCTCAATAAGGTGATGAGAAAGTAACCCTACATTGATATAAATCAATATGGGATTGATAAGGGAATAACCAGTTCATCCTAACAATTACATCAGGGCCTTTCATGTTAAGGAGAAAAGGATTGCAAATGAAAAGATAACTACTTATCTTAAGGGAAAACTATATTCATCAACACAAAACTTCTGAATAAATTCCCAGTGAAGTGTAATTATTCATCACTCCATATAAATACATTATCTTGAGACCAATTATTTCCATAGTAGACTAAATATAAACAAATATGAAGCAATTGACTCAAATAAAGTAGACACTACAGTAGTGGCTTCTAAAATAGTACCCCATAATGTAGAACACCTGACACTATTCCACTCTACTATAGGCAGCACATCATGATAATAACATGATCCAAGGCCCTAATACGTAACTAGATTGGCTAGAGTAAGTCCACTCTATTGGTGATACATTTCAAAATTACAGCATTGTTGGCCACGACCACCTCCTTAGTAAGAAAAACCAGTAGTACTCTATCTACCTTCTGGGTGAGGAGCTACTAACCCGAATCCTGATTAAGGATTCAATGTAGATCATCTATCACTAAGCATTGTAGGAATGGTTCTACATAAACACTAAATATGACTTATACTAATTTTGGATCGACACTCAATTGAGTGTTTGTTTCACAAAACATTCATGTGACCTACCTTCCCATACTAATGGAATATCATGTAACTATTGATGCATTCCATTTGAATACCACTACCCCCTCTATAGACTTCAAGCATCACTTCTTCCCGCTAGATGAACTGCTTCACTGTCATGATACTAAACCACACTAGATCACACCATAAAATTCCCTTATATTTTTCATAGTGATGAAGGTCTAGTTCACTATCTAAAAAAATCAATTTAATGATATTAACATGATATTGGATAGAATACATGAATCCATACTCAAAAAATCTCACTATCAACAACTAATCACTAGTAAGAGTCGGTGAAAATGAGGGATTTTTGTGAAATTGGTTGAATAATACATCCTGAACATAGGATTGTACTACAGGTGCATAAATTCCTTAGATTGGTCATCCCTTAGTTAATTTGGAAAGAAGTATTCATAAAAGGCCATCTAAAAGTCCTTCTAGACTATACCTAAATTTTGATTTTCCAATGTAATAAAATCCCAAAAATTATTGACGGAATCATGTAGCATGTAATTTATCATCTTGAGTATCCTTTCCATAGGAATCTCTAGATGAACGAATATAGATAGCATGACATCCATACCTGACTCAGTAGCTCGAGGTCCACCATCTCCAGAAAAAGTAGATGGATGTAGCTACTGGAACTATCTAGTATAATTTTCTGTTGCCAGGATAGGTCATGGGGATCCCTATAGGGACAAGACATGTTTCATTAAACCCTCTTGAAACTGAGAATTAGTTCCCATATCATGAAAAAAATAGGTTTGAATGAAGGAACTATAGATGTAATACATGTGGGTTGGGGCCCACTTCCTCTAGATCATGGTCATCATCACCTTCCTAGTGTACAACCCATGGTTGTGGTGAAAACATGTTTCTAAAATTCTTAATTCACACCTCAGAACAGAATTTTATAATAGAGTAGGTCTCAAAATAAAGGGAAATGACTGGTATACACCCTTCATATATATGATTCAACACTATCTGACTGCTCCTAAATCCAGATCTAGGTGACATAAAAGACTATAAAGGTTCATAAGAGGCACTCCCTCTAACTACTACTAAAGTCTGGTTTAGGCCAAGGTCTCACATTTTATTTTAGAGGTCCCAGTATATATAATTTCAATTTTAGGGTATAGAAGAAAATACAATTTACATTATAATTGAATTATCCATTTAAAGAAACCCATTTTAATTATGAACTAGAAATTAGTGAAATCTTCATATTAATTCAACAT
Organism: Viscum album; assembly: GCA_963277665.1. Taxonomy (NCBI): domain Eukaryota; kingdom Viridiplantae; phylum Streptophyta; class Magnoliopsida; order Santalales; family Viscaceae; genus Viscum; species Viscum album. The sequence goes on along the minus strand of OY728153.1, from coordinate 1,664,168,947 downwards.
ACTAATTAAATGAGTAACAATTAAAATTTTATGAAGTCATAAGATTTATAAGTTGTAATTGACACATCATATAGATATAACTAGACCCCTACATTCAGTATCAAGATGTAGCAAGATGTATATGATTATTTGATTAGATGAATTTCCATTAAAAATTTATATACGTACAGGATTAATAAATTATAATTGGAATTCATTTAATAAAATTCAACTAAAATTTAATTACATGTAACTACTATTTAATCGTGAAATAATGTTATAATTGGTTAGTTAAAATGACACCCATAAGCTATGTGGGAAAACATTGTTCAAGTTAAGGAAGAAACATTAATAATAAACTATTTATCACATTTACCCATAAAAAATGATATTCAGATTAAAAATATATCAATAAAGTAACTAAACCATGATACAAGTATTTCACATAAAAAATTAAATATGGAATGGCATAAGTATGGCATGTGAATCATTAGGTGCTTTTAATTGTGCATAATCAATACCTCCTTACCATACAGAACCAAGGGTAAAAAAAATCCATAATAACAATGATAATAAATTCCACAAATCATTTTCATCACCCAATGGTTAAATCAGTGCAACAATGATAGGAATAATCCAGAATAACAAGTCCCATAAAAGGTAATTTTCATTTATTCCCTTCATGTGGTTTAGCTACTCCAAGGTATAGGATTATTTGTAAATTAAGAAACATCCGATTCTCTTGTATGATAAGACAAAATTGTATGAGAGAAGGAAAAATGTCCTTTGATTCCACTTCATGACATCCCATTATTCTTTTATGAATAAGTGAACGATTTGGTTGGAGGTATAGCCTTAAGCGTGCATCCCCACATACCAGAGGCTGACGTCTAGCAGTGAGGGTTTGTGATGGTATGGTGGGGAGACTATACCCTCATGGGTATATTATATTACAATGGTGTACATAGATAAATATAAATTAATGGAATTAGTAATAAGAATAAATAATGGAAGTAAACATCTATAAAATATAAATTGTCATATTAAATTACCAAAGTGATATACAAAATGATTTAATGTTTATATGTTATACAAACGGATAATAAACGGGGAACAATGAAATAAAAATATACAACATTCTATACTAAAAATTAATAAAGAACAAAATGTTTCTTTTATATAATAATGAGCATAGTTTGTTCCCTTTTTCCATTCTCTATACTAGTATATAATAGCATTCATCCCTAGTTGGATGATTCCCTGTATACCTACATGCATCCATGAGATCTTTTCGGGTACAAATCGGCTACCCAAACAGGGTTTGAGTAAAATACAATAGGCCACCTCCAATGAAGTCTAGTACAATTAATCTATTATATATAAAAATATTTGTGTATGAGTAAAAAAAATATGAGCAATGTGGTAAAATGAAACCAATTTGGCTCAGATTCCTAAAGGACACCTGACAGGCCATACTTGCTTTGAACCAAGCCAAAATATCTCTGAATATGTGTTACCATATATATAGATATATAAATGTTTGTATATGTTTGTGTGTATATATATATATTGGTGTGTGTGTGTGTGTGTAATCATATATAGATATATGTATATATAATTAATACTATACAGGACCCGAGGCATATTGCCAATGCATCTATTCAAAACTACAAGAGTCATAATCTCTAAATAAGGGAATTCCCCCAGAATTCTTCCAGAATTACGTAAATTCATGTACTTTAATACATATATATAATGTGGTTGGCAATTCCAAACATCCTATCCAAGGAGAGTGTAATGTTTTATCCAACGTTTCAATATAATATGTAAAATTCCATGTCTAACATCAAATGACATGGGACTATGAAACATCATGTCCCACAATTCTAATAACCATTACGAAATAACAATTTTCCATGGTCTCATAATAATAATAATAACAAGGAATTACCTTTAACACTTTAATGCAATCCAAAAATGGTTTCCAAACCATCAAACATTATAATATGTACCACTAGTGTAACACACCATGATTTCATATTATTATATCTCATCAAATAATTCAATAACATGCACTACACACAACACCGAGTTCGAGTGCACCACAAATTAAAAAACTATCCATTCAAAAAGCTGTTATGAATAGTATTAATTGAATTTTGAATTTTTATACTCCATATAATTTTATAATCCTAATTATCTATTTCATAGATATAATATAAGAACAAATTAATTTTGTTTTGAGAAAAAAGAAGTATTTTTCAAAAAATAAAATCTTACCGCCTTTGGGTGGAGAAGCCTTTTTAATACCAATATTTTAAACTTTTATATATTAAATTAAATTAAATTAAATTTTTTCTTGTAGGAGGGACATAAATTTTTTGTTTTGATAAATGTTTGGTACTTTTTTTATAACTTTCATATTTGGATGAATAGTGATAAATACTAAATTTTAATTGAAAACGAATTTTTCAGTATATATAATTTAAATTGCTTAATTATGAATTTAAATGGTTTGGAAGTATAATTAGATTATATTTCTATCATTTAATACAATTTAGGTCATTATACGTAATTTCCCATTTAAATTTGACATAAACACTTGTCAATCTTTAGATAGTTTTAACTTTTTAAAAACCTTTTTTTTGGTTTTGGCAATGGGAATTAATTTTAAATTAATTAATGAAACTTCTCATTTTTAATTTGTTTATATATAATTAAATTTTGAATTAATCATATTATAATTAGCTTTGGATGATTTTTTTTTATTTTTATGAATAATTTTATTTTTTGATGAATAGTGGAAAACACTATGTTTTTGTTTAAAACCATCATTTTATATAAACAAGTTTTTATTTAACTTAAATTTATTTTAAGTAAAAATGGATATATAATACCTATATAATTTCAGTTTAGTTCATTGGAGTAATTTTATATTAAAATTAAATTTATAAAACTATAATGAACTTTTTATCGTCTTTTACGAATTTATCTAGGCACAATTGCAATTTTGCATAAAAACTAATTTTACCACATCTATGAATTGAATTTAAAAACTCCATGAGACATGGTTGAAATCAATATGTAAATTGGGGTTCAATAAAATTAAAATAATTTTTGGTGAATAGAAACATTTGACTTTTATTTACCATAATTAAAAGTAAATAGGGTAATTAAAGGTAAAAATGATATTATAATTACCCTAACAAATGTTTTAATTATATTGGATAAGTGTTTTCCTACAAAAAACAAACTTATAAAAAATATGATCCATTTGGTCCACTTGTATTGTATTTGTACATTTATTATTATTTAATTAAAGAAGAGTTAAAATCGTTAAATTCAATGTTTAAAAAGTAAACCATTTTTAATATAGGGTTATACATAAGATACTTTTGACTATAAATATTCATTATAAAGATAAAAATATTTCATATATTATGTAATATTATTTAAAATTGTTGTACATTAAATAATTATCTTTATTTTTGACACAAGGATGATGTAGTAATTACCATATTAATGAAAGGTTAAAATAATTGATATTTTAAATATTCTAATAAATGTAAATTGAGAATTGCGATGAATTCCACTAATTTTTATTGGTTGATATGACATGTTATTGTTCATTCAATGAATAATTTTCTTAGAAATCATAATTTTATGACTTTATAAAAATAAACGAATACTATATAGTGTCAAAATTGACTTAAATGGATTTTTTAAAACAAATATTATATTATTAAATGATATAATATTCCTAAAAATCTAAGGATCGGACTAATGATTTAGATAAGGTTATATATTACAATAATGGACCCCTTGGGGTTCTATTGTCATTTTATTATATGTTTATTAACCATTTTTTATAATAATACATAAATACATGGTAAAAGTTAAACTATTTAACTAAAAGTTAAAACTAAAATATAAAGTTAATATGGTGAACTAAACATCTGTGTGACCTATTTTTTGAGATTTTTTCAACATATACCCACCTTATCCTAGAATTGAATCATTTTTGGATCCATTAGAAACCAAATATGATTGTATAATAAATTAATATATTAATCATTTCCTAATGTGACCATCAACTCTCTTATAAAACAGTACTTCCCCTTCTCTCATAATCACACCCCAAAGCCATTTGGCTTGGCCAATATCTTTCAAAATCTCCTCCAAAAATCTATTTCTTTATCCTAGAGGAATTCTATTTAGAAAAAATCCATCCTATGGAGCTCTTTTGTTCAAATCAAAAGGAAATACCGAAAGAAGAGGTAATTATTTTATCACATCTTTCAATGTTATTTACTTCTTCCACTTTATCTTTCTTTGTTATTTCCATAAAAAAATAATAACTCCAGTAACTTCTATATACTATGATGTTATTTTAAATATGGTACTACCATACGCGTTATTCTATCCATCCTATGAATGATAATGTCACCATGCATGAGTACGTATGACCTACCGTCTCCACATCGTGGGGTAATTTTTTATTCAACACTATGGTATTTGGATGGATATAATGATGATTAATATGTATAAATGTAATGAAAATAACATGATAATTTCATTGTAAAATTAATATACCATCCAATTCTACACATTTTGATCATTATTGAAATGATATCATCGCTCGTGTGTACATACAACTTACTGTCTCCACAACGCGATGAGATTCATTTCTAGGTTCACCATTAATAGATGATTATAAAAATATATATTATTAAAAATTACGTAATATATTACATAATAATTCTAATGGAGGTATATATATATATATATCTGTATTTTCTTACATATATCTTATTCACTTACTTCTATTCAATACAATATGAAAATGGAAACAACGTTTATGCATACGTATGACCTACCGTCTCCATAGACGGTGTTTTCCATTTCATATATATATATATATCATTTATAAATATTTTTATACTAAATATATATGATATATAAATCATTTTTTATATTCTGGAATTATTTAAATCACAATCAAAGTGATACGATCAATGATAACATGATAAAATATGTAAGATAAAGAAACTGATTATTACTTGAAATGTTAATTTAACATGAAAATCATTATTAAAAGGGTATTATAAAGTCATAAATGAACCAAGTATGATATAATAAATATTAATATGGTTTTGGTATAATTTAATAACATACTATGGTCATTATATAGTAGGTTAAACGTACCCTCAACCCAAGGAAAGTCCAAGGTAAGGGTTAATTCCTCAATCTTATTGTTATCCGAGATTGATTATGTGTATGTTTTTTACTGGGACATATTTATTATCCATGTCCATGTTTAATAAAAGAGTTTTATAAAGGATTAATTTTATGGTACTCTTTAACTAAAACATTATTTTTAATGTTTTAAATATTTATTCTTCTAAATCATTCTCATTAATTTCCATGTTTTCAAAATGGTTTTAGGTATTTTTTTTATATGGACTTATGTTTTTTATAATGGTAAGTACATTAAAAAGTTTCAAAGTGCTATAAGAAATTTTGATTCCAAAATATCTTTTAAATGTATTCCTTTATAAATTGTATTATTTTAAATGATTTCAAGAAAAAAAATGTATTTCACTCAAAGAGTATTACTGATCATTTTCAACTATATCAACATCTATTACTAGATATTATTCTTGATTGAGGTTGATTTATTATAATAAAATTTTCTATATTTTATTGAATGAGTTATGATATGTTTTACTATGGATGTGATATTTTTATACCATTGAAGGTTTATAGCTAATGTATTGACATTTCATATTCTACTTTTAATATAAATGTTTTTGTTATGATTCAAATATTTTCATATGAGGAATACAATGGACTTAGTATGTGACCAGTGGGGCCTAGTATAACCCATCGATTCATCGGTAGGTCTTAGGAGACAAACTAGTACCTTGGAACAATGCATTCAAAAAAATATTATATTTATTCTTGACATGAGGCCTTGACTATGTTGTAATGATGTCAAGCGTTAGGTATTCCCCATTATGAAGTTGATTATTACATGTTATTATTCGACTAGTGTTATATCCATGTGCATATTTATATGGTAATGTTTGATTTTTTCTTTCCACATTATGTTCATGTTTATTTTTAAAAGACTGTTCTTTTTATTACACATATTTATTTAAAAGATTCTAGTTTCAGATAAATTATTTAACCTTACTGAGCATCTGATCTCACCCCTTTCTTATGTTTTATTTTCCCAGGATTCCCAGAAGGTTATTATGTCTGATATGCTGGGTTATGTTTGGGGATTAATGTCATTCTCAACAGATAATTTGTGTTGTTTTTTATGTTTGAATGTGTAATTTAGCATTCATGTATTTATTCTATTTCCCATGAAAACGAAACAGATATGTCCTTCAGGACTTGATTCCTTATAATCATGCCAATGTATTAAAATAGAGCACCAGATCCGGGCTTCTGGGGACTAGGTGTTACAGTTGATATCAGAAGAAGTATAGTACAAAACATGGAAACAAGATTTTGAAAAACTCTGATTATAGAACATTACCCTAAGATAGACATTGAGGATTAGTATATAAGAACATCATAGTATTTTGGTAATGTATAGATTTTGTGAATTTTCCAAGAAATATTCCTATATGGATTTGAGCAGGTAGAGGAGACTCGGGCACAGATGTACCATTGAGTGAAAACTCTGACAATGAAATTCAAGCTTGACCAGTGGTATCCCGGTACACGCCAATGGGCCTTACTGCACACTTGGTTACAACACTCATGGGGGATATGCTTAGGATAATTTACATTTTCATTACAAACAAATATGAAGGATTTAAGAGTAAATACATACTCAATTAAATTTTTTTATGATAATGGATTATATGCATAAACATTTCAATTTACATTAGGTACTTTACAAGTTAGGAATTATGCATTGTGAATCCTAAACTAACCTAGTGTATGTCATTGTTTAGAAATGGTTCCCAGTAGAAGGAATGAGAACTCCAGCAATACGCTTAATCCAAAGAGTAAGAAAGATCATATCATTCATATTCATAAGACAACATTTTTAATGGAAATATTGTCCAATTTATTCTTATCATATGATGAAATAGTATCATGTTTTAAAAAGATACGTAATGAATTCTTCGAGTCCTATGGATTTTATAGGAATAAAGAGAATAAAAGGATGGTAGAGAGAAAGATAGATAAAGGGATGAGGGGAAAGAAAGATTTTCCCATATGTGATAACTATTGAAAGAATTGCCTTGGTAAATTCTTCAAGGGAATTGGAGTTTGTTATATGTGTAGAGAAAGAGGAGACCAAGTACGTGATTGTAAGGGTAAGAAATGGTTTCAAATGTATAGTGCTTCATCTGAATGGAGTTGGGAAACTACGCGAATCAATGTATAATTCATCAGAGTATGCCCCAAATGATGCTATTGTATAATAATCAAGTTATAATACTAACAAAAATGAAGATAAATGACTAATTTGATTATGTTGTTGTTAAAGAATTATTTTATTTGATTTTTGTATCAACGATGTACTAGTTTTATGAATTATTGAAATAAAGAAGCATTGTAAAACAATACTATTTCATTGAGGATTTGAGAATATATGGTTTTATGAAAAGTGACTCAATAGCAAGTTAAACCTTTTTGGAAAATACATGGTTAAAGGAATTATAAACCATAATATAGTTATGATACTGAGGTAGTAATTTTTGAATAAGATATGATTGATTTAGATAAATTATATTCAATATTCATGACTACTTTGAAACTAATTAATTGTTTTTTTATTCCATTATTGGTGGAGTTTACAACATTTTTGGATATAAGGAGTATATCCAGTATTCTATAAGGAACAAGAGGGAATTAATGTAATCAATAAGTTTTTAGGTTAATTTAGTGTGTTACAATGTTTTAAAATAATACATTATGAAGGTATTCACATGTTATTACTTGGAAAAATGATCTTCATTATGTTTACCATCCTTATAAATTTTATACTGTGAGTTTGGAAAAAAGTATATTAGATATGTATAAAGGATGTAATAGATTAATTTGGAATTTGGGTACTATTATTAAGGTTAATTATTTTCATAAGATTCTATTTATTGTTTTAAAAAGGACAACCTAGAGTTCGGGTGGCAACCTATCGTGTTCAGCAATGCCACGAGACTTGAACCCGCAACCGATGGGCATCAAGGGTGAATCACCTACCCCTAGCCTATGTGATGTACTAGTTTGTATAAAGAAGATTTTTTAAATAGTCTGAAAAATTAATTATAAATTTATTATTTTTTGAACCCTAAATGATTATGATAAATATAATATTTTTGAATTCTATTATCTTTTGGAGATAAGGATTGGTTTTGGAAGGAATTAGTTGAATGATGAAAGAAAACATGTCATGTATATATTTTTCCACTTATACTATGAATAAATTAATTCTTAAAATTTAGTTATGGGATCTTAAAAACAAAAATTTGTATTCCTAATGACTTTTGTTTTGTTAAACTGATTACATATTAAATCATCATAGATTGATGGATTTGAGGCCCAAATTTTACACTTGTTTGTAGTAGATGACCTCATTTACTCCATATAAATATTTTCATTTTACACCAATTATGTGTCTCTAAATTCCACCAATTTTCTTCTAATCGATATCATAATTTGGTGGTGACTTTTTCATTTCCCATTCCCTCTTTTTAAGAATAATATTATTAACCCAATTTCCAATGTGGGTTTTCCACCATGGTATTTTTCAATTTATAACCATTTATTTTCAATGTACAATTTAAAATTGTTTGGATGCAATTTATTAAAGGAGGAGAGAATGTAACACCCATAGATTTTATTGTATTTTATCTCTTCAATGTAATTCAATAACATTCTCTACACGCAAAACCGATTTTGAGTGCAGCATGACTTACAAAACTAGCCGTTCAAAAAGTGGTTATGAATACTATTAACTGAATTTTTAATTTTATATACTCTATATAATTTTATAATACATATTATGTGCTTATTAGAAATAATATTGGAACAAATTCATTTTTTTCGGATAAAAGAAGTATTTAAAAAAATGAAATTTTACCTCATTTTAAGGGAGAAACCTTTTTAAATCCTATATTTTACACTTTTAATATTCAATTTAATTAAATTAAATTCTTATTTAGAAGTAGGACAAAAAATTTAGTTTAGATAAATATTTGGTACTTTACTTATAACTTTCATATTTTGATAAATAGTGAAAAATTCTAAATTTTAATTGAAAACAACTTTTTTAATCAAAATATATTATATTGTGAAAATTTTAATTTTAATGGTTTTTAAGTATAATTAAATTATATTTTTATCATTTAATAAAATGAATATCATTATAAGTAATTTCGAATTTACATTTGACATAAACACATGTCAATATTTTAATAGTTTTTACTTTTTAAAACCTCGTTTTTGGTTTGGACCATGAATATTAAATTTAAATAAATTAATTAAACCTATATGTTTTTAATTTTTTAAAATATAATTCATTTTATAATTTGGAATATCAAAATTATCATAGGGTACATTTTTGATATTTTTCTTTAAACTTTCAATTTTTGATGAATAGTGAAAAACACTGGGTTATTGTTTAAAACCAACTTTTTATTTAAATAATTATATATGTTAAGTAAAAAAAGATATATAATACCTATAAAAGATAAATTTAGTTTATTGGAGTCATTTTATAATAAAATTAGATGTATATAATTTTATTGAAGTTTTTATCGTCTTTTACCCACCTTCCTGGCACGTTTGCAAATTTGCGTAAAACATAATTTTACCACTTTTGTGAATTGTATTCCAAAAATCCAAGAGTCACAGATGTCATAAATAAGTAAAATTTGCTTCAAGAAGATAAAAATAATTTTTGGTGAATAGTAACTTTTGACTTTTATTTACCACGGTTAAAAGTAAAGAGTATAATTAAAGGAAAAAATGATATTATAATTACCCTAAAACATGTCCTAATTCTATTGCATAAGAGTATTTCAACCAAAACCAACCTTAGGAATAAAATATGATCCTTTTGGTCCACTTTTATTAGATTATGACAATTATTATTATTTTACTTAAAAAAGAGTTAAAAGTGTTTAATTCAATGTTTAATAACTAACCGATTTTTAATATAGTGTTATAAAAAAGATAATTTCTACGATAAATATTCATAATAAATCTAAAAATATTTCATATATCATGGTATTTTATTTATAATTTATAGACATTAAATTATTTAATTTATTTATGACCCAATGATTATATAGTAATTAACATATCAATAAATGATTAAAATAATTGATATTATAAATATAAAAATAAATGTAAATTGAGACATATGATGCATTCCTCTAATTTTATTGGGTAATATGAAAATTTAGGGTTGATTCAATGAATTTTTTTCTATGAAAACATATTTTTATGACTTTCAAATAAACCAAATACAAAATAGTATCAAATTTGACATCAATGAATTTTTAAAACAAATACTATATTATTAAATGATATAATATTTATAAAAATATATGGTTCGGCCACAAGAATTAGATAAGGTTATATATATCAATATTGAACCACTTTGGGTTCTATTGGCATTTTATAGTATGTTTATTAACTATTAATTATAATTATACACATGGTAAAAGTTAAACTATTTAACTAAGAGTTAAATATAAAAGATAAGGTTTATATGGGGACCTAAACATATCTATAACCTATTGGATGAAATTTTTTTGAACTATACCCAACTTATCCTCGAATTAAATCATTTTTGAGCCATTATAAACTGAATAATATTGTATAAAAAATTAATATATTAAGCATTCACTAAAGTGATCGTCACCTCTCTTATAGAAGGGTACTTCTCCTTCTCTCAAAATCACACATCCAAATCCATTTGTCTTGCACAACACCTACCCAAATCTCCTCCCAACTTCCCTCACTTCATAATAGAGGTCATCCCTTGGGAAAAAAGACATCCCATGAATCCCTTTTGATCAAATCAAATGGAAACACCAAAAAAGTGGAAATTATTTTATCACATCTTTCAATGTTCTTCTCTATTTCCACTTTCTCTTTATTTTTTATTTCCATACCAAAATAATAACTCCAGAATAATCTACATACTATGAATTTATTATAATAATGGTACAACCATACTAATTATACTATCTATCCTACAAATTATAATTTCACCATGAATGCGTAAATAGGGTTTACCTTCTCCACATCATGGTGTAATTTGTTATTCAACACTAAGTTATTTGGATGGATATAATGATGAGTAATATGTATATGAATATTTAAAATAACATGATAATTTCCTTGTACAATTAATATAACATCCAATTCTACACCTTCTAATCATTATGAAAATGATATCTTCACACCTGTGTACGTATGGATTATCGTCTCCACGACGCGATGTGATTTATTTCCAGGTGAACCATTCAACGATAATTAAATAAATACATATTGTTAATAATAATTTAATATATGACATAATAATTATAATGGTTGTTTATATATATATATGTCTGTGTGTGTGTGTGTGTGTGTTTATATGTATGTACTTACATATATCTTATTCACTTACTTCCATTCAATACGAATTTAAAACAAAAACATCATTCTTGCATTGGTACGGCCTACCGTCTACATAAATAATGTTTTCCATTTCATATATATATCTATTAAAAATATTTATATTCTTAATATATATGATATATAAATCATATTTTACATTCTGTATATATTTAAATCGTGATCTATGAGATACTATCAAGAATAACAAGTTAAAACACCTACTATAAAGAAAGCGATTAGGACCCAAAATATTAATTTAATATTGAAATAATTTTTAAATGTGTAGTATAAAGTCATAAATGAATCATGTATGATATAAGTAATATGAATATGGTTCTAGTAAAATTTAATAACATACTATGGTCATTATATAAGAGGTTAAACATACCCTCGACCAAAGAAAAGTGCATGGTAAGAGTTAATTCCTCAATGTCATAATTATTTGGGATTGTTTATGTGTATGTTTATTACTAAGACATATTTATTATCCATGTCCATGTTTCATAAAAGAGTTTTCAAGAGCATTATTTTTAAGGTACACTTTAACTAAATCATCGTTTGAGATGTTTTAAATATTTTTTCTTCTAAATCGTTTTCATTAATATCCACGTTCTCTAAATAGTTTTAAAAATTTATTTATATGGACGTGAATGCTTTAAAATTTTAATTCCTTTAAAAAGTTTTAAAGATGTTTGAGACACTTTGATTAAAATATATCTTTTAATTGAATTAAATTATAAATTGTGTGACTTTTAAATGATTTCAGGAAGAAGGGGTATTTTACTCAAAGAGTATTACCGATCATTATCAACTATATCAACATACATTACTAGATATTATTCTTGATCATGGTTGATTTATTATAATAAACTCTTCTATATTGTATTTAATGAGTTATTATATGTTTTACTATAGATGTTATATTTTTATACCATTCATGGATTATAAAAAAAAGTATTTACATTTCGTATGATAGTTTTAATAAGATTTTTTATGTTATTCTTAAATATTTTCATATGAAGAATGAAACGAACATAGTAAGTGATGGGTGTGGCCTGCTATAGCTCCTCGTTGCATTGGTATATCACATGAGACTAATTAGTGTCTTGGCACAAGGCCTTGACAAAAACTTTTATTTCTAGTCTAGGCACTAGGCATTGACTATGTGGTAATGATGTCTGGCTTTAGGCATTCCCTCATTATGAAATTAATTATTTAATGTGATTATTCCACCAGTAGAATATCCATGTTCATGATTATATGGTATTTTTTGACATATTTTCTCCATATTATGTTCAATCTTATCTTTATAAGGCTGCTATTTTTATTACACATCTTGCCAAATAAGATTATAGCTTCCACAAAATTATTTACCTTTATTGAGCATCTAAGATCACCCATTTCTTATGTTTTGTTTTCCTAGGAATCCAAGAAGTGTGTTATGTTTGATATGCAGGATTAATCCTGATGAATAATGGAGTTCTCAAATTATTATTTATGTTGTGTATTATGTATTAATGTGTAATGTAATGTTCATGTTTGTAATCTATTTTTCAAGACTACTATACTGATCGTTCTGTTAGAATTCGATTCCTTTTAATCATGACAATGTATTAAAATAATGCATAGACTCTAGGCTTCCAGGGTTAGAGCATTACAACAAGCTATTAAAATTTAATGTAATTTTAGGAACACATATATTTGGTTAAATAAGAAATTATAGAGTCATAGAAATCTATAAAATCACCCAAAAGGGTGGTCACCCATTGAGGTAGGAAAACACTAAAAATCAAAATTTAATTTGAGAGTATATATAATATTGTTTCATTAAATTAAAAGGTATTTACACAATTTTAAGTAATAAAGGTCTTACATGTGACACAGCAATGCATGATATAAAACAACTATACTTTTAAAGAAAAGTGAAAAAATAAATAATTTATAAAGGTAAAGTAATCCTAATATATTATTATACTTTAATCCATGATTGTATTGAAGAAATAAAAGGAATAAAAACATTACCTAAAAATAGAGCATATTATCTCACTAATAAATAATGATGAAGTTGAAGAGATTAATAATTAATTGAAACAATAAGATTGAAGAGATTACTGATGGCGATAAAACATGAAAAATCTTGATTGAATCTGTGTTTGAATGGGATATCCTTTTTTATATTTATAAAAATATTATAAATTGAAAATTAAAAGATCCTCTTCGGGTTTCAGGTTTTCTTTATGTCGATATTCGATGGAAAAATATCATTGGTCATGGGGTTCACATTATGAACAACATTTCAAATGATCCACTAAATCAACAAAACCTATTTGGTGTATCTCCCACAATGGTGATTTGGTTTTTCCATGAACCTACAAGTGGTATTAAAGGGAATTCATAAATTTATAATTATTTATTTGATTATCGATTTATATGTGCAACAGTATCTAAATTTTTATTTTGACAATTATTCATTCATTGACTAGATTTTAATTGAAATTTTTTTGATGTTTTAATTATCATTGATCATGTTTTAATTTTCATAAATATCCAAATTCGAAAGAGGAACGACCATATATTGCATCAGGAAGTTCCAAAAAAATTGGATGGATAGTATGATATTACATATCATGTAGTCGATGGACATGCCATCTACCCATGTGCATAGTACCTAGCAATGTATCAAAATACATGACATGCCAAGATGTTATTAAATGAAGTTCACTTATTTCAAACTATGTGTATACCATGAAAACCCAACACACATCTTGTCAGATTGTATAACGTATAGCTAGCATAAAATTTGTGTAGTAAACATGGTTTAGTGAAAAAAATTGCACTATTTATGTGGTCAAAGATATGATTAAAACTACACTAAACTAATAACCCAACGAAATAGTGCCATACATGACATGTTATTGCCATACACAATGTTTATTACACTATTTACAGAATATGAAGTACACACCAATCCAGATATGTATTCGAATGGAGACATGGTAAGAGAAACACATGACATTTATCTGGCATACATGTCATGAAGTCCCACATAAAAAAACTAATTTCCTTTTGAAGGGTTGTGAAGAATCTTGAAAATAATGATAAACAATGTACAAATGTCCAGTACATGCTAATTAGTCTAAACAAGGTATACGCCAAATCCCTAAGCATTTACCCTGGGTACAAGACAATCGTGGTACATGATGTGTACCCCGTATGTATATTCCCTATAGTCTCCCAATAAATAAATGAATTATATTATATTAACTTTTTAATTTCATAATTAAAACCATATTATATTGATTGGAACCTGTTTTTTTTTTATAATTAAATAATGGTTTTAAAGAATTGTAAAATGCTCAACTAGTTTATTGTAATTAACCGTGATAACTGATTCTGCCATTTATTTTCCCTGAAATCATTTATGTTGTGTATCTACTATATAATTCAGAAGGTATTTAAGATAAAAGAGAATTAATTAATTAATTAATTAATATCAGCATATTTATCATCATAATACAGAATTAATAGAAATGAATGTTAGCTACTATACTTTTGTGTTACTATTTCATGTATGTGACTAGTTAAGATCTTGATTAAGACCTTTGTATATGTTGGTTTTATTTAATATAATTTATTTCATGTGTTTGAAATTTTTATTTATTAAATTAAAATGATCATCTGCAAGTCATCCCTCCCATATTCATTATGTCAAGAACTACATTTCTATGGTAATTTATGCAATTCCACTTAATAAATACTTTGGTTCCTTCACCTATGTGTGAATTATAAATATATTTAATAAAGAGTGTATCTTAAGGAAAGTGAAAGAAGTTAAATATGTAACTTATATGGTACCTACAAATTCATTGGTTTTAACCTATATGACTTTGTAATATTTCTAAGAATATTTTCAAACCCACGCACTGAGTAGGCATTGGAATCCGGGTTCCATGGAGCCCCAACACTGTGATTCTAAAAATATTAAATATATATTTTTCAAGGGCCCATAGTTTCACTTGAATGTAAATAAATCCCATGTGGAGTCTCAGATCCGATTTATGAGATAATGGTTGAGTTCAAAACATCATGTTTACCCTTGGTGCGACCTAAAGTCATTTGAACCAAGCATTTTAGTAAATGGATGAATTACAACATATTAAGTGGTGAAATAATTAATTAAATGAGAATTTATTTAATTAATTAACCCAAAAGCTAATAATTTGACCATCCTCTCATGTTTGTGTGAACCACACAAGGATGGAAGGCTCTTTATCCTTTTCTCCTCTTCCCCATTTAGAAACAACAAAATTGAAGCTGAATGAACATAATGAAGTGCTAACGATATCCATTTCCAACATAGATCATCATCAGATCGAGAAGAAGCATGATCAGGGCATTGTTCGTCAACCAATGCTTTGAAGTTTCACCCGTGATATAGGCGGTTTGAATTTTGTTCCTGATCCAAATTTTTATGAACTTTTACAACATTTTAAAGCCTAATTATAATTTCGAATGATCCATGCTATGTATATTTGTTGGTTTTATGTAAAAATGGAAAGAATTTGGTGACTTTCATGTGATTCATTACTAGAATTACAATATAAAGAGTGTGTTGACCTTTAAAACATGTCATTTATCCCTTATTGTCCGAGAAGATGATCATCAAGGTCTACTTGTCGTGTATCGATGTTTTACATCATGTAGTGACCAAAATTTTGTGACTATAGGGAATATATTACAAAGATGTGTGAAAACATATGGTTGTGCACAACTACATGACTAAATTACATGGGCATGGGGTCAAGTACAAGGGGAAAGGTAAGACACATGGCCAAATAGCCAATTATTTTGAACATGAAAGATAAAATGGGATACACAGTGTGTAAGGGCCATTTTTGGTCAGGCCATGTGGAAGAGGAACACGGCCAGGGGCCGGGTGATGTTGGCCACGAAGTGTCCAAATCTACATTCTGTGCACCCATGAATAACTTGGAAACCATGTAGAAAGGATACAAGACCATGGGATTAGGTGGGTTCACACACATAGTGGTCCGCAATTCATATTGTTTACTCTTAATATATTATCTTAAGATATTCCACCTTTAGTGTATCCTTATATGGATCTCAGATTCATTAATATTAGTATCCTAACCTATGTTTGATTCGTGTAGAATGTAATGTTGGACTCTATTTTGGACTAAGATCTATGAGGTGGTTTATTTTCATCAAGTCTAAATTGTATCGGTGAAAAATATTTGGCAGCGATAAGGTTGGGTCACTAGGTTGTGTTGGGGAAGTACCCTTCCCCTTCTATTTATGAAGTGTGTCCCTAGGACTGTTTAGACTGGTAGGGTGTCACTCCCCTATTATAATAGTGATGGTTCCCTAATTATGGCAGTTTACATTGAAAATTATACTAAGTGTGATGCCCCTCTTAGCAGCGCTTGACCGATGGATAAGATTAGTCTGGTTCATGAAGAGATACATTGAGATTGGTACTCCTTTTCCATGACAGGTTGTTGGTTTCCCTTACCCATCTGCTTTGGAAGAGTTGGGAATCCCAACTTCATGGGAACATGTTCTTTTACCTTTGGTCAGTTCTTTCGGGGTTGGTACTCCCCTGATGGATTAGGCCATAGGTTCCCAAAATTGTTCGTATAGTTTGACAGAGATTCCCTACCACAACAACATGCAGGACCTCCCTACTCATCAGCTAGATAGAGTAAGTACTCCCATGTAGGACACAAGAATAGGTCCTCCATATGTGGAGTGGTAATATTCTACCATGTTGGGGAACGAGTCCTCCATATGTGACATACTAGGTAGTGTTGGTACTCCACAACTGAGTTAGGTTTATGAGTAATCTATCAATGTAGTTAGCACACCCTTATCGATCCAGGGTGTGGGTCCCATGTACGTGTTGTTCCAGCTAAGTATGTACTCCCCTACTGTGTTAGGGAGTGGGTCCTCTAGCTTGGGTTCAAACCACCTTTTCATACTATGGTGTGGGTATCCAATATTACATGAGATAGTAGTTTAGTACTCCCATGTCATATTAGGGTGCATGTCCTCTAGCCACATGGTGGTACTCCCCACATCATGGGTGATAGTACTCTATACATTGGGTAGTACCTCCTTATCATACCAGGGTGTGGGTCCTCACGGTTTTTTACTCCCCCGATTTCGAGTAGTAGTGGGGAGGAGTTCCTCCATTAGAGTTGGAGCTCCATAGGATTCTGAGTATAGTTTTGAGGAATGGGTGTCTCCACTATATTTGAGTAATTTCCGGTTAGGTGTTATTGCGCCATCGACTGACTGAGGTACATGGACATCCACACAGAATCAATAGTGGTTTTGTAGGTTAGTTAGAAACTAGTACTCCTTCAACTGCAGGGTATTGGCAAAGTTAATATCCCTTTGTTATCTTTATCTAATAGATAGGATGAAAATATACAATGTATGGTGTATTTCTTCCTCAACTGTGTGTAGTGGTGAGGAGCGAGCCTCTCCACATGTGTTTCTTTTGCCTTGCACAGGGCATAGGATAGTATTGGTATGACCTCTGGTGCTGGGAACTAGATCTAAACCTATAAGGTTTTTCTTAATGGAGCATGTTCTCTCAGATGTACCATTTTGAATGGTAGATTTATTCTTGAGGGAGTGTATCTCTCCGATGGGTGCCTGCTGGGATGGTTGAGCTCATGGAGTGTGTTCTCTTGGATTGTGTCACCTTTAGATCCTCATGTATAATATTGTTGTTGTCTATGAGTTTAGAACCCCAAGATATTTGGAGATGGAGATGATTGTATCGACGTGTTTTTGGGATCTTTAGTGGTGTTTCCACAGTCTAGGTTGACACCCCTTGTGGATTGAGTATTCGTACTTAATCTATGGCCACACCTTTGTTTTGGATTCTCTACTTCCCTGGGAATAGAAGATGGGTGGGGTATTCCATGTGCATTTCATATTTAGATTATATTTTTTGGATAAGATCACTCTCCCACTAAGGGTGTAAAAGATTCTACATGTAGTTCTTCTACTCACTGTGTTGATCCCCTTGTTATTGGATGAGGTAACTTGTTTCTGGGTTGAGAAATAGGATGATGTTTATTCCTAACTTTTTCATTTGGGTTTATTTGACGTAGATGACTAGTCATGTATATCCAAGGATGGTTTGATATGGAGTTTCTCTCTCAATGAAGTTCCCTCTAGCAAGGTTGAGTGGACTATCCCCTTTCAGTTTCTCCCTTTTCATTTGGGTTTTTTGGGTTTTTACTGAGTATTCTTGTACTAACCCCTAAATGGGATTTCACAACGCTTGTTGTGTCTTATTCAAACCATAATACTTTCAATGGAGTCCACAAAGGACCCAAGGAAAGAAGATATTAGTGAGTTAGACTAGCTAGGGGTTTACTAGAACTGGGCATAGAAACTTATCAGTAGTTAGTTGTGATTGAAATCCCCACATAGTAATCAGGTTGGAGGTTTTTACAATTTCCATTGGTGGGCGCATGTTTTTTCCTTTTTCACATTTTTTACTTTTGTTGTACTCTAATTGGGGATAATTGTATGTATACTTTTATTATTTCCATCTTGTTCAATCTATTAAATGCTGAATTGATGCATTTTGTGTGTATCTCAGTTCATATACATTTGGAAAAGTCCTCATCAAGTTTATTTATTCCATAGATACTAATTTCCACCCCCTGGATTATATAGGAAGGCTTGGGGTAGTTGTGGCTCGAGCCCTAGCATGGGTTTGGTTGTGATTTTTCAAAAACATGAAACAATCAACTTTGGGCAGCACTGACTCAAAATTATGATTTTGACTGCGACACAAAAATGTGTCTTGGTGAGGGAATGAATTATCTTTCTCATGTATTTGGAGCTATGTCACACAACACCAATATAGAGTTACAATGATTCCTTTCATCACCATCATTAATCTTTTTGAAATAAGTAGAAAGAAATGTTTACCCCACTACAATGTATAACGATTAACTACTACTGAAAGTATAAGAGAGACTACCCTACCCTATATTCATCCATGGATCTTCAGGGGTAATGGAATCTACGCCATATTGTTTTCCTCACCCACATTGTTTGCCTCTCTATGCTTGGTGTGGACCACCATGGGGTGATGGTGGCAAAAACTTTAACCATCGACTACCTCTTTCTGCTATCCCAACTCTCCCCCCTAGTCCACCATCTTGCAGAAATCCATACTCCAAACTCTTCCTATTCAATGGTAGAAAATCGACTGGTCCCCTCTCTGCAACACAGTGGGTTAGACAATCTTTGGCATGATGACCCTGACCATCGAAAGTGTATCACTGCCTCTCTTGTGGTTGATGTAGTTAGTGGTGGATGTAAGAGTGTCTTGGACATAGTGTTTACCATGAGTGCGTTCTTAGAAGCTTCATGGGAATCCATGTCAAGATCACTGACATGGGAGTCCCATAAGTTGAGCTCATATTCTTTTCCTTGTTCCTAGCCTTTTCTTTTTGAGGAAAATACATTTGAAGGTGGTAGTAATGTAGAGACATGGTTTTTGACCAGTAAGAAATTTAAATATATCTATGATTTTTTTCGAATCCAAGGGAAATGTACTCCTGGTAATTTGGGGTCTGGGGATCCTTGACTAGATGATTTTTAAAAATATTAAATATATATTTGTCACGCATGTTCAGTTTCACATTAAATGTGAATAAAATTGAGAGGAGTCTCGAATCGGATTTCTAATACAACAGTTTGGTTCATAATTTCATGTATATCCCATGCACAAACTAAAGTCATATGTTCCATGTGTTCTGGTCAAAGGAGGAATGATAGGTCGTTAAGTGGTGGAATAATTAATTACATGAGAATTTAATAATTAATTAAATATAACCTAATACTCACCCATACCTTCACATTGGTAAGAATTACACAAGGAAGTATTATTTCTCATCTTATCCTCTCCAACTTTTAGAGATGAAGGAAATAAAGCCGAATCAATTCATTGAGGTGCTTCGGATCACTTTTTCAGATACAGATCATCATCAAATCGACAAAAAACATGATCCAGGAGTCACTCATCATCCAAATCTTCAATGTTTTACCCTTGATATAGGTGGTTTGATTTTTTGTCACAATTCAAATTCATTATGATTTCAAATAAGGTTTTTGTTTAAAATTACAATTTCTAAGGATCCTTTCTATGTAGATCTGCGGGTTTTGGGTTAAACTGGAGTGAATTGGGCATTTTTTTGGCGATTACTGACTGGAATTACTAAAAAAGAACATTTATTTCAGTGACACTGGTCATGTCACTCATCCTTTTGAGGTAATATGAAAAATATCATCTACACACCGTGTATTGGGGTTACAAAAGTGTAGTAAACCAAACTATGTGGCCATGGGAAACATCTTGGGAATCTATGTTATATCACAAGAACATGTAAAACTATAGGAACAATGTACACAATCATGGGGTCTAGTACGTGGGTACAATTAATACATGTTGCCAAGTATCTGTTTATACAGAACATGTGTAAAATGTGATGCATGGTGTGTAAGGAATATATTTGATCAGGTCGTGTGGAAGTGGAACATAGCCAGAGGCCGGGTGAAGTGGGACATGGCATTTACCAACTCTACAAATCATTTACCCATAGATGGGGTGGAAACCATGTATATAAGATACATGTCATTGTTCTTGGGAAGGTTCACATGTTGTGTGGACCCAGTGCACACCATTTACTCTTAAGATATCTTATTGAGATCTTTTACCTTCCATATATCCTTATCTGGATCTCATATTAGGATTGTGAATAGCCTATGCAGAGTTCTTTTTTTTGTGTAGAACAAGATGGTGGCCTTTTTTCAGACCAATGAGATATGAATCGGTGTGTTTCGATCCAGATAATTGTGCATCATAGATAAATCTTGGGCAGTGACCAAGGTGGATCACTAGGTTGATGTCAAGGGAAATACCCTTCCCCATTCCATTAATATGTGAATCTCATTGACTCATTAGACTAGAAGAGTGGTTCTACCCTATTGTAACAGGAAGTGGGTTCCCTACCCAAAGTATTTTTATGTTGAAAAGTTTTCTATGTGTGACTCTACCCTTAGTAGTTATTGAATGATAATTGAGATCAGTGTGGTCCTGGAAGAGAGTCATTGGGACTGGTACTCCCCTGATTTGTGAAAGCACAGGTTTTCTTTAGCTCTTTTCATTAGTATAGGATGGAATCCCCACATTTTGGGATGTTTTATTTTAACATTGTCTAGTTCTATTTGGGATGGTACTCCCCTAATGGATAAGGGTGTGGGTTTGACAAATGGTTCGTATAGTTGGAAAATACCCCCTCCCACTCTTGGTTGTGGTCCCTCCATACTCTTTATCTAGATAGAGTAAGGACTACCTTATAGGACTTGAGCGTGGGTCCTCAATTCATGGAGTCAGTACTCCCATGCTATTTCAGGTTATGATACCCCCATATGTGATGTTCTAGGTAGATTCGTTACTCCCCTATCGAGTTAGGGTGTAGTCCTTTATCTATTGATTCGATAGACCCATATCGATCAAGGATACGAGTCCTCCATATAAGTTCTTCTAGTAGTTTTGGTACTCCCCTTCCATGTTAGGGTGTGGGCCCTCTAGTTAGGTTTCAGTACTCCCTTGTCATAATAAAGTATGATTCCCCTATATTAAACGAGCTAGTAGAGTATTAAACCATTGTAAGATTAGGGTGAAGGTCATATATATATAGAGTGGTACTCCCCATGTCATGGGAATGAGTCCTCTATCCTTTGGGAAG
This sequence comes from Viscum album, assembly GCA_963277665.1. NCBI lineage: Eukaryota > Viridiplantae > Streptophyta > Magnoliopsida > Santalales > Viscaceae > Viscum > Viscum album. The sequence goes on along the minus strand of OY728153.1, from coordinate 1,664,146,526 downwards.
TACCCCTACCATACTAGGGTGTCGGTCCTCATGGATTTTTACTCCCCCGTCTATGAGTAACAGTAGGGAGTGGGTCCTCCATTAGATTTGTATCTCTCTTAGAAATTGAGTAAAATTATGAGGATTGGGTCCCTCCACAAGATATGAGTAATTTTTGGTTTTGAGTTAGTTCTCCCTTGACTGAATAATGTGAGGGCCACTCCACACATGAGTGGCAGAGGATTCATAGGTTGTTTGTTTACTAGTACTCCTTCGAATGTAAGGATGTAGTGCAGTGTGGGTCCCTCCATTCTCTCTCTCTCTCTCATAGAGTGGATGCACACGATACATTTTCTAGACTTGTTCTCCCTCAATTGCGTGTAGTAGTGAAGAGATGGACACTCTTTGTGGGTTTCTTTAGACCTGTTCAGGGCAGAGTTTAGTGATGACCATGCATCTGGTGTTGGGAACTAGAGAAGGTCCTAGTGGGTTATTCCTCATGGATCACATTCTCTCATACATACCATTAATAATGGTATAGATATTCCCAATGGATTGTATCTCTCCGACGAGTTCAATATGAGATTTCTGAGCTCATAGAGTGTTTTCTCTTGCTTTGGTGTTATCTTTAGAGACTCATTTAGAATCCAGTTTCTTGTTATTGTGTTGGAACTTTATGAGACTTGGATTTTGAGACGAGCATATTTCAGAGTCTTTGGGATTCATAGTGGTGTTTTCATGGTTTGGGTTGACATACATTGTGGATTGAGTATTCATACCTCTTTTGTTCCCGCACAGTAATTTTTCTTTCTCTCCTTCCATGGGAGGTGAATATGTGAGCTGTGTTTGACATGAATTCCATGTTTATCTTCTTATGGTTGGATGAGATAATTATCCTACAAAGGGTAGAAAATATTTGATGTGTAGTTCATATACTCACCTTGTTGAGCCCTCTATGCTTGAATAAGGATACTTTTTACTAGGTTGAGTTGTGGGATGAGGTTTTACCTTACAATTTTGTTTTGGTTTTTTAACTTAGATGACTAGTCATGTACATCCATGGATGGGTTTATATGGATTTTATATCTCAATGGGGTTCCCTCGGGCTAGGTCCAACAGACTATCTCCTTTCAATTTCTCCCTTTTATTTTGGGTTTTTAGGGTGCCTACTGTGTATTATTATAATCACACATGCATGGGGTTTTTTCACGTGTGTTGTTCCTTTGGTAGACCACTTGAATTTTTACAGATCCCATGGAGGACTTTAGGTAGGCATAGTTTAGTGATCTAGACATACCGAGGTGTTTAACGGAGCTAGGACAATAATATTTTTAGTAGATACTTTTAATAGTTATCCCCACATTTTGAGAAGGTTGGACACTTTTATAGTTTCCTTTGGTGGACATGTGCTTTTTCCTTTTTACTTTTAGTACTTCTATTTTGAGATTGTTTGGGATAGATATATGCATGAATTTTTAGTTCCCTTTGTTTTTTGTCTCTACACTATTGCATTGAGGAATTTTGTGGGTGTGTGTGTATACAGGTACATTAGGAAAATTCCTCCCCAAGTATAGTTATTCCATACACACTTGTCTCCAACCCCTGGCCTATTGAGGTGGGCTTCGGATGTTGTGGATTGAGCCCCATCTTGGGTCGGTTCGTGATAGTACCAACCCAAGTGGATATGTGGAATGTTGTAACTTTTGAAAAGAGCTACACTGGGAGTTTTTCCCTTATTCAATGTCTAATTTATTCTCCAAGAAATAAATTAATCATTGGATAAGATCATTATTGGGTTATTTATTTATTTATTTCTTATTAATTATTTTTTTTATGGATGACTGAATATGATAAAATAAATAAATGAACTAATGTGCAAAGATGTAATATAAAAAAATGGACTGTGTTGAAAATTTTAATCATCAAATGGTTATTAACAAAAGTAAAATCCACTTAATAATAATATTACATGTGAAAAATAAAAAAAAAGATATTTTTATTAATACTAAAATTAAAACCCAGAACTAAATATTCTGTCTGAATTTTCCTTCCATTATGTAATTGGGAAAAAAATTCTTAAAACTAAGTGTTTACACAACCCTCATTAAGACACATACTTTTATCCTGGATTTATTATAATGGTTATGGGTAGAATTAACCATCTTACATCATGATATTTATCCCTCTCTATACTTGATGTAACATGGAGGAAGTGTTGAGGAAATACAAGTTAAGATTTTAGGATTAGGGTTTCCCCTAAATGAATCAAGGTGTTGTAATCACATAGTTGGAAGAGTCTTGAATACCTAAATACCTTTAGGTAGGATAACTAACCCTCACTGGGGTTTTGAGAAGAGGCATATAGATCATTTCCTCTCCAATATCTAATAAACTAGACATTACATGTATAATTGAGAGGGATGTTTGGACGTGATAAAATAGTGGTAGATGTAATAAAAAATTAAATATTATTATTTCTCCCATATTTTTTAATCATGAAAATTAATAATAATATGATATTTTAAAATTTTATATTAATGGAAATATATTCGTACACTTTACCTCTATGAACAATATACGAGAAAGACAATCTCTTCACTGGTAGTAAATTCTATGACTGGTTCAGATGCCTTGGAATTCTATTGTACCATGAATGAAAATATTACATGAAATAATCCTCATTTCGTAATCCAAACATGAAGGAATTTAGTGACGAAGAGTTTCTTATCTATTAAAAAAATTGAATGATATGATCAATGTCCAATATTTGATGTTGTCATCTATGTATAGTTACCTCATGATGAAAACAAGGATTCTTATAGCAAGCTCGAGAATTTATATTTTATTTTCTAGGATATAGCAAGAAAGAAAAAATTTGATATCTCCAATGAAATCTTTTAGAGTAATCTTGTTGAGGGTGAAATATCCCAGATTCTTGTATTAAAATTCATTATCTATAATGATTACCTAGTGATTCAAGGGTTTAAAATACCAAATAAATTGCAAATTTATCTTATTATTATATCACTCTGTCGGATTATCTTTATATTTGTTGTAAAATTAAATATGAATGAAATTTATAATTAACTCCCAGATATACTCACTTTTCTTATCCATGTAGGTAGAAAAATGCAGCATGAAACTGCTTCTATCTATATAGTGAATAAATGGTTAGGCTATGTTAAGATATCTAAGCCCAAATATTTGTCTAAATGTCCTTCCAAGAAAAGTGTGATCACCGGTCATTCATGGGAGAAGGAAACTGTCCATTTCACAGGTGGAAAGAAGGGCCACTAGAAGAAAATATTAATCAATCCAAAAAATCAAGGGGGAATATTCTGGTTAATTTTCTATCAAGTGAAAATTATCTATTTCTAATTTTTTTTATTAAATATAGATTTTCATTTTCACATATGTATTAAATTATTGATACCATGTGGACTCATAATGATTGGCCTAAATGAGGTAGATCTATGAGTAACCAATGGATCCAAACTATCTAATGGGGCTACTAGGAATACCACTAAATTTTTTCAATGAGGATGATCTTGGTTTTGATGGATTGTAATTTTATGCCATCTATTACCAAAAACATTATTTCTATATCCATACTAGATACTTTTGAATTTATTTTTATGTTTGGAAATTAATATTTCTTATTTTATAAAGAGATCATTTTTATGATAAGGATAAACTAAATAATGGTATTTATCATTTGGATTAAACAAATCAAGTAATGAAAATTTATAATGAAACTACTTCACATGACTGATACCACACCCATATATAGAATCACTAGCTAGGTTATATGAAAAAAGGTATTTGGCTAAATTACATTAAGATGGATATTTAGATTCTTTTGAACTAAAAACACTTGTTGTACGTCACACATGTTAACAATGAAAAAATGACCAAATCCATGTTAATTTAAAATTATGAAAGTGAAAAAGATATTATATAATTATTTCATACCGATGTGTGTGCACCTTATTTTTTTGAAGAAAGTGGTGGGTACTCATACTTGATAAAATTTACTAATTATGTTATTAGTTATGGATATTTTTACTTGATGAGGTATTAGTTGATCTCCATAAGAAGATTCAAGGAATACTTTAATGAAGTTGAGAACCAGGTTGGTATGAAGACTAAAAAACCCCACCGAGACCACGTTGGAGAATTTATTAATCAAGAATTCATTGATTATTTATGAGAGTTTGCGATCCTATCATAACTTATGCCTCCTTACATAACATAGTTGAATGGTGTTAGTGAAAGGAGTAACTGCATGTTTTTGGATATGGTGAGATCAATGATGACTCACTATAGTTCTCCATTATCCTTTTGAGGATACATGTTACAGAGAACATAAAAAATACTAAACCAAGTGACAACTGAAGTGAATGATGGTATAACATACCGATTCTTGAATTTAAATAAACACATGTTTTCATAATTACATGTGTTTAATTGTGATGTGTTTTTAAGGACCCTTTAGATAAAAACTTTCACCCTGAGGCAAAAAGTGTAAATTTATAGAATACCCTATGGTTTCAAGGGGATATTACCTATAAAACTCACCAAACAAAAAGGTAATAGTGTAATGACATTCTATATTTCTTGAGAGGGAACACATATCTAAAAGAGATAGTGGGAGAGAGATAGAATTTGATGAATTATAAGATCAAGGTATACTGGAGTTATTACCAAAAAAATATTCCATAAATACCCATAGAATATGAATATGTTCTAGAGGCATAACTACTACATTGATGTAAAAGAGAGGGTAGAGAACCATAATGGTATGATTTTATAATCATTAAAGATGGTGACTCATTCATAGTTGGAAATTATGATCCTCTTACCTAGAAGGAATAAATAAGTGGCACAATTGTAAACTTGAGGCATGAATCCAGGAATTCTGAAATAGATTCCACAGATCAAAACTATGTTTGGATTTTGGTGGATCCTCCAATGGATGTAAATTATATTCAATGTAAATGAGTAATTAATAAGAAACTATACATGGGTGGTTAAGTTAGTGCATGTAAGGTGTGACTGGTTTCCAAAGGGTTTAAATAGCATCAAGGCGTTGATTGTGACATAATCATTTCACTATTCACTATAATGAAATACATCAGAATTCTATTTTCTGTTGTATCCTTCCATGACAATGAGATTTGAAAAATGGATTTCAAAAAATCTTTTAACGGTAACCTTTAGGAAGATTTATATATGATATAACTAGAAAGGTTTCTAACTCCCTTAAAATTTCAATAATGTATTCAAGTTGTAATGATCCATTAATGGATTTAAATAGACATCCAATTCATGGAACACTTTTTTGGATGAATCCATAATGGAATTTGGTATCTTAAAGATTAAATGTGATACTTCTGGCTATAAATAGTATACTGGTAGGGTAGTAATTCTCTTAATTGTATATGTTGATGACATAATACTTATAGAAATGAAATACCTGTCCTATAATCTATTAAGTCATGGTTGAATAATTGTTTGTCTATGAGGGACTTAGGGGAAGAAACATATATTGTTGGGTTCAAGATCCATCGTGATGAAACTACGATGATGCTGAAACTAAGACAAGTTACATATATCTGAAAGATACTAAAGTGGTTTATTAAAGAAAAATCCAATAGGGGATTGTTCCCAATGTCACATGGAATTCATCTTTACAAGAAAATACATGACTAGAAACATAGGGAAAGGTTATGAATATAAAGTTTTCTATACATGTCAATGATTTTGTTAGTCATGTATGTTGTGAAATGTAGTAAGAAAAAAGTTTGGAATGTATTGAGTGAAGTATGAGGATATCAAGATGACCTAAGTGATCATCATTAGATGGTTGTCAAAACTATCATTAAGTAGCGAAGGCCTACTGTGGATATTTTCCTGGTCTATGGTGAAGACAAAGAACTAGTTATTTGATGATACGTAGATGATAATTTCTAAACCGATTAAGATAATTTTAAATTTCCAAATGGATGCATCTTCACTCAAAATGGATCTTTTCTGAGATAGAAGATCTCAAAGTTGGTAGTGTAAGAATATTCTACAGCAGATTCAAAGTATTTTTCAGATTTATAGGTATCTAATGAATGAGTTTGGAAATGAATCTTCACCAGCATCATGATGTGGTACATAGAAATAAATATCCCATAAAACTCTATTATGATAACACTATTGCATTAGTCCTTGGAAAAGATACAATGTCACAACATTAGACAATTCATATACTTTATAAGTATCACATCTTGAGGTATTATTCTCATAGGGGTGAAGTTGTAGTGAGAATAATATCCACAGATGAAATGTGGTGGACCATGAATAAATTATTCACTCAGTAGAAACATGATTATCATGTGATCTCTAAAATATTAAATGTCATAGTTAGTTGTCTCTTGTATAAGTGGGAGATTGTTAGAGTCTATTTTCATTAATCTATTGAGTGTAATTTGATTACATTTATATTGAATGATTTTAATATTAATAAAATATCTTATTATATATTGTTCATTGTTCTTCATGAAATAAATGTAATAATATCCTAGGGTATTTGTTTTATTGATATGGTCATAGAATTTCCCCTCTATGATGAAAACCTTTAAGTTCCATGATGATATTATTAAATATATTTCTATGGATTGATAATGAACTATTATAGGGAACATATTATATAGACTATAAGTTGTGAGTACTTGTAAGTGGATGAGGTTTCATCTCATAAATTATTCAATTGGTAATCTCTAAAATGATATATTATGAGAAGTTACCTACCAGTAGGAATTATTTATATTTTAGTGTCATCAGACAATCCTATCTTCAAGATTGTGTAATGGCCCTTAGACTTTAATATTATCATTAATTCTTGTCATGATCCCCACACTTAGATTTTTATACTAAAACCATGATTCTATATATTAGTGAGAAGTAGGGTTAATTGGGTGTGTGATGAATGACATGTTATTAATGGATAAGTCTAGGAAGGACTTGTACCTTCAATATTTATGGAAGTTGATATCTCATCCATTTGATTAGAATATAACCTTCACCTTAAAATATATAGACATAGTGTAAGGACCTGTTTATTTTAAAGATTCAAAGAAATTCATATCTAGAATATAGGTTACTAACACTAATTTTAATCTTGATGAGGTAATACTACAAATATATTATATAACACAATGATCATTCATATGTGGTTGTCAACTTCGCTACATTATGTTCTTTCTCTTGGATTCCTTGATTCGTTTCTAGACAGTAATTTCAAAATTCCAGTAAAACCAACCTATTCTAATGTTAATGAATTAAAGAGGTTCATATAGTAATTATTTCCCTTGATCATAACTAAATTTTATTTAAATTTAATTATAGGAATTAATATAATTTTCAGGACTAGGGAATGTTTTTTCAATTTTTATTGATTTCTATTATTTGAAAGGTAGTAAATAATTAGATATACATCAATAAATTATTTATTTTATTACATAAATATATAGTAAATATTTATCCACTGTGTTATGAATATTATTATTACTTTATCTATCTATGAATGAAATATTTAATTAAATATTTATTCTGGTATTCAAAAAATGGTGTGGATTTGGAGTGTACCAAGATTATGTCTGGGGGTGAATATTTATTTACATTCTAGTAAATAATACCTATACATATGCAAGTTAGTACACACTATAAAATAAGAATAATTATAATATAATTATTATGTTGAATGAGGTTTTATAATTATTTTTATATTATTTATGGGATGGCATGAAATTAAATAGTATTTTAACCTAAATCATAGATCAATAAATTAATAGTTATGTTTATTGAATAGGGTTAATAATGATTTTAGAATAACTCTGAACAATACAATTATATCTCTATTCCACCTCCTATCTTCCTCTTAAGGATATATAGCTCTTAGAGAGATCCCAACTATAGTGACCCTGGAAATTTACATATAACAGTACATGATTGTAAACATAATAAAACATCATATTACATGCCAAGGTTTGTAAAATCCAGTATCATGGATGAGTAGGTACATAATCAAACACTATAAAAACAACATTTGATTTAATCTTAAAAAAATGCTCCTGTAATACATGGTGTTCATTCATCTGTATAGGATAACCTGGGGATAACATGAATAATTGGATGGGATAAAATCCCAGTAATGGAATAAACAAAAGAATAAGGTTTAAGCACATGGTTTAGAGATCATGATATAATGATGTTAAATTGAATTCCAAATCATAACATATAAACATGGGATAATTTAAACATTGAATCGTAGAAACATGAAAAAATAAATAATCATGCATTTAGCACAAGTCAATGCTCATTGTATATAGAAGAGCACAAGTCAAGGTTAACCACCAAGACCATTGCACATGGCAACAGTAGCCAAGGTAACTGCCAAGACCGTTCCATATAATGTCGCATGAGACTCAACATTACCCAAATAATTTAAGTGCTATCTAGATTCACACATCTTAACATGTTCATGAATATTTGATTCACATTATGAATCATACATAAATAAAAGGCTAACAACAGAAATAATTGGGTATCCTAATCATGGAATACAACAAATTGAAAGGGCTTATCATACAAGTGTCTATAAAAAAGGGAATTATATCAAAATGGAAATTAATAAATCCTATAATGTATATATCATAATAAATGATTTCATATTTATGGGATAATATTTAAAGAGTTTTTAAAAATTATTAAATTTAAAACATTTTAGTTTGGTTTAATGAAAACAAAAAAGAACATTTAAAGAAAAAAAATAGAACAATATTTTATATAAACCCAAAAGTGAACCATGGAGGATTGATAAAAATATTGGTTTTAAAAATATAACAGTTTCTTAGAAACATGTTATATAGTGTACATGAAATTGAGTAAGAATTTAGGAAGTTCCCTTAAAACATGGTTGCTTTTGGGGAAGTATTGATGAGGGAATCAATTGAAAGAATGTATGTCCCCAAATGATAACTATTAATGGATAATGATAAATTAATTTGTATTTATAGATATAAATAAGAATATGTACATAAATAAAATATATGATTTCCTTTGGGTAAAAAGAGAGTAAGAATATCTCGAAATAATAATGGAGGTTCAGGTAGAATCCCTTATAGAATATCAGCATGGTATTTTGTGTACTTAGGAGGGATTAATGAGAGATAAATGGGTTTCAAATATTTTAAAAAACATGATGGATATGTTTTGTAGGTGATAAATCATACCCCATAATTTGAAATTACACATAAAAGGGCATAACATATAGGAGATTCTTGAATAAATATGAGAAAGAGGGGACCCCTTACCATATGTCTCATGGTGTTCTTTTCATGATCTCAATGACCTGAATAACCAAATTAGGTTTATTAATTAATAATTATAAAACCTCTACTAAATTTAATTGATTTATTATAACCTTTTTATATTCCTTCGAGTCCATTTTGTTTTTTTAAGTGGATCAATTTCATTGTTTGGGAGCGTTTCCTTCCATGGTTTTAATGTTTGGTTCACTTATTTTCATGTTCAGATAAATAGGTATGATGAGAATGGTTTCCCAGAATTGAAGTTTTATGAAATTAATGAAAATCCATAATATTAAATGGTTATAATATTAATTTTTTTTATTTTTTGTGAAGGTGAATCATAATATAAAACATTAATGATAAACACTAGGATTATTTTGACGATTTTCCTCACAATTAAATTGTTTTGTATTATTATTTTACATCATGTTTGAAAAATAATTTCATAACATCACCAAAGATGAAATAAATATTTAATAGTTTGTGTCATCCATAAAAATGGTTTCATTACCAGAATTGAATACGGCAATAGAAATTGATAACTCGTCGTCATTGGATGTCATAAATTAACACATCTCAGATGGTGTTTTGTTTTCTATCATATAAAAGAACAGGGAAAGAGATATTATAATAAATTATCACATTAGAATAAAAACATTCGAGTAAATTTATGGTACATTATTTTTTATACAATTTTTATGTGGAGAATATAGGAATGAAAATAGAACCAAGGAACATGAAAATAAAACAAAAAAAATAAATTAGGAATTTACCTCTTGAATTAATTTTCTTTGAGAGCCTCTTAACGTGAGAGGATTTAGTATTTTGAGGAGACCAAGGGATTAGGAATGTTGGGGATAAACACAGGGAGAAATTTTATTAGAATTTAGTAAAGTCAAAACTCTTGGGATGAGTGAAGAGAAGAGGGTATTGTGAGTTGTTTTTATAGTTGAGGGAAGGAGGGTTTTCTTAAAATTTTAATCATTATTTTATTATTTTTTCATAATACAAGAAATATTGATGATTCTTGTGACCAATAAAATTAATATGTGCATGTTAGTTCGAAACAATGTCCATTTACATCATCCATGTCTCATGAATGATGTGGAAATTAGTTTATTTAGCATTTATCATAAATTATGATATTTTACTATCCACCAAAAAAATTCTAGTTTTTCAGAAATAACCCTAAAAATCAGCCTAACAAATTTTCAATGTGTAGAATACACAAATTAACTCCATTATTCCAAAATAATTTTCTAATTATTATTAATTTAATTTTTAATTAAAATCGTAATTTAGTTGAAAAATAATTATTTTAAAAATATAAGTTATTTTATAATGCATTAAAAAGTTAAATAAGGTCTTATAAAATTATCATAAAACTAAAAGACATAATATTGTTAATCTATGAACACATTTTAGGAAAATAAAATTTTATTTTTATTTTAATTAATTAATTATTATTAATTATTTATGACTTATAAAAACACAAATAGTTTTACTATGTTCATATTATCACTTATAAGATGCCAAAATTTTATTTATACATTCATGGGTGAGGTAACTATTCCTTTTGATGATTTACTATTCATAAGGGTCATATTACTATTCATAAGGTTAGTTTAATATTCATAATGGTAGGTTTTATTTCAACAGAAAAACTATGTTTGGTCCACCACACCCCAAAAATCACCCTAAAAGCAAATGTGTATGTCAGGTTTTCGAAATTCAAATAATAGAAGATACAATATTATGTTTATATTTCACATTGTACCTAGTAGTTCATTGTGTTTGGATTTCATGTCATTATATGACATAATTATAAGAAGGGATTTTATATTGATAAAATATTATGTTGTTACATTATTCCCCCTTATGAAATTTCTCCCTCGAAATTTTTTTTTACATTCTAGACCATAAATAGGTGTGGGTACTTTTCCATCATTTCTTCATCTTGTTACCATGTTTCTTCTTCATACATAGGGTTCCACCATATTTCTTTTACCAGGTGATTATAATTGTTACGTAACAAAATATATCTACAATCCAAGATCCTCACTAGCTTCTCCTCGTATGAAAGATAATTCTCCAACTATACCATCTCTGAAAAGAGTGCATGTGAAGCATCTGGTATATACTTCATTAAGATGGATACATTAAAGACATTGTGTAATTTAGACATTATAGGTGGACTTTCTAGTTGATCGGCCATATCCCCAATATATTCAATAATCAAGAAGTTTCTAATGTACCTGAGACATAACTTCTCTTTCTTCCCAAACCTCATGACCTTATTCCATGCAGATATGTTTAGAATTACTATGTATCCATCTTTTAACACAAGGCCCTGTTGATGATTGTCTTCATGACTCTTATATTGACTTTTGGATGCCTTGATATGCTTCTGAATTATTTTTACCATCTCCACCACTTCATAGACCATTTTAGATCATAACATATTGTGCTCAATTCACCATGCCAACAAGTTGGTGTTATGCACCTTTTCCCATAAAGGGCTTAGTATAGTGCCATTCAGATGCTTGAGTGGAACTATTATTATAGGAAAATTTAACTAGTGGAATATTATGTTACCATACTCCTTTTTAGCCCATAGAACACACTCTCAACATACTTTTAGTATCTGAATAGTTCACTTATATTGGACATTAGTTTGAGGATGATTGGCTATACTGAAGTTCAGCATAGTTCTTAGATCATGTTGGAGACTTTTCCAGGACATCCAGGTGAATATAAAATCTCAATCGGATAGAATATATAGTGGCACTACATGAAGCCTTACCACTTATTTTATATATTTTTATGAATGTGTATCCAATGAAAATTCTTCTCTAATCACAATAAAGTGACTAATCTTTGTAAGATGATCCACAATGAATCATATAGAATTGTTTCCCTTGGATGTCCTTAGAAGTCTAGTGACAAAGTATATAGTAATTTTCTCCCACATACATATTAGTATGGGTAGTGGTTTCATCATCTCCTTAGAATTATTTCTTTATACCTTAACTTGATGACATACTAGTAACTTTGATGTATACTCATCAATCTTCTTCTCCATATTGTCCCACCAAAATTTCTCTCATAGATCCTGATACATCATTATTCTCCAAAGAAAAATAGAGAAGGTTAAGATATGTGCATCATTGAAAAGATAATTCTTTATATATAGATCATATGGTACACATAATCATAACCCTAATCTTAAAATTCCTTCAACATCAATTGTAAACTCAAAGTATTTTCCATTTCTAATGGATTCCACCCATTTCTGAATTTCCACATTTTTGCTTTGTGAATCCTTTATTTTCACCTTGAAGGATGGTTGATAAATCATTTGATAAAGGATTTATGATGTTACAAAATTAATGATTCCCATCCCCATCCCCTAAAAATCTATGAAGATTGTATTCTTTTTAATTTTCATCATTGATAAAGATGCAAGATCATTTTTACATAGGGCATCTGCCACCTTATTTACCTTATCGGGTTGATAGTGGATTGAGTAGTCATAATCCTTGAAGAGCTCTAACCATATTCACTAGATCATATTAATATATTTTTGTGTGAATATATATTTTCAACTCTTGTTATTAGTATATATATCACACTTCTCCCCATAGAGATAATGCCCCTAGATTTTCAAAGCATTGATCAAAGACTATAACTCAAGATCATTTATAGTATAGTTTTTCTCATTGATTTTCTGCTACCTTGAGGTATAGGTGAGATATTTATCATTTTAAAATATCACAGAGCCTAATCCCTTATTTTATGCATCAATATACACCACAAAGAGTTCTACACTTGTTTGGAATGAGAGTACCGACATAGTGCTAAGCTTCTTTTTCAACTCCTTAAAACCGTATTCACTTTCCTGAGTCTAGAAAAACATTACTTCCTTATGTGTAATCTTGGTCATTACGTTCAATAATCATCAATAGTTATTCACAAATCATCAATAACACCTGGCTAGATCTTGAATGTTGCCGATTTCTGTTACAGATTTTGGCCTGGGCCACTCTGCAATTGCCTTTGTCTTGGAAGGATTTATATATATCCCTTTAATGGTGATACAATTCCCCATGATTGATACTTCTTCTATCCAGAACTAAAATTTACTCTACATTTAATATAGCTTTTCCCTTCAAAATGTCATCATCATAGTATTCCAATATTACTCATGTTCTTCCCTACTCTTGTAGTATATTAGAATATCATCGATTAAAAGTACCAAAAAAATTTCGAGGTAATATCTAAATAATTTATTCATTAAATCCATGAAAATTACTGGATAATTATTTATTTCTAAGGTGATAACTATGAACTCATAGTCTCCATTCCTTGTTTGAAGGTAGTCTTGGGAATATCTTACTTTCTCACCATTAGTTATATCCCAACCGAAGATCTACTATTGTGAAATAACTGGCCCCACAAAGCTGATCCAACCAGTCATCTATATGTCGTAAGGAATACTTATTATTTATCGTTATTTTATTGAGCACATGATAATCAATGAAGAGGCGCATTGATCCATCATTCTTCATGACGAAGAGGGAGGGAGCACCCTATTGTGAAGCACTCGGGCATATAAAACTCTTCTCCAGATTACCTTGTAACATCTTCTTCATCTCCTCTACTCAATAGTGTCCATTCTATAAGGTTAATTTGATTTTGGTAGGGAACCAAAAATATGTTAAATTTAGAACTCAACCTCTCGATCAAGAGGAAGACTATGCAACTCTTTAGAGAATACCTTACTGTAATACCTCATGATGGGAATGAATACAAGCATGATTATCTCCTTTGTATTAATCATTTTATCTTGGCATTCCAGCTCATAAAGAATTAATATCCACACTTGAGACAATGATTCTAAAGGATATTCAACTTCCTCAATACACTTGTAAATAATTGGAGGATTTTCAGGATGTAAAGACTGATCTCACTTTCCCGAATATTGATATTTTCTCTATATAAAGATATCCAATCCATCCCGAAAATAACATCGAACTACACTAAAGAAAATATGAAAAGATGTTATCAGAGGTTCATTCTACAAACATTTACCAAGGAGGAGTCATAAACCATGGATGTAGTAATTTCTCCAATCACTATTCTAAAAGAGATTATATCCTCCAAATTTTGAGGTTGTCTTTGAATAGTTCTACTAAACATGAACGATATGAATGAATGAGTATTAATTGAATCAAATATTATGTTCACTATTCTTGAATGAATAACAAGTGTACCTATCACCACATTGTTGTTCAGCTCCACCTCAGCAGTAGTTATAGCCCATGAACTTCCCTGTTTCTTCTAAGGTTGTTGTTGATTGCCTCTGACAACCATTAGCTTTGGAAAATTGATTTCATAATGTACATGCTCCTTACAGTTTAAACACTTCACTACATTCTGATTTTTGACCAGAACCTTCCTTTATACTTCCACATTAGTTGTATTTTTCATATCTCTTTGGTTGTTTTTAGCCAGATGTCCCGTCATTCCACATCTGAAGCAATTACTGGTTCCCATTAGACAGTTCACATGAATCTTATCCCAAATGATTTTATAAATGGGATGATCCAGATTCTTTCCATCATGGATTTTATTTGCGTTACCACCCACATTAGCTTCCATTTTCCTCTTTTTATCACTAGGAACATTACACCACTGGGAGTGTCCAATATCCATTTCAACCTTAAGGGAACAATGAACAATATCTTAATACCTATCAAAGTATAGAATCTCTAACACTTTTCATAAACTCAACTTTAGTCTTCTAAAGAAGTGATCCACTATTCTTTCACTGTTCTTGAAAAATCCATAGTCATACCTTACAATCCTTCTAATGTTTTCTTCAAGCACCCTAATTGTCTCATCTTCCTTCTGCTTGAGTTTGATGAAATCTTTTTTCCATCTTGAGATGGAGGGTTCTGGGAAAATATTTATCGAAAAACATTCTTTTGAATTCCTCCCAATCTGTAGAATCAATTTTCTCTTGGGAAATTGTATTCTTGATCAGTGTCCACCACTAATCAGCTTCCCCAAAAAAATGATATACCTCCAGCACAACTTTCTCTTCTTCAAACAACTAGAGGATATAGAATATCTCTTCAATGTAGTTAATCCATTTTATGATGAGGAGGGGATCATAATATACACTAAACATGGTAGGCCTTTTCATCATGAATGTTTCTATTGAAACATTTTCTTTCTTTAGGGGAGGTGGGTGTTCCACATGATTCATGTTATTATTCATATCTTGAGTAGCTAATCAAGTACTGTGATGATGTCTTCAGCACCTGACCCCATCATATTTCATATATTATTACTGTAATATTCACATTAAATATCACATTTATTGTTATCTCATGTTCTTCTATTTCCCTCCATTAAATATGAAAAATAACCAACAATTAGAGGGATCAAATACATATCTATTAATCCTAAAAATGAAACATTGAACATAATCGGATAAACTTATAAAGGATATGTATATTCTAACACATGATTCCCTAGGTTAAAATCTAGATTGTCCTTGATTTATTTCATTAAATATATTCTTATGAGATTTTTTATTCTTTAAATAATGGTTTGCACTAATCTCATGTATTTACCGATGCATATCCCCTAGGAGTGTCAAACCAAGAGTAAACAAAGGCCCATTGTCATGAACTAGTTCATGTTTGAGTCTAGATCAAAGCGGCGTTTTTGGGTTTTACACATAGATACATATATTCCAGAGCCACCTCTATGTGTTTGTATCTATATGAGGATTAATTTTTTTGATAAACCACTTACTATATACATACCAAAATTTAGGGTATTTTTCTTATACATAGTCTCATCCTTAACATTCTTACGAAAGTGCTCTATTCATAATCTCCAAAAATAACTAGACCATCCACTAATACAATCTATAATGATGATATCCTTTTACACATAACATTACATGATTTTAAGCATAATGAAACAACCTATTACAATCCAAGGATCGTAAAGTCGTGTATCCTAAAAGACTAGGTACAAAATTTAACATTATAAATAAAATATAATATATAGAATGTTATAATAGCTTCCAATATGATCATAAATCTACATAGGATGACCTATGGATAACATAAACGATGGGCTGAGCTAAAATCCCATTAAGGGAATGAACATAAGAAATAGGGTAAAAACATGGGTTTGAGATCATGTCATAATGATATAAAACGGTGTATAGAATCATAACATATAAAAAATGGATCATATAAACATTGAATCACTGAAATGTGGTAGAAAAATACTTCATTACATTACCATGAGTCATGATTCATTGCACATATAGGATCACATGTTAAGGTTAACTACCAAGACTATTGCACATGGTGACCCAAGCCAAGGCTAACAGCCAAGACCATTGCACATAACATCTCATGAGACTCCAATTTACCCAATGTATTTGAGTGATATCTGGGCGCACCCATAATAACATGTTCATGAATATGTTTTCCACATTAAAAAAAATACGTAACCCATCATACCTAAACATAAAGCTACCTACAGAATAAAATGGGTATCATAATCATTTATTAAATCAAAATGAATGGGAGTATCATACAAGTGTCTATGAAAAATAAGAATTAGATCAATAATGTTCATTAATATAGAATAATAGGCACATATCATATTAGGATATGTCAAATTGATGTGATAATATGTAAATAATTTTTAAAGAAATATTAAAATTAATTCATTTTATTGCAGTTTAATGAAAATGTAAAGGATTTTTTAAAACAAGAAAGGGAATAATATTTTATATAAAACTAGATTTTAACCAAAAATATTTCATGACCAAGAGCGTGTTTTTATAAATATATTGGTTTCATAAAAATAGATCATATTTTTACTTGAAATTTGGTATGAATTTAGGATGATTCCTTAAAACAGTTTTTTTATTAGGAAGAATAAAGGATGGAATCACTTAAAAGAATGTATATCACCAAAAGTGAATGATTAGTGGATATTTATAAATGAGTTTGGTCTTATAAAAAATTATAAAATGTAAATAAAAAAATATCGGATTTTATTT
Organism: Viscum album; assembly: GCA_963277665.1. Taxonomy (NCBI): domain Eukaryota; kingdom Viridiplantae; phylum Streptophyta; class Magnoliopsida; order Santalales; family Viscaceae; genus Viscum; species Viscum album. The sequence continues at coordinate 1,664,129,090 of OY728153.1, read as the reverse complement.
TTGTAAAAAGTGAGCAAGTATAACCCAATGGAATAATGGAGGTTCAGGTATGATCGCGTACTAAATATTGCCATGGTAACAGGTGTACATGGTAGTGATTAATGAGAGAGAACATGGTTTCTAATCATTTCTACATCATGAGGGAAGTATGGGGTATTTGAAAAATCATACCCCATTATTAGTAATTACAAATAAAAGGGCATAACATAAAGGAGATACTTGAATAAATGGGAGAAATGTAGGACCCCAGGGCACCCTGATAGGGGAGGGGTGAATCAGGGGGTAAAATTTTTTTTAAATAAATAGATCTTGTTCCCAAGTTGGTAGGAACTTTTTAAACTTGTATGATGTATATGATTAGTAATCAAACATTCACATGAAAATTTACGATACAACACTTTCACTTGGTTCAAAACGAAGGGCTACTTCCAAGGAGCATACACCGAAAGGTTATCGGTCCAACCAAATTCCAATAATCTATACTAGTTTTGGATCACAATGTTTTGGGTAAAATAACTCATTCCTAGGTAGAAAACCTTTACAATTGTTCTGGGACAGCTCACTTCTTCCCTCATATCACTTTTATGGACTCCCCTAGGTAACTTCTTTAAGAGTGGCCTCACTTATTTTATCAACCTGAATGTCTCATCAATGATTTGACATTACGGTATTTGTAAAAAACATAGAACTGCACCATTCTTGCAGAGAAGTCCTTAATTTTCTGCACTTGAAAGTACTTATCACATAAAACAGATAATAAAAATCCATTCTGATTCTTATAACTACATTTTCACGCAACACCAAAACATGCACATAAGATTTTGGATTTGTTGAGCTAGATGACTCTCGTAAAAATCCTAGTATCTATTCCAAACCTTATATTTTGATCATATATACTGAAGGGTTCAGTTGGTCTTTTTAGACTAAATGAACACATATCGCGCAAGGTTAACTCTCTACAATTCTTTCACATGAGAATGTTTTGCATGGATGATTACATAGATTTTTTTCAGAAAAATTCTTAATTTTTTCAATGGGGGTAGGCCCCTATTTATAGACCTCCATGATTCTTGGTGAATGACTATCATTCATATTCTTTGGTGAATATATGTTTATTTCTGAGAGCACAAAACACTTGTTGACATCTCATTAGGTGCGCAAGATTATTCCATGCACCCTTATCTTTTGGGAACATTTAATTCTTGCGCACACTATTTTACTTTCCCATATTTTGATGCACTGATCTAAAATCAGACCATGCATGAAAATTTTTAAACACCCTTTAATATTTCACCCAACTCCCTCTACCAAAAACAATTTTCTTCATATTCCAATTTTCGCTCCCAAAAATTTGGAAAACACTGGGAAATGATGCCACCAGCAATATTGTTTCCCTCTTAAACTCTATGTTTCCTTTCCAGGAAAACATCCTGAACTTCCAATGAAGATTGACGACAAAAAAAACCATACTCCATTTCCATCATTGAATGGTCTGGGTTCCATCAATCTATCCCTATGTGTTTGTTGGAAATATTTAGATAAATTCAATAGAGAACCAGTCACTATCAAAACCTAATTTGAACGAATCAACTCCGGAAACACTCTATGTCTATGTGAGAAATGATAAATGTAGAAAACGGGAGGGGAAACATGAATTGTATTCTCGTGTTTTTAATCAAAAATACATCCAAACAATTCTCTTTTTGTGTCTCATAATCATTACATGTCCTTCTCATCAAACCAAAAAAATTCTCATCGTGTCACAGAAGCATTAAATATTTTGAATTTTTTCATTACCCTCATTGGAAATAGACCCAAGGACTAGTATTTGATCATTGTGAAGCTCAAAACACACTCCCCCTGAATAGTATGTCCCACATAAACCTAAATCAAATTAAAAAATAGGTTAAAAATAGTAAACATAACTGGGGATAGGGGGAAAATTGTAGCCTCCTCATGCACTAGGAGGTGGCTAAACACCGAGGTTCAATTGATTTATCTCAAACACATATGCGGGGAGAAACTTGGTAACAATTCCATCCACTAGCTCATCAGTTCCCACATGTTCTATGTAGATCACACCTTGTTCAAATTTTTTGTTTCAATAATTTCATAACAATGAGAGAAATAATTTATTTCTCATCATTATCTTCATCAAAAAAATGTCCTGAATTTCATGTTTGACCAAGGATTTGAATGACATTTCCTTTTTTAAAAGAGTGGTTTCATATTTTAGTTTTACTCTCATCTCATATTCCACCAAGCTGCTCATCATATCATCTAGAAAGAGTTTAGAGAGATCCATTTTATTAAGAGCTATTACCTTTTCTTTGTATAAAGGTGGAAGTCTCCTCAAGATTTTCATTATAATGTCAATTTATTTGATCTCTATTCTAGGCCATCTTATTTCTCCTACAACTTCAGTAATTCGATTAAAGAAGGAATCAAAATTTTCATTAAGTTTCATCTTTTTATCATTAAACCTATGGTTTAAAATTTTGAGTTTCACCACAATCACTTTACTATATCCATCATAAATGTGTTTGAGTCTTTCCCATAAATAATTTGCTGAGGTGAATCTCATTACCTTTAGATATATCTGATTAGAAAGTTCTATAGAGAGAGTATTCTGTGCTTTTGTATCATCATCCAGAAATTTTCTGTCTGTATCAGTCATGGATAGCCCTATTGGATCAATAAATTGAATTCCTTGTGTATTAGAAAAAGGACATCCATTCCAAGAGATCATAGATGTGATCTCATCTTATTCATCAAAATCTAAAAGTTACATCCATCGAATAGGGGAACTACCTGCTCATTTACTGAAATCTCCATGAAAATAAATAAAGGATAGATTTAACACCAGTAACCTCACCCTGACACCACTTGTAAGACCCCAGGGAACCCTGAGAGGGGAGGGGGGAATCATGGTGCAAAATTTTTTTTAAAGTGATTGATCTTGTTCCCATATTGGTAGGAACTAATTAAACCTGTATGATATATACGATTAGTATTCAAAAAATCACTTAAAATGGATGACACAACACTTTTACATGGTTCACCGCTATGGTCTAAATCCAAGGAGCATACACCGAGAGGTTGTCGGTTGTACTAAATTTCACTAATATGGATTTGACATAATGAATTTGTCCCATGAAAAATAGCTTTTAAACAGTTCAGGAATAGCTTACTACTTCCCTAAGATCACATCCGTTGACTCCCCCTTGCTCACTACGTTGGGAGAGGTCTCACATAGTTTATCGATTCGAAGGTCTCATTAATTAGTTCGAGTTAAAGTCTTATTTCCTAACATAGCATAAGAATATGGTTGCATCAATTTCTTGAATTGATGCACTTGAAAGAACTTATCACACAAACGGTATAATCAAAAGCCTGCCAGAAGCTTATCACTACATTTGTGTCAAACAAAAAAAATCATTTAAGATTGAGTATTTGTGGGAAAATATAAATTTTGTGCAACCCCTACTATCTGTGAAACCTTTTTCTTATGCGCAAATACACCGAAGGGTTCACTTGGGTTTTTTAGACTAAAGAAACCCTTTGCATGCAAGGTCAAATATATGAAATTATTTCATACACATATATTTTTCATGGAAGAGTACCCAAATTTTCATCGGAAATTTTCTTAAGTCTTCAATGGGGGTAACAAAAAAATTTATAGGACTCCATGACCATGTGCACAAGATTCTGAAACGTCTTTCCGGTGCGCGTAAGTTTCTTTCTGAGAGCACAAAACCCCTTCGGATGTCTTATTGGGATATTAATAATATTATGTGCAACCTCATCATTTGCGCACATTTATGTCTTACTTACACTATTTTACATTTCCATATTTTGATGCCCTCATCTGAAATATTTCCTTTAATGAAGCTGTCTAGACACCCTTCAATCTTGAGATCCACTACCTTTTCCAAAAACACTTTTATCCTTATTCCAAATTTTGGACCCTAAAATTTGGAAAACATTGGGAAATGACACCACCTTTAATATTGTGGCCCACGTGAATTGTATGATCCCTTTACTAGAAAACATCATAAACATCCAATAAGTATTGACAACAAATACAAACCAAACTCTATTTCGAGCATAGAATGATCGTTGTTCCAACAAAAAAAAGTGGATCCCTTACCTTAAGTCTGATAGTGTTCTTTGCATGATCTTAATAACCTGAATAACCCAATTACGTTCATTAATTAATAATTCAATAACCTCCACTATATTTTATTGATTTATTATAACCATATTATGTTCATTTTGGTCTGTTCTGATTAGTTATCATGTTCAATTTAATTATTTTTGACTGTTTTCTTCTTTTGTTTTAATGATTGGCTCACTTATTTTAATGTTTGGATAAACACGTATGATGAGAATAGTTGTACAGAATTGAATTTATGTTAAATTCGTGAACATATAGAAGATTAAATTGTTATAACATTTATATGTTTATTTATAGATAAGGTGACTAAATATAAAAAACATTAATGGTAAACAGTAGGAATAATTTGGCGATTTGGTCCACAATTAACTTGTTTTTTATTTTTATTTTACATTATGTGTGGAAAATGAATTTATAATATAACATAAGATAAAATAAATATTTAATATTTCGATTGGACCATAAATTTTTTTTTCATGACCAGAATTGAAGATGGTAATAGAAATTGATAATGCGTCGTCCTTGAATGTGATAAATTAACACATCTCAGATGGTGTTTTCATTTCTTTAATATAAAGGAAGGGAAAAAAGATATGATAATAAATTATCCCGTTTTCATAAAAACATTAAATAATATTTATAGTAATGAATTTTTCATACCATTTGGATGAGGATAGGTTATAAAAGAAAATAGACAAGAGGAACAAGAAAAAAAATGATTGAAAATAAAAGAGGAATTTACCTCTTGATTTAATATTCCTTGAAAGCCTTTTATGGGGAGAGGATTTGGTCTTTTGAGGATAACAACGGTTGATGTACCTAGGGTAGGAGATTTGGGAGATATTTAAGTATAATTTAGGAAAGAAACAAGGTTTGAGGGGAGTGAAGAGAGGAGTGGAGTGTGGGTGGTTTTTATAGTGGAGGGGAGGAGGGTTTTTATTAATATTTTAATCATTAGTTTATTGTGTTTCATACGAAAAGAAATTTTAAATATTATTGTCACCAAAAATTATAATATATTCATTTAAGTTCTTAGAAATGACCATTTACATCATATATGACTCAAGAATTATTCAGAAATTATTTTATTTAGCATTTACCATAAATTATAATATTTTACTATTCACTAAAAATTCGTGTATTTTAGAAAAAACCCAAAAATTCACATGAACCATTTTTCAACATGTATAATGAAAAAATAAACTGAATTTTCCGAAAACTATTTTCTTAGTATTATTAATTTAGTTTTTAATTAAATTCATAATTTAAATGAGAAATAGAGATTTTAAAACTATAACTGATTTTATAATTCTTTAAAAAATTTAATAAGGAATTTTAAAATTATCTTAATACTATAATATATAATAAAATTTATTTATAAACACCTTTTATGAAAATAAATTTTATTTTAAATTAATTGATTAATTACGATTTATTATTTAAGACTTACAAAAATACCAATACTTATACTATGAGCCTATTATCACATATAAGACGGCTAAATTTTATTTATATATTCATGGGTGATGATACTATTCTTTTAAAAGATTTAATATTCATAATCTTTATATTACAATTTATAAGGGTAGGTTACTATTCTTATGGGTAGGTTACTATTCACTAAAAATTATATTTGTTCCATCAGACCCCAAAAATCACCCTAAACACAACTGTATATGACAGATTTTCAAAGTTCAAATCACAGAAGTGAAAATTTTATGTTTAAAGGTCACATAGTACTTAGTAGTTCATTGTGTTATGATTTAATGTTATTATATGAAATAATTATAGGAGGTTAATTTCCATTGATAAAACATTGGGTTGTTACACCTTCAAACTCAACAAAACTATATGATATCAACACAAACAATTGAAACCAATTGATTCCCCACGATGAAACATAGAAATAAATTTGAATTAACTAGAGATCACTGGATAATTTGTGGATCAACAATAGATATATTCTAAACTTGGATCCTTGCAGTTCAACAAAGGTAATTCGAAGAAGGGTTTTAAGATGATCTATATCATCTACAAATTATGATCCTAGAGTATGTAACCTTTTCTTCTGATCATAAACAAATTAATTATAAATTTATAGTGAGAAGATACAATTTAGGATCTATGTTTTTTATATGTTATAATTTGGATGAAAATTTTCTTTGGTCATGGTGTTAAATTCATATAAAGTATTGTGTAATATCCTTTGAATTGAAAAAACCTTTTTGGATTATCGTCAAGCAAGGCGCTTCCACTATGCCTAGAACCATAAACCAGGGACCATAATCTAAAAGATATGATATATGAAAATGAACCATGTCAACCCCTCATAATTAAGAGTAATGATTTCTATATCAAATCTCAATATAAAGTGCATGATATTGATTCATATTTTAGTCACACTTCCCTGACATCTTTATGGAATGATGTGAAGGAAACTGATTGTGAAGTGTGGGGATGAGATTATGGAAGATAAACAACCTAATGCATCTATCAACTCCATTTCAATCAACAATGGAAAAATGATTAAGATGTGTGACACTGGTTCTAGAAACAATCATTCTTATACATTATGGTGGGATATTATGGAGAATATATCCAACATTTATGAACCCATGTACTTATAGGTACTCAAATTTCAAGAGATTTATGAGTTTCTAAATTTTTGGGATAACCAAATTTTTATCGAGGGATTAGAAGAGAATTTTAAACGTTTAGAAACATCCAAATTGTGTTTTTTGAAATATAAGATACTTCTGAAGGCTTTAGGGATGTTCAAGAGAGTTCTAGAAGGATGTCAGGCTAGCCGGCCTACAGTGTGTAGAAAACGACATGTAGGTGGAACTGAATCTATTAGCTAAAAGGTAATTATGGTTGATGTAACGCCCCGACCCCAGTTACCCAGAGTCGGTGCATTAATTACATAACATTGGCATGATCACAAGAAAGATCAAATCTCGAAAGACCGATTGGTTTAGTAGCCTTGGAAACACTAGATATATTCATAAGTTTTACATTACACCATAAAATCAGAAACTACTACAAAAACATAATGTTTCCACAGTCCACACTACAATCCCCTCATAAAATCCCTGCAGGTCATTCATAACTTACATCTTCACTTCCTGGGAAAAATAAAACATAGAAAAGTGGTGAGCTCAAATGCCCAGTAAGGATAACAATATAGCGGAAACTTTCATCAATAAGAATAAACATTTAAGGCAATGTATAACTAAAACAAAAGCCTTTTAAACATGAACTTTCAACATGGTATGGCATAAATAAAATGAAATAATGCCATTTACTTATTCACATGGATATTCCACTAATCGAATAATCACATGCAAAAATAAATAACCACTTTCATAATGTTGGAATGCATAATGCCAGACTATCATAACCACATAGCCAAGGCCTCGTGCCAAGACTACAAATAAGATTTTGTCAAGGCCTTGTGCCAAGACACTAGTTTGTCTCATGAGACCTACCGATGCATCGAGGAGCTATAGCGGGCTCCACCCGTCACTTATTAAGTCCAATGCATTCCCATATGAAAAGGTTTAAACATAACATAAACATTCGTATTAAAACTAGCATACGAAATGTCAATACTTTCACAATAAACTATGAATGGTATAAAAATAGCACATCCACAGTCAAACATATCACAAAACCTTCAATACAATATAGAAGTTTTGTATCATAATAAATCAACTTCAAATAATCTTAAAATCCATCAAAGGATGTTGACATAGATGAAATAAAAATTCTTTTTAAAGAAATATCTCCTTTTATTTTGAAATCATTTAAGATCCATATAAAATAAAACATTTTCTTTGAAAATATTCTTATAAGCTTGTAAGGAAAGCTTTGAAGATTTTATAACGGCGTAAAATAACCGCACCCGCCGTATAAGTTAAAAAAAAAACATTCTTACCTCAATTCTGTCGAAAAGGTTAAAAAGGACCTTGTTGTGAAAACGACGGAAAGATTCCTTTATAAACCTCTTATAAAAAGTCAAAAAAGGGTATAAATGACTTTAACCCATATTCTTGTAAATATTAAAAATGTTTTGAAATACATTTTTAAGAAACATGGATGTGGATGATAAAGAGATCCCAGTAGATTATTACGTATATACAACCTCGGATAATGAAGAGATTGTGAAATAACCCTTACCTTGTACTTTTCCTTGGTTGTGGTAGGTTAACCTCCTGTATAATGGTGAAATAATTGTTATTAAATTATACAAGAATCATATACATTAATATGATATCATATATGATCTTTTAATATTGATTTGATAATAATATCTTAGTATTATCGTTGTTTCGGGTGTTAACTTACTTGTTTTCTTTCATATGTTTTGTTATGTAAGACATGTTTGTAAAGGATAGGTTGTATATTATTCATATCCAGAATGATATCAAGTCCTTAAACATCATTTTTAAATCATAAAATGATAATTACGCTTTAATGGTTACGATGGAGAATGAATCTCATCGCGTTCGTGGAGACGGTAGTCCGTACGTACGCACGAGCGACAATATCATTCTTTTGATATTAAAATAATATATAAATGGATGGTATATCATATATACAGAATCATTAACATGTTATATTTATTATTTACATGAGTTACACATCATTATTATACCCATCCAAATAATATTATATTGAATAACAATTACACCACGACGTGGAGACGGTAAGCCGTACGTACGCACGTATGGTGACATGTTATTCAAAGGGTGGATAGAATACTGAATATGGTTGTACCATACTTATAATAACATCACAGTATATGTGAGATACTGGAGTTATTATTTCAGAATGGTAAGAACAAAGGAAGAAGAAGTGGAAGAAGAAATGAACTTAGAAAAGGGTGGTGAAATCATTACCTCTTCTTCGGGTTCTTCCTTTTGATTTGATCAAAAGGGCTCCTTAGGTTGGCTTTCTGATCAAACTAAGGCCTCTAGGTTGTATTGAGGGATGTTGGGAGAGTATTTGGGCAGAGTTTGGCCGAACCAAAAGGCTTTATAGGTGTGAAGAAATGAGAAGGAGGAGTGCCCTTTTATAAGAGGGGTGAGGGGCACCTTTGGAAAAGTTAGAAATATTAATTTATAATAAATTCATATTCGGTTTACAAAGGCACCAAAGTTGACTATTCAAAGGATGAGGTGTGGATAGGTCGAAAACAACTCATCCAATAGAATTTAGACAGGTTTGGGTACTTATATTAACCTTATCTTTAAGTATTAACTCTAAGTTAATTAGTTTCACTTTTACAATGTCTCTTTGTATTTTTATATAATATGATTAATAAACTTACTATATACATCCAAGCGACCCCCAAGTGGTCCATTAATGAGGAACCTATCATAATATAAGTCTCTTGGCCGAACCTTAGATTTTTAGGAATTTAATATCAATTAATAATATAATATTTGTTTTAAGAACTCTTTTATGTCAATTTTGACACTATTCAATAGTTGATTTTTGTGAAACTCATAACAGATTTATTACTTCGAACAAAGTCCATTAAATCAATCCTAATATATCATATTAGCCTAGAAAATTAGTTTAATTCATTAAAAGTTTCATATTATATTTATTTGGGTATTTATAATATCAATTATTTTAATTTTTCACTATTATAGTAATTACTGCATCATCATTGTGTCATAAATAAAATAACTTATTTATTGTCTAAAAATTATAAATAAAATATCATTATGTAGGAAATCTTTTTATCTTTCTAATGAATATTTATAATCGAAAATCCAACATGTATAACCCTATGTAAAAATTGTTCTTCTAAAAGATATATGCTTGTGTCATTTTTGTATTCATTTTAACTTAATTAAAATAAAGTGTCATTATCACTTACAAGTGGATCCATGGGGTCCCAAAATTGACACAAAGATGCCCATGGTCGACCATGTATCAACCAATAGGGTTAAGACACGTTTTAGGGTAATTTTGTATTATTATAATATTATTTTTTTAACCCTTATTTACCGGATTTACCCTTTAACCATGGTAAATAAAATATTTACCGCAGTAATTATTCAAAATGTCTAAAAATAAAAGTTACCTATTTACATAATTTGGACATCCTGATTCCAAATATGGAATCCATTTTCCTAAATTCAAAACACAGAAGTGGCAGAAATTAATTTAAAATTAATTCCCGCTGTTAAAACAAAAAGCGTGTTTTTAAGAGATAATAACTATCAAAAGATTGACACTTGTTTATGTTCGGTTTAATTGTAAAATTATGTCCAATGATAAACATTAAATTGAATGGTAAAAATATATTCTAAATATACTTTAAAACCACTCAAATTCATAATTTATCACTATTAATTATTTTGATTAAAAAAGTTGTTTTTAATTAAAATTTAGAAATTTTCACTATTCATCAAAATATGAAAGTTATCCGAAATGTACCAAAATTTCACCCTAGGCTAATTTTGATATTCCGAATCCAAAAATGAAGTCCATTTTGAAATATAGAATATATATGATTTCAAAAATTAGGTATTACTATTCACAACGGCTAGTTTAATTAGTTGTGGTGTGTGTTAGAACTCGAGGTTGCGTACAACACACGCTATCGCATTATTCAAAGGGAAACGTACCGTAGAAGCTTGGGGTGTTACATTCTCCCCTCCTTCAAATAATTGCGTCCTCGCAATTTCTAGGGTATTACTGCATAAAAAGACTCGGGTGGTTCTTCATCATAAGTTCCTCGGGTTCCCACGTTGCCTCTTCCATCTTATGATTTCTCCACAAAACTTTTACCAGACGCGTCGTCCGGTTTCTCAGTACTTGTTCTCTTGTATCAAGAATCCTGACGGGCTCTTCACAATAGGAAAGATCGGGTTCCAGTTCTAATTCCTCATAGGTGAGTACATGCGTTGGGTCAGGCATGTATTTCCTCAACAGAGATACGTGGAACACATCGTGAACTTTGGAGAGACTTGGCGGCATTGCCAATCGGTAAGCTACAGCCCCAATTCGTTCTAGAATTTCGAAAGGTCCGATGTACCTGGGACTCAATTTACCATTCTTACCAAAACGTATGACTCCCTTCCACGGAGATACCTTCAGGAAAACATGACCACTGACTTGAAATTCCAAATCCTTCCTTCGATTATCGGCATAGCTCTTCTGCCTACTTTGAGCTTCTTTGATGTGATTTTGGATTACCTTCACCTTTTCCACCGTTTCCTCCACCAGTTCTGGGCCTACAAGTTTTCTTTCACCAACGTCATCCCAACAGGTTGGTGTACGACATCTCTTTCCGTATAACGCTTCATATGGTGCCATTTGTATACTCGAATGGAAGCTATTGTTATAGGAAAATTCTACCAGAGGTAAATATTGATCCCACATACCCTGAAAATCAAGTGAGCAAGATCTCAACATGTCTTCTAAGGTCTGAATAGTCCGTTCTGATTGTCCGTCTGTCTGAGGGTGGTAAGCAGTGCTCAAATGAAGTTCAGTATCCAGGGATTTCTGAAGACTTTTCCAAAATCTTGAAGAAAAACGGGGATCACGATCAGAAACAATCGATAGGGGAACTCCATGAAGTCTCACAACTTCATTAATGTATAGTCTTGCTAGACGTTCCAGGGGTAGATCTTCTCTTATAGCAAGAAAATGTGCTGACTTGGTAAGACGATCAACAATAACCCATATTGCATCGTTCCTTCTAGGAGTCTTTGGTAGCCCCATGACAAAGTCCATCGTAATATTGTCCCATTTCCACTCCGGTATGGGAAGAGGTTGCATGACTCCTCCAGGCTGTTGCCTTCCAGCTTTCACTTGTTGACAAACCATACATCTTGATACAAAATCAGCAATCTCCCTCTTCATGTTGTCCCACCAAAAATTTTCCTTCAAATCTCTATACATTTTGGTGCTCCCAGGGTGTATAGAGAAATTGGAACTATGAGCATCATCCAGTAATTCCCTTTTCAGATCAGGTAAATCGGGAACACAAAGTCTCTTTCCAAATATCAAAGTTCCATCTTTATACACAAAGTCTCTCAATCTCCCATCATTCACAGCTTTAATCTTCTTCTGAAATTCTTCATCATCGGTCTGAGAACTCTTAATCCTTTCTAGTAAAGATGGTTTGGCAACCATTTGAAAAAGCATTGATGTTTCACCTTCCCTGGTTATTCCCATGTCCATCTTCTCTAGATCCATGAAAATTGGATCCCTTTCAATTCTCATCATGTTCAGAACTCCATGGTCTTTTCTGCTCAAAGCATCTGCTACTTTGTTTGCTTTCCCCGGGTGGTAGTGTATCGTGCAATCATAATCCTTGAGTAATTCAAGCCATCTCCTTTGCCTCATGTTGAGTTCTTTTTGTGAGAAAATATACTTCAAACTCTTGTGATCAGTATAAATCTCACATTTTTCACCATAGAGGTAGTTCCTCCATATCTTCAAAGCAAAGATCACAGCTGCTAACTCAAGATCATGAGTAGGATAGTTTTGTTCATGAATTTTCAACTGTCGTGATGCATAGGCAATAACTCTATCATTCTGCATAAGGACACAACCAAGTCCTTTCTTTGACGCATCACTATAAATAACGAACCCATCATTCCCCGATGGTAGAGTCAATATAGGAGCATTGACTAATCATCTCTTCAGTTCTTCGAAACATTCTTCACACTCTTTTGTCCAAACAAATTTAACCCCTTTACGTGTGAGCTTCGTTAATGGGTTAGCCAATCGGGCAAAATTCTGGACGAAACATCGATAATAACCTGCCAAGCCAATAAAACTACGTACCTCAGTTATACTGGTAGGTGCTGGCCATTCTTGGATTGCCTTGGTCTTAGAAGGATCAACAGAGATTCCATCTTTAGAGACAATATGGCCAAGAAAAGAAATCTCCTGGAGCCAGAATTCACACTTGCTAAACTTTCCATATAATTCATGCCTCCTCAGAGTCTTCAAGATAATGCGCAAGTGATTTTCATGATCTTCGTAGGTTTTGGAGTATACCAAGATATCATCAATAAATACCACCACAAATTCATCGAGATACTCCTTGAAAACTCTATTCATCAGATCCATGAATACAGAGGGTGCATTAGTCAATCCAAACGGCATTACAGTAAACTCGTAATGCCCGTACCTGGTTCGAAATGCTGTCTTCGGAATGTCTTCCTTCTTTACACACAACTGATGGTATCCAGATCGAAGGTCAATCTTTGAAAAGTATTGAGCTCCATGCAGTTGGTCAAATAAATCATCAATACGAGGCAGGGGATACTTGTTCTTTGTCATTATAGCATTGATCTCCCTGTAATCGATACATAACCTCATAGATCCATCTTTCTTTTTAACAAAAAGAACAGGGGCTCCCCATGGAGAAACACTAGGGCGAATAAATCCCTTATTACTCAATTCCTCTAGTTGTTTCTTTAGTTCGACTAGCTCTACAGTGGCCATTCTATAAGGGGTCTTCGATATAGGCCTTGATCCAGGAATCAAATCAATAGAAAACTCAACTTCTCGTTCTGGAGGATGTCCAGGTAAATCTTCTTGAAATACATCTACAAATTCTTTCACAACAGGTACATCCTCTATTTGAACATTCCTTTCCTCACCGATAGTTACTTCATTCTCTTCCTCCCCAATAATTGAATTAAGTTGAGCTACTGGGGGTGGGTCTAAATAAGAATTAGGTGGTGACGATTCTGCTCTAAAAATAAGGTGCTCCTTATCATTATCATCATGAATCGTAACCTCTTTCTTCTTACAATAAATCTTCGCATCATAGTCCGAAAGCCAGTCCATACCGAGGATTATATCAAACTCAATCATAGGTATGACGATGAAATCAGCAGATAAAGAAAATTTATGTGCTCTAATGGGGACTGATTCACAAAACTTTGTTGCAACGATACTTCCCTTAGGAGTTTTAACTGACAACTCCCTTATTAAATCAAATTGGAAATATCTAATTTTCTTAGCAAACTGGGAAGATATGAAACAATGCGATGATCCAGAATCAAATAATGCATTTTCTAAACTTGAGGAAACCATTAAATTACCTGCCACCACGTCTTTCGGAGCTTCTACCTCAGCAGTAGTGATAGCATAAGCCTGGCCTTGATCCCTTGGCCTTTTCTGAGGTAAGTTCTCCTGACGCTTAGGACATGCATTTGCATAATGCCCCATCTCCCTGCAATTGTAGCACTGAACGTTGGTAGCTTCCTTCTTCCCCTTGCAATAATGAGCTTGGTGGCCTTTTTCACCACACTTGTAACAGACTCCCATTCCCTTCAGGCAAGCACCGGGGTGTTTCTTCCCGCACTTACCACAAGATGGATATTCAACCTTTCCCTTCTTCCCCTTATTTCCATTCCCAGATTGATCAGCAGGTCTCTTCTTCTCTTGCTTTGCTTTAAAGTCATAAGACTTAGAGAATTCCTTTTCGGTCTTGATAGCACATGAGACAATGTCTTCGTACGATGAAAAGGATTGTGAGACTAATGCTCGACGGAGAAATGGTTTTAACCCATCAATGAAACGATCAATCTTACTTCTTGGGTTGCGAATATAATCACCAGCGTACCTCGCTAACCTTGTAAAGTTAGCCTCATACTTTGTGACATTATCATCCTCCTTTTGTCTCAGACTCAGAAATTGCCTTTCCATATCTGCTCGATGGTCGCGAGGAAAGTATTTTTCTAAAAACAGATCTTTGAACTCCCTCCATTCCATGTTTGATACTTCATCATCTTCCTTCATGTTTTGAATCAATGACCACCATTGATCAGCATCTCCAGTGAGGCGGTAAACTGCCATGGTAACTTTTTCCCTTTCACTACTCCCCAAAGCCTGAAATATTTTCTCTAGGGAAAATATCCATTGCTCAGCTACTAAGGGATTTGTACTCCCATTGAACGTTGGTGGTTGTTGTCTCATGAATCGATCTAACATTGATCCTCCACGCTGCGGATCAGGGTGCTCCATACGGGTAAGGTTATTATTCATAACCTGAGTAAGTTGTCCCAGTATGGTGATTAGCTGATCGGCACCAGTTGCATCACCAGCCCCACTATAATTATCTTGAGCAGGAGGGCAATCCCTACATGGAGTGCGCGCATTGATACGGTTTCCATTTCTTCCACTAGGCGCCATTTCTAAACAATGGCATAAACTAGATCAGTTTATGAATCAAAATACATAATCCCATACTTATAAAACACTTAACATAAATTGAACTATTTATGGATATAATCCATAATCATAAAAATGTTTTTCTTTGAGGAAGTATATACTCATAAACCCTTCATAATGATTTGTAAAGATAATGAGAGTTATCCTAAGCATATCCCCCGGGAGTGTCGTAACCAAGAGTGCAGCAAGGCCCGTTGTCGTGCACCAGTTCCCGTTCGAGTCTAGATCAAAGCGGTGTTTTCGGGTTTTACCCCTAGGTACATCTGTGCCAGAGCCGCCTCTACCTGCTCGTATCCAGACAGGGATGTATTGCTCGGAAAACGCACAAAGTCTCTACAATACCAAAATTCTAGGAAGTTCTTCTATACTAATCCTCAAAGTTCATCTTAGGTCTACGTGCTCTAATCAGAGTTTATCTAAATCTAGCTTCCAAGGTTTGTACTAAACTTCCTCTGATACCAACTGTAACGCCCCGACCCCAGTTACCCAGAGTCGGTGCATTAATTACATAACATTGGTATGATCACAAGAAAGATCAAATCTCGAAAGACCGATTGGTTTAGTAGCCTTGGAAACACTAGATATATTCATAAGTTTTACATTACATCATAAAATCAAAAACTACTACAACAACATAATGTTTCCACAGTCCACACTACAATCCCCTCATAAAATCCCTGCAGGTCATTCATAACTTACATCTTCACTTCCTGGGAAAAATAAAACATAGAAAAGGGGTGAGCTCAAATTCCCAGTAAGGATAACAATATAGCGGAAACTTTCATCAATAAGAATAAACATTTAAGGCAATGTATAACTAAAACAAAAGCCTTTTAAACATGAACTTTCAACATGGTATGGCATAAATAAAATGAAATAATGCCATTTACTTATTCACATGGATATTCCACTAATCGAATAATCACATGCAAAAATAAATAACCACTTTCATAATGTTGGAATGCATAATGCCAGACTATCATAACCACATAGCCAAGGCCTCGTGCCAAGACTACAAATAAGATTTTGTCAAGGCCTTGTGCCAAGACACTAGTTTGTCTCATGAGACCTACCGATGCATCGAGGAGCTATAGCGGGCTCCACCCGTCACTTATTAAGTCCAATGCATTCCCATATGAAAAGGTTTAAACATAACATAAACATTCGTATTAAAACTAGCATACGAAATGTCAATACTTTCACAATAAACTATGAATGGTATAAAAATAGCACATCCACATTCAAACATATCACAAAACCTTCAATACAATATAGAAGTTTTGTATCATAATAAATCAACTTCAAATAATCTTAAAATCCATCAAAGGATGTTGACATAGATGAAATAAAAAATCTTTTTAAAGAAATATCTCCTTTTATTTTGAAATCATTTAAGATCCATATAAAATAAAACATTTTCTTTGAAAATATTCTTATAAGCTTGTAAGGAAAGCTTTGAAGATTTTATAACGGCGTAAAATAACCGCACCCGCCGTATAAGTTAAAAAAAACATTCTTACCTCAATTCTGTCGAAAAGGTTAAAAAGGACCTTGTTTTGAAAACGACGGAAAGATTCCTTTATAAACCTCTTATAAAAAGTCAAAAAAGGGTATAAATGACTTTAACCCATATTCTTGTAAATATTAAAAATGTTTTGAAATACATTTTTAAGAAACATGGATGTGGATGATAAAGAGATCCCAGTAGATTATTACGTATATACAACCTCGGATAATGAAGAGATTGTGAAATAACCCTTACCTTGTACTTTTCCTTGGTTGTGGTAGGTTAACCTCCTGTATAATGGTGAAATAATTGTTATTAAATTATACAAGAATCATATACATTAATATGATATCATATATGATCTTTTAATATTGATTTGATAATAATATCTTAGTATTATCGTTGTTTTGGGTGTTAACTTACTTGTTTTCTTTCATATGTTTTGTTACGTAAGACATGTTTGTAAAGGATAGGTTGTATATTATTCATATCCAGAATGATATCAAGTCCTTAAACATCATTTTTAAATCATAAAATGATAATTACGCTTTAATGGTTACGATGGAGAATGAATCTCATCGCGTTTGTGGAGACGGTAGTCCGTACGTACGCACGAGCGACAATATCATTCTTTTGATATTAAAATAATATATAAATGGATGGTATATCATATATACAGAATCATTAACATGTTATATTTATTATTTACATGAGTTACACATCATTATTATACCCATCCAAATAATATTATATTGAATAACAATTACACCACGACGTGGAGACGGTAAGCCGTACGTACGCACGTATGGTGACATGTTATTCAAAGGGTGGATAGAATACTGAATATGGTTGTACCATACTTATAATAACATCACAGTATATGTGAGATACTGGAGTTATTATTTCAGAATGGTAAGAACAAAGGAAGAAGAAGTGGAAGAAGAAATGAACTTAGAAAAGGGTGGTGAAATCATTACCTCTTCTTCGGGTTCTTCCTTTTGATTTGATCAAAAGGGCTCCTTAGGTTGGCTTTCTGATCAAACTAAGGCCTCTAGGTTGTATTGAGGGATGTTGGGAGAGTATTTGGGCAGAGTTTGGCCGAACCAAAAGGCTTTAGAGGTGTGAAGAAATGAGAAGGAGGAGTGCCCTTTTATAAGAGGGGTGAGGGGCACCTTTGGAAAAGTTAGAAATATTAATTTATAATAAATTCATATTCGGTTTAAAAAGGCTCCAAAGTTGACTATTCAAATGATGAGGTGTGGATAGGTCGAAAACCACTCATCCAATAGAATTTAGACAGGTTTGGGTACTTATATTAACCTTATCTTTAAGTATTAACTCTAAGTTAATTAGTTTCACTTTTACAATGTCTCTTTGTATTTTTATATAATATGATTAATAAACTTACTATATACATCCAAGAGACCCCCAAGTGGTCCATTAATGAGGAAACTATCATAATATAAGTCTCTTGGCCGAACCTTAGATTTTTAGGAATTTAATATCAATTAATAATATAATATTTGTTTTAAGAACTCTTTTATGTCAATTTTGACACTATTCAATAGTTGATTTTTGTGAAACTCATAACAGATTGATTACTTCGAACAAAGTCCATTAAATCAATCCTAATATATCATATTATCCTAGAAAATTAGTTTAATTCATTAAAAGTTTCATATTATATTTATTTGGGTATTTATAATATCAATTATTTTAATTTTTCACTATTATAGTAATTACTGCATCATCATTGTGTCATAAATAAAATAACTTATTTATTGTCTAAAAATTATAAATAAAATATCATTATGTAGGAAATCTTTTTATCTTTCTAATGAATATTTATAATCGAAAATACAACATGTATAACCCTATGTAAAAATTGTTCGTCTAAAAGATATATGCTTGTGTCATTTTTGTATTCATTTTAACTTAATTAAAATAAAGTGTCATTATCACTTACAAGTGGATCAATGGGGTCCCAAAATTGACACAAAGATGCCCATGGTCGACCATGTATCAACCAATAGGGTTAAGACACGTTTTAGGGTAATTTTGTATTATTATAATATTATTTTTTTAACCCTTATTTACCGGATTTACCCTTTAACCATGGTAAATAAAATATTTACCGCAGTAATTATTCAAAATGTCTAAAAATAAAAGTTACCTATTTACATAATTTGGACATCCTGATTCCAAATATGGAATCCATTTTCCTAAATTCAAAACACAGAAGTGGCAGAAATTAATTTAAAATTAATTCCCGCTGTTAAAACAAAAAGCGTGTTTTTAAGAGATAATAACTATCAAAAGATTGACACTTGTTTATGTTCCGTTTAATTGTAAAATTATGTCCAATTATAAACATTAAATTGAATGGTAAAAATATATTCTAAATATACTTTAAAACCACTCAAATTCATAATTTATCACTATTAATTATTTTGATTAAAAAAGTTGTTTTTAATTAAAATTTAGAAATTTTCACTATTCATCAAAATATGAAAGTTATCTGAAATGTACCAAAATTTCACCCTAGGCTAATTTTGATATTCCGAATCCAAAAATGAAGTCCATTTTGAAATATAGAATATATATGATTTCAAAAATTAGGTATTACTATTCACAACGGCTAGTTTAATTAGTTGTGGTGTGTGTTAGAACTCGAGGTTGCGTACAACACACGCTATCGCATTATTCAAAGGGAAACGTACCGTAGAAGCTTGGGGTGTTACAGTTGAAAATAATAGTATTTTCCTATAATTTTTAAGAGGGGGATTCCCCCCCACCCCTTAATATTTCTTGTAAGAAAAACGGTTGATCCCCTCCCTGATCCCTCTCTTTTCCCTTTAAATTGTTGTGGTTTTATAGGGGTTCTTATGATATTTTAAGGTATGAATTAAACTTCGATGATCATTTTCAGTTCTCACCTACCTTAATTACAATTTCCCCCTTCAAAGAATTTGTTTTTTGTTTCAATTTTACTGTATATTGGTTGAATTGGCTGATCTAGATAGGGATATTGTTCTTCCAAGAAAGGGTATATCCTAGGAGTTTGTCCAAGTATCTCTATTCATCTATTTGGTAAAGGTATGCCACATAACCTAATTTATTAATTTTTTATGTATTATTAATTTTAATTTCCTTATGATTTGTAATTTTATGTTTTATTATTTCTCAATGTATGGCTGGGGATATGAGACGGACCCTTGGTTTTCCATTGGATGTGGTATAAGTGTAGTGGAAATGTTCCATATTAATTTAGCCATTATTCATATTTGGTTAAAAGTAATTAATAAAATAATTTTAAATTTTTATAATTAACTATCTGTGATGAATTTCTGTGTGTTAGGATCCCACAGTGTGGGATAGGACTGTTGGAGCTAGGGAAATCATTAATGAGGGTGGGAATGGAGTTTTTGGGTTTTAGAAATTGGAATGGGCATCAGATGAGGAAGGTGGTCCTCGGTACGTACCATAGGTTTGTATGTAGTATGTTTCTATGTATGTGGGTGGGAGGCCATACCAGTAGGGGAAAAACATGATTATTATAGAATTGATTAATTTTATTTAAGTAGTTTAATTTAAATTAAAATTTTAACCTACGTAAAATGCCTTGGATGAATTGGTAAACATGATAAAGTAGCTAAGGACCCTTGGAACTGGCTAGATGCCTCCACCACCAATCTGATTCTAGGACTAATAGGATACCTGGAAATTAGGAAACAACTATGGGGTTTTTTATTACATGATATGTATGGATTAATAGATAGAGTTAGGAACATTGAAATGTTTGTATCCTAGGTGGATATACCATAAGAAAAGTGTACATGGGTTGGGATGAGTTAACCTGTCTGGTTTGAACAGAGACATAACAATGGGATTTGAGACATCTCTTGAAATAATCACTAGTGTGGAAATCCCCTAATCCCTATGAGGTTGTGAGATGATTTGGATGATACTAAGGGATAAGACTTCCTCTGATCATCATGTACATGCATGATAGACCAGTTGTGATCAAGGATCCTAAGTGGGATGTCTCCTCTATGGCGATGACCATGGGGAGATCATGGGTGCCCCATCCTGAGATTACCCTATTTTGGTGTATGTGGGTGTGGGTAGAGATATTAGTAGGTGTAACCTTTTAACCCATACCAAACATGTGAGAAAGAGGGGATATAGACAGTGATGGTGGGTTTAGGCATTGAACCAACCCCAATATTTTGATTATTTTTTCATTAACTATTTGATTCATATGTGGATTACTTGAGGTGCTACATGGGATATGGATCCTGAGAATCATATAATACAATGGTGACATGGGTGATTCCTAAAGGAGTTTCCTAGGACATCGATTTTGATATGCTCATGATATCGAAGTGATATGAATTTGACATGATAACATCGTTATGAATGTTCAATATTTCCTAGAATCTTACTATTGATCCATGCGAATAATCTCCAGTATGTAATGATTTAAACATAGTTATATATGGTATTATCTATTTGATAATGTTACCTAGGATACCAATCCTATCTAGGATCCAGCTAATGAATATTTGAGATTGTTATCACTATTATTATTTTTATGATAATTATTTTTCTGTGAGGCCTAGGTTATCATGGGATTCATCCAAATCAATCCTAATAAAATTACAAGATAATTGAGAATACTAGGATTCAATTTATTTATTCATTTGGATTAGTGACATGAATAAACATTTGATTTAGTGATTTCACAATATTTTAAGAATTGATATTGATCCATTTATTACACTTGGAGTTTAGAGATATGCTTAGGAGGCCTAAGATATAGTCATAAAGATGTTAATGATAATTTATTATATTTTTGAGGACCATTATTTAGGTTTCCTAAATTACACCCTAGTATAATATATTTCTATGAAGGAATAGTAATCGTGAGGGGCTTATAGACACCCTAAAATTGACCAAAATTTGTATGGTCGATAAATTTCAATGACGTAATGATTGACACTTGATTATTTATTTTCACTGTAGCTTGTTTATTTATTCTAATCATGTCACATGAACATATAATTTCATATCTAGTATAGTATGGGACCAAATTACTTTATATCTAATGAGTTATGTACTCACACCTTTCACGGGCCGCCATTGCATTAGAGAACCAGATCAGGATCTCATTGGTTCCATGTAAATGTCTGTAAGAGGAAAGAGTTTTATTTTATGTGGAAGATAGCTTGAACATTGGAGTTGGAGACGAGGTTCGGATTAGGTTATTAGAGGAGACTCAAGAATTTTACATTTTATTTATTCATTTTTTGGTGATCATCCCAATTGAAAATCATCCTTTTATTCCTTTATGTCTTCATTTTATTTGATATGGAATGATATGTTTTTTATTATTTTCAATGTACTCTGATGTCAATTTTATTTGTTTATTTTTATTTGGATTACATGCTCTAAAATAGGGGTATATTCTCCCCATGGTATCACAATAGACCCCACATATATTAAAAACAAAATGGTATACAAGGAGGTGTGCCTTGGGTCATTAGGTGGAGCACGATGGGGTTGAGTGTCCTATGGACCTGCATGTTAAAAATTGTTATCAATGATCTTTTTTTAATTTTATTTACTATTCAGAACTTGGTAAAAATGATATATAAGCGTTTTTAAAATCCTATGGTTGATATTAGGGTGGTGCATCATGAAAACCTTAAACGATATGAAGTCTTTGTAACTAATGTAACACACTTGAATGATTAAGGGTTAAATAACTAAATATTATGACTATTGTAAACAGGGTGTTTCTTATTTTAATGATCCTACCAGATTTTAACTCTATAGTTATGAATTATTGGCCTAGAGTAGCGATTAGGATGGGTGACCTACTAGAATGTTTCCCATGGTGTGTGCGAGTGAGGAAAAAGCAAACTTGAATGAACATCTGTTGACCTATGTGGGCGATCAATAGGAAGATGACCCATTAGGGAATTTGGGTGGGCCCTAGGGTGGGGAACACATATGTACTAGGAAAATGGGGGCACCTGGAGGTCCATGAATAAACAGTCATGTTAACACAGGGTGTTTGTGCTATCAGCAGGGCCTAGTTGTTGCATTTAGTATTATAGTGGGAACCCAACCTCAAGTGTGGTCTCGTTCCTGGGTTGAGATCCAAGGTCCAAAATGATGAAATTGTGCTCTAAGGGGGGTGGGGGTGAATGTAACACATTATTACATAAATAGGTTAAATGATAAATTGTTATGACTCATGTTTAAAAAGACAAACCTTTCCTTTTGGGAGCCTACCAGATTAGAACTCCAGAGTTAATCATGCTTAGCTTGGAGTAGTGATTAGGATGGGTGACCTTTTGGAAAGCATCCTTGGTTTTGTACGAGTGAAGGAAAATAATAATGGAAAGAACATGTGTTGTCCAGTGAGTACAATCATTAGACATATGACCCGTTCAGACAGATAAGAGGGCCCAGGAGAGGGTACAACAAGTCTACGGGGCAACTAGTGCTTCCTGACAAGCCATGACCTGATGACCATGTTAAGGTAGGTTTTTTGTGTTGTCAATAGGGCCAAGTTGTTACAACCAAGGATGTGATTTCTATTATGAAATGAATTTTATATTTATATATGATTTACTCCTTGAGTGAGTCACATGGTTGTGGGATTATTTTCTGATTCATATTAGATTCCTGGATCTGGGATTATTCAAAAGAGGGAAATTTTAGATTTGAACCTTGTCTTGGATAGTCAAGAAGAATAAATATACATAATGATCCAACATGTAGGATTCACATGAAATTTAGGTAACAACAATTTTTATTTTGACACTGACTATGGTTCAAGTTTTTAAATTTTAAAAACCTACCCATACAACATTTTCATGTAAATTACTTAGTGACATTATACATTGTTAGACTTCTATGTGTATATTTTTAATCTTGATTTCATTTTAGGTTGATATATAGTTATACACAAATTGATGATGATGATACAATACCTTGGTGTTTGGGATATGGAGTGACCTTAGTGGTTTGATACACGTATTTGATTCCTTAGTGGAGAACGCCCCTATTAGGTTGTTTGTATTATGGTTCGGTTACTTATGGAGGGGTGTTTATGCTGT
Organism: Viscum album; assembly: GCA_963277665.1. Lineage (NCBI taxonomy): Eukaryota > Viridiplantae > Streptophyta > Magnoliopsida > Santalales > Viscaceae > Viscum > Viscum album. The sequence goes on along the minus strand of OY728153.1, from coordinate 1,664,105,059 downwards.
CAGTAGGGCCAAGTTGTTATATTTGGTATTAGGGTAGGAACCCAGCCTCAAGTGAGGTGCATTTCGGGGGTTGAGATTTAGGGTCCATAAGGAAGATGTTGTGTTCTAAATTGGGGATGAATATAACCCCAAAGAATTATAAATGTTTAAATTACTAAATTTTATTACTCATGTAAACAAGGAACATCATTATTTTTGGGATCCTACCTGATTAGAAATCCATAGTCACGAGTACTTAGATTTGAGTAGTGATTAAGATGAGTGACCTTCTGGGAATTTTCATAGGGTGTGTTTGAGAGAATAAAAATTACACTGGAAGGAACATGTGTTGGCCTATGGGGAAACTCATTTGTTGGATGACATGTTCGGGAACATGGGTGGGACCCAGAGAGGGGACCATGTGTCTGTGAGGCCACTGGGGGTACCTACATGGCTAGGACCCAATGACCCAGTTATTCTGGGGTGTCTATGCAGTTAGTGAGTCCCAATTGTTACATCCAATGATGAGATTCATATTATATAATGTGATTTTATAGTTATATATGATTTTAACCTTGATTGAGTCCCATGGATGTGAGAAATTTTTTTGATTTATGTTAAATTTTTTGTTTATAGATCATTGGAAGAAATTTTTTTTTTGGGATTTGAACCTTGGCCTGTAGTGTCAATAAGTGTCAAAGTACATAATTATTCAACATGTATAATTCACATTACATGTAGGAACCCACTACTATGATTTTTACACAAACCAAGGTTCATGTTTTGAAATGATAAAAAACTGACCATACAACATTTTCTTATATTAGTACATAGTGAAATTATACTTAGTTAGACCATTATGTGTATATTTGTCTTCCTGATTTCATGTTATATAGATTTATGGTGACATAAATATTCATGAAGATGATATTGTACCTTGGTGTATGGGATATGGAGTGACCTCAGTGGGTCGATGCAGGCATTTTACACTTTAGCGGGGAACCCACCAGTGTGTTGTTTGTATTATAGTTGAATTACTTAAGGTGAGGTTTTTACACTATTGATGGGTCCCAGTTGTTACAACCAATGATGGGATTGATATTATGGAATGCACTATTATATTTATATATTATTTCCACTTTCAACGTGTCACATGGATGTGCGATGATTTTATAATTTATATTGGATTCTTTTCTATTGGTCATTTGAAAGAGACAAATTTGGGATTTGACAATTGGACTGTAGATTCAAGAAGCATCAACATACATTTTGATTCAACACATCGAATTCACATGACACGTAGGTACCCATAAGGCTGATTTTGAAATTAACTTAGGTTATAGTTTATAAAATTTAAAAAAACTGCTCATACAAAATTTTCTCAAATAATTACTTGGTGGAATTCTACTTTGTTATACTACTATCTGTATATTTTTTCTCTAGATTCCATGCTATGTAGGTATATGGTAATATAAATGTTCAAAATCATGATATAATACCTTGGTGTATGGGATATTAAGTGACCTCAGGGGGGGTCGATAAAGGTATTTGATGCCTTAGTGGGGAACCCCTCAGTGGGATATTTGTATTATGGTCCAGTTACTTAAATTGAAAGTAAAAACATATTTGGTGTTTTGTCATATAGACTGGAATCATTTATAATTAACTAAAATAGTGGCTCCTTTTTCCTTGGTATGTATTATCTTGGATTATGTCATTGGCTATTAATGTTTTTACTGATGAGTTGTGATTCTTGAGGGTCTGGTCCCATAGGTGGATTCTCTATGAAGATTGTAACCTAGTGGGATCAATGTTTCAGAATATAATTTTAGTTTTTTGTGCACACAACCCTAGAGTTGGTGTTTTGTAATTTTGGATATCATGGGTTTTTGATACGAGAGTGTGGATAATTTCCCATGGGTTGTGACCTACTGATAATTTTGATTTTAGGCGAGGTGGGTGGACCTAGTGACCATTTAGAAATGACCTAACGTCTTAGTGTCGGTTCCTGCAATTGTGTGCAAGGGAAACCCATGATTGGTGTTGGCCTTGGAATGTGATCTTGTTAGAGGTTTAATCTGGAGTATTTGATTTTATTTGACACTGTTTCATGGTAGGTTCTCAGGGGTTCATGACATATTCATGATGATTCCATCAGTTTTTGAAGATGTCCCTCAGTGCCTCGAAGTCATTGATGGTTAGAAATGGAATGACAATTCAGTTTCATGAAACTATAGCTCTTAGTAATAGTTTAGAAGCACAATGAAATCATGGATATAACATATTTTTATTGAAAAACCAAATGGTGGATAAACATGTGGTTTAAAAATGGCACAAGTAAAATGTTTGATTTTGTCGAGGAGTGTCAATGTTGCTCTTGTATTGATGAGACTGGACTACATGATTATCAAGGTTAGTGTTTAGGAACACAATCTAATTATGATGGTGTGAATCCTTGAAAAATTTGAGTTCAGTTTCTATGGTTGGGTTTTATGGGAGCATACACTCATTATGACTAAATGGTAACAGAGGTGTTACACACCATTCAAGCATGGGACATGTTGAACTGAAATTTGAGATGGTCGTGTGCATGTAAAGGTCTGATGGAATCAATGACTTGCCTAATACCATGGAGGCTTATGTTTGGCTACAAATAATAAATAACCCTCTATATTAGAGGAGAGATCAAGAATGAATAATTTTCATTAGAAAATATTATTTGGCTCAATCTTGGTTAGGTATTAACAAGATAGGAAGGGTGGATTATGAGGAGAAACACACACCTAGTGATGAAACCAGTTATGGAGGTACTCGAGGGGTGAAATAAGCTAATACCTATGGAAGAGATTGAACCATTGGATATTTTGAGATAATTCCCCTTATTATGATCAAAATGATAATGATTTCCTAGAAATTCATTTCTATTAATAAAGAATGTGTGGTATTGTTTTTAGGTTAACACTCAGGTATGAGAGATTTAGGCCACATTTGACCATTGTGTTTGGTGAGGAATGTGGCATGGACTACTATGATCAGGTTTTTGGTTCAATAGTTTGATGATAAGGAGGATCCTATTATGGGTATCATAATGTCAATCATGTTGATAGGATCCTCAAATGAGATGGGTCATGGATGCATGAGACCAATCATTGGGCAGTCGTTATGGTGTTTTGTATGCTAGTGAACAAATTAATCTATGTTGATTTAGAATCATTATGGAATACAATAGATAAATCAGGATATGTTATCAGATGAAGTATATGAATTGGCTTCTGTCTTATGGTAATATTTAAATGATCAAAATGAAATCCAGTTGGATATGTGTTGGGGTTATCTTTGTAGAATGAAAAAATAATCTGTTTTTTTAGAATTAAACTACATAACCACAACATATGTATAATTGAGACATCAATATTTGTATTTGAATGATCTTTGGATGCCTTTGGGTGTAGTGGCCCCATGATCTGGTAGTTTGAGAATGCATCGATCGGTCTAATCGATGGTTTTGCAGAGTACTAACCATAGGAGGTTTATTTATCCATTTTATGGAGGAATATATTTGGTGAGTTGAAAAAAAAACAGATGTATCAATTTGGATATGATGAGATTATTTCAGGAATAGAATGGTGTGTTTCGTGGAAAATATTGAATGCTCATATTGTATATAGATGGTAGAGTAATTTATGTTTAGACTTGGAGTTTAGGAAAAATAATGAGAAATAGTTTTTATGTGGTTTTCTCATTTATAGTGAGGTGTGGTAATTTTGTAATCACACCATGTTTGTAGGTGGACCACTATGGGTAGGTTTAAACAAATGATTCCAATGGTGGGTGGTGCTGTGATTTGAAATCAGTCTCTTTGAGATAAATTCTACAGTGGGGAGAACCATAGATAAATTGAGTAATTGGATGATGATGTTATTGGTGTATCTTGTATTATGGGTTCTTAGAATAACATCTTGATTTTTCTATAATGAATTTGAGTGATGGATCGTGTTTTAGTGGTTGAGTCCCTTATGTTTGGAGCTGTATATTAGAAATGTGTTGGGCATTCAAAGATGGAACACAATCATTTGAATGAGAATTATGACCTGAGTGGGTCGAGAATAATGGTTGAGATCTTTATGAGTCTTCTTTGGGATGAGAAGTTATATAATGGAGAGATTTTAAGACCATATGATTGGATGGATGGTCGGATTTCAATGGGATTTTGAGTTTTTATTTAATGGTCCAGCCAGATTTTGATTCGGAGTATGGAAGAGAATTATTGAAGTTTGGAAACATCAAAAAACTAGTTTTGTATTTATAAGTGAGGTCTAGTGGTGGATGAGTGGTTTGAGAGAGTGTTATATGGATGTTGGGATAGACGGGTGGTAGTTTTCAGCAACTAGCTAGACAATGGGGCTGGTAGTAGAATCAGTGCCACTATAGGTTACTACAGATAGATAGTGGATCTCTTCCAACTATCCAGTGGGAATTTTAAGGGATAAATTTCCTTTTCTACCTAGTTTTTTATGGTGGGGATTCCCTTATCCCCCTTAATATTTTTTTCATGGACCAATGTCAAGCCCTTCCACCCTCCCTTTTTCTCCATTTCAAATGGTGGTTGTTTTATTGAGCTACTTCCTATTTTTTAAGAAACATATATAAATATTGTGGTCTCCATTGATTGTTTCCTCCATATATTTTAATTTACCTCTTATCCTCATTAGTTTTTGGTTTTGATTCCACCAAATACGTAAGAAATAAACTGATTGATATGTCAATATTGTTCATCCAAGTATAGGATCATCCAAGGAAGCTATATGGGTAATGTTGTTCACTGTATTAAAAAATTTATGTTTCAATTCTTAATTTAATAAGGATACCCACAGTAATTAATTTTAATTTCATTATAATTTGGATTTTTTGAGGATTCCACATTGTGTAGGGCTGAGGATGTGATACGGACCATTTGGGTGATATTGTATGTGGTTATAGTGTGCAAAAAATGTTTAGTGATAATTTAGGCATTATTATTATTTTCTCAGAAGGGATTAATTAATTTTAAATGGTTAAAAATAATTATGCGTGATTCCTTGGGGCGAGTTTGGAGCCCCAAAGTGTGGGAAGTGACTATTGAATCAATTATAATCATAGATGAGGTATGTAAACAATTTATGAGGCTACGTAAAATATATAGGTCATTAGATGAGGTAGACGGTCCTAGATTCATTCCATGCAGCTTTATATATGGTTTTTATTTTCATGTAGGTGTGTTGCCTCACTATTAAGGTGATGGACTAATTTTTATTAATTTTTTTATTAAATTTAAGTATTTTCATATAAATATTTTTTTTGTCAATGTGAAATTCCTAGGATGAAGTGAGCAAAGAGATAAATCTACTGATGGCCTTGGGAACTAGCTTGACACGTCATCTAAAAATCGATGACGTTTGAAAATGATTTTATCCAGACACTAGGAAACCTCTAATATGTGGTATGGTGTAACATAATATAGATGGTTCAGAATGAAGAATTAGGACACTTGAATGATCTAGAGCCTAGATGGATAGATTGTATGCACAAATTGGAGTTGGATTGGGATGATTTGACAAATATAGTGGTACCTAAGGCAAAGGGATGGTCCTCAATCCATCTTTTAGGACTATCAATAGTTTGGATAATAGAGTCACATTTTTCATATATTTTCATATAAAATATAATATTTTTATTCATTAATTGGTGATTATTTCTGGTATTTAATTATTTTTATGATACATGGAATGATAAAACAAATTTTTGGAAAACAACACAAATATTGAATTATTTGTGATGAAGAAACATCGTTCTATGAAGGTTTCCATCTTGGTGTGACAATAGAGTATTAATGTTGTAAGATATAATATAATTGATTGAAAAGAAGGAATAAGATGATTATTTTAGGATGTAAATGATCAACCATGATGAAGAATAAAGGAAAGACCAATTACAATGCACAAAACTAAATAACCATGCTAAAATTAGATAAATTCTACTGGAAAACATCATTTCACCTATTCAATGTCATTAATAAATCATGATTTAGGGATTACAGGACATGAATGCAATCCATGAGATGTTTTACCCTTTCACATTACAGATCGTGAATCAGTTACACAATATAAAACTCTGGGGAGGTCCCCATAAATGATGATGAAAATTCATGGTGGATAAGCCCAGGAATGAACCACAAGGCCTCATTATGACCCAATAGATATTACTGGGACATTTATGTCACCTTAGGGAGGATTTAGGCCTATATATATCTTCTATGGGAGATTTTAAAGGACCAACCCCTCTAGGTTTTTCTACTGTAATGCTCTATGGGATTTGGCTACTGCTGTTTAGGTTTTCCTTTTCTATTTTAGTTTTCTATTTATTTTATCCTGTAATTGCAACTTCCTACATTTCATTTATATGGTTTCAATTTCTTCTTCAATAAATCTTCCCAATCCAACCCTAGTCTCTATATATATATCTCTCTTTTATTGTCTTTTGTGATATCCTTTCAATTATCAAATGAATGTGACTAACCTGATGATTAGACCCAGGGGTGTTTTCATTGTGATCGTAATTTTCATGGCTTTAATTTATAATTTTTTAATTTTATTTATGGTGGATTTGATCTATTTTCATGGGTTTGGTGGTCATCCACCATGGAACAAATCACAAGTCCATTCATTTTTATTTATCCATTACTTTCCCATCCAATATCTCAGGAAACCTCTTCATACGGTGGAGTTTAGGATACCTTAATGGATGACACAACATATGGTGAAGCTGACTCTTTTAGGAATTACAATTTCAATCAAGGTTTTTTAGTATTTTGGTATATGAAGAGGTGAGATTTGGCCTTCCAAATAAGTTTCCTATGCATTCTAAAAATTCCATACTTAATAAATTGAAGGAAATTAGTTCCTTATTGTGGTTTTAAAATTACAATTATAAATTTTAATTTAAAGAACAACTAAATAATGAGGGAACCCACAGTGATGAACCATATGAACAATGATTTCTTCATAAATTCATTATTTTCCATCTCATTTTAGTTTAATTTTATTTATTTTTATGTATTACTGTTAAAACAAAAAAATTATATTCATTTACTTCCTCAATAAAATAACTACACAAAAAAATAGATTAGGTGAATTAGGAATCAGTGATTCATTGACTATGACACTCCTCAAGTGAGATGTACATGATAAGTCTCTATGATGCATTAGGAAAAATAAAATTTTCTTTTTTCCATGCCCTATGATAAGAATGAATTAGTGTCCTAACCTTGAGACCTATGAGTCAATGAGATGACTTGGATAATACCTAGGGATGAGATTTCATTTGGGAATTAGGAATTGGAATAACAAACCATTTGTGATAAAAAAAATCCTGAATCGGATGCCTCGTATATGGTGATAGCCTAGGGGACCCCATGGTTTTCCAATCTTGATATGAACCTTAGTTGGTGTGTGTGGGTATGGGTAGATATGGTAGCTATATTCACTATAGAACTTATAGCCAACATGTGAGCCTAAGGGTACGTCGATAGTGGTGGTGAGTATAAGAATTCTTATAACCCCTATCTTTTGTCTCTATTTTCATTAATTTATTGATGAATATGTGGATACCCGAAGGTACTACCTAGGATATGAATTAAGAGACTTATATGATATGATGGTGAAACAGGGGATTCCAATAGGCACTTTTTGAGAATTATATTTTTATCATCTCATGATACAGATAAGATATAGCTTATACATGATATCATATTTATAGATTCCATGTACTGGCTAGGATCTAAAATTTGAACCACCTAAAAAATGTTGGAGATGCTAGGATTTGAACTTAGGTATATATGGTACACCCAAGATTCTATAGGTCCCTATGCTACCCAACTTTTCTAGGATCTCATTTTGAAATCTTAAATATAGTGATAAATAGTTTTTGTTTTATACTGACTACTATTCTAGTATTAATAGGACACCTTAGGATCTAACCAGTCATGATTGAGGACATGAGAATATTATGGGATGAATGGGATCATATTTATTGATTTCCTAGTATTTCGAGAATTTTTTTGAGATATTCATTACACTTGGAGTTTGGAGAGATTCTCATGATACCTCATATCTGGTTGTGGAGTCATTCCTAATGTGTTTTTGGCTGTTTGAGCCTTGAGATTGGGGATTCATAACATATATCCTAGGATCCAGAATATAAATAGAGTCACAGTCTTCAAAATTTTCTCTGACACACCTCATCACTAGCCAATTTAGGTATCATCACTCATGGTCTTAAACGTAAGGATTGAGAACCGTTTATTTATTTACTCTATAGTTTATTTATTTATTCTAAGCATTCCATATGCACATATCAATAAATTTATTGAATTTTGAAGGACTGTGTTGGTGGATCCCTACTGATTTACGTATTAAAACCCTTCTAAGGCCACCATTACACTGTTATACTTGAGCAGGATCTCACTTGTTTCAGGTATAAGTTGTGAAGAGTCATAAGTTTTGATCATCAAGCAAGTTAAATCAAAATCAAGATACATAGATGAGTTATGTATGATGGTATTTTTAGAGCCTCAGGACTTTATTATTTTTTATATTCATTTTTTGTATTTAATCATCCCTATGGGAAATTTGTCTTTTATGCCTTTATGTAACTATTTTATATATAATGGCCTGATCAGTTATTTTTTTGCACACTCCAATATATATGATGTTTGGTTATTTATTTTGTGATTGTGTACTCCAATAAAGAGGGTATAGTCTACTCATGGTATCATTATAGAACCCACAAATAGTTAGAATCCTTTGAAATATGTGGAGGTGCGCCTAAGGTCAAGTGGCAGATGATGTCAGGGAACCAGTCAAGTAGCCTCTAGATTGGGATGTTATAAAAAATATGAAATCCATGAAATATATAATATCATAAAAGTGAATATGAAATTTATAAATGAAATAATTCAGAACACACAATTATTATTTTAGTAAATAATTAATAATCATGTCTGTTATCAAGTTGAAGAATGTCTGATATATGTTTTTATGTGTGGACATCATGGCTGGTGGTATCTGAATATCGAATAGTTTGACTCTAACCATAGATAAAACTTTGGTATTTATAGTTTCTTAATTTCAATTTAATGATTTTAATTTTATATAATGAAAACATACCATCTTCCATGTGGGGTGTATGGTAAAATATCAGTAGACAATGGTTCATGAACATATAGATATTAGTGAGGGATATGTTCCCATACCCACATCTGGATAAAAACTACACATCATGTAATTTACATCTTATCAATGTGAAATGAACATTATAGTTCTATGTATACATAATAAAAACATGGAGATCCCCAACTATACCAATCTGTATAGTCCATGTCTTTAAATAACAGCAAATACATCAAATGAACAAATTTAGTATAATTTTCATTGAATATCATGATGCCAATATGTCTTACAATATAAGAAAGTGAAAATATCAGTATGGTGATATCGTCAACATAATTGGTTATATGGGTGATGTGGTTTTAGTGACCCCAGATTTTTTACACATATCACTGTATTATTTTTAACATAAATATCCATTTTTATAAATCAAGGAAAAAATTTCCTTGTGTATTTGGAATATCGTGTTCATAATACATCAAGTGAAACTAAACCTGAAAAATTTAAATAATTAATAAAAATGAAATTTTAAATTACATATATCACCTTAAAATGTGTGGGATAAAATGGGGAATACATAGAAAAATGTGATGATCTAAAAACACAAGTAAGGTAATAACATGATAATGCACCAAAACATGTGACTCAAATGTATTACATGATATCAAAAAAAAGGATCATGAGTGAATCACATGGGTGACTATAATATATAACATGGTATCATAAGATCATTAAATCATTGGAAACGTGGAAAAATCATATATCATTGAATAAACATAGGTCAATGATAACATCACAAACAATATCAAAAGGTAAACAATGCCCCATAAAGGATTAGGTTTACTCCCTAATCCTATACATGACGTTTCTTGAGATTAAATATTTACCCAATGGATAAGAGACCTATATGGGTGAACCAATCATGAATTATTCATGAATTTTATGTTCTAAAAAAACAATTATAATTTATAAACATAATAATTACACATGGAAAAAAATGGGCTGCATAATCTTTCCTCATATTATAATCAAAGGAAATTTCATAGAGGAATTTAGGAAATGAACATAATAAATGAATTACCCCATAAAAGGAAGGGATAATAAGATAGGTGTATATGTTATATAAATATATACATAATTTATAAGCATTATATAACATTAAATAGATAGAGAAATTGAGTTAGAGGTACAATGGTCATAACCTAAAGGAATGGGTGGTTTAGAGAGACCCCTTACATCGAGCTAGAATCATCATGTGCATTACTTATCTTTTAAAATAATAAAATAATGTTAATTATTTACATTATTTGTAATATTTTTCATTTTTCTTTCTCCTATTAATTTATTTTTTTCCATGTTAGATGAAATTATTAATTTAATTAATTTCTCATCATACATTTTAATGATATTCAATCCATATCCAAATCACTTTGGTAAGTTGATTAAGGTCAATGATAATTTGATTTCACCATATAAAAAAATTAATAATTACATAATTATAAATTTAAACATAAATTATATGTTTAAAACCACCCCTGAAACATGGTTATTAAAAATGAACTACTTTACAATCATGGTGACGGTAGGTGGTATGTACGCATGAGTAACGTTTCAATTTTTCAACAACCATGATATAAAGAAGAAAATGGTAATTTTATCATTAAATATTTATAATTATATCATAAATATTATATTATTTATTTAAATACACTTACATATACTATCCATGTGATGTGGTAATAAAAAACGAATCACATAGCTTCGTGAGGTTGTAGTTGTCTATACACCCAAACAACATTTTCATTTTTGAGTGGATGGTATGGTAAGAATGTATAAGATATATAAATTTTACATAATTATTAATATGTCATGATTATAACATATAAACATTATATCCATCATCATGAACATTCGGGAGAGGTGATGATGGAAAAAAGATACATTGATTTGTGAGTCGGTACCCGGCCTTACAAACAAACAATGGTTTCATTTCCCATTTGATAGAAGAGGGGATAGATATAGGTTTTTATATTAACATAATAATATATTATTATATGGAATATATTAATGAATAATTATAGGTTAATATTTTATATATGGTGAAGAGTAATTAAAATGATGATTCTTGTTTAGAAATAGTAGGTCTTCTCGAGACCACCTCTTTAGGATTATACCTATATCAACTAAAGATATTATTTTTTATCAAACCAAGGCCACTAAGATGTGAATAAAGAATAAAGAAATGTATTTGGAAATTTATTTTATGAAATAAATTTATTCTAATGTTTTTAATATATATTATAGGAGGCACCATTTTATAAGTGGGAGAGAGGATGCTCTTGAAATATTTTAATTAAAAAAATATAACCACATTTTCCACAAAAATAGATCCAAATTGGCCCATTATCAAACCATAGATGATATAATTTTAATATATAGACATAAAATAATAATTGGAATCTTTTTTAGGTCATTTTAATCCATTTATTTTTAGTTCAACCCTTAGTAAACCCTTTTTAACCATAATCGTGATAATTAATTTTTAATGTTTTACTGTCCATTATGGACATAAATTAATTTAAAATTATTATTTAATATTAATTACGATGATTCAAAATGTGAATCCATTTTTACAAATTAATTTTCAATATTTGGCAGAATTTAATTTAAAATTAAACTTGTAGACATGATATGAAAGGTGTATTACAATGAAAAAGTTTTCATAAATATAGAAAAAATTATATAATAATTGACCAAACTATGGTTTTCAATGATATAAATTTAATTAATAATTTTATTAATGAAATAATTTTAGTTTTAAAATGATATTAAAATAAAATTTCTCTTGTATATTCTTTAAACAAAAATGTTGTTTTTAATAGAAATCCGTATATTTTACTATTCATCAAAAAAAAAATCTTTTCAAAAATTCTAAAAAAACATTCTATGATTATTTTAAAATAAGGAGTTACAAATTTAAGTTCATTTTATAAAATAAATTTTCAAAAATTTCAAAAAAAATGATTATAATATTTTAACAAAAAAATTAAAAAAATAATTTTTGAACAAAAAAAATTTTGTTGAAGAATAAAAATGTATTTATCAAAAACTAAGTTCTTATTTCATAAGAATTTATTATTAAATTAATATTGAGTGTAAAATTTATATATAAATAATAAGTTAGTTAATCCTATTAATATCCACCATTTTAATATCTAGTTTCTAATAGTCAGATTTAAATAATAATATTTCATGGTTTTTTTGTATTGGTGCTACATGTCTTATACGTTATTGAACGTGGTTTGATTTATTTAAAAACATAGGGTGTAACATCATACACCCATTAATAGATTTCACCTTTTAAATTTTGAATAACAAAGTAAGGTAAAATATGTGAGCGTAATTCTTTTTCATTTCTTCCCCCAGTTCCCATGTTTCCTTTTTCATTTTACGGTTCCACTGTAGCACATTGACAAGGTGAGTTGTATTATTACATATAACATTATCTCCTTGTTCCAAAATCGTCACAAACAACTAATCATAAGAGAGATCCTTTTCCCACCGTACCACCTCTGAATTTAGTACATGTGATGCGTCTTCTATGTACTTCCTCAAGAGGGATACTTGAAATACATTTTCCACTTCAGAAAGAGATGGTGAGAGTACTAGTCGATATTCTATAACTCTTATGAGGTCAATAATATCAAAGGGGATGATATAACTAGGTGTTTGTATTCCCTTTTTCTCAAATATTATGAATCTATCTTATAAGGATATTCATAGAAACAATTTATCCCCAAATTCAAAATCTACGTCTGAACAATGTTTATCATCATAACTCTTTTATTGAATTTGAGAAGTGCAGATATATTTATGAATGGTCTTGAACATTCCCACCATATCCTCAACAATTTGAGCTATTGAATAATTATTTTAACCAAATTCATCATAACACAGATGTGTTTTACATATATTTCTCTAAATGGATTCATAAGGATACATTTTTATGTTTTAATGAATAATATTATTCATTAAGAACTCAACTAGAGAAAGATTGTGATCTTATTCTCCTGTAATGGTCATTGAGCATGCCCTCAACATTTATTCTAGTGTTTGAATATTTCGTTCACATTGGCCATCATTTTGAGTTTGATAATACATACTGATGATCAAATAACTATTTATAGAATTTTTTAGTCTCTTCCAAAACTCATAGGCAAATCTAAGATCCCAGTAAAATACAATCGATAGTTTGGTTTCATGAAGCCTCACCACCTCTCTGATGTATATCCTTAAAAGTTAATTGAGTGATATGTCCTCTTGATTCACAATGATGTGAGAAGTCATTATACTATGTTCCACCATAACCCATAAAGAATTATTACCTATTTATGTCTTTGGAATACTAGTTACAAGGTCCATGGTTATGTTTTCCAATTTCCATATAGATATGGGTAATGGTTGTATCATCCTCTTAGACTTTCTCCTTTCAGCCTTAACTTACTTACATACCAAACAAATTAATATATATTATGCGATGTCTTTTTTTATATTCTCCCACAAATAGTGTTCTTGGGGATCTTGATACATCATCATGAACCTTGGGTGGAAGGAGAAGGTCAAGATATGTACATCATTAAACTATTCATTATTTTTCTTGAGATATATTGGCACACATAGTTGTGACCCAAATCTTATAACACCTTCTTCATCAATTTTGATCTTTGAGGATTTCCATTATATTATATCTTCCACATTCTTCTTAAATTTTTAAATTCTCTTTTTGAATCCTTTATCTTCTCCATAAGTGATATTTGAAAAATAATTTGAGAAAGGAATAATGATGTTCCTTCCTATACGATTCTACTATCCATCATTTCTTTGTCTAAGAATATAGGATCCTTTGAAATTCAAATCATTGTTAAATTTTTCAAATATTTTCTACATATAATATCCTCCACCTTGTTTTCATTTCCAGGATGGTAATGTATTAGGGATTCATAGTCCTTGATTTTCTCTCACCATATTCACTTGTGCATATTAAGCTCAATTTTTTGTGAATATATACTCGAGTCTCTTAGTATCTATATATATTTCACACTTCTTCCCATAGAGATAATGTCTCCATATTTTCAATGCAACTATCACTACAAAAAACTCCATATCATAAGTGGGATAATTTTTCTTATTAGCATTCAACTGGAATGATGCATAGGCTATCACTTTATTATTTTTTATCAATACATAGCCTAAGCCCTTCTTTGAAGAATCTCTATATACCATGAAAATATTACTATTATTGGTAGAGTATGTACTGGGGTAGTGATAAGACTTTTTTCAACACATTTAAGCTTCTATCACTCATCCAAGAAAACATATTCCCCTCCCGAGTCAACTCATTTAACATGTTTAACAACCATGAAATTTTTCTCACAACCTATCAAAAATACCCAGCTAGTCTAAAGGAAATATTGATCTATATTATAGATTATAGTCTAAGACATTCCTCAATTGATTTTGTATTATAAGGGACTATATATATACTATTTCTGGTAATAATATGACTCAATAATAATACTACCTTCATCCAAATATCACATTAACTATAATTTCAATAAAGTTTATCCGTTTATACTGCCTTGAACATAGTATTTAAATACTCCTCGTGATTTTCCTATCTTTTGGAGTATATTAAAATATCATCTATATATACTACATTATTTTTTATGATGTAAACTATAAATTTAGTATTCCTCAAGTCCATAAATATTTTCATAGAATTTGTGATTCTGAAATTCAAAACTATGAACTCATAGTGTACATAACTCGTTTGGAAGGATTTTTTTTTGAATATCTTCCCTCTTCACCAATAATTGGTGATACCCTGATCGATGTTCAACCTAAGAAAGATAAAATGTTCTAGATATTTTATCAAAAAATTCATATATCCATGGAAGGTGATACATTTTCATTATTTTGATTTTTTAGTTCATGATAATCAATATTGAGGTTAATTAACTCATTCATATTCATGATGAATATGAATGGAATATCCCACTATGAAGCACTCAGGCATATAATATTGTTTTACATATTCTCTTATAACTTATTTTTCAAATCTTCAAAGTCAATGGTGTCCATTATGTAAGGAATATTTTATATGGGAAGAGATCCATGTATAAGTTCAATTTTCAAATCCACCTCTTGTCTAAGAGGAGTACCATAATACTATTTGAGGAATAAATCTATATAATCCATCATAATTATAATTTCAGCAATCATTATTATCCTGTTTATGTTGATTAGTTGAGCTAGACATGATTCCTTGTAAGATAATAATATCCACACATGAAAAGAAGTTTCTATGGGATATTTATCCTCCTCCATACACTTATATATAATCATAGGATGAAATGGGAAAGGAATAGTGACCCCCATCTCCTAAAAGTTGATGCTTTCATTATATAATGACAACTAAACTATTCCCAATATAACATTAAACTCCACTAAAGGATGTATGTCAAGATATTTTTGATGGTTAGGTCCAAAAACATTTATTGGGGAGGAGTTATATACTTCAGATGCATCCATTGGACTGTTTTCTATTGTCACAGATAACTCAAAACCCATGTTTTGAGGAGGTGTTTGAATAGATCTAGTAAATATTCAAGATATGAAATAATGAATAGAACCATAATTGAAAAGTATTATTAATATTATTGAATGAATAAGTAGCATACCTATCATCACATTATTATCGAGATCCATCTCAGCATTAGTGATAACATATGCCCTTACTTTATCTCTATGAATTGGAGGTGGTTGTCATTGATTTTCTCTGACATCCATTGTCTTATGTAATTTGATTCCCTAAATTACATGTTATTTTATGTTGAAACATTACATCGTAGGTTGTGTGATAATTTAAACCTTATATTATTTTCCCAAATTTTGGAGTTAACTCATTTCCCTTCTTCATTGGTTAGTATAATTCCCCACTTTTTACATTTTAACCATCCCCCTATTCCCAACATAGAACTTCTAGGATCATTCTTCCCAAACTATAGACAAGTGGGATGTTGGGGTTTCTATCTTCCATTGGATTTTTCTATTTATACTACCAAAAACTCTATTTTCTATTTTTTATATCCATTCCCATGAGATCACTGAGATTCACTGATCACTAACTATAGTTTGAGGTCACAATGTACAATTTATTCTTAACTATCAAATTCTTGAACCACTAAATTTTTCTATAAAATCGAATTTAACCCACTAAATAAATGTTCTACCTTAATTTTAGTTTTTATAATAACGATGAACCAATTCCATGAAATCCTTTAGAAAGTTTCTTAATATGAACATATTGACGGTTCCTCCCCATGCCTCGGTATAAAGAACTCCCTCTCCATTTTCAAATAGATTGTTTTGGGAAAATACTAATTGAAATTCTTGAAGACATTACATTCCATGGAGTTGATATCCTATTTATACATAATTTTCTTGATCAATGTGCAGCTTTGGTTGAATTCTCCCT
The DNA here is from genome assembly GCA_963277665.1 of Viscum album. Classification (NCBI taxonomy): domain Eukaryota; kingdom Viridiplantae; phylum Streptophyta; class Magnoliopsida; order Santalales; family Viscaceae; genus Viscum; species Viscum album. The sequence continues at coordinate 1,664,088,340 of OY728153.1, read as the reverse complement.
CAATGTAACAGATGTCATGAACAAATTTATCTTAATCAATATATTGTAGGATGGGAAATATCTTTTCAATTGAGTTAATCTATTGTTCAATAATGAAGGGATTTGAATACCCACTAAATATAGGGGTCCATTTTCATATAAAATACTTGACTATAACATTATATTTCTTTAGAGGATTTGGGAATTCCACATGATTCATTATACTATTCATAGAGCAAGTAATTTCATGAAATTTTGGCTCCTACTCCCATAAGATTAGGCATATCATAGGGGTAATCATCACATTACCATTCATGTGGGATGTTGGCATGGTTTCTCTTATCTCTTTTCATTAACTAAAAATAAATAAAAATTAGATGATAATAAATTATCATTCAAAAGGAAAACATATTAAATTGGAAGGAATAACTTATAAATGATAATTATATCCTGAATTTTGATTCTCTTAGTTATAATATAGAGTTTCCATTGTAATTTTTAATATTAGGTTTCATAACCTAATAATTTTTCAATTTTATAAAATAGTTTTTTGAATTCATAAAGCATATCCCTCATGAGTGTCAAACAAGGTGTGCAATAAGGCCTGTTGTCATACACCAAGTGACGATTGATTCTAACTCAATGTTCCCTATTCAAAGTTATTAACCTTAAGTAAAACCATTTTAGAACCCCATAAAATTTTAGTATTCATACAGGGATGTAAATTTTGGGAACTCACTCACTCTATAATTCAACAAAATTCAATGTTATTTTCTTATATATAGTTTTATCCTCATATTATTCACTAGGGTTCTCACTAAATTATCCTAGTCCAAATCCACAAAAAATTATTAGACTATTATACAATACCAACTACAGTGAACCAATCCTTTTTAATAATACAATTTCATTATTATTAACATATAAATTAATTATTTCCAATAAAGGATGAAAATGTTATAGTGTATTTCGATTACTAGGTTAATAATATATTAGATGAAACTAAACATAATATATTTATGTAATTTTTCATGATGGGATGATAAATTATTTTTATATAATAAAACTAAATGGGATAATCTAGGGAATAAATAGACAAAATTGGTTATCTAATGTTCTTAGTAAGAGAATAACATGATAACGAAACATAACATGTGATTCCAAATTATAATAAGATATCATAAAAGATAAAGATCATGAGGGAATCATAATGAAGAATAACACAAATAACCTAGTATCATAAGATTATGTAATCATATAAAAGGTGGTGGCATCATATAACTTTATAGGTTTTTAGCACGAGCTGTTGGTGTGAGGGGTCTAAGTTGGAATTCAGCAGGTGCGAGGTGTCATCATCAATTGTGGGGTTTTTTCACTTTCATTATGGCTTTTTGGACTTGGATATGGCTCTTCGACATTTCGATGTGGGTTGAAAAACATCACCCACAATGATGATGGGAGGTTGTGAGGATCTATTAGCTCTAGATGTGGAATTTCCTGCTTTAGATGTAGCTCATTCATGAAATGGTGTGGCTTCGTCAACTTCATTGGTGGATTGTAAGGATACATCATCCTTGGCTCTGGCTTGGCTCTTTCCTGAAATCGTCATCCAGTTCGGGTGGGTAGTGCTCAGTGTCATCTTAGGCTTCAGTGGTAGGATGGTTTTCCTAACCCTTTCCCAAGCCTGTTCTTCCTCCACTATTTTCTTTCATTAGAGTCTTATTTTTTCCGTTGTGTTTTGATTTTGGGGGCTCTTCCGGTTGTTGTCCCATTGTTGGTTTCCATTGTTCGGTGGGTTTGATCACCTATCCATGCCCTGACATCTCAATTTCATGGTTTCAATCCCAAAAAGATTTATTGTAGTGGTTTCATTAAGGCTTTGGGATGTGTAGACAAGAGGTCGTCGGTGTTATAGTGTGGAAAGATTTCGAGATCTCTAGTTCTAAGGATTTTTAGGATTGCTTGTTGTTTCTCCATGATGGTTGTTTTTTCTAAGAAGGTTTGAGTGTAATAATTTTTGTTGGAGGAGATATTACTAGTTCTTTTTTTGGTTTGATTTTTGTGAGACCATCAGCATTGTGGGAATGTGGGGTCAAGATCTGTTGGGGACATTGGCTGCTCACTTGTCTAATCTTTCTTTAGTAATCCCCCACTCTCTTTGAGATGGATCCAAGTGGTGGTCTTCATGGTTCATTGGGATGTGAGGGTGAGCGATCACTGTCCCCTTATGGTAGGTTTGTCTCTTTCGGCTCTTGGTAGTTGACGATGTCAAAAATGTTCTACAATGGATTCAATGGATTTTGCTATTTGAATGGGGTTTTTTGTAATAACCCAATGTTTTTGAATAAAAGTTCCCATATTATATTTATATCATAAAATAACATGAAAACACAACATAATGAACTACTAAGAGATAAGTTACCTTTAAACATAAGTTTGTCACTTCTATGTTTTGAATTTCAAAAATCTGACATACATGGTAGTGTTAAAGATGATTTTTGGAGTATATTGAAGCAAAAATAATTTTTGGTGAATAGTGACATACCCTTATGAATAATAATATGACCATGATGAATAGTAAATCATCCAACATAAGAGTAACATTACCTATGATTAATTAAATAAAATTTAGACATATTAGAAAGTGACAATTTGACCTTAGTAAACGTTTTGGTATTTTGTGAGTCATAAATAATTAATTATAAATAATTAATAAATTTAAAAAATATTTATTTCCCTAAAATTTATTAATAAATTATTGAATCAATTTCTTATAGTTTTTAGATAATTTTATAAGACCCTACGTAATTTTTGAAAGCACTATAAAATCATTTTTAACTTTTAAAAAGGGTTTTTAAGTAAATTATGATTTTAATTAAATATTAAATTAATAATATTTAGAATTTTTTTTTTGAAAAATGGACATCATATTTGGATTCTACACGTCGAAAAATCGTAGGGGTAAATTTTTGGGTTTATTCTGAAATACTTCAATTTTCCAGTGAATAGTAAAAAAATACAGTTTTTCACATAATCGGTGTATACTAAATTGCATCATTAATGATGTAATGATGAAATAAACATTCTGGAACTTTAGTTTCAGCCAAAACATATTAAATTTCATAAATGGATCCTTAAAATACAATAAATCCAATTCTCAAACCTAAAAAGAACTTTCCAAAGCCAAAAGTCAAAAGGTGATTTCTTAAAGTGTCTTTTTCTCTTTCTTTCACATTCCATTTAATAAATTAATGAATTCGAATTATAAAGAAGAATTAAAGCCTAAAAGGAATTATATTATATTAATATATAATTTAGGATTTCAAAAAAACTACTATAACAATTCTACCTTTTGATATATTATTTTATTTAATATTTTATACTAAAAACACCTCCCTCATGTATAAATAAGCCCTCCCCCTCCTCTTGAAAAACCACACCTCTCAAGATATAATAATTCTCTATGCTATACCCAATAATCTCCCCTATCCCCTCCCCAACTTCCAAGAGCTTCTGGTCTCATCAAATGCCCAAGCTTTGGCCCTTAAATAGGTTCTCAAGACAGGGATTTAAGAGGTAATTTCCCTCCCTCTTCTCCTTTAATTCCCTTTCAAGTTCAAGTTCATTTCTTGACCTCTCCCCACTTATCTTCATCCAAATTATTCTATAACTACAGTATTATATATATACTGTATTTTTATGATTCTAAATGGATATTATATCACCTCACACCCTTTCCCACTTCCTTTTATTTTATTAAAGTGAATGTTGTTCATGAGGTGTTAATTTGTCAACTTCAAAAACGTCATGCTCTCTTCTTCCATTTCTACCTTCAGATCTGGTCATGAAACCCTTTTCATGGTTTAAAATTTTTTTTTATATGTATTATGTTCTATTTAATGGTCTGTAAATAACCTATGGCCATATTACTAAGTGAAAAGTTAAAACAAGTTCATTGTGATCCAAAAACCGCTCAAATTAACACAAATAATCATCATTTAATTCTTATCTAATGATTCACCCACATGGATCTAATATAATTCATTATAAAATCATTAAAGATCCTGTAATATCAATAATAACATGTAATATTATTTCTGGATGATTACCTATGTTCTACCTGAACATCAATTTAAGAACACAAGTGAACCACCAAAGAAAAACCGTAAAAACGAACATCCCCAAACAATGTTTTTAAACTCTACAAGTCATCCAAAGGAACATAATATGACATAATTTAACCATAATGAATCCTATTAATTTAAACATGGTTCTAGATTTCTAATTAATGAATATAATGTCATTATACAGGACATTAACGAGATAGAAGCATTCAGGTACAAGGTAAGGCGAAATCTCGAACCCAATTTTCTTCCTTCGGGTTCTCCTTCTTTCACTCCATTTTTTATATGGTTACTCCTCAAAGATCATTTTTTAATCATTTACTTTACTTTTATGGGATATACATGTTTGTCACTGGTTTTTCTGTCCAACAAAATTTTTTCCAAAAGAACTATTCTTTTAAGAACACCCCTTTTACTTCTCACTCAAAGTGAACGTTTCTTGTAACATGTAGGTTATTCCCTCTTCCTCTTGGGAACCAAAAGCTTATGAATATGTTATTATGAGATGAAACCCATTCCTTCTCATGGGTTTATTTTGTTAATTTATGTTATATGTTCATTGTGGCAAGCATGATAAATGATAATGTTGTGATGTGACAGGTGTGCCTGGAATTATAGAGCGCAATATGAATGTTTAAATGTGACGGGTGTGCCCGGAATTATACAGTGCTCCCATGCATTGGGTAAAGTGATGAATATCACGAGTAAATGTGAAATGATGTGTGAACAAGATTATATCTTGGTTCACAAGTATGTGTGGTAGTTAACCACTAAGACATGATGTTTCATTTTTATGCATTGCCACATTTCAAGACTTTTATTTATGCTCCTCTCGTGTTCATGATCTTTTGACTGTGTTATGATTATACTCACCCCATGATATATTGTTTTTATCTATCCCCTTACTGGGATTCATTCTCACCCATTTTGATGTATATCCTCAGGTGGATATATGTTCTAAATAGAGAACAAGGGCCAATAAGAAGCTAGAGAAGAAGAAATTAAATAAATCTTTATGCTTGATGTTGTATTTGTTATGTGTGGTCCTAGTTTTCCAAAGACGCTAAACCTTTGGATCCTCTATGTGTAATACTATTATGTTTTTTATCTTTGAAATGATGTAATATTAATGTAAGAAAAGGCCGGGTCACTATTGTTGGTATCAAAGGTGGTACCCAACCTTAAGTGTGATGAACTGCCTGGGTTGAGATATAGGGCCCACAAAGAGGACGTTGTGCTCTAAAAGAGGGGTGATTGTAACACCACATAATGATAAAGGGTTAAATTACTAAATGATATGACTCATTTCAACAAGGTGCACCTTCTATTTCAGGAGACTACCTGATTATAACTCCACAGTTAAGCGTTCTTGGCCTGGAGTAGTGATGAGGATCGGTGACCTCCTGGGATGTTTCTTAGTGTGTGTGTGAGTGAGGAAAAAACACACTGGAAAGGATATGTGTTTCCTTGTGGGTACTGTCATTAGTCAGATAACCCATTAAGGCACATGGGTGGGACCTAGTGTGGGGCCCACGTGTCTGTGAGGAAACTGGTGGGCGGGACCTGTTGTCACAGTTGGTATCAGAGGCAAGTTTTAGTTAATTTGGGAATTAGGATTTGTGAACCCTAGAGGAAACCTATAGCATGAGACTAAGTACAAATATGCACCTAGGGATCCCATATGTTATGTTTTTGGTATAAATTGTTTAAATTAATAAGTTATTCATGACTTTTTTACGTATTTTTTTTCTAACCTTTTCTATTTTCGAAAATGGGGGGACCAGGAGAAATCAGGCCAACAACTCATGCGAGGGCCAATGCAATGATTGCTTGAACGAAAACCCCAATGATTTGGGAGGTGGAGTTCAAAACATCATGGCGATGCTTACCCAATTATCTTAGGTTATGAATAATAACCATAACAATGGGGAACATCCTCCTTCATCAAAGAGGGAGAAACTAGATATCAAATGTTTTATGCATCAACGACCATCGATGTTTTGTGGATCTTCCGATCCACTAGTTGCGGAACAGTGAGTCAACTCCATGGAGAAGATCTTTTCTGTGCTTCACTGTTCCGAGATGGAGAAGGTGAATCTAACCATTTATCGTCTATGTGGAGAAGCCGATCAATGGTGGGCTCTAATTATGAACACCAAGCCAAGGGAGGAAATTGAAGAGATGGAATGGGAAGACTTTAAGATAATGTTTCTTAAAAAGTATTCCCCACAAACTCTTCACACGAAGATGGAGAGAGAATTCATAGAGCTCATGAAAAAGGAAGGAAAATTTGTTACAACCTATGAAGCGAATTTTACAAGGCTCTCAAGGTACGATTCGGGTTTAGTTATCAACAATGATAGAAAAATTGAGAGATTATTTAGTGGATTAAAAACACACCATAGAAAGGCTCTTGCAATTCGAGACATTGGGAGTTATGAAGAAGTTGTTCAGTGAGCTCTCAAAATGGAGATGGAATTTGGAGAATAGTCACATGGATATGGTGATAAGAAAAGAATGATGGAGTTTCAAGCTGGTGGATCTAATGATAAAGGTGGGAACAAAAATCAATGACCCACATGCCAAAAATGTGGGATGTTGCACCATGGGAACTGCCTCAAAGGGACGAGTAAATGCTTCAAGTGTGGTAAAGAAGGACACCATTTTCAAGAGTGTCAAAAAGACATGAAAAGGAAGGAGAATGTAGCTAATGAAAGGATAGAACCACTCATGGTTCAATGCTACAACTGTAAGGAGTTTGGGCACTATGAAAACCAGTGCACTAAACCTTGAGCTCTCGAGGGTAATCAGCGTCAGCAGCCACCAAGGACAAAGTAACAAGGGAAGGCTTATGCCATCACTACTGTGGAGGTGGATCATGATAATGAAGTCGTACAAGGTACACTTCTTATTCACTCAAGAATGGAAAAAGTCTTATTTGATTCTAGTTCTATGCATTCCATTATATCTTGCAAGATTTCTAGAACTATAGAATCGAAACCCCGAAACCATGAATTAGAGATATCTATAAAAACACCAAGTGGTGCAATCATTGTAACCCAAGTGTTTGACACATCTCTTGTTGATGTATGTGGGAAGATTCTTCCATCAAATTTCATAATACTTCCCTTGGTGGAATTAGACGCTATAATGGGAATGGATTAGTTCTTGTTATATAGAGAACATATCAACTATCAGGAAAAGGAAATAACTTTTCATATTCCGAACTATCCCATTCTCCTCTACAAATTCAAGGAAGATCATGAATCTCCTTTGAAAAATCCTTCAATGGTGTGGGTGTTGATTCCCTATGAAGAAGCATACCTAACCCAAATGGTTAAGTTGAAGGAAAGTTACACCCTTGAGGAAATTCCCATTGTGAGGGAATACAGTGATGTATTTCCTAAACAGTTGCCCAGAATTCCCCCGGATCGTGAGGTAGAATTCTCAATTGAACTCATAAACAAATCTACTCCTATCTCGAAGTTCCCCTATAGGATGGATCCTATCGAAATGGTGGAGATAAAGAAGCAGCTGTAAGGGAATCTAGACAAAGGGTCCATACGACCTAGTGCATCACCTTGGGGTGCGCCAGTGCTCTTTGTGAAGAAGAAGGATGGAACAATGCGGTTGTGTATCAATTATTGGAAACACAACAAGATCACCATAAAGAACAAGTATCCTCTCCCAATGATTGGTGACTTGTTTGACCAGTTAAGAGGAGATCAATACTTCTCAATGGTGGATCTTCGTTCAGGATATCATCAGGTAAAGGTGAAGAAGGAATATATTCAGAAGACTACCTTCCGTACAAGGTATGGGCACCATGAGTTTTTGGTGATGCCCTTTGGACTTGCTAATTCCCCTGAAATCTTCATCGATTTGATGAATATAGTCTTTAGACATTACCTCGACAAATTTTTGGTAGTGTTTATCGATGATATTCTCATCTACTCCAAGAGAAAGGAGGAACATGAAGAACATCTAAGACTTGTTTTGGTGTCATTGAGAAAAGAGAATTTGTATGCCACGTTCAGCAAGTGTGAATTTTGGATGAATAAAGTCACGGTATTGGGACATGTGATCACAAGTGAGGGAATTTCTGGGGATCCTTCAAAGAGAAAGGCAATTGAGGAATGGCCAAGGCCCTCTAGTGTCACTAAAATATGTAGTTTTCTTGGAGTAGCTGGGTACTACTAACGTTTTGTGAGAAACTTCCCACCATTTTCAAGCCTGCTAACCATATTTACAAGGAAAGGGGTAAATAATGTCTGGATGGAAAAATGTGAGGGAAACTTCAAGGAGCCAAAGAGATGGCTGGTCACTGCACCTGTACTCACACTGCCGAAAAGTGGAGAAAGTTTTGTGATATACAGTGATGCTTCAAAGAAAGGCTTGGGTTGTGTACTCATGAAAAATGATAATGTGATAGCCTACGCCTCAAGAGAGTTGGAGATCCATGAGCATAACTACCCAATGCATGATCTAGGGCGGGCAGTTGTGATTTTTGCCTTGAAAATATGGCGGCACTACCTTTATGGTGAGATGTGTGACATATACACTGACCACAAGAGCCTAAAGTATATATTCACAAAAAGGAGCTCAATATGTGTCAAAGGAGATGGTTAGAGGTAATCAAGCATTACGATTTCTCTATTTACTATCATCCTGGAAAGGCGAACAATGTAGCTGATGCTCTAAGCAGGAAAGAACCAACTACTCTATCCATGTTGCAGATTGAGAATGACCCTATCTTCTTGGATATAAAAATAATGAATTTGGAAATCATAAGGGCAGGGGATACATCCTACCTTGCCCAAATTATTGTGCAACCATCCATCCAAGAGAAGATTAAAGAAGCACAAAGTGATGATGTGGAGATACAAAAGAGGGTGAATGTAGTAATGGAAGGGAAGCATCAATAGTTCCATATCAACGATGATGGTGTGATTTGGTTTGGAACGCGACTTTGTGTGCCTTCCTCACCCAGGATAAAGAAGGATCTATTGGATATTGCACATATCTCATCTTTCTCTATCCATCCTGGGAGTATCAAGACATACCATGATCCCAGGGAACACTTCTGGTGGGATAACATGAAGAAGGAGATTGCGGAATATATATCAAGGTGCTTGGTATGTTAGCCAGTTAATTCTGAGCGAAAAAAGATTAAGGGTATGATGCAGTCATTGCCTATACCCATGTGGAAATGAGAAAATGTTATTATGGACATTGTCACAAGTCTCCCGAAGACATCAAAGGGAAGTAATACGATGTGGGTTGTGGTTGACCGACTCACCAAGGCTGCCCATTTTATCACTATTTGGAAAGATCTCTCACTTTATCAACTTGCAATGATATATGTAATGGAAGTGGTGAGACTGCATGGTGTTCCACTCTCAATTGTCTCTGACCATGATCCAAGGTTCACATCTAGGTTCTGGAGAATCCTTCAACATGCATTGAGTACTGAATTAAATTTCAGCACGGCTTATCACCCCCAAACTGATGGCCAGTCTGAAACGACTATTCAGACACTTGAAGATATGCTAAGAGCCCGCTCTCTTGAATTCAAAGGTTGTTGGGATCAGCATCTCCCATTGATTGAGTTCTCATACAACAATAGCTTTAAATCAATTATTCATATGGCTCCAAATGAAGCTCTTTATGGGAAGTGATGTAGAAATCCATCATGTTGGGATGAAGTTTGAGAAAGAAAGCTACATCGGCCCGATCTTGTTCAGGAGATGACAGAGAATGTTCAAGTCATCCAGAGACACATCAAAGCTACTCAAAGTAAGCAGAAGAGCTATGCTGACAACCTTCAAAGGGACTTGGAGTTCGACGATGGAGATAAATTCTTCCTTCGAATATCTCCATGGAAGAGAGTCATGCGATTCGGGAAGAAAGGGAAGCTAAGCCCAAGGTATATTGGCCCCATCGAAATCCTTGACCTCATAGGAGATGTGGCCTATCCGCTTGCACTTCCACCAAATATGGATAAGGTTCGTGATCTGTTTCATGTATCACTACTGAGAAAATACATACCATACCCATCACATGTACTAAACTTAGAGTTCGTGCAGCTGGAAGATGATCTCTCCTATGAGGAGCTTCCAGTAATGATTCTAGACCGAAGTGATAAGGTTCTACGCAATAGGACAACTCACCTTTTCAAAGTGTTGTGGAGGAACCATAAGTTTGAGGAAGCTAAATGGGAACAAGAAGAAGCGATAAAGGATAAGTACCCTCACATGTTTAGGTAAAACGAAATTTCGAGGGTGAATTTTCTTAAGGGGGGAAGAATGTAACGACCCAATGTTTTTCAATGAAAATTACCTTTTTATATTTACATCATAAAATAACATGAAAACACAACATAATGAACTACTAACTAATAAGTGACCTTTAAACATAAGTTTTTCACTTCTATGTTTTGAATTTCGAAAATCCGACATACACGGTTGTGTTCAAGATGATTTTTGGAGACTATTAAAACAGAAATAATTTTTGGTGAATAGTGAAATACCCTTATGAATAGTAGTATGACCCTTATTAATATTAAATCATGCAACATAAGAGTAACATTACCTTTGATTAATTAAATAAAATTTAGACATCTTAGAAAGTGACAATTTGACCTTGATAAACGTTTTGGTATTTTGTAAGTCATAAATAATTAATTATAATTAATTAATTAATTTAAAAGAATATTTATTTCCCTAAAATGTATTCATAAATTATTTAATCAATTTCTTATAGTTTTTAGATAATTTTATAAGAAGCTACGTAATTTTTGAAAGCACTATAAAATCATTTTTAAATTTTAAAAACTGTTTTTTAAGTAAATTATTATTTTAATTAAATATTAAATTAATAATATTTAGAAAATTATTTTTGAAAAATGGAAATCATTTTTGGATTCTACACGTTAAAAAATTGTAGGGGTATGTTTTTTTTTTATTCTGAAATACATCAATTTTCATGTGAATTGTAAAAAATACAGTTTTTCGCATAATCGGTGTATACAAAATTGCATCATTAATGATGTAATGATTACATAACATTATGGAACATCAGTTTCGGCCAAAACATATTAAATTTCATAAATGGTTCCTTAAAATACAATAAATCTAATTCTCAAACCTAAAAATAACTTTCCAAAGCCTAAAGTCAAAAGGTTATTTCTTAAAGTGTCTTTTTCTCTTTCTTTCACTTTCCTTTTAATAAATTAATGAATTCAAATTATAAAGAATAATTAAAGCCTAAAACGAATTATATTATATTAATAAATTATTTATAATGTCAAAAAAACTACTATTACATGTCTAACTTTTGATATATTATTGTATTTAATATTTTATACTAAAAACACCTCCCTCCTCGTGTATAAATAAGCCATGTCCCTCCTCTTGTCAAACCACACCTCTCAAGAAAAAATAATTGTCTAATATCTACCAAATCATCTCCCCTAGCCACCCCCTTGTCCAAGTACTTCTGGTCACATCAACAGACCAAGATTAGGCCCTTAAGGAGGCTCTCAAGAGAAGGATTTAAGAGGTAATTTCCCTCCCTCTTCTCCTTTAATTCCCTTTCAAGTTCAAGTTCATTTCTTGATCTCTCCCCACCTATCTTCATCCAAATTGTTTCTTAACTCTAGTATTATACATATACTGTAATTGTATGATTCTGATGTGATATCATATCACCCCACACCTTTTCCCTCTTCCATTTATTTTATTAAAGAGAACGTTGTTCATGAGGTGTAAATTTGTCACCTTCAAAAACGACATGCTCTCTTCTTCCATTTCTTCCTTCAGATCTTGTCATGAAACCATTTTTATGGTTGAAATAGAATATTTTATATGTATTATGTTCTATTTAAAGTTCTGGAAATAACATATGGGCATATTACTAAGTGAAAAGTTAAAACAAGTTTGTTGTGATCCCAAAACCGCTCAAATTAACACAAATAATCATCATTTAATTCATATCTAATGATTCACCCAAATGGATCTATTGTAATTTATTATAAAATCATTAATGATCCTTTAATATCACTAATAACCTGTAATATCATTTCTAGATGTTTACCCATGTTCTACCCGAACTTCAATTTAAGAATACAAGCGAACCACCCAAGAAAAACTATAAAAATGAACATCCCAAAACAATTTTTTTAAACTCTACAAGTCATCCAAAAGAACATAATATGACATAATGAAACCATAATTAATCCTATTAATGTACACATGGTTCTTGATTTCTAATTAATAAATATAATTTCATTATACATGACATTAAAGAGAAGAAGGCATTCATGTACAAGTTAAGGGGAAATCTCGAACCCAATTTTCTTCCTTCAGGTTCTCCCTCTTTCACTCCATTTTTTATATGGTTACTCCTAAAAGATCATATGTTCGTAATTTCCATTACTTTTCTGGGATATACTTGTTTTTCACTGGTTTTTATGTCCAACTAAATTTTTTCCAAAAGAACTCTTCTTTTAAGAACACACGTTTTACTTCTCACCCAAAGTGAACGGTTCTTGTAACATGTATGTTATTCCCACTTTCTTTTTGGAACACAAATCTTATGAATATGTTATTATGAGATGAAACCCATTCCTTATAATGGGTTAATTATGTTAATTTATGTTATATTTTTATTGTGGCATGAATTATAAATGATAATGTTATGATGTGACGGGTGCGCCCGGAATTTTATAGCGCAATATGAATGTTTAAATGTGACGGGTGCACCCGGAATTATACAGCACTCCAAAGCATTGGGTAAAGTGATTAATCTCATGAGTAAATATGAAATGATGTGTGAACAAGATGTTATCTTGGTTCACTAGTATATGTGGTAGTTAACCACTAAGACATGATGTTTCATTTTTATGCATTTCCACATTTCTAGTCTTTTATTTATGCTCCTATCATGTCCATGATCTTTTTCTTATGTTATGATTATCCTAAACCCATAATATATTGTTTTTATCTATACTATTACTGTCCTTTTAGCTCACCCCTGTTTATGTATATCCTTAGGTGGCTACATGTACTAAGGAGGGGACAAGTGCCAATTAGAAGCTAGAGAAGAAGAAATTAAATAAATGTTTATGCTCGATGTTGTATTTGTTATGTGTGGTCCAATTTTTCCAAAGACACTAAACCTTTGGATCCTCTATGTGTAATACTATTATGTTTTTTATCTTTGAAATGATATAATAGTAACGTAATAAAAGGCTAGGTCGCTATATTTTCTACATCTTTGGGACTCCACATTGGTTTTTGGTTTTTCGAATGTGTAAAAACCTAGATACATTACAAGGAACAACCCCATATGAGGATTCATAGAAAGAGGTCTTCACCAGCGCTTGGCCATCTGGATTTGGATGATCTAGAGGGTATGGCTTTTTTCCTCCAATATTAGGCACCTGCAACCATTGATAAGAAGACTAGCGAAGTGGTCTTGTGAAGTCTGAGACATGACATAACGATGTAGCTACTGTGTACGGGTAGTTCCTATATCTATCAAGGGTGACTTTTCTTTTTATGATTTTTAATTGGTTGAAGTTATTTTTAATTCACAATTACAATTTAAAAGATTAATTTGAAAATAAAAAAATGGATTGTGGAAATAATATGGCATAAACATAATAATTACCTATGGATTGAAAATGGGTTGCATATGTTTTTCTCATATCATAATAAAAGGAAATTTCATAAAGGAGGTATTTGAGAAATGATCATATTACATGTATTTCTCGATAAATTAATTGTAGAACAAGCTAGGGATATATGTGAGATACATATATACATAATTTATAATCATTCCATAACATTTAATAGATATATTAATTCAGTTAGAGTGAGAATGGTCATTACATGAAAGAAAGGGTGGTTTAGAGAAATCCCTTGCCTTGAGAGTGAATTGTCACATGAGTTCCTTATATTCATGTATTATAAACAAATTTTAACTATTAAATTTCATAATAACCTTTTTAATTTTTATTATTACTTTTATTTTATTTTTTTCCATGTCATATTCAATTACTCATTCAATTAATTTCATATCAATCATTTTAATGATATTCAGCTCACATGTGAAAAACACATTGGTTTGTTGAATATGGTCAAATAGATTAGTATTTAATCACATAGATAATAATAATAATGAAATAATTGTGTTTTTATACATATATTATAATTTTAAAACAACCCATTAAATATGGTTATGAAAAATAAACTATGTTACAATCATAGAGACGGTAGGTCGTGCGTATAGATGAGTAATGTTTCCATTTTTCAATTATCATGATATAAAGAAGATAAATGTTATTTTATGATTAAAATATTATAATTAAAGAACTAATATCAATTTTAATTTCAAATATAATTATATATTCCATCTATGTGATGCAGTAATAAAAAATGAATCACATCGCTTCGCGAGAGGGTAGTCCGCCTTACAAATGAACAACGTTATCAATTCTCAATGGATGCTAAGGTATGAAAGTATATGATATATTAATTTCAAATAATTATTAATATTATATGAATATAATATATATAAATTATTTCTATCATTGTGGACATGCAAGAGAGGCGATGATGGAAAATGAATTATGTTGGTTTGTAAGGCGATAATCTGTCGTACAAACAAATGATGGGTCATTTCCCATTTGATGGAAGTCGAGATGGATGTAGGTTATACCATTAATATATTAAAATCGTAATATATTTTATATATTGATGATATTATATCAGAATTATTGAGTAAGTTTTTAATGAGTTGAATGCAGAAAAAAACAAGGATTCTTATTTAAGAATGATACCTCTTCTTCAGACCCCCTCATTAGGATTATACCTAGAGACTCACTCGATTGAATTTTTGAACAAAAAAATTCCAATAGGACATGTGTAGGGATTTAAAGTAGGGATCAGGTTAGGAATTTTCTAAATAAAAATGCTTTTTTAAATGTAAAAAGGATAAGAGAAATGGTGTCTTATTATAAGTGGGGGATAGGACACTAATGGAATTTTTGAAAAGAAAAAGATATACACATGTATTTCAAACACAAAAGGCTCTAAAATAGCTCATTATAGAACATAATATGATATAAGGTATAAAAAATCCATGAAATAATAAATGGGAAAGTATTAATGTAATAGTATCCATTATATTTTTAGTTTAACCCCTCGTAAAACCATTTTAACCATAACCGTAGTAATTAATTTTTACTATTTTTACTATTCATTATGAAAAAAATAAGTTGAACATATTATATGTTATTAATTATTATTCTTCAAAATATAGAATATATTTTATCTAAATTCAATTCACATTATTTGAAAAAATTTATTTAAACATAAACCCACATATGCGATGAAAAAGTGGGTTTCCAAGGAAAATGTTTTAAAAAGTATAAAAAGTTTTTATTTAAAAATTAAACATTAAATTGATTATAATAATATATAGTTATTATTAATAATATAATTGAACTAATTTTACTTTAAAATATCTTAAAAAATAAATTATAAGTTTTCTAAAGGAAAAGAAAATTTGTTAAGAAAATCAACATTTTCACTATTCATCAAAAAATTAATATTTTTAGGAAATTATAAAAAATAAAAAAATAGATATTTTTAAAAAAATTATTTAAAAAAGGAAGCTTATTTTATCAATTAATTTTTTTAAAATGATCAGAAAATTATTTATAATATTTTCTTAACAAAATCAATAAAAATCATATTTGAAGAAATCCTATTTTTTTGAAGATTAAAAATGTAATTATTAAAACATGAATGATTATTTCATAATAATTTATTTATAAAATTATATTTGGCTGGAAATATAAATGTGTTTCTTTATATTCTTAATTCTATTTATACATAAAAATTTAATGGCTAGGTTCTAATATTCATCCTTAAATAATACTATTTCATGGTTTATTAAGTCTCATTATTGTGTGTCGTATACGCTTTCAATCATAGTATGATTTATTTTAAGACATGGGGTCTTATAGTGTTGATCTATCAATAATGTTTAGAAAATTTATAATGAAAATCCTACCATCATCATACACGACAATTCATTGTATTATATTAACTAAATCAAATCAATCACTGCCAAATCAGCCTATCACAGAAGTATCCTCATTAAGGAGGCCCAACATAAGGGAAAAATAATTGAGGGGAACATAATATATCCATTTGGTATATTAAAATAGATTGTATCATGCCTCCAATTCTCGAAAAGGTATCTAATCTGTTTGTGATCACTGATGCCCCAATATCAATGATAAGTGCACGAGGATACAAAAATACTGGGAATGAACCAGAATCACAATACCCATTCTATGGAAATACCTCCTGAAATTGAAAAATATTTCACATGAGTGGTTAATGGAACTCAGTTACCTAAAATAGTCTCAAATCAAATCAAATAATTAAACACAAAATTATGATTCATCTTTAAAATATTATTAATTAATTTTTGGAACAAGTGTCAAAAGTGCACCCCTGTTTCATCCCCTGAGAATCCTATTGGGGGCATTCAACAAAGTTCCTCAAATAGTGATATCATTAATCATGTAATAAGAATATGATTATTATTTTACGAACACCCTTAAATATGATGTTTATTCACTCTATAATATCAATGGTCATATGGTCATATCTCTTACAACCATCATATGATAATGAACATTTTTCTTAGAAATAATCACCATATAATCCTAAAAATCCTAATTATATCCTTGAATTAATTATAGATACTCATCCAATTTTTCTTATTGTAGTTATTCCACTGAAAGATTAATAATTTATATATTTAAAAAAATAGAAAGAATCATAAAAATATAAATTATTTTAAATTAGAATAACAAATTTTATGATTATATTTTATTATTTCTTCAACTTTAAAATACTTATGGATATTAATGGTAATATATCTGATGCAATATAAATAATAACCATTATGTTATTACCATTAAAAGAAATAATTGGTAAAATACTTTACAATTACTTGATGATGATCAAATATTAGAAAAAATATTCGGATTTATGTAGTATGAATGCATATACAATCCAAGAACTAACTCCACGAT
Organism: Viscum album; assembly: GCA_963277665.1. Classification (NCBI taxonomy): domain Eukaryota; kingdom Viridiplantae; phylum Streptophyta; class Magnoliopsida; order Santalales; family Viscaceae; genus Viscum; species Viscum album. The sequence goes on along the minus strand of OY728153.1, from coordinate 1,664,071,120 downwards.
TCAAAATTGTCTTTTTTAACAATATTGAATACTAGAAGGAGATGGTAACATTTATAATCCTTTGAGGAAAAAATGAGTAATAAAACCATATACATTCTATAAAGAAAAGTTCCATCAACCTAAATTAATTTTTTTCAATATGGAAATGTGGGAATACATGGTCAGAATTCCCAAAATATCCTATGAAACATCACCTTTGTTCGATCAACCTGATTATCATGGGAGATATAATCAACAGTGTCTATATGATAAAAAACCTGATTTTTGAGATATAATAATACCATTAAATGTGGAAACGAATCATATGATTAATCCAAATCACCATTCAATTTTAAAATTTCTTTCTATTTTCCTTAGATTGTTTAGAAAAAGAAATTTCATATTTGAACAACTTCTACACTTATTCCTAAATGAGTGGCATAGGAATACCCTGACATGTTTGTATTATCTCAATAATAATTCATGACGTAAACTCTCTATCTTTATATAATTATCCTGTAATAGTGTTGGGTGAACACAAGTATACATTCCTTCCAAATTAGTTATCATATAACATGAAAGTATTTATCATATATTGCACACATGTGAAATTTATATTCAAAATCCAATTTTTCGAAATGAATGATCTATTTATCCTAATTTGATTTATAAATCACAAATGGAAAATACATATTTATATGGTATTTCTTAACAGTATTTCTCAATTGAATTTAATTTCATATTCTTATCAAACAAATAATTTGTAACCATTTATAACTTGTGAATTGACTAAAATTCCTAAGAATTTTGTACCTATTTAATGACACCCTATTATAAATAACGTCCATATGACATTATTGCCACAAAGAATGTAAGTAATAGAGTTTTGTTGCCACTCACTTGATCTTTCCTTTTTGTCAAGGAAACATTAGAGAGTTCATTCACCACATCTTTCTCACCCTCATCATCTCATGTTGAATTATGATATACTTCCTCATTAGAGAAAGTCTCATTAATTAAATTAAGAGTATCAATAGGGTTGTATCTTATAATTATATTAATATTCTGATCAACTTGTTCACATTTAGTATTTATTACCTGATTCAAATGAGATCACAATTATTGAAATTTTTTTGAAGGGATAAATTCCATAGATGTCGCACAACATGGTTTTTTAGTAGTCAGTCACACCTCATCAATACCAGAAATATGGAAATATAATTCTATTATACCATTACTACATTATTGTTTGAACAATGATAATGCTTCCACCAATCCTCATCATTGAGAAGATTATATTCTTTGTTTCATAGAAAAAACAAATATTGAAGATGTTGATATGTCATAAAAGTAATTACTAGATAATCTATAATTTCATTCTGATTATGAACATTCCTATGAACTTATTCCAATACTACATATTAATTAATGTTAATTAGTTTTGCTGGTGTAAAACTATAGATAAATCCATTATCATTTTAAATTACTTTTCCATTATAGTATAAACATACATACATGACTACCAATAAATAAAATATGTTAAATCATTATATATATATCTAGATCATTATAAAGTGAATAATATTTTTTAATCAGATAACATTTAAAAAATGATGAGTTGATATTGAATCATTTTCTGTGGATTAGTTTATCATTAATCAATTAACCAACCAAAACGTATGTGGGAAATCCTAGAACTTCCATTTTCTCATATTTTATCAGCCTCTAATCTCTTTTAAGTCATCGTTTATAAATCCAACATTATACATCAATGCCACTTATTGACCCTCCTTTTATTATAATAATAATCACACGCAAATGAGGGTTTCTAGGTGCTTCATATATATAATATTTTTCCATGAACACAAATGCCCATAAATTTGTAAAGATATGGATGACATGTTGGTCATCAGCAATTTAAGAAAATGAAATTATTACAAATTATATAACCACATTCAAGATAATTACATATTCTATTAAAATCTTACATTGGTTGGTTATATCATGACCAGTTATTAATCAATAATATTAACACGTATTTTTTAGGATGATAAATATGTTCTCCATTAAATAAATATTTAGTAACAATATTCTTAAATATAATTATATAAATTATATATACGGTTATGTATGTAATTATATTGGTTAAATATTAATATTAATATTTTTCAAAATAATAATAATAATAAAATATATACACATTTCTAATATATGATTTAAATGAGTAATTTTTATCTTTAAATTAATTATTATAATAATATATTTTATCTTTATTTAAAATTATTTATGATAAATAATATATATATATATAATGGTGAGTGGATATTGTGACTTTTTCTATGGATTGGGTTGTCAAATATGGCACAAACCATGAGTTTCGTTTCCCAAACCCATAGTCCATCATATTTATTAACAAAAACCGACAATGAAAAGATAATTTTATTATAGATTGGATTACCATTAATCAATAAACCAACCAAAACATAGGGAAAAACTTCTAGAGCCTTTGTTGTTTAAGATTTAAATAGCAGTGAATCTCGTTTTAGTCCTGGGGGATAAATCAAACATTGAACATCAACGCCTCCTACGAAATCTCCATTAATTACAACATCACTGGCATGAATGTTTGTGGTTCAATGGGATTAAAATACAAAACATTTTATTGTGGACACACAAAATCATAACTTTTTAGAGAGATGATTGACACACAGGTCGTTAATAAAGAAAGAAAATGAAATTATGACAAATAATATAAAAAAATTCACAATAATTATGTCATATAATTTGAATCATACATTGGTCAGTCATCTCAAGTTCACTCATTAATAAAAACTCTTACAGAGTATTTTTTAGGATAGTTCTACATATAATAAATATATCATAATAATATTTTTTAAAATATAATTATATATATTTCTAAACAGCTAGGAAATAAATTATATATATTATTCAACTAATGATAGATATTTATATGGTAAATATATGAATTGTATATATTTATTATTCAATTAGGGATAAGCATTTATATACAAATATTTAATATTAATATTTCTAAATATAATTATATATGTTAGTTAACAGTTATACAATTAATGGTATATATATATATATTATTCAATTAACAAACCTATTTAAAAAAGGAATTTGATAAATTTTATTATATATATAAAATAAAATTCAAATAAATTTCAAACTGTTTTTATAAAATATAATTAACAATAGTTTTTTTAAAATATTTTTTTGTATATTTTATTTATATATGCATCCAATAATATATTGTAAATTAATTTAAATTTAAATATAATCTATAATATTATATATTCATATAAATTAAATAAAATAATACAATTAATATTCCAAGTTATAATTATAAAAATAATTTTTTTAACCAAATATAATTTCATACATATAAATCATATTATATTTCACATAATTACTCATAATATTATATTCATATAATTATGTTTTAGAAAAGTATTATCAATTGTAATTTTTTAATGTAATTGAGAAAAATAACATTATTTAAATTTATATAACAAATATTATATTGTAACTTCATTTTAATTTAATTAGAATATATATATACATACATTGTTTTAAGTAATTATATTTACCAAAAATATAAATACTTTCAATTTATACATAATTAATAATAATTATTATTTTTTATAATTAATACTTTTTAAAACATATTAATTATAATATATATTTTTTTAATTTCATTAATGTTAATTATATAATTTAGATATATGTCAAATAATATATTGTAAATTTATATAAATTTTAAATTTATAAATAACTTATCGTATATGTAATTATATTAAAATATATAGAATAATATTTTTAATAAAATACTACTAGGAATATACTTGTCAAAAAATATGTATTTAGAAGTATTTTATTTATCCAAAAATATATTTTCAATTTATTTTTTATAAATATAATATATAATAATATATTTACATATGACTTTATTCAAATATAAGTATTAATATTCTAAATTATAAAAATACATTTAGATTTTTCAAGAAATTATATTTTTATAAATACAGAAAATGTTATTTTATTACTAATTACTTGAAACAATTTCAATTATCCTAACATCATATTTAAATTTACTAAAGCATTCAACCAAATCTAATCATACCAAGAACATATAAATTAAATCATACATTTATAATATCCTATAATTTAAATAAATAAATCATTCATATTATTGAATAAAATAATTAGCAAACTAAATTTATAAAAAAGACATTTTACCTTCCTTAAAGATACAAATAATATCTTGAAAAAGATAAAAAACAATTCTCTTGAGCATCATTGAAAATTTGGAGGGGTGGAATGGGATAAATTGGGGGCTTTTTTAAATTTTGTTCCACTAGGAAGCCTAAACCCTGTTTAAGCCCTCAATCTATGAGTTATAAAAAAAGTATGAGCATGGTTCACACATACATTTTGATGATAGAGGATGTGTGGACCCCATTCACATATTCACATAAAAGTAAGAAGTGTAAATAGTGTTCACACATCTTCAATTCTATATTAAAAAATTTACATAACACAATTTTATTTTAAAAAATTCAAAAATTCTAAAACATAAACATAAAAACTCATCTACAGACACTTTATAATTTTTCTATTTATATTAACTATTAATTGTTTCTTATTTAGTTACTTTTAATTAATTATATTTTGGATTTAACTTGTGTGATTTTGTGTTTATATATTCATGTATATATATGTGTATGTATGGGTGTGTTTGTTAATAAATTATATAAATTAATTTGTTAATTGAAATTTTTTTTTATTATGATTTTATATATAATAAAATATATAAAATTCATCTATTAAATTTTATAAATAAATTTTTTGTTAATTTAAATTATAATTTATTATTTAATTTACCCTGGTTTATGAAGCTTTACTATATTAAAATTTATTCACATTTTAAAAACATGATTAAAAAACATGGATAACGGTAAATTTTCCATGCTTTTAAATGTGGTTAAATAACAACGTTAATTAGAAACTATTTAAATAAATTATCTAAAATATAGCCATGTTTTAAAAAACATCACTAAAAAACATTCCTAATTGCCATTTTTTAGTGTACTTACTCACCTTGCATCTGAAATACATTAAGTATACCTCTTGATGCATCATAATACAATTTATACTCATTACCCAACTCAGGTAAGGTCAACATTAAAATATATATAAATCACCCTTTTATATCTTAAGAGCATTTCTTGTAAGAGTTAGATCTTAATATATGTAGCACCTTCTTGGTTAGGTAAATCATCGGAATTGTTAAATTGGGAGAAGTTAATTATAAACCTCTTGTGCTAACCTAAAAAAACCAATGAAACCTAATATATGGATAACATTTTTAGGTGTCTCCAAAGAAAACACAACCTCATCCTTTTTAGGGAAGACAAATATGATTTCCTTATATATCACATGCCCTAACAATTTCATCGCACAGATCTAGAACTGAAACATTTATAGAAATACATACAATCATTTCACCCTCAATGTCCTAAGAAAGATTTGAAAATGGAGATCATGATCCAATCTTGATTGAGATCATACCGTAATGTCACTAACAATGATTAACATTTATAAATATAGATAAATATGTAAAAAACTATTAATTAGGAATACAAACACCATTAACATGATGAAAAACACTTCTACAAATAGTATATAGATTATCAGAAGGCCTCAATATGAATTGGTGATGGACAAACCTCAAATAAATCATAGAGATCTAGTTGATTATTGTCAACTGGTTAAAATAAATAATCGATAAAAGGAAGTGGATTCTTGTTTTTTACCATCACATGTTTAAGCCTATGATAATTCATACAAAACCAAAATGATCCACCAACCTTCTTGGTGAACATTACAATTGCACCCCAATGTGATGTGCTTTGTTAAATAAACAATTTCACCTATAAATTTTCAAATTGTTTCTTCCGGAAAAATATATTTTCAATTTTCATCTTACATGGGATAATTTATATGGGAAATTAAAATTTCATAAGATCAATTGTAAACTTTATCTCATGATCGAGTGGTAATACTATGAAATACTCAAGAAAGATATTTTGGAATTGATTGTAAAAAAAGAAAATATTGACTAAATATACTCATCCTATCACCAAATTATACTATCCAACATGGAAGAGATCATGAAAATATAATAATAGTTATGTCTCAAATGGCCTTCTAACAGATCCCACTTACTGGTATAGGTGTAACGATCACCCTTAACTGGCATGAAAAATACCAATCAATGATAGCAGCCAATGGCAGCTTCATAATAAGTCTTCCAATAAACCCCACACATCTCATTAAATTTATAAAGATCCAAATGAATTAAATCCCATTAAATCTTACATCCAAACATCACTATTCCACACTCTAGATATCTCCAAATACCATTTGATCAGACCACTATGGGAATATTAATATACATAATTTCATACACGTACCACATTGCTAACCCTATACCACCAACTAAAAGCTCATATATAAATGACTATGATGTACGTTTATTAAATAATATATAATATTGGTTAAATGCTATTTGTATTCATAGGACATTATAACACATATAAATGTCCATGAAAAAAATTAGAAACCAAAATCTAGGAACACCATGCTTGTTAAATAAAATCATGAATGCTATAAAATGAATAACCATGTGATGTGTACCATACATCACAGTGATTCTCCCATATCTCCATCAACCATTGTTTCCAAAAATCACAATAGAGGAAACCTAATGACATCCTTCCACTATAAGTATGAACTGTCTTTGATGAATTACTTAATTTTCTATTGAGGTTCTCTTTCTCACCACAACATGGTGGTTCATTAGATGAATAATAATAGTGTTGTGGGATCAAGGGAGTTTGGTCAAGTACACACACACACACCATTAATGTTGTAAACCACCCATAGATAAAAATTATGTAATGAAATTTAGTTTCATTTATTGATTCAAGTGTCACTTGTTATAGAAGTGACATAAAATTTATATTTCATACATGATATACCCTGATAACCATGTGTGTTGTACTTTATGACAAGTACATACCATACATTTTGATATACATTATTTAGTTCATAATTAATTCAATTTACCACGTTCACTAAAACCTCATAATATTAGTTTCATTTTGTTGGTCATAGTGGATACTCAAGAGTGGGGTGAATTGAGTTCCAATTAAAATTTCTGTTAAAAACCTTATCATTAAAATCTTCCAATTCGAAACAGTCTCATTAATTAAGGCCATAGAGATATAAATTTTTAATTGCTCAACAAGTTTCTCTATGGTTGATTGGTCCTCAGTTGAATTAATGTAATCACTAATTCATCTTTTGAAATAGGTCTACAGAATTAAACACATATACACACTAACCAAAACTAACTATCAGAGTGAATATAAAAACTGTTTTTTATCTTTTGAAAAATATAAGAAGTGGATTACATAAAACTGATTAGAACAACAATATAAACCAAAGGTTCAGTCTCAAGTCGATACCTAATCCTCTCCACTTGGTGATCACCAGCCACCAAGAAGTTTATATAAATAAAATTGATACACAACCTGTATCGGGATTTACAATAGATTTTACAAATTGTCCAGGTTATACATCCTCTACCACAGTTCTACATGGGAAAAAAAGAAACCAAGCCACACAAGGCTTCTTCCATAGTCATGCATGGGAAACAAGCAACCTAGCCACACAAGGCTTCTTCCACATTTATGCGATGGAAACAAGATAACAGAGAGTTTTGAGTGGGAATTTTCAATATCCCCTAGTTAAAGCACAAGAAACAATGTGTGTGTAACAAACACACACTTCTCAAAAATTTGAAAATGAAAGAAACACAGTAGAGAAATTAGGATGAGATAGAGTTTATAAGGGTATATGTGTTCCCAGTTCAACTCTTGACTCATTGAAGTGATGAATTTGATGTTTGAGTCTATCTCTGGAAGTTGCCTCCAAAACAGAGTGTCGAAAATATTAGGTACTGGCATCCAGGTTTTGAGATGATCAAATTTATGGTACAACAGAGTTGATGAAGCAAAGCAGTACAGCCTTGAGTATGTTATTTAATATGATCTTCATGAGGCCCTTGGATTATTAGAGTTAGCACTTGGAGAGTTCTTCTTTTTTCTTCTGTAGTTTCTTCCTTGAAAAATTTTCTTCTCGACTCTTTCACATACGTATCTATGTATCTCTACTTTTTTTCAATTCCTTGTAATATATTTATTTTCTTCCTCAGTCTTTTTCTTTCATATTTGATGTCCGACAATAGGAAAAAGTGCATCAGGTGAAATATTTCTCGTACCTCATACAGTCAAGGTATGGTCTCTTAATATGTCTATAATACGAATTAATGAATTCATAAGTATTAACGTTAGTAATGTATGACCATTAAAATAATCATAACAATTTGAAAATGTATGGAGTAGATGAGTATGGTAGACTGATAACAGTATTCTGACAATCGGAATCATCTTCATCATCAAGATTAATCAGTAGTAGAATTCCACCAATAGTCTTGTACATTGATAGTCTTTACCAATGGTAGACTTGTCTAGTAGTAAACTTCACCAACAGTAGACTTGTCCAGCGGTAGACTTTCCCAATGGTAGACTTGTCTAGTGGTAGACTTTACCAGTGATAGACTTGTTCAGTGGTAGACTTTACCAGTGAGCTCTTCCGTGATATACTACTTAACTATAGACTTCTAGTAATACGTCTGACAGTGGACTTCTAACAGAAACTCTTTGTAACATCAACCTTGTCACAATAGTGACCTATCACATTGACTCAGCATCTTTATGCAGCGATAAGTACTCCAACGGTAGGATTTACAATAGGGACCTTGTACCGGTGACTTCCAATAGTATCTTTATAACTATAGCTCTTATAATGGTAACGATCATCAGTAATGTCTTCAATGGTGACCATTTCAATAATTACTTTAAGAGGTAAGGTTCAGATATAGGTTTCGTCAACGTTGACTGTGATAGTTGCCTAAAACATTAAGCACTCGCCAATAACCATCAACAGTGACCTTTTTCTAGGATACTTTTTATACAGTAAATCGATTTTACAAAGTCATGAGAATAAAATAGATTGAAATATATTGTCAAATAACTAACCCATTATAAAATTAAACATGATTTCGGATTACCAAAATTTGTGAGTCCAACAATCTCCCCCTTTTGATAATAAAAAATTATGGCATTAAACTTTATAATGATTATAATATTATCAGAGATAATGAAAATAAAAGGTAAGTGAATAAAATAAATAGGTGTTGCAGATAATCCTATCACAGAACTATCACACATGTAGTAGCATAGAATAATGTGATATGGATATTGAATTAATTTTGTTGTATTTTATCCCCCTTTGATATTAGAAAAAATAAATACAATAGGATACAAAAGAGAATATTTTTATTAATGAAATATCATTTCATTAGTTAAAGAGCATTATAAAATCCCTATCAGAAGATTAAAACACACTCAATACACATTAGAAATAGGTAAAGATTCATTCCCTTTGAAAGAGAAAGAGGGAGGATCTGTAGGTGGAGTTGGAGGCTGAGGCTGAGGGATATCCTCAAGGATGGTAGGAGAAGAGGAAAAAAGCTTCAATGTATCTAGAGGGAGTGACTCTCTGATGAATCATTGGAGTCAAGCTTATGATGGCTTGAGAAGGAGACGTCATAGGAGCAGCACTGGCTAAGGATGAGGTGGTGGGGGTAGAAAGTAATGCTTGAGGAACAATGATGGGTGTACAGTCCTCATGGAGGAAGGGTAACAGATGATTCTTGAAGTCCATGATGATGCTACCACCTCTGTCCATGGCTGATATAAAGTAATCCTTATTCTCTATAAATCTCTCCAAGGCAAGAGTTAACTGTCCCAGTTTGCTTACCTGATCTTTAAAATCTCTGGTGATAGGAGGAATACTCAAGTTTTCCAAGATCAACATGAAGTGACCATCCATCTGATGATTGGTATAAACTGTTTTTAATACTGATCAACTTGATCCTTGATGTCCTTGTGATCTTGATCAGCTTTCCATAAATAATTTCCCACAAGGGTATGAATTTCCTTGGTAATAGAAATGACTTGAGATTCTGAGGTACTAGCACCAGAGGCCTTTTCTACTTCTTCTCCAATAATGGATCTAAAAGTTAAAAATTCAATAGGATAATAGGCATAAGTGGAAGAAGATGCACCTAGAGGTGCTAGAGTGAATGATACTATCTCCTTGAAGTACTTGGTAATACAATTGATCAACCTCTTCACATCATCATCTTGGTTCTTCACATGAGCTTTCCTGGACTCCTTAATGTCTTCAAAGATAGAAACTATGTGTTGCACTACACATTTTACATATTGAGTATCCTTGTCCTCCTGAGTCCTAGAGGTCAGAAAAGAATTCAAGCTCACCACTGATTGCTTCAGAAGCACCATAGACTCATACAATTCACTTATTTGACTCTGACACTACTTTACATCCTGGAGCATATTAGATCGAATGCTCGATTGAATTTTTGCTAACTGAGATGTTGAATGCTCCTGAACTAGAGCAACATACTTGTCCATATCAAAGGACCTATCCTTAGACATTCTGTGCAGGTCGGATTTCAAGGATTCATGGTCTGATTTACTTACATACTATTGGGGGAAAGAGATTACTGGAGGTACGAAAATGAAGTCTGAAATAGAAGGCACTAAAGGTATTCTGGTGGGCATTTCATCTTCTAAGTCATTATAATATTGTCCGAAAACCAGTAACCCAGGGTCCTCAAACCATCCCTCAGTGTCATGAACAACAGATACTGCCCCCTCTATAGCAGGATGCTCCCCCTCACATAGAGGTCACTTCTAAATGTTCACCTCTGCTTATCCTATTCATGCAACCTCTTCTGTTTCTTCCAAATCTGTTGACTCATTGGTAGATTGATCCAATACCTCTACTGAATCATCCACAATCTCTATTTCATCAATAACAGAAACAACCTATTCTTCTTGATCACCTACATCCCTTTCTTTAATTCCTATCAGAGGACTTAGGCTGAGATCCTATCCTACACTATAATCAGTGGTTTTCTCATTTTCCTCACGGTCAGAACGACCAGATTCAACATCTTCTTCCTCTTCTGAGGTATCACTAACAGTAATATGAGCCCCATAAAATGATTCTCCACTAGTTTCTTCATCCTCATTGTTTCTTAGGACAAATTATCTCCTTGATAACTCTCTTGGAGGACGGGGCCCTCCAAAATCTACCATTCCAACTATATGACTAGCAGGTATATTTGGATCAATCCTATCCTCTATATGAGTACCCTCTTCTTCAAGTTCCACAACCTCCTCTACATATTTATCAGAATATACATGTTCTACCTCATCAAGCTTCAGACCTGGATCCCTCTTATCCTTTAGCCGAGAAGGATTATTTACAGGTTCAAACTTCTCATAAAGCTTCCCTTAATCATTTATCCATTCATTTCTCCAAGGATTCTTACTAATCTTCTTGAACATGTATATTATCTTTGAGACAGAAAATGTTTTCTTGGATACAATTGTTTCCTCTTTATCTCCAACAATTCCCTTAACCTTCAACATCATAGAAATCAGTTTCGCATGAAATAGAGCGTTTAATTTAGGACTAGGCTTACTAATGTCTCCTAACTGAGCCATTAGCATCCCACACATGTTGATTGTATTTACATGATTCAACAAATACAATTGAATATGTCATGATACTTCAACACATCGAATAAAAAACTCATGGGACCTATGACATGTTGGATAAACATGAACAAAAGTCTATCCTCTCCATTCATTTTAGTATCAATAATATTCCTTGAGGTCCCATTTCCTGTCAGCTCTTGCAATGCTTTCTCATTCCCAAAAATATCATGGTCTGGAGGAATCACTTCAGAGTAGTATTCACATATATCCTCATGAGGTACCGTTAGACATTAATCCCTCTAAATAGATTAAAATATTACCTCAGTTCCATTTACTCCTGACACAAGTCAGTTCTCATCATCTGAACTTTCAAAGTTCAGATAGTGGTAAAATTCATTGAGTAGCCTCGGGTAATCCAATATATTATTATTTTCAAATGACTCCACCCAGCCTTGAGTCTCTAGTGCCTCCATCACTAAGGATTTTATTGAGAGAAACCAATCATTAAATAACATTTTTCGTTAACAATAATTCTTATTGATAGATGTATGTTAACAAGCTCTCTTGATATATTACTGCAACCACTGGACTCAGCTCTAGGCCTAAGAATATCTCCATCATCAGCCAAAGGTCACTTGACTCTTTCCAATGAGGTTCAAAGAGGATTGAGGCTTTAGCGGAATGTTAGGGTTTATGGATTTTGAGAGTAGGCGTATGAGAGTGATGAAGAGAGTGGATCAAAATGTGTTTGGAATCAAATTTTATTATTTAGGAATGGAAACAAAAACAAATCGAGAAAATTAATATTAATAAAACAATTCTGATTCCAACATAAAATACGATGTAATCGTAATGTCCAATAGTGAGGTACCCAACAGTGAGGTTCTAACAGTGAGGTCATAACGGTGAGGTTATAACATTGAGGTTCTAATGGTGAGGTTCTAACAGTGAGCTGCGATGGTGAGTTTCTAACACTGAGGTGAAATAGCAAGGTTCAACAGTGAGGTGCAATAGTGAGGTTCAATGGCAAGATGCAACAGTGAGGTTCAACGGTGATGTACAATAGTGAGGTTCAACGGTGAGGTTCAACCGTGAGGTTCCCTATACTGAAATTAATCATCACTAACTCATGTTTGATGTAGTTTACCCTCTCAGAATTCAAAATATTTGGGAATATATCAGCCAATTGATGTTCAGTGCGAATGAATTCAAGAGTGATATCACATTTTTTTAATGATCTCTCAAAAATTGATGTCTCACATCAATATGCTTTGTCCTAGCATGAGATACTAGATTTTTAGAAAAGTTAATAGTACTTTTATTATCAAAATTTATTGAGAAATGTTTTAATTGATATCCATAGTCTAGTAAAGTGTTTTCTATACATAGAATTTGAGCACAACAACTACCAGCAGATATATATTCAGCTTTGGTAGTAGATAATGTAGCAAAATTCTGTTTTATACTACACCATGATAGTAGTGACTTGCCTAAAATGTTACATGTTACAGATGTGCTTTTTATTTTTACCTTGAAAGAAGAAAAGTCAGTGTAATTCCCCGACCCCAGTTACACGTATTCAGTGCATTATTACATAACATAAGCATGATTACATAAGATCAAGTCTCGAAAGACCGATTAGTTATTAGCCTTCAAAACACTAGATACATTCATAAGTAATACATTACATCATAAAGTGAAAAACTACAACAGTGTAGTCTCCATAGTCCACACTCATATCCCCTCAGACTATCCCTATAGTTCAGTCATAAAATACTTCTTCACATCCTGGAGAAAAACATAGAAAGGGGTGAGCTCTGATGCTCAGTAAGGATAACAATATAGCAGAAACATTCATGAATAAATATTAACATTTAAGGCAATGTATAACTAAAACAAAATCCTTTTAAACAAGGACTTTAGCATAATATGGAAAAAATAAAATGAAATAATTCTATTTACTTATTCACATGGATATTCTACTAGTCAAATAATCACATGCAATATCAATAGCCACTTTCATAATGATGGAATGCCTAATGCCCGACTATCATAACCACATAGTCAAGGCATTGTGCGAAGAATACAAATATTATTTTTCAAGGCCTTGTGCCAAGACACAAGTATGTCTCATGAGACCTAAAGATGCATCGAGGAACTATAGCGGGCTCCACCCATCACATATTATGTCCAATGCATTCCTCATATGAACATGTTTAAACATAACATAAACATTCGTATTAAAACTAGCATACAAAATGTCAATACTTTCTCTGTAAACCATGAATGGTAAAAAAATAATGCACCCATAGTCAATCATATCACAAAACCTTCAATACAATAAAGAAGTTTTGTATCATAACAAATCAACATCAAATAAGCATAAAATCCATCAAAGGATTTTGACATTGATGAAATAAAAACTATTTGTGAGAAATATATCATTTTTGAAATCATTTAAGTCACAGAATTATAAAAGGAAAAATTTACATTAAAAATATTCTTATAATATTGTTTTGGATGCTTTGATGATTTTATAATGGTAGAAAATAACCGCACCCACCGTATAAGATAAAAAGATAATCTTACCTTAATTTTGTCGAAAAGGTTAAAAAGGACCTTGTTTGGAAAAAGACGAAAGGATTAATTTAGAAAAACTCAAACAACGGTATAAATGACTTTAACCCATAGTCTATAAAACATTAAGAATGATTTGAAATACATTTTTATGAAACATGGATGTGGATGATAAAGAGGTCCTGGTAGATAATTACGTATAAACAACATCAGATAATGAAGAGATTTTGAAATAAAACCTTACCTTGTACTTTTCCTTGGTCAAGGGTAGGTTAACCTGATGTATAATTGTAAAATAATTGTTATTAAATTATAAAATATTCATATACATTAATATGATATCATATATGATCTTTTAACATTGTTTTGTTAAGAATATCTTAGTATTATCATCATTTTGGGTGTTAATGGATTCGTTTTCCTTTATATTATTTGTTATGTGAGACATAATTGTTATGGATGGGATGTATCTTATTCATATACAGAATTATATCAATTATTTAAAAATTATTTTTAATCATCTAATGGAAATTATTCTTGAATGGATACAATGGGGAATGAATCTAATCGCGTTTGTGGAGACTGTAATCTGTACGTACGCACGAGCGACAATATCACTATTTTGATATTAAGATAATATATAATCGGATGGTATATCATATATACATAATCATTATCATGTCATATTTATTATTTAGATCAAATACACATCATTATTATACCCATCCAAATAATCATGTATTGAATAACAATTACACCACGACATGGAGACGGTAAGTCGTACGTACGCACATATGGTGACATGTCATTCAATGGATGAATATAATAAAGAATTTGGTTGTAACCTTTTTATAATAGCATCACAGTATACAAAATATACTTGCTTTATTATTTTATAATGGATTCATCAATGAAAAAAGAAGTGGAAGAAGAAAGGAACTTGAAAGATGTGGTGAGATATTTACCTCGTCTCCAGGTTCATCCATTTGAATTGATCAAAAGGGCTCCTTAAGTTGGATTTATGACTAAATAGAGTCCTCTAGGATAAATTTAGGACAGTTGAGAGGGTATTTTGGTAGAGTTTTTCCGATCCAAATGGATTTGAATGTGTGAATTAGTGACAAGGGGGAGTGCCCTTTTATAAGAGGGGTGAGGGGCACCTTAGCAAAAGCTAGAAATATTATTTTATAATAAACTTTTTTTTGGTATTTAATGTATCCAAAATAGATTATTTAAAAGATAATGTGGGGATACATCAAAAACAACTCAAAAAATAGGTTTTATATAGGTTTGGGTCACTATATTAACTTTATCTGGTTTATTTAACTCTTGGTTAAATAGTTTTCAATTTACCATGTCTCTTTGTATTCTTATATTATATAGTTAATAAACATATTACATACTTCCAAGATCACCCCAAGTGGATCATTAATGATACAAATATCATTATATAATTCCTTTGGCCGAACCGTATATTTTTAGGAATATTATATCAATTTATAATATAATATTTGTTTTAAAAATTCCTTTATGTCAATTTTGACACTATTTAATAATTGGTTTCTGTTAAAGTCTTAACAACTTTATTAACTCTAAAAAAACCATTTAAGGAATCCAAAAATTCCATATTAACCTATAAAATTCGTGGATGGATTAAAACCTTTCAAATTATATTTATTTTAACATTTTTAATACAAATTATTTGATTCATTCATTAATAAAGAAAATACTGCATTATTATTGTGTCATAAATATATTTAGATATTAAATGTATAAAAATTATAAATAAAATAACATTATGTATAAAATCATTTTAAATTTCTAATGAATATTTATGGTCTGAAATATAACATATATATCCCTATGTAAAAATTATTTTGCTAAAAGATATATGCTTATGCCATTTTTGTATTTACTTTAACTTAATTTATATAAAGTGTCATTATCACTTACAAGTGGCTCCATGGGGTCCAAAAATCGACCCAAATATTCCCATGGTTGTAAATGTATCATCCAATAGGGTTAGGACACGTTTTAGGTTAATTTAAAATTATCATAATATTATTTATTTACCCTTAATTACCAGATTTACCCTTTAACCATGGTAAATAAAATATTTACCCAAGTAATTATTCAAAATGTCTAAAAATAAAAGTTACCTATTTACATAAGTTTTACCTCCTGATTCTAAATATGTAATACATTTTTCTAAATTAAAAACACAAAAGTGGTAGAAATTAATTTAAAATTAATTCCCGTTGTCAAAACAAAAAGCGTGTTTTTAAGAAATAATAACTATCAAAAGATTGACACTTGCTTATGTCCTATTAAAATGTTCAATTATGTGCAATTACAAACATTGGATTAAATGGAATAAATATAATCTATTTATACTTTAAAATCACTCAAATTCATAATTTATCACTGTTTATTTTTTCGATTAAAAAATGTTTTTTTAAATTTAAATTTAGTAATATTCTCTATTCATCAAAATATGAATGTTATCAGAAAAGTAAAAAAAATTCACACTAAGATAATTTTGATATTCCAAATCCAAAAATGAAGTCAAGTGTGAAAGATAAAATGTATAAAATTTCAAAAAGTGTGTATTACTAATCATAATGGCTAGTTTGATTGGTTGTGGTGTGTGTTAGAACTCGAAGTTCTGTAAAACACATGCTACTATATTATTCAAAGAGAAGCATATCGTGGAAGCTTGGTGTGTTACATTGTCCCCTCCAAATAATTTCATCCTCGAAATTTTTAGAATACTACCGCATGAAAAGACTTGTGTGGTTCTTCATCATAAGTTCCTCGGGTTCCCACGTTGCCTCTTCCATCTTATGGTTTCCCCATATAACTTTTACCAGAAGAGTCATCCAGTTTCTCAACACTTTCTCTCTGGTATCAAGAACGTTGATAGGCTCTTCGCAATAAGACAGATCAAGTTCCTATTCTAATTTCTCAGAGATGAGTACATGCGTTGGGTCAAGCATGTATTTTCTCAACAGTGATATGTGGAACACATCATTAACTTTGGAGAGACTTGGAATCATTTCCAAATGGTAAGCTATATCCCCAATTCATTCTAGAATTTTTAATGGCCCGATATACATGGGACTCAATTTACCCTTCTTACCAAAATGTATAACACCCTTCCATGGAGATACCTTCCAGAAAACATGATCTCCTACCAGAAATTCCAAATCCTTCCTTCGGTTGTTAGCATATCTCTTCTTCCGACTTTGAGCTGCTTTGATGTGGTTTTGGATTACCTTCACCTTTTTCATCGTTTCCTCCTCCTATTCTGGGCCTATGAGTTTTATTTCACCAACATCATCCCAACAGGTTGGTGTCCGACATCTCTTTCCATATAATGCTTCATATGGTGCCATATGAATACTTGAATGGAATCTATTGTTATAGGAAAATTCTACCAGAGGTAAATATTGATCCCACATACCTTGAAAGTCAAGTGAGCATGATCTCAACATTTATTCTAAGGTTTGAATAGTCCGTTCTCATTTTCCATCAGTTTGGGGGTGGTAGGCAGTGCTCAAACAAAGTTCAGTATCAAGGGATTTATGAAGACTTTTCCAGAATCTTGAAGTAAAACGTGGATCACAATCAGAAACAATCAATAGGGGTACTCCATGAAGTCTCACAACTTCATTAATATATAGTCTTGCTAGACGTTCAAGTGGTAGATCTTCTCTTATAGTATGAAAATGTGCTGACTTTGTAAGATGATCAACAATGACCCATATTGCATCATTCCTTCTAGGAGTATTTGGTTGTCCCATGACAAACTCCAATGTAATATTATCCCATTTCCACTCCAGTATGAGAATAGGTTGTAAGACTCCACCATGAAGTTTCCTTCCAGCATTCTCTTTTTGAAAAACCATACATCATGACACAGAATCAGCAATCTCCCTCTTCATGTTTTCCCAAAAAATTGTTCCTTCAAATCTCTATACATTTTGGTGATCCTAGGGTGTATTAAGAAATTGGAACTATGAGAATCATCCAAAAATTATCTTTTTAGATCAGATATATTGGGAACACAGAGTCTCTTCCCAAATTTCAAAATTCAATCTTCATATACAAAGTCAATCAATCTCCCATCATTCACATCTTTAATTTTATTTTGAAACTTTTCATCATCGGTCTGAGAACCCTTTATCCTTTCTAGTAAAGATTGTTTGGAAACCATTTGAAAAAGCATTGATGTTTCACCTTCCATGGTTATTCCAATATCCATCTACTAGATCGATGTATATAAGATCATTTTCAACTCTCATCTTGTTCAAAACTCCATTATCCATTCTACTCAAGGCATATTCCACCTTATTTTCCTTCCCTAGGTGGTAATATATTGTGCAATCATAATACTTGATTAATTAAAGCTATCTCTTTTTCCTCATATTGAGTTCTTTCTGTGAGAAAATATAATTCAAACTCTTGTGATCAGTATAAATCTCACATTTTTCACCATAGAGGTAGTGTATCCAAATATTCAAAGCAAAGAATACAGCTGCTAACTGAAGATCATGAGTAGGATAGTTTTTCTCATGAATTTTCAGCGATCGTGATGCATAGGCAATAAATCTATCATTCTACATAAGTACACAACCAAGTCTTTTCTTTGATGCATCACTTTAAAAAACCAACCCATCATTCCCCGATGGTAGAGTCAATATAGCATCATTGACTAATCTTCTCTTAAATTATTCAAAACATTCTTCACACTCTTTTTTCATAACAAATTTAACCCCTTTACGTGTGAGATTTGTTAATGGGTTAGCCAACCGAGAAAAATTCTGGACGAAATGTCGATAATAACCTTCTAAACCAATAAAATTGTGTTCCTCAGTTATACTCCTAGGAGCTGGCCATTCATGGAATTCTCTTGCCTTAGAAGGATCAACAGATATTCCATATTTGGAGAAAATATGACCAATAAATGAAATCTCTTGAAGCTAGAATTCACACTTGCTAAACAACCCATATAATTGATGACTTCTAAGAGTCTTCAGAATAATGTGCAAATGATTTTCATGATCGTTGTAGCTTTTGGAGTATACCAAGATATCATCAATAAATACCACTAAAAATCATCTAGATATTCCTTGAAAACTCTATTCATTAGATCCATGAATACATAGGGTGCATTAGTCAATCCTAAAGGCATTACTATAAACTCGTAATGCTCGTACCTGGTTTGAAATGCCGTCTTTGGAAGGTATTACTTCTTTACACACAACTAATGGTATCCAGATCGAAGGTCAATCATGGAAAAGTATTGAGCACCATGCTATTGGTAAAATAAATCATCAATGCGAGGTAGGGGATTCTTGTTATTTATTGTTATATCATTGATTTTCCTGTAGTTGATATATAACCACATAGATCCATATTTCTTCTTAAAAAAGGACAGGGGCTACCCATGGAGAAACACTAGGGAAAATAAATACCTTATTACTCAATTCCTATAGTTGATACTTTAGTTCAACTAATTCCACAGTGGCCATTCTATAAGGGGTCTTAGATATGGGCCTTGAACTAGGAATTAAACCAATGGAAAAGACAATTTCTCGTTCTAGAGGATGTTGAGGTAAATCTTTTGGAAACACATCTACATATTCTTTCACAATAGGTACATCCTCTATTTGAACATTCCTTTCCTCACCCATGGTTATTTCATTCTCTTCCTACACAATAATTAAATTTAGTTGAGCAACTGGGGGTGGATCTATATAAGAATTAGGTGGTGATGATTCCGCTCTAAAGATAAGGTGTTCATTATCATCATCATCAAAAATCGTAACTTCCTTCTTCTTATAATAAATCTTAGCATCATGGTCTGAAATTCAATCCATACCAAGTATTATACGAAATTCAATCATGGGTATGATGATGAGATCAGTAGATAAAGAACATTTATATACTCTAATGGGAACAGATTCGCAAAACTTTGTTGCGATGATACTTCCCTTAAGAGTTTTATCTGAAAACTCCCTTGTTAAATCAAATTGGCAATATCTAATTTTCTTAGAAAACTGATATGATATGAAACAATGTGATGATCCAGAATCAAATAATGAATTTTCTAAACATGAGGAAACCATTAAATTAATTTCCACCATGTCTTTCGGAGCTTCTACCTCAGTAGTAGTGATAGCATAAGCTTGGCCTTGATCACATGGCCTCTTCTGAGGTAAGTTCCACTAACGCTTAGGACTATAATTTTCATAATGTCCCATCTCCCTGCAGTTGTAGCATTGAACATCGGTAGCTTCTTTCTTCCCCATGCAATCACGAACTTGGTGGGATTTTTCACCACACTTGTAACAGACTTCCATTCCTTTCAAGAAAGTACCAGGGTGTTTTTTCCCAAATTTATTGTTGGATGGATAATCAACTTTTCCCATCTTCCCCTTATTTCCATTTATAGAGTGATCAAAAAATCTCTTCTTCTCTTGATTTTCTTTAAAGTCATATCACTTAGAGAATTATTTTTCTGTCCTGATAGCACATGAGACAATATCTTTGTACGAAAAGAAGGTTTGTGAGACTAATGCTCAACAGAGAAACAGTTTAAACCCATCAAAGAAACGATCAATATTACTTCTTGGGTTACGTATATAATCTGCAACATACCTCGATAACCTTGTAAATCTAGCCTCATACTTTGCGACATTCTTATCATCCTTTTGCCTTAGACTCAGAAATTTCCTTTCCATATCTGCTCGATGGTCACAAGAAATGTATTTTTCAAAGAAAATATCTTTGAACTCCCTACTTTACTTATTTGATACTTAATCATCTTCCTCTGTGTTTTGAATCAATGAACACAATTGATCAGTATCTCCAGTGAGGCAGTAAACTTCCATGATAACTTTTTCCCTTTCACTACTCCACAAGGCATGAAATATTTTCTCTAATGAATTTATCCATTGCTCAGCTACTAATGGATTTTTACTCCCATTGAATTTTGGCGGTTGTTTCCTCATTAAGTGGTCTAACATTGATCCTCCACGTTGTGGATCTGGGTGCTCCATACGAGATGTATTTCTTTGAAAACTCAAAAAATCTCTATAATACCAAAATTCTAGGAAGTTCTTCTATACTAATTTTCAATGTATATCTTAGGGTTGTGTGCTCTAATAAGAGTTTATCTAAATATATCTTCCATGGTTTGTACTAAAATTACTCTAATACCAACTGTAATGCCCCAACCCCAATTACGCAGAGTCGGTGAATTACTACATAACATTGACATGATCAAAAAATATCAAGTCTCAAAAGACAGATTAGTTTAGTAGCCTTGGAAACACTAGACACATTCATAAGTCTTACATTACATAATAAATTGAAAAACTACAACAACATAGTCTCCATAGTCCACACTCATATCCCCTCAGAATATCCCTGAAGTTCAGTCATAAAATACTTCTTCACATCTTGGAAAAAATAAATCATAGAAAGGGGTGAGCTCAGATGCTCAGTAAGAATAACAATATAGACGAAACTTTCATGAATAAGAATAAACATTTAAGGAAATGTATAACTAAAACAAAATCCATTAAAACATGATCTTCAGAATAATAATGCAAAAATAAAATGAAATAATTCCATTTACTTATTCACATGGAGATTCTACTAGTCGCTTAATCACAGGAAATATCAATAACAACATTTATAATGATGGAATGCATAATGCCAGAATATCATAACCAAATAGTCAAGGCCTTATGCCAAGACTACAAATAATATTTTTTCAAGGCCTTATTCCAAGAAACTAGTTTGTCTCATGAGACCTACCGATGCATTGAGGAGCTTTAGCAGGCTCCACTCGTTACTTACTATGTCCAATGAATTCCTCATATGAACAGATTTAAACAAAACATAAACATTAATATTAAAAATAGCATACGAAATGTCAATACTTTGTCCATAAACCCTGAATGGTATAAAAATAACACATCCGTAGTCAAACATATCATGAAACCTTCAATACAATATGGATGTTTTGTATCATAATAAATCAACTTCAAATAAGCTTAAAATCCATCAAAGGATGTAGACATAGATGAAATCAAAATTGTTTGAGAGAAATATCTGTTTTTTTGAAATCATATAAAAGTCACATAATTATAAAAGACAAAATTTACTTTTAAAATATTCTTAAAATATTTTAATTGAAGCTTCGATGATTTTATAACAGCGGAAAATAGCTGCACCCTCCGTATAAGTAAAAAAGACAATCTTACCATAATTTTGTCGAAAAGGTTAAAAAGGACCTTGTTTGGAAAATAATGGAAATATTACCTTATAAAATCTCAAAAAAGTGTATAAATGACTTTAACCCATAGTCTATAAAATATTCAGAAATATTTGAAATACATTTTTATGAAACATGGATGTGTATGATAAAGAGGTCTCAATAGATAATTACGTATAAACAACCTCGGATAATGAAGATATTGTGAAATAAACTCATACCTTGTACTTTTCCTTGGTTGAGGGTAGGTTAACCTACTGTATAATTGTGAAATAATTGTTATTAAATTATAAAAGAATCATATACATTAATATTATATCATATATGATCTTTTAACGTTGTTTTGTTAATAATATCATAGTATTTTCGTTGTTTCGGGTGTTAATGGATTCATTTTCCTTTATATTATTTGTTATGTGAGTTATAATTGTTATGGAGGGGATATATATTGTTCATATACATATTGATATCCAGTATTTAAAAATTATCTTTAATCGTCTAATGGAAATTAGTCTTGAAAGGATACGATGGGGAATGAATCTCATCACGTTCTTGGAGATGGTACTCTGTACGTACGCACGAGCGACAATATCACACTTTTGATATTAAAAAATATATAATTTGATTTTATATCATATATAAATAATCATTATCATGTTATATTTATCATTTACATCAAATACACATCATTATTGTACCTATCCAAATAACCATGTATTGAATATCAATTACACCATGGCGTGGAGACGGTAAGTCGTAACTATGCACGTATGGTGACATGCCATTAAAAGGATGGATAGAATAAATAATTTGGTCGTAACATATTTATAATAACATCCCAGTATATATAATATACTCTAGATATTATTTTAGAATGGAAACAACAAAGAAAAAGGAAGTGGAAGAAGAAAGGAACTTGAAAGAGGTGGTGTGATATTTACCTCTTCTTCAGGTTCTTCCTTTTGATTTGATCAAAAGGGCTCCTTAGGATGGATTTATGACTAAATGAATGCCTCTATGATGAAGGTAGGACAGGTGATAGGGTATTTGGTCATATTTTGGCCTAGCCAAATGGCTTTAAAGGTGTGAATTAGTGAGAAGGGGGAGTGTCCTTTTATTAGAGGGGTGAGGGGCAACTTAGGGAAAACAAGAAATATTATTTTATAATAAACTCATTTTAGGTTTCAAATGGCTCCAAAATGGATTATTTAATGGATAAAGTGGGTATAGGTCGCAAACCACTCATCCAATAGTCTTTAGAAAGTTTTGGGTCAATATATGAACTTTATCTTTTTTATTTAACTCTTAGTTAAATAGTATGACATTTTCCATGTCTCTTTGTATTTTTATATTATAATGCTAATAAACATACTATATACATCCAAAAGAACCCCAAGTGGTTCATTAATGATACACCTATAATTATATAAGACTTTTGGATGAACCAAAGTTTTTTAAGAATATTATATCAATTTATAATATAATATTTGTTTTAAAAACTCATTTATGTCAATTTTGACACTATTTAATAATTGATTTCTGTTAAAGTCTTAAAAACTTTATTAATTCAATATAAATTCATTTAATAAATAATAAAATTCGAAATTAACCTATAAACTTCGTGGATGGAATCAAAACTTTCATATTATATTTATTTGAACATTTATAATAAGAATTATTTGATTCTTTCATTAATAAGGAAAATAGTGCATCATTATTGTGTCATAAATATATTAAATTAATGAATATCCAAAAATTATAAATAAAATAAAATGATGTAGTAAATAGTTTTATATTTCTAATGAATATTTATAGTCTAAAATATAACATATATAACCCTATGTAAAATTTTTTTTCTAAAATATATATGTTTATGTTATTTTTGTATTTACTTCAACGTAATTAATATAAAGTGTCATTATCACTTACAAGTTGCTTAATGGGGTCCCAAAAGCAACCCAAAGATTCCCATGGTCAGACATGTATCATCCAATAGGTTTAAGACAGGATTTAGGGTAATTTAATATTATTATAATATTATTTGTTTACCCTTAATTACCTGATTTTCCCTTTAACCATGGTAAACAAAATATTTACCGAAATAATTATTAAAAATTTATAAAAATAAAAGTAATCTATTTACACAATTTGGAACTCCTGATTCTAAATATAGAATCCATTTTTCTAAATTCAAAACTCAAAAGTGGAAGAAATTAATTTAAAATTAATTCCCTTTGTAAAAACAAAAAGCGTGTTTTCAAGAAATAATAACTATCAAAGGAATGACACTTGCTTATGTCCAGTTTAAATGTGAAATTATTTCCAATGACCAAAATTAGATTAAATGGTAAAAATATAATCTATTTATACTTCAAAATAACTCAAATGGATAATTTATCAGTATTATTTATTTCGATTTAAAATTTTTTGTTTTTAATTAAAATTTAGTAATTCCCAGTATTCATCAAAATATGAATGTTATCAGAAAAGTACCAAAAATTCTCCCTCATCTAATTCCGATATTCCAAATCCAAAAATTAAGTACATTTTAAATGATAAAATGTATAAAATTTCAAAAAAGTGGTTATTACAATTCATAACGGCTAGTTTGATTGGTTGTGGTGTGTGTTAAAACTCTAAGTTGAGTACAACACACGATATTATATTCTTCAAAGAGAAGCTTACTGTGGAAGCTTGGGGTGTTACAGTCAGCATCAGTACAACTTATCAAATGAAATTATTTTTCATTTGGATAAAATATTCCTATGTTGGGAGTATAATCATATATTTAAAATTATGTTTAACAGTAGTTAAATGAGATTCTTTGGGATTAACTTGAAAATGAGCACACATGCATAAACTGAACGTAATCTTAGGTCTACTAGTTTTAAGGTAGAGTAGACTCCCAGTCACACCTATGTAGTTGGATTGATCAACTGGATCATCATTTTCATCAGCATCCGACTTACAAGTGGTACTCATAGGTGTATCACTACCTTTAATACTATCCAAACAAAAACTTTTTAGAAAATTTTTAATGTATTTACTTTGATTCAAAACAATGACTTTTTTATTTTGAAAAATCTGAAATACAAGGAAAAATTTATGTTCCCGCATTAAACTCATTTCAAATTCATTTTGCATTATCTTTGAAAAATCAGTATATAAAGTTTTTTTAGAGGATCCAAAAATTATATTCCATCAGGTACGTTGTCCGCTTTAACTTGGAACATATATGGATTGAATCTGACTCTCAGGTCACGGTCCACGCCTTGTGCACCAAGACGCGCCATGTTCTGTGGCGTGTACTGCCACGATGGGTGGGTTGTCTTAATGATATTGCGCGGATGCGGGTGGAGGTATCACATGCCTACCGAGAGGCGAATCAGGTGGCGGATGCACTGGCAAAGAGGGCGCTCACGGATGCAGGAGAGATGTGTTCTTTTATGACCCCGTACTATTGTGCTCCACTAGTGGAGGCAGACAGGTGTGGGGTGGTGCACACTCAATTTTGTAATATTCCCCTGTATGTGTGACACTTTTCACTCACTTTCTTTATTTTATTTTATTAGGTCCATCTTACACCAGATCCTGGCTTTTGGGGTACTATTAAAAAATCATTGGGAATCCTTTTAATAAACAAAGTAGGATTTGATATCCCTTTAGTAAAATCTTTTGAAATAATAAATAAACTAAGTCTATCATACCAAGCTCTTGGAGCTTGTTTTAGCCCATATAATGCTTTAGAATGTTTAAAAAATGATTTGAAAAGTGGGGATTCGTAAATCCAGGGGGTTGTTCAACAAACACATCATCAACTATATACCCTTTAGAAAAGCACTTTTATCATCCATTTGAGAAAGATTAAAATTCAGATGAGTTGCATAAGCATGTAGTATCTTAATGGCCTCTAACCTAGCTACAGGTACAAATGTCCCCTCATAGTATATTCCTTACTCTTGACTATACTCTAATGCAACTAATCTAGCTTTTTTTATAACTATATTTCTAGACTCATCAATTTTGTTCCTAAATATCCATTTATTACATATTGTCAAAGTCTTCTTAGGCCATTCCATTAATCACAAGACTTTGTTTATTTCAAACTGATTTATTTTTTTAGCATATCTGTTATCCAAAATTCATAATTTATAGCATCCTTTATATTTTTGGGTTCAAGATGTGAATGAAAATCTTGATGTTCAACCTGGTTTCATAGATAAGCTATAGTTTGTGTTCCCCGATTTAGATCACTTACAACAGCATCGAAATGATGATTCTTAAGAGTCCTAATGCCTCTAGAGAGGGTTGAACTAGATTCCTCAAGGTTTTCTGTTGGTTCAGACTCAACAGATGCAGATTCTGGAAGATTCCCAGAATTTTTCACTTTTATATGGGGTTCACTATTTTTATCATTAAGGTATAGAATTGAAATATCTTCCTCATCATATTCAAGAGAGGTTTTAGGTTCATGTGGATCATTCTCATCTAATTTGACATGAACTAACTCTTCCACACATTTGGGTTTCTTATTGAATACTCTAAAGGCTTTACTCAAGATTGAGTAACTTAGGAATATTCCCTCAATACTTTTGGGAGTAAATTTTTTAATATTATCTTTAGTGGTAAAGATAAACACTTTTCAACAAAAAACTCTAAAGTAATTAACATTAGGATTCCTATTGTTCCAAATCACATATGGGGTCTTCTTATGAACAGGTCAAATTAAGACTCTATTTATGGTATAACAATCTATATTTGCAGCTTCAACCCAAAAATAAATTAGTAAATCATATTCATTGAGCATTGTCCTTGAAATTTCCTGAAGGATCTTATTTCCTCTTTCCACGAATCCATTCAGTTGAGGTGTTCTAGGAGAAGAGAAATTGTGACTATAGCCATTGAGTGCGAAATAAGATTCAAACTCATGATTTTCAAACTCACAACTATGATCACGTCTCAAGGTCTTAATTCCAAGTCCACTAATATTTTCGACAGACATGGATTATTTAATAAAGTAGGAATAAGCTTCACTTTTGTGAGCTAAGAAGTATACCCAGGTATATCTAGAAAAATCATATACAAGAAAATAAACATAGTGTTTCCCATTCAAACATGAAATACATTATGGTCCAAACAATTACATGTAAACCAACTCAAGTGGTTGAGAAGTAGAAACCTCTTTATATGGTTTGAAAGAAGCTTTTTGTTGTTTTTCCTTTTGATTGGGATTACACACTTTTTCAAGTGGGAATTCGAATTTAGGTAAGTCTCTAACTAGACATTTCTAAGATAGTTTCCTAAGAGAGTATATATTATGGTTTCCTAATATTCAGAGCAATAACCAAGAGTCCTTATGAAAAGAAATTAAGTAAGAAACATTTTTCTTGGATACAAAATTTAAATCAACAATATACACATTTTCATTTCTACATGTAGTGAATACTAAGTAATTTTTGGAATTAAAAACATTGCATGCATCATTTTCAAACAAGACATTAAAACCATCATCACAATAGTGAGAGATGATATGTAAATTATACTTTAATCCAAAAACAAAGAGTACTTTGGAAATTAATATTTTATTTGGGTTACCAATCTTGCCTAAGCTGAGGATTTTTTCCTCTGCATTGTTATAAAAAGTTAAAAGTCCACCATAAATGTTTATTAGAATCTTGAAGAAAAAATAATCTCATGTCATATGTCTTGAACATCCATTGTCAAAGTACCACAATGTCTTATATGAACTCTTTAGGAAACATCCCCGCAAAACTAATTAGGCATGGGGTAACTTTGGTGCCCATATTTTCTTTGGTCCAGAGCGGTTAGCAAGTAGAACTTTAGGAACCCATATATTCATTATAGGTTTACTAACATCAACATACATATTCGGAGGCATCAATACATTGTTAGGTCCTTTAGAAAAATTTTTCTCAAGAGATGGTCTAGAACTGGAACTAATAGTGAACTGTCCAGATTTCAGAACAAATTTGATTTTGCTAATTTTTTTCTGTCCTGGTTGATATCCTAGACTAGTTTTATATTTTTGGGAAATCTGTTTTCCAAGAAATTGAGTCAAGTTATCCCTACCGGAAGTAAACTTCTCATGATATTTTCATAATTTCTCATTGGATAATTTTAATTCTATATTTTGTTTCAACAGCTAGGAGAATTTCCCTTTTTAGATATCCAGATTTGACTTATGATTTGCATTTAAATTATGTTGTCTCTTAAATGATTTATATTTGTCCTTGATCTCATTAATAGTATCCTCAAGCATTTCACAATATTCAAATAATTCATTCTTATTCATATCTTCATCATTATGTGACTCACTCTTATTCCCATAATAGTAAGCATTATGTATAGGAGAATTATGTATTGCCTCATATATTTCTGTCATGAAACAGAAGTTGGCATGATTGTTCTGTTCACTATCAGAAGCATCAGATCCACTAGAGCTATCTTCTAAAGCACTCCATGTAGCATTCATAATCTTTTTATAACCCTTTCAATTATCTTCATATTTCATCAAAAATTTCATCTTGGGGAATTCTGCCTTCACATGACCTTTTTCTTTGAACTCACAGAAGATTATTTCATTAGAGTTGTCATTCCATTTTCTGTATTTATTCCATTGTCCTTTACTATCACAATTTCCCTTGTGGTTTTACTTCCTAAAGAATTTCTTCTTTCGGTATAACTTTTTGAATATTCTTGCAAGATGAGCCATCTCCTCATCACTATATGAATCTAAATCTTCACTAGTCAAACTGTCTACAAGAACATAAATGTTTTCTTTGTCTTTGATCTTTGAGGGTGATGTCTTGAATGCTACTGACTTCTTCCTTGGTTTTTTATCTACTTCTTGATTCACCTTAAACTATTCTTCATACATCATAATTTTTCCAATTAGATCCCTTATTGGTATCTTGCTTATATCACATGATTCTTGGATGGAAACAGAAGTGCCCCTCCCTCTGTCAGGTAGGTATCAAAGTCGTCTCATGATTTGGTCCATACTATCCAATTGTTTCCCAAGAAGGCTCACAGTGTTCACTATTTCATTGAACCATAGATACATTTTAGAGATAGGTTCATCGGGATTCATTTTAAAATTATCATATTTAATAGTGTATGTATTTAATCTCATTTCTTTAACATTGGTTGTTTCCTCATGAGAAACAGCAAATGTATCTCAAATTTCGTACACAGTTTTACAAGATGTTATCCTATTTAATTCCTCATCACCTAGGAAATATTTCAAATCATTCATTTCTTTACCATTATTATTGTATGTGGGTTTAGTCAACTGAGACCATTTGTCCCTAGCAGTAGCATGTAATATATTTTGTTCATTAATTATGTCCCAGATTTCAGGTCTCATGCTCTCTCGATACATTTTTATCTTTAACTTCCATTGAGTATAGTTATTACCATTAAAAAAATGTGGTATTTTAATAGAATCACCCTCAACTCTAGTTTCAATTGTTTTTTAGAATTTAAAGAACTCAAAATTTAGATATAACATAAATTTTAAGATCTTTATGATATAGCTAAAATCACAGTTGAAAAGAATTTTAAAACTTTCAAATAAAAACCCCTCTGATACCAAATTTTGGTCGGAGTGGATACTCAAGTGGGGGGTGAACTGAGTTCCAATTAAACTTTTTGTTAAAAATTGTATGATTAAAATCCCCCAATTCAAAACAGCCGAGTTAATTAAGGCAGTATAGATCTAAATGTATAATTTTTCAACATGTTTCTATAAGTTTGATTAGTCCTCATTTGAATCACTGTAATCACTAATTCAAATTTTGAAACAAGTTTAATGAAATAATCACATATAGACACTAACCCAAAATAACTATCAGAGTGAATATAAAAATAGTTTTCTATCTTTTGAAAAATATAAGTAGTGGATAAAATAAAATAGATTAGCACAACAAAGTAAAAAAGAGGTTTAGTCTCAAGACGTGGCCAAATCCTCTCTACTTGGTGATCACTATCCACCAAGTAGTTTATATAAATAAACATGATACACAACTGGTATCGGGATTTACAACAATTTTTAAAACATTCTAGGTTCTACAACCTCTACATCAGGTTCTACATGGGAAAACAAGAAACCAACCCACACAATGTGTCTTCCAGAATCATGCATGGGAAACAAGAAACCTAGCTACATAAGGGTTCTTCCATAGTTATGCGTGGGAAACACGAGTAAAAAGAGTTTTGAGTGGGTATTTTCAGTATCCCCTAGTAAAAGTACAGGAAACAGTGCGTGTGTAACAAACACCCACTGCTCAAAAATGTAAAAGTGAAAGAAAAAAAATAGATCAATTAGTATGAGATAGAGTTTATAAGGCTCTATGTGTTTTCAGTTCACCTTTTTACTCCTTGGAGTGAGAAATTTGAAGTTTGAGTCTATCTCTAGAAGTTGTCTCCAAAACTGAGTGTCTCAACTCTCAGGTACTAGATTCCAGCTACTAAGATGTTCAACTTCTTGGATCCAGGGAGTTGATGAAGCACAACAGTAAAACATTGAGTATGTTCTTCAATATGATCTTTGTGAGGCCCTTGGGTTATCAGAGTGAGCACTTTGAGAGTTCTTCTTTTTTTTCTTCAGTAGTTTATTCCTTGTACCTTTTTCTTCTCTACTACTTCTCAAATGTATATATGTATCTCTGTTTTTCTATGTTCCTTGTTATATATATCTTTTCTTCCTCTGTATTTTTATTACATATATGATATCTGACAATAGGAGCATGTACATCACGTGAAATCTTTCTCGTACCTCATAATGTCATGATATGGTCTCCTGATATGTCTATAAGATGAATTAATTAAGTCAGAATTATTAAATAAAGAAAAATATGACCATTAAAATAATCATAATATTTTGACAAAGTATGGAGTATAAGAGTATGGTAGACTGGTAACGGTAGCCTGTCAATCGGTAGCATCTTCAACAACATGCTTAATCAGAAGTAGACTTCCAACAGTAGTATTGTCTAGTGGTAGACTTTACCAATGGTAGACTTGTCCAGTAGTAGACTTCACCAATGGTAGACTTGTCCATTGGTAGACTTCACCAACAGTAGACTTGTCCAGCGGTAGATTTTGGAAACAGTAGAATTTTCAAGTTGTAGACTTTACCAGTGATCTCCTCCGCAATAGACTACTTAACAGTAGATTCCCAGTAATACATCTGACAGTATAATTATAACAGAAACTCTTGGTAAAAGAAACCATGTCACAATAGTGAACTATCTCATTGACTCAGCTACTGTATGCTTTGGTATGTACTCTAATTGTAGGCTTTACAATAATGACCTTGTACTGGTGACTTCCAATAGAAACATTATAATTGTAGCTCTTAAAATGGTAACCTTCATCTGTAAGGTCTTAAACGGTGGCCCTTTCACCAATGAATTTAAGTGGTAAGGTTTAGATATAGGTTTTCCAAGGGTGACCGTGACAGTGGCCTAAAATAGTGACCTTTCATCGGTAACCTTCAATAATGACCATTGACTTAAAGACTTTTTATACTGTAAACTGATTTTAGCAAAGTCATGAGATTAAAATAGATTTACATAGATTGTCAAATAACTAACCCATTATATAATTATACATGATTTGGGATTATCAAAATATGTGATTCCAACACATTTAACCATATATTTTATAATATACAAAAAATGTTGAAACCATATCAAAATCACTATTTGGATACCTTCCAAAACACATTTGGAAAATTATTATTAACATCCCCTTATATCAAATTATATGAAATACCAGGTGAAATACCAAACCATGAAACAATTTTGTGGACCAAAATCACATTTTTAAAAACCTAATAATTTAAAATAATATTATGTTTGATAGCATATATGAAACTAAACATCAAGTTTTAATGAATAATGAATTAATATCATTTTCTATATTACCGTTATAACCTCATCATCATCATTTATTTATTAATAAAATTGATGTACAAAAATAGGAAAGATCAATCAAAAAGCCATGGTCCCAAAGGAACAAAGGTACAATGGTCCTCGGGGTCAAAAGACTATGGTGGTCTCAAAAAGTACAGGCTGAGAGCTTCCCCTCTAACCAGATGCTCCCCCTTAGTAGACATCAAAAAATATCTGTAAGGAAAATGTTATTCTTACCATGGGTTAAAAAAGATGCAAGATAGTAAGAAACATTATTTCCCATAGGCCAAGTATGGAGAATGTCAGTGTTAGGATCTATGAGACTGAGGAATTTCCTAATGATGTATGCAATGGACCATGGAAGGGAGATCTTACCTGATATAACCATTATAACCCAACCATTAAATTATTGGGTATTAATAGGAGTATCGATATTATGAAATATATATGTATATATATAATAAATTCTCAATATAAATTTATTGAGTAATGTAACGACCCAGACCCGGCCATCCCCCCGAACTGTGCCGAATGGGTCAGGTGTCACTACATTAGGTGCACCTACCCTGAACGCCAAATGCTACCAACTAGCTGTGAGGGTATGATTAGGTATAGTGGGGAGGCAATACCCTCTCAGAGGAATAAAATGGTACTGGTCCGAGTATAAAACTAAAATATGCAGCGGATATAAATGACTCACCAGACTCGAACCAGACCCGCAGAGCGGAAGCATATCAAATATCAATAAACCAGCGGAAGCAATATAGAACAACAGCAGCGGAAAGTAAACAGAACAACATGCTGAGAATACAAGCAACTACAACTATAACCCAACAAGGCATGCATCTAAATCAAGTCATACAGATCAAAATATAATGGTTCCAATGGCTAACCAACAGTTGTTACATAACAAGGTAAGCATGCTGATAAGAGGAACGAAAACTAAACAATGTAACTCCATCAAGGCACATCCTCAAGGTCCATACCAGTCTCCATGCCAATAGCACTAAAGTCTAACTCCTAAGGCTGACCCTTTACCTACACACAATTTCATAAAGTCTACACGCGTCCTAAAGGGCCCGTGTAGGGTGTGAGACAAGTCTCAGTAGGATACCACCCAAGGGTGCGTACCTAATAAAAGTGTTTAGGAAAACATGCTAATATAAGGAAAGCAGTAAACAATAAAATTTCCAAAAGTAAACACGAACTTCACTGGTACTCAGTAGCCACCAGGAAGTGTCACCTGCTTTGTCCAGCCTCTGAATCTCTGGATGTAACCCGACACCACGTGCCACCGGACACCATGTGTCTCAAGTACCGACGTCCCGAAGGCACGCCCAACAATCGTAACCCAGCTTGGAAGCTCAACCTTCCCATGTCACAACATCCGGAGGAACAATGATACATATCCTCAAAAGATAACCGGAGGGACAACGATGTCTTCCCTCAAATCACGGCGAGCCTCTTCCCCCAACCCGACCGCCTCAAAGCTGTCTCCTGAAGGCTCCTCACCTTCCACGTGGCTTCCTATGGAAAGCACCCCCAAAACAAAAATACCTAACTGCATCTACCGGGGGCCTCTACTCAGCGAGTGGCCATACCACCTGGTCTCGGAGTCTATATATGTGCACACTACTCAAAAGTACCCGGTGAGCGGTAATCACCTCAATAAGTTCCCAAGCCACAACATCTTCAACACCTCATGTCCCTGCGAACCTGTTGCTCAAGTCGGATGGCCTCGCCATCCAAGTATCTAGGGCCAAGCCCAACCCGAAAGTCCAATTGCCTCAACCGACATCCATGATGCCCAATCCCGTGGTAGCAACCACCCAAACTAACCCAAGCCAAAGCCCTAACCTGTGATCCCCATCACTCAATAATATATCCGGGCCACGGCCAACAAAACAAGCAGTACAAAACAGGAAATATCATGCATTGCATATTCATACTTGGAAGCATCACTTTAAATAGGCAATTACTAAATAGTCAAATTGCACTAACTTGTGTTAATCCATACCAGCACCAAAGGTCTTAAATTCCTTAAACAGATTACTAACATGCTTTAACAAATAAAACTCTACAGTTTAATCCAACAACATCAAAAGCAGTGTAAATTCCGCAATTTAAATACTGTTCCAAATCATAACCATTTCGTCACCCCTGGCTGAATTGCCCCAAACAAGCTATGACCTCTCACCCGGCCTTTCTCAAGCACAAAAAGGGTTAGGGAATACCCAGAGGCATCCCACAATGCAGATAAACTATTAAGGATAAGTAAACAAGGGTTTCTCTCAATAACCAGCATTGTGCCAGAAGGTCGCAACCCCCAAAATTTCACAAAAACACGATAGAAGGTATGCACCACACACCTCGTACTCGTATGATGATACTATTTTGATATCAGCCTTTGAATCGGTCTGAATCGTGGAAGATCTTCATTTTCGTCAAATCCAGCAATTATGTTTGGATGGAATCTATGGAGGAACAGGTGAGGGATCAAGGATGAAGGAGGGTGCGCGGGGTTAGCCTTTCCGTTGCGGTTGATTAGCCACTAAATGAGGCTAATATTCATTGTTAATATACATAATATTAATGTTATTTATTATTCATATACACCATTTTAGTGCATTTTACACTTTGAACATCATTTCACATTATGATTGTAATACCTTCTTAAAATGCATTATTATGTGGTACATTTTTTAACATCATTTGAAGTAACAAATGATTCATCTGATTAAACATATTTTAATTTTATATTTTTTTTAAATTGATCTACACTCCAATATGAACATGTTTCATTTAGGGATAAATGGAGAATTCATGGAAGAAGATGTGGATATTTAGTGATGAAAGGAAGCAATTCTAGAGAAGGGAGATTGGACACCAGCCCACTGATGAGATAGTGGGGCCCAACATACTACCCCAATGGATCCCAAATTTCGTGGGATGATAGAATCCATTTCTAGGAACCAATCACTCTTCAGGAACCAATGATAATTCTGCCTCCATGGTGTCCATTTAGGCGGGACAAGTTAGATATAAAATTCTGGGCCAGATTCTGCGGCCCAGAAAAAAAGCCCATCAATTAAACCATATCACTAAAACCATAACTCTTTTTGGGCTGAACTTTTACAGGATGTTAGGGGACAACAGAAGATTAATTTAAGTCTTATATGGCACACCAAAATTAGTCCATCTAGAAGGTGTTTCAAGCATGTCTGTTCGGTGCATGAAAGCTGGATTCCTTTTCAGGTCAAGGGTAGAAAGTCTTCTTTCCACAAACATTCCACCACCCTAGGCCTACCATAATCAAGTGGGATGCTTTGTACTATTGTAGGATCTACCCAAGGATTCCAAAATGCCTATTTAAGGCAGTGGTGGTGGAGGAGTTGATGATCTTGGGTGCTTTGTTCAATTTTAATGTTATGCTGCAATTTTGTTGTCTCAAATTTGTCTTTCACATGTAAGTTGTTCAATTCACTTTAGTTTCTTAATAAAACTTATTCTTATACTCTTATTAGGTTGTTCTTTATATAAATTTGATACCGTTGGATCAAGGTGAAAATATATTCACACCAAACCTTGTGAAATTATTCACACAACGGTGGAGTGATCATTTTTTTTTTGTTTTCTTTACTTCCCCATGTCCTCCCTCATGAGTCTACTTTCCACTTCCATTGAAACCATAGAATCAATGGAGGTCTAACCCACTTATGGGTTGATCCAAGGGAGTAGAAAGGGGCTGGATTGGATGTTATTTATCACCCCATTAATCTATAATCACTTCTTATATTGAGATTTTAATTTGATGATTTTTAAACTCCATCATCCTTGTTGAATTTAAGGTCACACATTTCATGTGCTAATACGAACCTTTACCTTGAAGTGCTCAAAACTTTGATCCTTCAAGTGTATATTAGATTAGTATTAAAGGGTGTAGGCATTGAACCAGTAAGTGATGATGTTGTTTTATCTTCTTAAATGAACACATCTCAAATATAAGAAATTGAAATCATTAAAAAGGAAATACATCCAATCCACCCTGAGCGATAACCTAGGATCAACTCATTCTTTTAAATTGAATTCACTTAAGTCTCTTGGAGTTCCTTTAAAATCATCTAAAATAAATCCATGTTGGCCACTTCATATCTGAAAATAGTCCATAGAATGTACGTGTCTATAGGTTTCTTCTTAGGTCTCTGAGGATTCGATAACCCAAGCTAAACTACAAGGATTGTTTTACCTTCATCTCTTGGGTAAATTTGAGCGAGAATAAAATTTTCGCGTCGTTTCCGGGGACCTAAGTAAGTTATCATAGACATTATCATATATTTTTTCATCCCTCTTCTATGTTCTCACCCCCTCACTTCTATGGAAAACCCTTTTGAACAAATCCAAACATGGGGAACCTCTCCTTACTTTGATCACTCCACACCAAGTGTGACGTACAACGACCATCCTAATTTCTATTGGTGGGATCATCAAAAACCTAATGAACCAAAATGTTTTTAATCCTATGATCCACAAAAAAGGTCAACATATAATGAGTTTCAATCCCCACAAAGCCAATCTGAACACCCTCCTATGCAATTCCAACAACTTAATTATCCACCTAG
The DNA here is from genome assembly GCA_963277665.1 of Viscum album. Taxonomy (NCBI): domain Eukaryota; kingdom Viridiplantae; phylum Streptophyta; class Magnoliopsida; order Santalales; family Viscaceae; genus Viscum; species Viscum album. Next base: position 1,664,033,973 of record OY728153.1, on the reverse strand, counting down.
AATAGACCATCTTTCTCAACCCCTTTCCCAGAATGATGCACAACCATTACTTGAAAAACTATGTAAACAAATGGAGATAATGAATTTAGAGGTTTCATCATGGAGGTTAGAACTACAAAGCATTAAACATTGTGAGGAACCCATCCCTACACAAACTATCCCTTCCATAACCTTATGTGAAGTTTCTAGTTTCCCACAAACCTCTCATGAATTTACTGAAGAGAAAAACATTGGATTTGGGGAAGATGAAGAGGATAAAGGAATTGTTGATGGGTGTTTAAATCAAGACGAAACGGATTTTTTGTATTAACAAAAGGGAAATTTGACATCATGGATTGAGTCTCATGAATATAACTCCATTGATGATTTTTCAAAAACACAAATCACTGAACCATTAAGAGAAATCACAAACCTTGAGTCCATACCCATTCCTGAAATTGATCTTTCCAATTTGGTGGTTGAATCTTCTATTCAAAATGAACAAATTCTGTTGAGCAATTTTGAAAATTAAACTGAGTTCAATTCAAAGTCCCAACCTATGTTTGAGAGTTTTAACCTACCTGAAGATGAACTAAAGGACATTCCATCCACCCATAAGTTTCCATTCATTGGGGATAGACAAAAACTTCTAGTTTTCACCATTTCTTATATTGAAACCAATAATGAGGTAATTATTCTTAATTTATTAGAAAATACTTGAAATAAAATTGAATCCATCATTTCTGATATTCCTTGGATTTACCTACTCATTTTAGAATAGAGGTTTGTGCATGAAACAAATTATAAACATAGAATCAATTTCAACCTAGTAGAAGTGGTGAAACATGTGGTCCTTAAAATGTTGAAAGTTGGTATTGGATAAGTTGGGGGGTTCAAGTCGAGCTAATGACCTTAAACAAAGCGTTGCACGGGAGGCAACCCGTGGTTTTCATCTTTGAAAATCATCTTTTTTTAAATAGGATTAATGAATCATTTTGATAAATAAAAAAATAGACTATTGACCTATTCTTCTATTATGAGTATGGATTGGTATGAAAGGGGAGCACCATATTCATCCATGTCACGTGGTGTGATCCTTGAGTAATACCATACCCAGAAATTTTAAAAAGAAGACAATGTATCGTCAGTTTATTTAATTATATATATATTTATATGGTACTTATATATATATATATATACTATTTTGTTTTGTTTTTTTGTTTTCCTTTTTTCACTAAGGGAACTCTGCAAGCGATATGGATATCAAAGGACTAAATTGGAGCAGCAAGAACTTCAACTTCAACCACCAGGTGACTTCATTCCATGATCCTCATTTTCAATTTCCTTTTTGAACTTCCATTATCTACCTCAACTCCTTCTAAATTTTCATTTATTCAAACACTGGGGACAGTGTTGTTTTAATTTGGGGGGGATATAAGATAAAAAATGCTTTTGTGTCAAAAAAATGAATGATTTGAAAAAAAAGTGTAAATAGAAGGAAAAATTCCTTCAACTTTGAATATGGTAATACACATTGCACACTTTGAAACTAAATATCAAATAATTTAGCATGCCCTGATTCTGATTTTAATCCTTGTATAATTTCATGAGCATAGATTTTGGAAAGTGTGGCTGTCCAATGTGATATTTCATCGTTTATATTTTCATCCAAATAAAAAAAAATCACAATGCACGTCCCTTGGATAGTGGGGTATTAGATTGAGTTCATGGGGTCCCCTAAATATATATCATAGCTTTGGTGATCATTTTATTTTAATATGAGTATTCAAAAAAAATTAGTAAAAAAAATTATGCGCGTAGAGAAATGAAATGACCTAATGCGTGACTTTCGGCACTTGGGGATCGTGACTTCATAGTTGTCTGGCCCAGAGTTAGTAATTTTATCTCTATTTTTGGTAATTTGAATTTGTTTTTGACTGAGTTAACTCGAGATGATGCCCGAGTATGTGGGCTTCACTTGGTTCCCTAAGGTCTTTGAGCCTGGGAGTCATCAACAAAGTCTCGCTACAGGGGTTGACTCTTTTGAGTGCAACTTCAATTACCATGGAAAAATTGAAAAAACAAAACAAAACAAAACAAAACAAAATATGATACAAAAAAAAATTGAATACTCAACTTAATATTGAAATTTGATTCCACCTAGCACTTCCATCATTTCCCCCTTGAATAAAAATGAACCCCCATGTCTATTGTGATGCACAACACAGCCTCATACTTAATTGACATTGGATGAAATATAGAAATGAATTTGAACGAAAGAATGGGCTTGGGATTGGGATCTTCTTATAAAATTATCTTGTATTAGATATTTTGATTGGTTTCGTGATTGTTTAATATATGGGTTTCTGGTGATCATTGTGTATTAACATGTTTTTTGAAAAGGGAATTAGAATTTCATTTTGTTGAGATATATTTTGCTCGGGACTAGAAAAACTCAAGTTGGGGGGTGTGATTAGCCACTAAATGAGGCTAATATTCATTTTTAATATACATAATATTCATGTTCTTTATTATTCATAAACACCATTTTAGTGCATTTTACACTTTGAACATCATTTCACATTATGATTGTAATACCTTCTTAAAATGCATTATTATGTGGTACATTTTTTAACATCATTTTAAGTACCCAATGATTCATCTGATTATACATATTTAAATTTGATATTTTGGTAAATTGATCTACACTCCAATATGAACATGTTTCATTCAGGGATCAATGGAGAATTCATGGAAGAAGATGAGGATATTTTGTGATAAAAGGAAGAAATTCTAGAGAAGGCAGATTGGACACCATCCCACTGATGATACAGTGGGTCCCAACATACAGGCCCACTGAATCCCAAATTTCGTAGGATTATATAATACATGTCTAGTAACAATTCACTCTTCAGGATACAATGCTAATTCTGCCTCCATAGTGTCCATTTAGGCGGCCCAAGTTAGATATAAAATTCTGGACTAGATTCTGCGGCCCAGAAAAACAGCCCACCAATTAAACCATATCTCTAAAACCATAACTCGTTTTGGGCTGAGCATTTACAGGCTGTTAGGGTACATCCGGAGATTAATGTAAGTCTTCTATGGCCCACCCAAATTCTGCCATCTAGAAGGTTTTTCAAGCACGTCTGTTCGGTGCATGAAAGATGGATTCCTTTTCTGGTCAAGGGTGGAAAGTCTTCTTTCCACAAACTTTCCACCACCCTAGGACTACCATAATAAAGTGGGGTGCATTGTACTATTGGAGTATCTACCCAAGGCTTCCAAAATTCCTATTTAAGGCAGTGGTGGTAGAGGATTTGATGATCTTGTGTGCTTTGTTCAATTGTAATGTTATGCTGCTATTTTGTTGTCTCAAATTTGTCTTTCACATGTAAGTTGTTCAATTCACTTTAGTTTCTTAATAAAAGTTCTTCTTCTACTCTTATTCTGATCTTCTTTATATCACTTTGATACCTTTGGATCAAGGTGTGAATTTATTCACACCAAACCTTGTTAAATTATTCACACAACGGTGGAGCGATCATTTTTTGTTGTTGTTTTCTTTACTTCTCCATATCCTCCCTCGTGAGTCTACTTTCCGCTTCCATTGAAACCATAGAACCAATGGAGGGCTAACCAACTTATGGGCTGATCCACGGGAGTATCCAGGGGCTGGATTGGATGTTATTTATCACCCCATTAATGTATAATCACTTCTTATATTGAGATTTTAATTTGATGATTTTTAAACTCCATCGTCCTTGTTGAATTTAAGGTCACACATTTCATGTGCTAATAATAACCTTTACCTTGAAGTGCTCAAAACATTTATCCTTCAAGTGTATAGGAGATTAGTATTAAATGGTGTAGGCAATGAACCAGTAAGTGATGATGTTGTTTTATCTTCTTAAATGAACACATCTGAAATATAAGAAATTGAAATCATTAAAAAGGAAATATGTCCAATCCACCCTGAGCGATAACCTAGGATCAACTCATTATTTTAAATTGAATTCACTTAAGTCTCTTAGAGTTCCTTTAATCTCATCTAAAATAAATCAAAGTTGGCCACTTCATATCTGAAAACAGTCCATAGAATGTACGTGTCTATAGGTTTCTTCTTAGGTCTCTGAGGATTCGATAACCCAAGCTAAACTACAAGGACCGTTTTACCTTCATCTCTTGGGTAAATTTGAGCGAGAATCAAATTTTGGCATCGTTTCCATGGACCTAAGTAAGTTATCTTAGGCATTATCATTTTTTTTCATCCCTCTTCTATGTTCTCACCCCCTCACTTCTATGGAAAACCCTTTTGAACAAATCCAAACATCGGGAACCTCTCCTTACTTTGATCACTCCACACCAAGTGTGATGTACAACGACCATCCTAATTTCTATTGGTGGGATCATCAACAACCTAATGAACCATAATTTTTTTACTCTTATGATCCAAAAAAAATTTCAACATATAATGAGTTTCAATCCCCACAAAGCCAATCTGAACACCCTCCTATGCAATTCCAACAACTTAATTATCCACCTGGAATAGACCATCTTTCTCAACCCCTTGATCATAATGATCCAAAACCATTACTTGAAAAAATATGTCAAAAATGGAGATAATGAATTTAGAGGTTTCATCATTGAGGTTAGAACTAAAAAGCATTGAACATTGTGAGGAACCCATCCCTACAAAAACTATCCCTTCCATAACCTTATGTGAAGTGTCTAGTTTCCAACAAACCTCTCATTAATTTACTGAAGAGAAAACCTTTGGATTTGGGGAAGATGAAAGGGATACAGTAATTGTTGATGGGTGTTTAAATCAAGACGAAACTGATTTTTTGTATTCACAAGATGGAAATTTGACATCATGGATTGAGTCTCATGAATATAACTCCATTGATGATTTTTCAAAATCAAAAAACACTGAACCATTAAGAGAAATCACAAAACTTGATTCCATACCCATTCTTGAAATTGATCTTTCCAATTTGGTGGTTGAATATTCTATTCAAAATGAACCAATTATGTTGAGAAATTTTGAAAATGAAACTGAGTTCAATTCAAAGTCCCAACCTATGTTTGAGAGTTTTAGCCTACCTGATCATGAACTAAAGGACATTCCATCCACCCTTAAGTTTCCATTCATTGGGGATAGCCAAAAACTTCCAGTTGTTACCATTTCTTATCTTGAAACCAATAAAGAGGTAATTATTCTTGATGTATTAGAAAATACTACAAAAGAAATTTAATCCATCATTTCTGATATTCCTTAGATTTGCCTACTCATTTTAGAATAGTGGTTTGTGCATGAAACAAATTCTAAACATAGAATCAATTTCAACCTAGTAGAAGTGGTGAAACATGTGGTCCTTAAAATGTTGAACGTTGGTATTGGATAAGTTGGGGGGTTCAAGTCGAGCTAACGACCTTAAACAAAGCGTTGCACGGGAGGCAACCCATGGTTTTCATCTTTTCAAATCGTCTTTTTTTAAATAGGATTAATGAATCATTTTGATAAATAAAAAAAATAGACTATTGACCTGTTCTTCTATTATGAGTATGGATTGGTATGAAAGGGGAGCACCATATTCATCCGTGTCACGTGGTGTGATCCTTGAGTAATACCATACCCAGAAATTTAAAAAGAAGACAATGTGTCATCATTTTATTTTATTTTATATATATATTTATACTGTACTTATATATATATATACTATTTTGTTTTGTTTGTTTTTTTTCCTTTTCCACTAAGGGAACTCTGCAAGCGACATGGATATCAAAGGACTAAATTGGAGCAGCAAGAACTTCAACTTCAACCAACATGTGACTTCATTCCATGATCCTCATTTTCAATTTCCTTTTTGAACTTCCATTATCTTCCTCTACTCCTAAATTTTCATTTCTTCAAACACTGGGGACAGTGTTGTTTTAAGTTGGGGGGGAGATAAAATAAAAAGATTCTTTTGTGTCAAAAAAAATTGAATGATTTGAAAACAAAAGTGTAAATGGAAGGAAATATTCCTTTAACTTTGAACATGGTAATACACATTTCACACTTTGAAACTGAATATCAAATAATTTTGCATGCCCTGATTCTGATTTTAATCCTTGTATAATTTCATGAGCATAGATTTTGGAAAGTGTGGGCGTCCAATGTGATATTTCATCGTTTATATTTTCATCCAAATAAAAAAAAGATCACAATGCACGTCCCTTGGATAGTGGTGTATTAGTTTGAGTTCATGGGGTCCCCTAAATATATAGCATAGGTTTGGTGATCATTTTAGTTTCATATGAGTATTCAAAAAAAAATTAGTAAAAAAAAAATTGCGCGTAGAGCAATGAAATGACCTAATGCGTGGCTTTCGGCACTTGGGGATCATGACTCCATAGTTGTCTGGCCCAGAGTTAGTAATTTTATCTCTATTTTTGGTAATTTGAATTTGTTTTTTACTGAGTTAACTCGAGATGATTCTCGATTATGTGAGCTTCAATTGGTGCCCTAAGTTCTTTGAGCCTGGGTTTCATTGGAAAAGTCTCGCTACAGGGGTTGACACTTTTGAGTGCAACTTCAATTACCATGGAAAAATTGCAAAAACAAAACAAAAAAAAACAAAAAAAAATATGATACAAAAAAATTGAATACTCATCTTAATATTGAAATGTGATTCTACCTAGCGCTTCCGTCATTTCACCCTTGAATAAAGATGAACCCCCATTTCTATTGTGATGCACAACACATCCTCATACTTAATTGACATTGGATGAAATATAGAAATGAATTTAACAAAGGAATGGGCTTGGGATTGGGATTTTCTTATGAAACAATCCTGTATTAAATATTTTTATGGGTTTCATGATTGTTTGGTATATGGGTTTCTGGTGATCATTGTGTATTAAAATGTTTTTGGAAAAAGGAATTCAAATTTCATTTTGTTGAGATATATTTTGCTCGGGACTAGCAAAACTCATGTTGGGAGGTGTGATTATCCACTAAATGAGGATAATATTCATTTTTAATATACATAATATTCATGTTATTTATTATTCATAAACACCATTTTAGTGCATTTTATACTTTGAACATCATTTCACATTATGATTGTAATACCTTCTTAAAATGCATTATTATGTGGTACATTTTTTAACATCATTTGAAGTACCCGATGATTCATCTGATTATACATATTTTAATTTGATATTTTTGTAAATTGATCTACACTCCAATATGAAAATGATTAATTCAGGGATCAATGGATAATTCATGGAAGAAGATTGGAATATTTTGTGATAAAAGGAAGCAATTCTAGAGAAGGCAGATTGGACACCAGCCCACTGATGAGACAGTGGTGCCCAGCATACAGGCCCCATGAATCCCAAATTTCATGGGATGCTATAAGCCATGTCTAGGAACAAATCACTCTTCAGGGTCCAATGCTAGTTATGCCTCCATGGTGTCCATTTAGGTGGCCCAAATTAGATATAAAATTCTGGTCTAGATTCTGCGGCCCAGAAAAACATTCCACCAATTAAACCATATCTATAAAACCATAACTCCTTGTGGGATGAGAGTTTACAGGCTGTTAGAGGACATCCGGAGAGTAATTTAAGTCTTCTATGGCCCACCCAAATTCGGCCCTCTAGAAGGTGTTTCAAGCGCGTCTGTTCGGTGCATGAAAGCTGGATGCCTTTTCGGGTCAAGGGTGGAAAGTCTTCTTTCCACAAACATTCCACCACCTTAGGCCTACCATAATCAAGTGGGATTCTTTGTACTATTGGAGGATCGACCCAAGGCTTCCAAAATGCCTATTTAAGGTAGTGTTGGTGGAGGAGTTGATGATCTTGTGTGCTTTGTTCAATTGTAATGTTATGCTGCAATTTTGTTGTCTCAAATTTGTCTTTCACATGTAAGTTGTTCAATTCACTTTAGTTTCTTAATAAAAGTTCTTCTTCTACTCTTATTATGTTGTTATTCATATCACTTTTATACCGTTGGATCATGGTGTGAATTTATTCACACCAAACCTTGTGAATTTATTCACAAAATGGTGGAGTGATCAGTTTATTTTTGTTGTTTTCTTTACTTTCTCATGTCATCCCTCATGAGTCTACGTTCCGCTTCCATTGAAACCATAGAATCAATGGAGGGCTAACCCACTTATGGGTTGATCCAAAGGAGTATAAAGGGGATGTATTGGATGTTATTTATCATCCCATTAATTTATAATCACTTATTAAATTGAGATTTTTATTTGATGATTTTTAAACTCCATCGTCCTTATTGAATTTATGGTCACACATTTCATGTGCTTATACGAACCTTTACCTTGAAGAGCTCAAAACTTTGATCCTTCAAGTGTATATGAGATTAGTATTAAAGGGTTTAGGCATTGAACCATTAAGTGATGATGTTGTTTTATCTTCTTAAATGAACACATCTCAAATATAAGAAATTGAAATCATTAAAAAGGAAATACGTCCAATCCACCCTGAGTGATAACCTAGGATCAACTCATTCTTTTAAATTGAATTCACTTAAGTCTCTTAGAGTTCCATTAAACTCATCTAAAATAAATCCATGTTGGCCACTTCATATCCGAAAACATTCCATAGAATGTACGTGTCTATAGGTTTCTTCTTAGGTCTCTGAGGATTCGATAACCCAAGCTAAACTACAAAGACCATTTTACCTTCATCTCTTGGGTAAATTTGAGTGAGAAACAGCGGTCCTGCTGCCACTAACGGATCGAAGAATGGAGGTCTTATGGAGATTCTGGGAGGGTTTGTGTTTTTTCGAAGTTCTTGGATGAACTGTTCATCCGAAGTGGAAGAAGAGGGGTTTTCTGGAAATAAGACGCGACGACGTCTCGAACAATCAAATAAAAATAAAATTACACGGCATGTATTTTCATTGTACACGCTGTGTAGATGTTTTTTCATACTCCGACTTAAGTGGATTCTAGCACATATCTTGGACTGTGTACACGGTCAAGACACGACCAGGGACTTGGCCGCTACATGGAACAAAGTTACACGACGTGTCAAGAAATACTACACGCGTTGTAGATTTAAATTTATACCTGGGCACCACACGACATGTACTTGGCCTTGCAAGGTTAAGGATACACGACGTGTCTACAAATACACGTCGTGTAGTAAGAAACTCCTACACAGTCATCACACGGCATGTACTCGGTGGGAACATGGCCGGTCACTCAGTTAACACATACACAGCGTGTAGTCTGGAAATTTCCAGAAACTGCCCAGATTTTCTAGACTTCTCATAAACTAGTCAAAAATTCAAATAGGGTTGGGAATTTGAACCGTTCTAAAAACTCAGGTTCTTACAAACTCCCCACCTTAATGTCGCTCGTCCCTGAGCTACCAAATGAAACCAGGAGATGGCACCGAACACACCCATCCCAGTTAAACAACCAAGACTACCACGGTCTCATTGTTCTGGCTAAATTCTTAAAGGGCTCCCCACCATAGGAATTTCTTACTCGGTCTCGACCAATAAAGCTCAAAGTAATCAAATTAGACAAACAAGGCCCAACGACCTATTTCCCGGACCCATGGTCCTCCCATGACGCATCGTCACCCATGCACCTCCTTGGTTCTCACGTGTCGCTTCCAACACCCAACTTAACCCTCACCGCTTCGGTGTCCGCCTCCATGAGTTCATGCATCTAATAGATGCTCAAATTAAAACCTGGTTCCCTGCAACTCGGGTAACCTGCATCTACGATGCCCCGATGCCCACAACACCTCATGTAACATGCATCCTCGATGATCCTGATGCTACACATCCCAAATAAATAAATAAAATATATAATGCATCGGATATGATGCCAATCCCACTAACTAGCATCTAGTCAGTTCACAAGTTTCCTGTGCAACTCATGCACTCAAGCAGACACGCCTCAAGAGGCCATGCAAAAGGAAAGAAAAGAACTCATGGCCACACCCGTGGTGTACCTGCCACCGTCGTCGGCTCTCCAGCCTACTCAACCTCTAGAAGCTCCACAACGTGCACCTGGCCTGATGCACGAATGCCCGATGCCTGACCTCCCTCCGATGCTACTCCAGTCACCAGCCATTGACCCCTCAGCTGGATCCCGCTATCCATGTCCCGTCCTCCGCGTGCAGTTAAACCTCGACTACCCTCTCCTGGTACTGAACCTGAACCAATACCTGATGCCACAGTCTGTCCAGGTCCCTCCCTACAGGCTGTCTGAGAAGGCTGTCTGTAAAACCTCTCTAGATGCCCGACCTGTCCACACGCCCGACACTCGTTCGTGGGCTTATCGCACTGATCCCGAACATGTCCAGGATGTCCACACTGAAATCAAACAACCGTTGAACTGCCACGGCGTGGTATAGTTGAGTCATTGGCATGCCAGCCCTACTGGAACTCATCTCTCCACCACTTCCTACTGTCTGAACAATCACCTAATGCTATCACCCTGCCAATCTGGGGTCTATCCCTCTGATTTCCCTATGCTATAAGCTCCTAGTTCACCGCCTTAGAGAAGGAACCCAGCCTGGAGATTTTTACCTGATCCCGAATGGTGTGTCGTAAGCCATCCTCAAAGCACGTCACCCTAGTCGTGTCATCAATCACCATAACAGCTGCAAAACGAGACAACTCTGTGAAGTTAGATGTGTAGTCCATAATGGACATATCTCCCTGCTGGAGACTCAAGAACTCCCGATCTCTCTCCCCCATCAACGTCTCCGGATAAAAGTGCTTTAAGAACCTGTCCTCGAGGTCCTTCCATGCCAGTCCCTTGTGCCTATGAGCCTGAACCTGTACGTCCCACCAATGCTTCGCCGGTCCTCTCAGCATGTATGTCGCCAGCTTGACCCCCCACCCTGGAGGCATCTCGAACTACTTGAAGATCATCTGCATACTCTCTATCCAGTTCTCTACCACCTGTGGACCACCCTCACCCTGAAAAAATGGCAGGTGCTACGACTAGAACTCCCACGTCAGATATGACATAGAAGGCTCTGCACCCTCCGCACCTCTATCAATCCCCTTCAAGACACGTACCAGGCTAGATCAGAGCTGCTCGTCAAGCCACGGTCCGAACACTGCCAAACCCGGCTGCTGCCCTACCTGCACTGGATCCTGAACCTGATCCTGTCCCTAAGCCTGTACCTGCAACACATGCTCTGCCTGCACCGGATTCTGAACCTGATCCTGCGGCACTGCATCGTATCCTGCCTGATGCTTCATCTAGTCGTGAAGGAGTAACCCACTGAATACCATAAATGTCCCGACATTCCATACACAAATGACAATATATTCATCGTAGATAAAAAAACTAGTAAAGAGGCAGTGCATAACAACTACCCTTACTCTCCCCTATCGCAACCCATGCCCTTAGCATCCCGACCTCACGGCCTCCTTACCCGCCCTCAACAGAGCCAAGTATCAATAGTACTTCAGGCCATGCCCATCCTGACAACCAACATTGCCTCAAACCCAACGACCAAGTCGCCCAATTCTGACAGTTACACTACCTCACCCATAGTACTTGCCTGCTCTCATAAAATCCAAACCCAAATATCCTGCACAAGAAATTCTACAAAAAAACAAATCATGGCATACACATTGCAATAAACAAGCAATTCTATCAGGAGTTTCACCTATTCACTTTACAGAGCATACATAGCATGTCAATTGATTTTATTCACATGGTATTATCACTTCACAAATCATACATGAAGTTATGAAATTAAAATACCCAAAAAAATTTCCTATCAAAATGAAGGTTCTGGGCGCAGCAGAAGCGCGTGGGTGGATGTACCCACTTGGCTTTTTATCATTAGCAATGATCAATCTGGGATCAATACGATGATAAATTCAAGTCTCCATGGATCGAATCACAGAAAAAGACATAGAAGATGGTTTGTCCCGGAACCACAAACAAGGATCGTTACAGGTTGATTATAATTAATTTCATTAATTATAAAGAAATACCTTTTGGGTGTTCTTTCTTCGTTGATGTTCTCGATCACGTTGTCGATGTGATCCGTCGTTGCGTCGCAGAAGCCAAGTATAGACTCCATCTAGCGGTGATCCACACGTGTACCTCGTATCTCTGGATGTCGCCAAAGGATTCCCCGAGTGCTAGCGTGGAGAAGCCTTTTCTTGCATTGTCCGCCTTAGATCCTCTTGATCTGATGGAAGAGGATCTCTCTCGGTCTTGAGAGCGTTCTTGGAGGAAGAGGTTCTTTCGGTCTTGAAATAATTCTCCAGAGATGTTGTGCACAATGATTCTCTTGTGTGTCGGAAAAGAGTTGGGGTTGTGAGGATATATATAATCAGGTGTGTGGGGTTATAGAGTTATGACAATAAATAAACGCGTTACGCATTTTATTTATTTTATTGACTCTTTATTTAAAACCCCATGTCGAATAAAAAATTCCTTGACATGCGCCGATGCTGAATATAATAAATATCATTTAAAACAATATTATATCCTCAGAATCCTGACTAGAAACACTACACGGCTTGTAATAATAAATACACGGTGTGTACTTGTTTTTCATTGAATACTACACGGCGTGTACATTAAATGTACACGGAGTGTATATCTTGTTTTCATTTATTCATTTTCATTCCAAAATAAAACTACATGGCGTGTAATAATAATACACGGCGTGTACTTGTTTTATTTTTCCTCCATCATTAAAAACAACTTAGGCTTCCTTGAATAATTATTAAACCACATACGGGAATAATCTTTATTCAACTTGAGATACTTGGATACACTTAGGGTGTGACCCTCTATGACTATTTCTCATTGGCATTAGGCAGGCTTGCCTAAAGTCCAAGATTACTATCTAGCAATGGGTCAAGGCACCCAATAGAAAGAAGTTGATGCCGCATTGACGTATCACCTCATACGAATGCTTACTGTGTAATCTAATCCCTTTGTCTAGATATCTTATCAAGTTGGTTTCATGGCAGTGTTATAAACCTACATGCTTGATATGTCGTTCTTTGACTACCTGAAATAAACTCGTCATTTACACCATGTCCATGGAATTTAATGTGACAGTTCTATTTCAATCAAAGGGATGAGATATCAAATTCCATAAATGGAAGGGAAAAATCCTTCCTCGACTTATCGATTAACAACATGTCACTCGTGATGCACCCAACGTACCCTACTTCCCACCAACTATTTGCATGACGGTTTTCGTCAGTAAATCTAAGTGCGTGAGTCATGACATGAGTTAATGATAATCTTCCTATCTAAGGACCATTACACACACTCGTAGATATAAATATCTGATGACACCATGACATGCAGAATTACTAATGGCGGGTCTATTCTCATAGTCTCCCATCTTGGAGATTACCAAGTGCAAACTCCATGAGAGAGAGTCTCGTCTTCTTACGAGTACTCTCACATGATGGTCTGTATGATATGTGTCCTATCATAGTATGTAATCCAATCGCAGAACATTATTTAAGAATATTGTTATATCATTTCAATGTTCTCATCATAGCGGGGATCTGCTATGACCTTATTAATGCAAAAAATATTCCAGGACATTATTATATTATAGTCATGCAGAACAATGAACAATATATAATAAGTGAACATTTATGTAATCAAATTACAAAATAGTTGGTTCTGAGGACACCAACCCTTACAAACTCCCACTTGGACTAGAGACAACTGCCTACGACTTTTAGTCTGCTAGACCTCACATGATGATCATGTTTCTGCTAAGTCAAGGCTTTAGTCAATGGGTCTGCCACATTGTCTTCCGTGGAAATACTGCTCACTGCAAAATCACCTCTCTGAGAAAAATCCCTCAAGAGATGATACTTCCGAAGTATGTGCTTTGTCCGCTGATGTGACCTTGGATCTTTTGAAAGTGCGACTGCTACAGTATTATCACAATAGAGTGTCATAGGATCTTTACTACTCTGTACAACATCCATCTCTTGGAAGAAGATTCGCATCCATACTGCTTCTTTAGCTACCTCAGAAGCTGCGATATACTCGGACTCCACTGCAGAATCTGCCACCACACTTTGTTTTGAGCTTTTCCAGCTCACTGCACCTCCATTCAAACTGATGATGTATCCAGTCTGCGACTTCATGTCATCTTGATCAGTCTGGAAACGAGCATCAACATGTACTATGATGACTAGTTCCTCATCTCCTCCATAAACCAGGAACATATCCTTAGTACGCCTCAGATACTTAAGGATAGTCTTGACTGCCATCCAATGGCGGTCTCCTGGATCAGATTGATATCTGCCTACCACACTTAATGTGTAAGCAACATCTAGCCTCGTACATAGCATAGAATACATGACTGACCCAATAGCGGAAGCGTAATGGATCCTTGCCATTCTCTTTCTTTCCACATGTGTCTGAGGACACATTTTCTTGGAAAGATGAATGCCATGTGACACTGGAAACAATCCCCTCTTGGACTATTCCATACTGAATCTCTTCAGTATCTTGTCAATGTATGTACTTTGACATAGGCCCAGCATTCTCTGGGATCTATCATGATGGATCTTGATCCCAAGAATATATGCCCCCTCGCCCAGGTCTTTCATGGAGAATCATTTATGCAACCATGCCTTAACTGACTGTAAGACAGGTACTTCATTTCCAATTAGCAATATGTCATCAACATATACTATTAAGAAAACGACTGCGTTTCCACTAAACCTTTTGTCGACACAAGGCTCACATTCGTTCTTAACAACGCCAAATTCTATAACATCTTCATCAAAATGAATGTTCCATGACCTTGATTCTTGCTTTAATCCAAAAATGGATTTCTGTAACATGCATACCTTGTTGGAATCCTTTGGAGTCACAAACCCTTCAGGTTGTGTCATGTAGAAATCTTCCTGGAGGTTCACATTAAGGAAAGCTATTTTGACATCCATTTTCCAAATTTCATAGTCATGGTAAGCAACAATGGCCAACAGGATTCTGATGGACTTCAGCATTGCAACCGGTGAAAAGGTTTCATCACAGTCAATTCCTTGACGTTGTCTAAAACCTTTTGCAACCAGTCGTGCCTTGTAGGTTCTGAATTGCCCCTCCATGTACATTTTCTTCTTGAATGCCCATTTATTACCAATAGGCTTTACATCAAAGTCTATCTCGCTCCCACTATCACTTTTGGAGATGTGCACCCTCTCGAGGAATATGGCGTGTCTTTCCACTGTAACCTTCTTGTCTGGGGGGTTTTATAGGTAATATCCCCTTGTTTTCTTAGGATATCTTATAAAGATACACTTTGTGCCTTGGGGTGAAAGTTTGTTACCTAAAGAGGCCTTAACAAATGCTTCGCTACCCCACATGTGTAAATTCGATAACATGGCTTTGCTTCCACTCCATAAATCGTATGGAATACCATTTATCGATTTAGTTGGTACTTGGTTTAGTATGTGTTCTACTGTTTGTAATTCATATCCCCAAAAGGATAATGGAAGACTTGCATGACTCATCATTGATATCACCATGTCCAACAGGGTGTGGTTCCTCCTTTCACTTACACCATTCCACTGCGGTGTGTAAGGAGGAGTGAGTTGAGATAGAATCCCAAATTCCTGTAAGAAATAAATGAAGTCTTGATTAAGATATTCTCCTCCTTTGTCTGAGCGAAGTTTCTTAATCGTCTTACCAAGCTGGTTCTCAACTTCATTCTTGTATTCTTTGAACCGATCAAAAGAATCTGACTTATACCTCATTAAATAGATATATCCATATCTACTAAAATCATCAGTAAAAGTTATAAAGTTAGGGAACCCACCCCTTTCTTCAACTGGAAAGATTCCACACACATCTGTGTGAACTAATTCTATAAGATCTTTATCTCTTTCACCTTTACCACTAAATGGGGCTTTGGTCATTTTGCCTTGTAGACACGCATGACATACACCAAGTGGTTTTAGTTCGAAAGAATCTAAATACATATCTTGATATAATCTTGTCAAACATTTCCCATTGACATGACCTAGCCGGTGATGCCAAAGTTGGGTGTGGTATGAGTCATGTGAATTAACTTTGTTATCGATTTCCATTACTTGATTTGGGTAGTCTAACACATAAAGGTCGTTATATAAATGTGCCCTACCAAAACAAATGCTATCTTTATAAAAGTAGCAACATTCATTTCCAAACATGAATATGAATCCATAAGTGTCTAATCTGGATACTGAAATAAATTTTTTAGTAAAGGAAGGCACATAATAACAACCCTTTAACACCAAGATCATTCCAGTTGGCAATGTGAGGTGGTAGTCCCTGACAGCAACCGCAGCAAGTCTGGCTCCGTTGGCTGCTCGTAGATCTACCTCCCCTCGATCAATCTTCCTGAATCTACTTGGTTCCTGTAATTGGATACAGATGTGAGGACCACAAGCAGTATCTAATACCCAATTAGTAGAAACAGGTATATTTCATTAGATAACAAATGCACCTGAAGCTTCCCCTTGCTTCCTTAGCTGGGTGTAGTTTTTCTTCTAGTGGCCCTTCTTGCCACATGCGAAACAAACAACATCTTGTTCCTTTGCCTCCCCTTTGATCTTCCTTTTCTTGGAAGGCCTTGAAGAAGCTTTGGCCTTAATGATCTTCTCCTTCCCTTACCTTTTATTCAACATGAGGAAAAAAGGATTTTCACGCTTCATGTCAGTGTCCACTTGGCGAATGAGAATGAGAAGATCAGACAAAGACTTCTCAATGTTGTTCATATTGAAGTTCACAACAAAGTTTGAGAAGCTCTGGGGGAGTGATGCGAGAATGAGATCGGTACCCAGTTCTTCAGGGAGTTTAAACCCTAGAACCTCCAAGCGCTCAATGTAGCCAATGAGCTTGACTACATGAGGCCCGGCTGGGTCACCCTCTCCAAGCTTGCTCTGAAATAGAGCCTTGGAGATCTCAAACCTTTCCTGTCTTACTCTCTCCTGGTATAGACCACAGAGGTGCTCGAGCATGCTGTAGGCATCCATGTCTTCATGAGACTTCATGAGCTCACTAGACATAGATGACAGCATCAAACATTGAACATCGAGAGCGTCTTTCAAATATTGATCATATACTAGGAAATCTTCATCACTCGCCCCTGGGGCAGGGGAATCAGGAAGTGAGGACTCCAACACGTAAAACATTCGTTCATGGCGTAGGATAACCTGAAGGTGCCTAAACCATTCATGAAAGTTACTGCCGGTGAGGATATTTTCTTTATCTAGTATTCATTGCAGAGAAAATGTGGTTGACGTGTTTTTCAACTTGATTCTACAATTTAAAAGACCAGATTTATTAGTACTTTCTTGATTACTTTTTATGAGAAATAATAAATTTTATTAAGTCTCCCACTATTTTATCAAGTCCCAATGGCCCTCACCATTGAACTCGAAATGTCCAGATGCTTTGACATTCTAGTGGCAATGATCCATATTTCCCTTTGCATAACCCCAAAAATGGTTGGTTAAGCTATTTGAAGGTATTTAGGTAGGCGGGTCTTTGCCAACTGTCAGCTTACTGTTCCTTGATCTGTTGAGTGGACTCCCCAATCCTGAAATCCTGACTTGGATTTCCTCAACTCTTGCCTCCAATATTACACCAAGTCTAGCAAGGGATACTTCTCTTGATGTAATATGGTTAAGTCAACCCGAAACCTTTCATAAGGGCTTCCTTTATAAAAGTAAGTGTCCCGACAAGGGTTGGTCAAACACATAGTTATATTGATTCTTTCCCTTAATCAAGTAATGGAAGTCTTGGTCTGACGTAATATGGTATTTGAGGGATTTTATTCTTTATGCGTATCTTCTTCTATATCACATGCTTGTTAATATTAAGTGATGCTTTCTTAAGTGATTAACCATGTTATGATAATGTTTACGCATAGTCTGGTTTTTATTTTATTCCATCTTTGCATGCTTGTTCATTTTATTAATTATGTGATCGCGACAACACATAGATAATAAATAAACCATGCAATCAGACAGAAATAAAATATAATGGCATGATCATGAGCTTCTATTTGGTTAGCTTATCTAGCGGTTTTGATAAGCTAACCCTGACCTAGGGAAAACAACTTGAACCTGATGGTTCATGTTTTACATCTCCCACCTGTCCACCTTTGTATCTTCTTGTGTCGGTTTCGCCTCGGCTTCGGGATTTGAACCGTCTCCTCTGGCTTGGGAGATCCTCCATCACATGGGTTTACATTAAAGAAACCATGGGCACGCAGGCCCTACATTTTAATGGAAGAAGGCTCGCAGGCCAACAAATTTAAATTAAATAAATTTAAATGAAACCATACACATACAAAGGGTCTTTGGTCTAGCTCATGATCATCCATAGTATTCAACGACATTTACGCATATTTAGAATTCAAATTCTTTTAATCGTTCTTTTATTTAAGATAATACGCGCTCGAATTCAATTAATTATGATCTTATAATAAATCAATTATTTATCTTAAATTCATTTCTAAATTTCCTTGAGATTCTTCTCATCCATATCCCTTGTATGGGTCTTTGTACATTGGAGGAAACCTGGTGAAATTCCATTTCTGGAAAGTACACGGCGTCTAGTTTATAATTACACGGCATGTATTTTCTTTTCACCATTTATCAAAAGTACACGCCGGGGCTTTGGAGTGTTTTTTGTACTTTGGAAATTTTAGAGTACACGGTGTGTAGATGAATCATACATGGCGTGTACTTCCTTGTTACGTGGTAACCAGCCTGGTGATCCTGTGTACGCGGTACGCGGCTTATCTTTGTACACAGTTTCACCTGGGTCGGAACGGACTACACGGCGTGTTGTTCCAAGATAAATGTCGTGTATTCTGGTTTCCACGTGCCGTTCTATTCTGGTCAACATGGCGGGATTAAAACTTAGGCATAATCAATTCACACGGCATGGTTTGGCAGACCAGTGCCGATTCGTTGAACCTAAATACATGGCGTGTAGTTTTAATTACACGTCGTGTAATCCCGTGTTGTACAGACAGAAAGAGCGGATCCTCCGGATGAGCTCCTCATTTTTATTTTAATCAAAATTAAAATTAAAAGGTCGTTTCTATGATATGAATCGAGAAACGAAGGAGGAAGAATAGATCTTGTTAATTCATATTTATAGAACAATTTATTTCAAATTGAATCAAATATGAATGCGTAAATTATCAACGAAAATTAAATAACTATAATCAACATTGTAACCTGGCTCTGATACCATTTGAAGGTTCCGGGCACAGCGGAAGCGCGTGGGTGGATGTGCCCACTTGGATTTTTGTCATTAGCAATGATCAATCCGAGATCAATAAGATGATAAATGCCAGTCTCCATGGATCGAATCACAGAAAAAGACAAAGAATATGGTTTGTCCCGGAACCACAAACATGGATCGTTAAAAGTTGATTATAATTATTTTTAATTAATTATAAAGAAATACCTTTTGGGCGTTCTTTCTTCGTTGATGTTCTCGATCACATTGTCGATGTGATCCGTTGTTGCGTCACAGAAGCCAAGTGTAGTCTCCCTTTAGCGGTGATCCACACGTGTACCTCGTATCTCTGGACGTCGCCAAAGGATTCTCTGGGTGCTAGCGTGGAGAAGCCTTTGCTTGCGTTGTCCGCCTTATATCGTCTTGATCTGATGGAAGAGGATCTCTCTCGGTCTTGAGATCGTTCTTGTAGGAAGAGGTTCTTTCGGTCTTGAAAGAATTCTCCAGAGATGTTGTGCACAATGATTCTCTTGTGTGTTGGAAAAGAGTTGGGGTTGTGAGCATATTTATAATCGGGTGTGTGGGGTTATAGAGTTATGACAATAAATAAACATGTTATGCCTTTATTTATTTCATTAACTCTTTATTTAAAACCCCATGTCGAATAAATAATTCCTCGACATGCGCCCACGCTGATTATAATAAATATCATTTAAAACAATATTATATCCTCAAAATCCCGACTGGAAAAACTACACAGCGTGTACTTGTTTTTCATTGAAAACTACACGGCGTGTACATTAAATGTACACGGCATGTATATATTGTTTTCATTTATTCAGTTCTATTCCAAAATAAAACTACACGGCGTGTAATAATAATACACCTCGTGTACTTGTTTTATTTTTCCTCCATCATTAAAAAGAACTTAGGCTTCCTTGAATAATTATTAAACCACGTACAGGAATAATATTTATTCAACTTGAGATACTTGGATACACTTATTGTGTGACCCTCTAGGCCTCTTTCTCATTGGCATTAGGCAGGCTTGCCTAAAGTCTAAGATTACTGTCTAGCAACTGGTCAAGCCACCCAAGTGAAAGAAGTTGATGCCGCATTAACGTATCACTTCATACGAACGCTTACTGTGTAATCTAATCCCTTTGTCTCGATATCTCATCAAGCAGGTTTCATGGCAGTTTCATAAAACTATATGCTTGATATGTCGTTCTTTGAATACCTGAAATAAACTCGTCGTTTACACCATGGCCATGGAATTTAATGCGACAGTTCTATTTCAATCAAAGGGCCAAGATGTCAACTTCCATAAATGGAAGGGAAAAATCCTTCCCCGACTTATCCATTAACAACATGTCACTCGTCACGCACCCAACGTACCCTACTTCCCGCCAACTGTCTGTGTGACGGTTTTCATCAGTAAATCTAAGTGCGTGAGTCATGACATGAGTTAATGATAATATTCCAGTCTAAGGACCATTACACACGCTCATAGATAGCAATATCCCATGACACCAAGACATGCAGAATTACTACTGGCGGGTCTGATCTCATAATCTCCCATCTTGGAGATTACCAAGTGCGAACTCCATGAGAGAGAGTCTCATCTTCTTACGAGTACTTGCACATGACGGTCTGTATACTATGTTTCCTATCATAGTATGTCATCCAATCGTAGAACTTTATTTAAGAATATTGTTATAGCATTTCAAGGTTCTCATCATAGCGGGGATCTGATATGACCTTATTAATGAAAAAAATATTCCAGGACATTATTATATTATAGTCATGAATAACAATGAACAATATATAATAAGTGAACATTTATGTAATCAATGTACAAAACAGTTGGTTCTGAGGACACCGACCCTTACACAAAAGCCAAGCAAGCAACCCTTGCCATACTGGCCAAGGTTTACATATCATAATCAATAACATCACACAACAAGTGATCCACCAAGGTGGAAATCATATAAACCATAATCTGAGCAAAACAAATAGCAATTCACACCCACAACAACTCAATCTGTCCCTCGTACATGGGGCTGCAGGCACCCAAGCACGAGTTCAAAATACAGTTCCAACAATAACCTACCTCCAGTCTACCATATCCCAAATAGTAAAACCAGGTGAAATAATAGAGCAGTCTCAAACTCATTAGTTTCCAGAAAACACTGCTACTAAATCCCTGTCAAGAACCCCTCTGATACCACTTTGTAAAGACCCGAACCCGGCCAGCCACCCGAACAGTGTCGAACGTGTCAGGTGTCACTACCATAGGCGCACCTCCCCTGAACTCCAAAGGCTGTCGACTAGCAGCGAGGGTCTGATTAGGTATAGTGGAGAGGATATACCCTCTTGGTGGAATAAAATGGTACTGGTATGAGTATAAACCTAAAATATGCAGCGGAAATAAATGACTCAACAGACTCGAACCAGTCCCGCAGAGAGGAAGCATATCAGATATCAATAAAATAGCAGAATCAATATAGATCAACAACAACAGAATTTAACCAGAACAACATGCTGAGAATACAAGAAATGTCTACTATAACCCAACAAGGAATGCATCTAAAGAAAGTCAGACAAATCAAAATATAATGGTGCCAATGGCTAACCAACAGTTGCTACATACCGAGGTAACCATACTGATAAGAAGAAAGAAAACTAAAAAAAGAAACTCCAGCAAGGCACGACCTCAAGGTCCATACCAGTCTCCATGCCAATAGCACTAAAATCCAGCTCCTGAGGCTGACCATTTACCTGCACGCAATTTCATAAATTCTACACGTATCCCGAAGGGCCTGTGTAGGGTGTGAGACAAGTCTGAGTACGATACCACCCAATGGTGTGTACCTAATAATAGTGTTTAGGAAAATATGCTTATATAAGGGAAGCAGTAAACAATAAAATGCCCAAAAGTAAAGACAAACTTCACTGGTACTCAGCAGCCACCAGGAAGTGTCACCGGCTTCGGCTAGCGCCAGAATCTCTGGATGTAACCCGGAACCACGTGCCACCTGACACCATGTGTCTCATGTACCGACATCCCGAAGGCACGCCCAAAAATCGTAACCTAGCTAGGAAGCTCAACCTTCCCATGACACAAAATCTAGAGGAAAAACAATACCTGTCCTCAAAAGATATCCAGAGGGACAGTGATGTCTTCCCTCAAATCACGGCGAGCCTCTGCCCCCAACCCGACCACCCCAAAGCCATCTCCTGAAGGCTCCTCACCTTCCATGTGGCTTCCTACGGAAAGCACCCCCAAACCAAAAATACCTAACCACATCTACCAGGGGCCTCTACCCAGAGAGTGGCCGTACCACCTCATCTAGGAGTCTATCTGTGTGCACATTACTCAAAAGTACCCGGTGAGTGGTAATCACCTCAATAAGTTCCCAAGCCATAACATCTGCGACACCCCGTGTCCCTACCAACATGTCGCTCATTTCTGAAGGCCTCGCCATCCAAGTAACCGAGGCCAAGCCCAAGCTGACAGTCCAACTACCTCAACAGACGTCCATCACACCCAATCCCATGGTAGCAACCACCCAAGGTAACCTGAGCCAAAGCCCCAACCTGTCATCCCCATCACTCAATAATATATTCAGGTCGCGGCCAACACAACAAGTAGTTCAACACAAGAAATATCACACATTGTATATTCATACTTGGAAGCATCACATTAAACAGGAAATTACTAAACAGTCAAATTAAAATAACTTTTGTTAATCCATACCAGCACCTAAGGTCTTAAATGATTGAATAGATTACTAACATGATTTAACAAATCAAACTCCATAGTTTAATCCAACAACATCAAAAGCAGTCTAAATTCAGCAATTTAAATACTGGTCCAAATCATACTCATTTCGGCACCCCTGTCCGAATTGCCCCAAACGAGCTATGACCACTCACTCAGCCTTGATCAAGCACAATAAGGGTCAGGGAATACCCAGAGGAATCTCACAATGCAGATAAACTATTAAGGATAAGTATACAAGGGTTTCACTCAATAACCAACGTTGCGCCTGAGGGCCGCAACCCCCAATAGTCTACAAAAACACGAAAGAAGCTATGCACCACCCACCTCATACTCATACGATGAAACTCCTTTAATATCAGCCTCTGAATCACGGTAGATCTGTGTTTCCATCAAATCCATCAATTCCATTCAGATGGAATCTGCCAAGGAACAGGTGAGGGATTAAGGACGAAGAACGGTACATGGGGTTAGCCTTTCTGATGTGGTCCCGCTACCACTAATGGATTGAAGAACAAAGGTCATATGAATATTCTGGGAGGATTTGTGTTTTTTTGGAAGTTCTTGGATGACATGTTCGTCCAAAGGGGAAAAAGAATGGTTTTTTGGAAATAATACGCGACGACGTCTCGAACGATCAAATAAAAATAAAAGTACACGGTGTGTATTTTCAAAGTACAAGCTGTGTAGATGGGTTTCCATACTCCGACTTAAGAGGAGTCCATCACATGGCTTGGACTGTGTACACGGTCAACACACAGCCAGGGACTTGGCCACTACATGGAACAAAGTTACACGGTGTGTCAAGAAAGACTACACGCCATGTAGATTGAAATTTATACATGGGAACCACACGACATGTACTTGGCCTCGCACGGTAAAGGATACACGATGTGTGTAAAAAAAACATGTCGTGTAGTAAGAAACTCCTACACGGTCATAACACGGCATTTACTCTATGGGAACACGTCCGGTCACTCGGTTAACACATACACGGCGTGTACTTAAATTACACGGCGTGTAGTCTAGAAATTTCAAGAAACTGCCCAGATATTCCAGACTTATCAGAAACCAGTCAAAAATTCAAACATGGTCTAGATTTTGACCCGTTCTAAAAACCCGGGTTCTTACAAGTAATTTTTAATAAATAATCATTTAATTTTCTGTAATTTTATTTAATGCTTATAAAATATGTATCGGTCAAAAATGGGTTTTATTGAATTTTGGGGAAGTATATTATAATTAATTTATTCCACTTTTATAAATTTTATTTGATAAAAGGATATATTTTTTGAAATCATAATACCAAAAATATATTATGGTTAAAGATAGAGATTTTTCAAAAAATATTTGATTTTTCAATGAATAGTGAAAAATATCGGTGTTTATAGAAAACTATTTCTTCTATAAATGTATTTCAAATGACCCATTTTGGTTTGATTTTTTTTTAAATTTAATCAATTAATATGTATTTAAAAAAAATCTAATTAATGTTTTATAAATCATAATTATGCTTAATTTTGGTATAAAAACATTTTTATACTTAAAAATGAATTTTTCCAAAAAACCATTTTTCATCGTCTTTTGTTGGTGTATTTTAAAAGTAATTTTAGAAACATATAGGAACTAAATAAGATAAAATGGATTCCATATTTTTAATCATAATTCTAATCTTTTTAAATTAATACAACATTATTTGTTATCATAATGAAACATAACCATGGTAAAAATATTGTCATTAAGGTAAGGATAAAACAAATAGAACAAGGTTAATACTGTGAAATAAAACCTCAAAACCCTCCATAAAATTCACTATATTTTATTTTATTATATTAATTATGCCTATAATTCAAATATTTTAATATATGATATTTTTATGGTATTTTTCCTTTGATAAAGGCATTTAAATTATTTTAAGTACTAGAAAATTTCAAAATGCCTTTTCCTTGCTGATCAATTATATTTTTTTGAAAGGAATCAAAACAAGTTTCAAAATGTCATAAGAATTTATTTTTAATATTAATAATTTTTTATAATGATAATTTATTCTTAATTTTTATTGATAAATTAATTGTCTTATATTCTTATACAGCGTCAACCCAGTGTTTGTGTAATGAGTGAAAAAATATACTAAATGATTTTAAAAAATGTAAAATTATTAATTATTTTGTAAGTTATGGTTTTAAAATAATTTATTACATATATATAATTTATTAATGGTTTTATAAAATTTTATATTCAAATTTCATTAATTTTATGATATATTTAATTTCAAATTATGTGAACATTTTTGAAAATTACTTTTATGATATTTTATGTTAAATAATGTTCTATTAAATGATTTAAAATACATAAAAATATTATATTTGGAAACGTGAATGGGATATTGTATATAATATCAAATATTTTCTTCATATGGGTTAATTTTCCTTTTATTTTAATCCTAATGATCAAAATATAGTAAAAAACATTAATATCGAGACATTTGTCTAAAGGGTTAATCAGGTGTTAAAACTAAGAGATAAGGGTTATGAAATCAACTAAATTTCTCTAAATTTTCATTTATGAGAGGATTTATACTTATAATAATGATAGATTAAAAATATACCAATTATTTATACATTAACATGAAAATTAATTTATATTATTTTAATAGATATAGTAATTCCAATGGTACCCCTCCCCTCTCTTATATAAATACACCAACTCCCCTATCTTACTCGCAATTATTGAGTCATTTATCTAATATAAAAACATCTAAAAAATATTATTATCTTCCTTAGATGCATTTTAAAAGTTCTATTATTCTTATAAGACCATCCCTTGGGTCCTTATGGAGAGATCCAAAGGAGGTTCTTCAAAGAGGAGGTAATCGTCTTAATTGAGCGTTTTAATTTGACAACTTTTTTAACCTCCTAAATTTTTGTTTTAACAATTAAAATATAATAAATTTTGTATCTCACATATACTTATATGTTATTATATTAATTTTATAACCTTATTCAGCTCCTTTTTCATCAAATGGGAAATCAAATCACCATTTGTGCGTATATACAAACTACCACCCCATGAACTGATGTATTTCAGTTATCATTAATGCCTTTCATGGTTGATTATTTTGATATATTTAATAGATATATCATATTAATGTAATAATTACAATAATTTAAATATAATATATCATTTATATTTATACCAATCAAATATTTAAAAATTGAAACCTCATACTTGTGTGTGTACATACTACCATCTCTACATAGCGATGTAATTCATTGTTGAAAAAACCCTTCTCATGGATATCCATGGGGATGAATTTAGTGTTGGTATTTTTTATAAATTAAATTATAATTATTATATAAATATAATATAATATAATATTTCTTTACTTTGATTGCAATTAAAAGTAAAAACATTGCGGATGTGTACGTACAATCCACCTTACGAGCTGAAGTATTTTGTTTTTCATGGAAGCTTTTCATTGATATCACAAAAATTGTATTTTATATGTAAAAATTATAATTATTTAATGATTATTTTTCAATTATTATGGGAAATACCTCTTTTAAAAAAGTCAACCTGCCATAGTTTTTTGGGCGAATATGAAACTAATGACCACCAAATGCACAATATAAACAAAATCAACATAGTAACTTTATAAGAAATGGTAATAAATGAAATTAACGAGATTATGAAAAGGAAATGAACCATAAAAATTTTCTTAAAAGATACATAGTTAATTTAATTCCATTATACATGATTTAATGAATGTATGGAATGATGGGAGATAATGTAAGGGTTTTTTATTTAAAAGCTTATATTAATAGTTTAAAAATAAAAATTATTATATTTTTCCTCCAAATATATGTTCCTTAAAATGTTTCTAATGTGTTGTTAATATTTTGAAATTTATTTCAAATTATTTTTTACATTATTTATAATGGTTTTAAAATATAAAATTTTAATATTTTCGAGATGGGTTATTTTTTATATTTATACAAAAGTGTAAAGGAAATATTTTTTAACAAATACGATATGAACAAAATTTATTACTATTATGAAAATTACTCTTTATGAATAGTTCCATTCATTTTTTGATTATTTTCAATAGAATATCCATTTTTTGTTAAGAAGGGATCTTTTTTAGATAATATTTTAAGACAAAGTATTTTTATCCTTATTTCTTATGCAAAGCCTGAAAGTGGTTCTGTGTATTTGTGAAATGGAAGATTTTATGATATTTTATTATGTAAATGAAATATTATATTATATATATATATATCATGGTTATTGGATATTTTTTATGATGATATATGAGACTGAAATTTATCTCCATTGCATTTGGTAATGATTATGTTATCTTGAAATTATTTTGGAATGAACTGAGTAAGTAGTTCCAATTATAAGGGTTCTATGATTTTTATGTTAGAAGACACACGTGTGACTTCTCTATTATTGTAAAAAAAATTCATAGAAATATTTTGATTTCTTAATTTAGAGATCCAAGCTTGAAGTACATGGAAATTACATTTCTTCTACAGAATACTTAATATATGATAAAAATAGACACCCAAAGATGATATTAGTTAAGTGCCTTTGGAAACACATAAAATAATTATCTAATCTTGGGGAAAGATCTTAAACATATTTCATAAAGATCTTCCCCATTTTGGTTTCCAACCTAAAACCTTTTTTATATCATGTGAAAAAAACATAGAAAGGGTTAGCTCAAATGCTCGGTAAGTGTAAACATATATAACATAAACTAAACCCTAAATATTTGAACATAAAACATGAACATATACGTTAGACATCAAAATATATATTCATGAAATGAATATTTCTAGTACATAAGAAATAGATCATAAATTCACATTAATAAAGATCAAATTGAATTTGAATAAAACATGGAACTATGGAATACTAATAATCACATATTATGATTTCCATAGTAGCCATGACAATGCTGTCAAGACCATTATAGTGGATGATGAACATTACTGAACTGGGTTTACATGTATTTTCATCCCTGTAATAATGAACTATATTTACATTCCATTCCATCCATGTTGATATAATAAGATATAAATCATTAACCATTGAATTGGAGGGAGATATAGGTCCCAACAATCATATATTGAAATAATTCATACATGTGCTCGAAAAAAATAAATCATTTAGCATAGCATAACCCGTGAAAATAAAATTGGATTCTAAAACCTCATTCCATCATAACATAATCCTTATATGATAAATGGAATTCATAAAAATTATCAAATCATAGTAATAATAGGGATTGAAACATATCCCTATGTTATATTAGATGGAAAATAATTTTGATAAAACACCTGAACATAATTCTTGCGGAAAATATCCTTTCTTATTTAATATTGTTTTCATTTGTCAAAATCCCATGAAATTTTAAAAGAAAAGAATTCAGTTGAAAATAAACTTGAAATATTTTATAGTAGGCTTCATGGAAATAAGGAATTAAAGAATACATAAAAATATATTCATGCTGTATAAGTTAAAAAAACATTCTCCTTGTACATTTATCGGAAAAG
This sequence comes from Viscum album, assembly GCA_963277665.1. Classification (NCBI taxonomy): domain Eukaryota; kingdom Viridiplantae; phylum Streptophyta; class Magnoliopsida; order Santalales; family Viscaceae; genus Viscum; species Viscum album. The sequence continues at coordinate 1,664,005,408 of OY728153.1, read as the reverse complement.
TCAAAATGAATCTGGTTTGGGAAAAAAATAAAGATTCATTCCATTCCATGTATAAAAAGAACAAAATGGGAATAAATGAATTTAAAAATACATAGATGAATATTAAACATTTAATGAAAACATTTTTATGAAGAATTGTCATGGATGATAAATATATCACTAGAAAATAGTAATGTATAAACAATCTTAGATAAAAATGAGATTGAAAAATTATCCCTATCTTAAGGCCTGATTTCTTCAGTATATATCTACATCTAATGTATAGTGTGTTTAAACATATTTTTAACTTGTAACATAACCATAATAATATTTATTATAGGATATATGATTCACTTATGACTATATATTTCCCATTAAGATTTCAATTCCATGTTAAAGAAACATTTTGTGTAATAATCGTATGTGTTTGGACTTGTTATTATTCATATGATTACTTAGATCATGATTTACATACATCAGGAATGTAAAACATGATTTCTATATATATTATATATTCAGTATATAAATATATATAAAATAGATAGATAAATGAAATGGAAAACACCCTTCATGGAGTTGGTAGGTCGTACGCACACATGAACGTTGTTTTCGATTCCTTATTGAATTGGATGAAGTAAGTAAGTGACACATAAAAATATACATAAATGTAGTATCATTATTATATCAGGTATTTTGTGATTATTTATTATATATACATTAAAATTACTCTTGAATTGTTAACATTGAGAATGAATCTCATCGCGTCATGGAGACGGTAAGACATGCATACGCATGAGCAATGATATAATTATCAAAATTGTTGAATGGTATTGAAGATGATGATGTATAATATCACATAATTAGTATAATGTTATAATAATCATATATAGTTATTATTTCTCCATTTTACTAATCCAAGTAAGGTGGTAGTAAAGAAATATATTATACCACGGTGTGATGATGGTAGTCCATTTGTACGTATGCTTGGTGAATCCATTTTTTATAGGATTGATAGAATATGAAATAGGGTTGTTTCATATTTATAATTATATATAAGTATATTATTGATACTGATTTTATTACTTTATATTGAAAAAACAAAATAAGAGGAAGTAGAAGAAGAAATAAATTAGAATGAATCGGTAGAAGAGATTACATATAACTCGATCTTCCAAAATTAAATTCTCAAATAGGGCACTAGAGTTGGTCTTTTTGGGAGACCATCACCTCTATAATATTACTAGAGAAGTTAATAAGTGAAATGGTCAGGTTTTGTCTGAGGTTTAAGGCTCAAAATGATGTTATGAGGAGACGGAGGAAGGGAACTTTTATAAGAGAGGAGAGGGGCACTTTATGAAAGATCCAAAATATTAATTTTTTATAAATTCAATTTCGACTTTAAATGATCAAAAACTTTTTTAATTCTATGATAAGATTATTTATGTTCTAATAACCATAATATAATAATTTTTTGACATGTTTTTTATATTTTCTTATCGTTATCATTTTGGTTTTACACTTATTTTCCCTCTTTAATCTTACTGATATATCATGTTACTTACATACTATGGGTTAATTTAGTTACCATATAATGTCAAACGACCCAAAAAAAAGTTATTTATGACATATATGGACATATATTATCAATATTTCACAATATTTGTTTTTTAGGAATTTAATATCATTTAATAAAATATTTTATGTTTTTAGTTATGAATTGTGTTAATTTTGGACACTATTCATACATGAGTTTTTAAAAAATTCATAACAACCTGATGATTTCAAAAATAAGGCATTAAATCATATATAATATGTCAATATAATCCTTAAATTTCGTGGATGAAATCAAAGTAACCATATTAAAATCATTTTAATATTTATAAATTCACATATTTGAATCCATTATTAACGAAGCTATCACAACATCATCTTTGTGTCGTTATTAAATTTATTTATATAATTTTTAAAAATTATAAATAAAATATCATGATGTAGAAAATATTTTTTGATTTCTATTAATGATTTATAGTCGACGAGATTGGGTATAAATCCCCATATAATAATTTTTTATTAAATGATATATGTTTAGGTTATATTTTCCTTACAATTAAATTAGAAGTAATTAAATGTCATTTTTCACTTAAATGTTGCTCCATGGGGTCACAAAATTGACCCAAGGATGTCCATGGTCATACATATATCACCCAATAGGATTAGGGTATGTGTTATTGTAGTTTAATATTATTATAATATTATTTTTTACCCTTATTTAATAGATTTACCCTTTACTATGGTAAATAAAATAATTACTGTAGTTACTATTAATAATGGCCAAAAAATAACCTATTTAAACAATTTCAACCAAATTATTCCAAATATGGAATCCATTTTTCCAAATTAAAAACAACTAACTTTAGTAATTAATTTTAAAATAATCCCTTTTTTAAAAGGTTTTTGTTTAAAACATTGCAAAAGATTGAAATGTTTTTGGATGTGAATTCAATGTAAAATTAATGAAAATGAAATAAATGTTCTTAAACTATAAAAATTTATTATACACATATTTTAAAACCAATCAAAAATAGATTATAATCATATAATTATTGCGATGAAAAAAATTGTTTTCAATTGAAATTTAGCATATTTTCACTATTTATCAAAATATGAAAGTTATCAGAAAAATATCAAAAATGTATCCAATTTACATTTTTATGTCCCGGTTCCAAATAATAAGTTTATATTTCCATATATAAATTATAAAATTGTTATAAACTATATTTAAAATGGGTGATCCATCAAAAGGTGGTAAAACTGCATTTTTTTGTGGAAAAATACTTCTTTTTTTCAAAAAAATCATTTTGTTCTCAAATCATGTGTAAGATGAATGTTAATGTTATATAAAATTCATAATGTGGTAAATAATATTAATAATGGATATTTTATATCCAATTAAATAATAGTATATCATTTTTAGTGAAACGCGGTATTACGTACAACACAAGCTATCGAGGAAGGTCGCTCTTGCGTGTAATGCAAGCCAAGTTAGTGGTGCATGTAGTTCAAGATTCTTTTGGGGTTTATTATAACATAATCCAAACTTATTTCATTTATACATTGAATAAAATCTATAATCAGTGTTCTGAGAAATGAATTCTATCACAAGAACATGAAATTGAGTTCAACACAAGCCATGGATAGTGTTGTGTACCCTACAAGCCAATACGGTGATGCGTATAGTACAAAATAATCTTTGTGTAGCGTTCAACACAAGAAATCAATGAAATTAAATAGAATTGATCTAAAAAAATGTCAGGGTGTTACATTCTACCCCCCTTAAAATGAATTTCTCCCATGAAATTCTTTGGGGTTATAAATGGTTTTCTACTTGAAAGTTTAATTCATGGAACCCAACATTGTAAAAAGGGATACATAGATATTATTTTAGAAAGGATATTTAAAAATGTAATGGTTACCAAAAGTGACTCATCACTGGGTTTCCACATAGCGGAACAAAGGTGGGAAGTGAAATTATTGATATGAAAGAGAAATCTAACCATCATGTTCTAATGGATAATGATAAAGAATAATGTTTTGAGAAAGTTAACTACTAGAAATCCATAAATATGTGAATATTTAAGGGACAATTGAATTTATCACATAAGAGGGTTAGTGGAAAACATTTTTGGATTTCATGGTCATCTCTATAATGTTAAATAATTGTTTTCAAAAGGAGAAATATGTACTTGATTTCAGTGTAATATCACTATTGGTTGTCGACGGAATAATTTCCACATCATCTCTTATTTGAAAAAATGAAGTTGAATTTTTCATTCTTGAAGTGTTAATATATCATAATATTAAATGATAGTCTATTCCATCTATCTCTATCACAAAAGGGATAACATAAGTTATTAATTATACATAAGTATAACTATGGTGAGATGAATCATATATAGTTCAAAAATTGATATATACTTCATCTATCATACTGCTTAATCAAATAAATAAAAATTCTACTAACCTAAGACCTCATGTAGGCTAGTGGTAGGTGATAATGTAATGTAATACATTAGTTGTGGGTTCAATAACCACATCCTTGTCCAACATGATGGGTTTTCACCCGTCCTGCGGTTTTCCTTTTTATAAAACTATATTATTATAACATTGTAGAAATAATATAAAAAGATTTCGAGCCATTAAAAATTAGAATCTGATGTCCCACATAATCCATTACAACCATTAGGATTATAAAAAATACTCTAATACAATCTCATAGTATAATGAAAATAATTACTAGAAAGGTCATATAAAAAGCATATGAATACCATCATTTATCCCCCATGTATCAAAAGATATATCTTTATGGTCACATTACAAACACGTGAATACATTAATCATGTATTCACTTAAAACATGAATTACTATATAACCATAGTGAAAACATGAATGCTTTCAAAAGATAACTCTTTCTACGTACCAAAAATCCCAAAAATTCTATATACTCAAACCATGATATAACATTGTCTTCATATCAGTCATGAGCTCATTAATACTATGAAACATATTATTTTATCCTTATCCCTTCCTTTTGAGCATGTCATTTGCTTTCCCAAAATATTTCATTCACTTTTCATGATTAACAGTACCATATAATTATAGAAAACCATAATAGATCAATACATATATATTCAAATAATTCATAATATTATAAATGTGATTCCACAACACTATTCTGAAATCCAATCACACAAATACTTATTCATTACACTGCTCCATTGTCATAGTCAACATCTCCAATTGTGATCTATTATGACTTCCCTTTTTCTTTTTCCTTAATAGGTTTTTTATGTCAATCATCATTAACCATTTTATTAGGTTATTTGTTAGAATAATTCCCTATTTCCATGCACTTATAACATTGATGTGTTAGTGGTGAGTTCTGTGAAGTATTTTCCCCATTAACATCATTAGAAACCTTTTTCCTATTACATTGGAACTCAACTACTTGATGGAATAATTTTCCGCCCATTAAACATTTTCTTTTCCCTTTAAGACAATCTCCACCAAGCTTCATTCTACACTTTGAGCATAAGGAAAACATTATCTTCTTTTCACCATTATTTTGAGATTTTACCCTGAAGTCGATGTTTCATTTTTTGTCAAAACCATGAGATCGATATGTAACACCATGATCATATTCAACAATGATAGAATAATTTACTATATCTTCATAACTAATGAATTATCTAATAGATAATGACTGTAGAATACTTGGTTTTAAGCCATTAATGAATCGATCAACTTTACTTTCAGTTTGGATAGTAAAGCCAGAATCATACCTTAAAAGTCTTGTAAAATTCTCCTTGTATGTACCAATAGTTTCATTATCATTTTTATTAAGCTCACAGAACTCCTTTTCAATCATTTTGATAATAATATGAGGGATGTAATTATTGAAAAACATGTTCTGGAACATGTCCTATTCCAGGGAGTAAATTTCATCATGCATCCTTGTATTCTCAAATAGAGTCCACCATTTGTCTGCTTCACCTTCTAAATGATTGGAAACCAAAATGAAATTTTCATGTTACACACAGAGAAGTATGGAAAATATCTTTTTAATGATACTGATACATTTTTCTACAACATGTGGCTCAGAAGACCCACAGATATAGGTGGACAATGACTCATGAAGGACTCAATAGAATGTTGTTCCCTTATCTACTCATTTGGAAAAACAGAATGATTCATAGCTTGCGTAAGTATAGAAATGTTATATTTTATTCCATATCCCATAACATTTTGTTGTTTTGTTGGACAATGATTTCATTTATCAGTGCATTGATCATTAAAACGATTCCTTCGGGTCCATTCATCATCTAAAACCCAAAAAAAGGTGTGAGTGGAAAAATCATACTAGGAAAACAACATAGTCATGGGGGATTACCCTTAATCTCTAACATATTATGTTTAAATATATTTTATTCATTATCATTACCATAATTCTTAGATTGTAACCTGTAGTTATACTTAACTTTTGTTACATCCCAAGGTTTACCTTAGAAATATCTCAAGAGATCTCACTAAAGCTTTCACTCCCTTGTTTCCAAAGGTTAACTAAACCTTCGCTCTGATACCAAATTTAAGGAACCATGATTGGAATAGATAAAAATTAAATTACTTTTTCAGAATACCAAATATATGAAAAAAACAGACACCCAAAGACTGTATTAGTTTAGCGTCTTTGGAAACTCAGAACATAATCATCTAATCATAGTGAATGATTTTCAACATCTACCATAAAGATCTTCCCCCTTTTTTTAGTTCCTACATAAAAAAATTCTTTATATCATAGGTAAAATAAAACATAGAAAGGTTGAGAAAAAATTATCAATAAGGGTAAACATGGAGAACATAAAACAAACCATAAACAATTTAATGTTACAACATGAACATAAATTTTAAACATAAAAATCTTAAGTCATGAAATAAATTATTGAAGTAAGTAAGGAATAGATCATAAAGGAAAAATAATAATTAAAAAATATAATTGGAATGAAACATGTATTTTTGGAAAAAATATAAGGACATTTTATTATTTCCATAGTAGCCAAGAATTTCTATCGAGACCATCATTGTGAATGTTGTCCATTACTGAACAGGGTTTACTTATCGTTCTAGCCCTGTAATTCTTAACCATATTTAATTTTCGTCCTAGCCATTTCTATATAATTATATATACAACACTAAATAGTTCATTAGAGGGGGGATATAGGTACCACCAATCTCATAATAAAATCATTCTTAAATGCACCCCAAAAAGAAAAATCATTCAGCATAGCATAACCCATGAAATAAAATGGGATTCTTAAACACAATTCCCTCATAATATAATACATATAAGAGAAATGGCCATTATAAAAATAATTCCATCATAAAGATAACAATATGAAAGTAATAATAGGGATATAAATATAACCCTATGTCATATTAGGTGTAAAATAATTTTGATAAAACACTTTAAATTAATTATTTATAAAAATACCATTTTTCTTTAAAAATGATTTCTTTTATGAAAATGTAGTTCAATTTTAAAAGAAAAGAATTTATTTTCATATAATATTGAAATATTGTAGAGTAATATTCATGGAAAAAAAGGTTTTAATAAAACATAAAAATTCTTTTATGTTGTATATGTGAAAAAAAACATTCACCTCATACTATTACCGAAAAATTCAAAAAGTACATCGTATGATAAACAAAAGAAATATTCCTTAGATGCAATGTATTAAAAGTCCAAAATTGATAAAAATGACTTTATACATACATGTAATAGTAGTAAACATGTTAGGAAAACATTTTCCATAATACATTGACTTGGATGATAAATATATCCAAAGAAAATACTTATGTATAAAAAATTTCTGATTAAAAGGGATTGCAAAATTATCCATTAACCAATAACTGATTTAATCCATATTTGTCTTAAACTCATTTATATTGATTTTAAACATATTATTAACTTTTAATAGAACCATAATAATATTTATTATATCATATATTCCTCGCTTACGACTTTATATTACCCGTTCATTTGTCAATTCAATGTTAAAGCAACATTTTGGGTAATAATCGTATGTGTTTGGAATTGTGATTTTTCATATGATTACATATATCATGATTTAATTATGTCAAGAATTTAAAAAATGATTTATAGATATATATATATATTATATATTCAGTGTATATATATATATATAATTGATAAATGAAATTTAAAACACCATTCATGGAGACGGTAGGCCATATGTACACATGAACACTGATTTTATTTCCTTATCGAATTGGATGGAAGTATGAAAAAAAACATATAAATATATACCTAAATATAGTTGAATTATTAATTAATATATTCCATTATTATTTATTATATATAATTAACAATCATTCTTTAATGGTTTACATAGAGAATTATTCTCATCGCATCGTGGAGACGGTAAGCCTTACGTACGCACTAGAGATGATATCATTCCCATAATTGTTGAATGGAATTGAAGATGATTGTATATAATATAACATAATTATTATCATGTAAAAATAATCATATATAGTTATTATTTCAATAATTATACACATCCAAGTAAGTTGGTGGTGAAATTCCGATTAAACCACGATGTACAGACGATAATCCGTACGTATGCACGCGCGGTGGTTTCTTTTTTTGTAGTATGGATAAATGGTGAAATATGGTTATTCAATATTTCTAATAACATATCAGTATATTAGTGATACTTATGTTATTATTTTATAATGTAACAACTAAAGAAGTTGAATTAGAAGAAATAAATTTGAAATAATAGGTAGAATAGATTAACTCTTTCTCGATGTGCCTCCTTAAAATTATCTCATTGGGCACTAGAGATGGTTTTATGATTATATAAGAACCTCTATAATGTAACTAGGAAATTTTAAAAGGGAAATTTTTTGGATATTTCTGATCTTGGAGGATTAAAATGGAGTAAATAGGTGTGGGTGGAGGAGCTCTTTTATAAGAGAGGAGATGGGCACTTTATGAATGTTCCAAAATATTAATTTATTATAAATTCAGTTTTTACTTAAAATAGACAAAAAATTATTTATTTCAATTATTATATGATTTTTTATTTTCTAATACACATAATTAAATAATTTTTGGACATGTTTTGAATTTTCTTACCATTATCATATTTGTTTTACCCTTATTTTACCCTTTTCAATCATAGCATGATATCATGTTATTTACACATTGTGGGTTAATGTAATTACAATATATTGTAAAAATACCCACAAAAAAGTTATTTATGACATATTTGAACTTATATTAACCATTTTTACATATCTAATTTTTTTGGAATTTAATATCATTTAATAAACTATTTTATGTTGTATGTTAGGAATGGTGTCAATTTTTGACACTATTCATACTTGACTTTTTTAAAAATTCATAACAATTAAATTATTTAAAAAATACTGAATTAACTCAAAGATAGTATGTCAATATTTTATTGAAATTTCTTGCATAACGTCAAAATAACCATATTGATTTTTTGAATATTTATAAATTCATTGATTTGAATCCTTTATTAATTAAGCAATCACTACATCATCCTTGTGTCATAATTAAATTTATTTATTTAATGTATAAATATTACAAATAAAATATCATTATATAGAATATAGTTTTAGATTTATAATGAATATTTACATTTTAAGAGATCAGTTATATATCCCCTTATAAAAAAATTTAGTAAATGAAATATATTTAGGTTATATTTTCCAAAACATTAAATTAAAAGTAATTAAATATCATTTTCAGTTAACATTTTCACCATGGGGTCCCAAAATCGACCTAAGGATGACCATGGTCGGAAATATAACATCAAAAAGAATTATGGAAACTATTAGGGTAATTTATAATTATTATAATATTATTTTTTACCCGTATTTAACCGATTTTCCCTTTTACCATGGTAAATAAAATAATTACTGATTTTACTATTCATAATTTCAAAAAATAAAAAGTAAATATTTAATTTTTTTAACTTTTTGATTCCAAATATAGAATCCATTTTCCATATTGAAAACAAAAAAGTTGTACTAATTAATTTAAAATTAATAACGTTGTCAAAAAAAGGGTTTTTTGTTTTTTTGAAGGTTGGGGATGAAACCTCATTTTATTATTTAAAGCAAATACCTCAATAGATTAGGTAGAGGGAGACCCATTTAATAGCCCAAGGGCCCAAGGCCAATTGGACATAATACTGGTCTTGAAAGTCCTTTTTTTGGTCCAATGGTCCACTTGGTGAATAGTACAGCTATAGTACCCGGGCTACTACATTGCCTGCTACAGTACCACCGGCGCTACAGTCCTACTATAGTGTCTCCGCTGCTATAGTTCTGCTGCTTCTACAGTACTATGCTATAGTATTACTATTTTACAAGAAGTAGGAGCCTGTACTCCTAGGGTACTTTCTCATTGGCATAAAAAGGGGGTTTTGGTTTAAAACATTGCAAAATATCGAAATGTTTTTACATATTATTCAATGAAATATTAATGAAAAAATAACTTAAATAGTCTTAAAAAATAAAAATATATTTTATTTATATTTTAAAACCATTCAATAATTTATTTTAAGAATATAAATTATTTCAATGAGAAAATTTGTTTTCAATTAAAGTTTAGTGTATTTTTCTATTCATCAAAATATGAATGTTATAAGAAAAATATAAAATTTTTATCAAAATTAAATTTTTATGTCCCACTACCAAAGAAAAATTTTACATTGTTAAATATTACTTATAAAAGTTCCAAAACTATATTTAAAATGGGTGCTCCATCAAATGCTGTAAAAGTGCAATTTGTTTTTGAAAAATACTTCTTTTATATGAAAAATTGATTTTGTTCTCATATCATGTGTAATATGAATGATAATGTTATATAAAATTATTAATGTGGTTAATTATTTTATTAATGTCTAGTTTTTATCCAATTAAATAATAATATATCATTGTTTAGTTAAACTCAGTATTACATACAACACAAGCTATCGATGAAAGTCACTATTGCGTGTAATGTAATCCAAGTCAGTGTTGTGTGTAGTTCAAGCTTCATTTGTTGTAGCATATAACAAAATCCAGAACAATTTTTATTTATACATTGAAAAAAATTTATACATAGTGTTTTGTGAAATGAACTCTATCACAATAACATGAAAGTATTTTCAATATAAGCCAAGAATAGTGTTGCGTACACTACCAACTAATAAAAATGTTGCGTATAGCGCAAGATAATCTTGGTGTATCATTCAACACAAGTCATTAATGAAATTAAAATGTATCTATCTCATAAAATCATAGGGTTTTACATATAATGTATGATATTGATCTTTTATTTAATGGAATTATTATTCCATTCAAGTGTATCAGGTATGTTTTTTTAAAATGATTTCGCTAGATTTTCACGTTTTGTAAGAAATAGTCATGTTTATGATTTGGCATGCATTTTTTCCTATAAATTATTTTATGAAAAACATTTTCCTGTAAAGCTAATTCCAGGTGTTTGTAAAAGACTTTTTGAGCTCAAAATTAATTATGTTAAAGGAAAACACTCTTATAATATATCAGGGGTTTGAATTGGACTAAGGAGTTTATTTTATGTTTTTAATGTATACCTTACCATGAATTTGTTTTCTCATCCCAGATTTTCAAATTATTTTTCATAGGGATTTACGATGATTAGAAAAATTCATAATATTAAATTTCCTGATATGGGAGTTACCTTGAATATAGAAACTCTGTATTTATAAATAACATGTTTAATGGAAAAAATGTATACTGTGTGTAAATATACAATTTATTATATAAGAGCTTGTAATACTTGTCTAAAACTATAAAAATAAAAGGTAATTGGGTATAAAAGTGAACAACTATTTCCAATCAATGTATTATGTTTTGTAGAACTATGAATGGGTAATGTTTATCGTTATCATAGTTGAAAATGTAAAGATTATATTATTAGAGCTCAATGTGGGAGTTTGGGTTCATGGAACTTATAGTCGGTATCATATAAGAGTTTATATAACATTGAATATTATTGTTTTTTCAAGAAATGATTACTTAAAACATTAATATTTCATCATGGATTTATTAAATTAAAATTGATCATATGTTCAAACGAATAGAAAACCTATTTGAGGTTTTAAGTGATGGGATTTTAAAATGATTAATGATACTTTGTGAGACAGTTATTGATTTTTGAAAACATTTGGATGTAAATATAGACATTATGTTTAACTAGTATTGTACTGAAAAGGTTATTTGTGGAATTACGATTTTATATATTATAGAAATAAGTTGAATCGCACTGATAACCTTTAGGGTGAAAATAGTCATTGATGTTTCGGTAGTTATAATATTATAAGAGAAATCACATTACATATAAGAGGGGAGTATTGTAGTTTATAAAAAAACTACCAATTTTAATGAACTTTGTAAAAAAGGTCATCAGACAAACTCTATATCTGATTAACAAAAGTTTGTAACAAAATAAAACATTACATATAGAAATGAAAAACGGAAATATAAACTTATGAATGTAATTAAAAGAAAATTTATAATGTACTTAACAAAACTTATATAAACTTTATAAAAGATATCCACACATTAACCTTATGGGTTTAGAAGTCAAAAATAATAAATTTGGGTATCCATAATTTTATACCAAATGTAATGGTTTTTCTCCATTAGAAAGGAAATACTTAGAAAAGTGATAATAAAATTTATTTCTAAAGACCTAGGAACCCTCTATATTATAGTATTGAGAAAAATCTTTCTTCTTGTCCCTATAATCCCTAGATCAAACCCAATTACATGAACAATAAATAAATGAAAAAATATTTTAAGACATTAACAATACTCACATGGATTCCATAAGACAAAACTCCATAAATATTGTAATGGATTTCACTTGTAACAAGATATTACAAAATATAAAATGAAAATTCATATAGTTGGTGATGTAAAAGATCCATCCTCCTCGAATACTAATTTTTGTTATAGGAAAATCCCAAACCATCATATTCTTCATTCTTTAGAGGTGGTTGTAATAAACTTCAATGAACTCTTATTCAATTGAAAGGCTCTTCATATCCTCATTAGTTATTTTCATTGCTATCAAAATTACAATTCATGGGAATTTCAACTGGTATAATAAATATTTTTCATCTTATAGAATAGATTTCATCATTTTAAAAACATAGAAAGATCCATCCCATGATCTCCACTGACTTCATCTGATAAGTGTTTGACTAATGGGATTTGTAGAAATATTTCCATTGATATGTGATTGGACTTTGTTAGTTTGTATTTATACATTTTTATTTGAAATATATTTATTCATTTCTTATAAAAACATGTTATGTTTGACCGATATCAGAAAATATCGGTTTGACCTATTTAGAAACTTATATCCAATGATTTGGTTTACATATTGTAAAAAATAACCTTCCTATAAAAACATTCTAAACACTTTGGATATATAAAATTATATAAATAAATTATGTAAGTAGGTGTGTTGTGATTTAAAAAACTAATTTAATAAAGGGTCGAATGTAAAATTGTGACTCAATAGTCTCCCCATTTTTGAAAAGCGGAAATGAAAACACTCAAAGAGAAAAACAAATGTATAAAATAAATTTGAAACACTTACTTATCTATACATACACATTTACAATCATCATCCTTTTTAATTATTTTTTTATTTATAACCCGTTATTAATGTTTAGTGTTTTCATGGTTTATCCCACTTTATTTAATAATATTTTTCTAAAACTTTTGTTATAATATTATTTTTTCTAACTATTATCAATTTTTTAATTATGAAAACGATTTTTTAATGTAGAAAGTTTTTTTTAATGTTAGATAAATAAATATATCTATGAAACCATTTTATATTAAATTAAGAAACACCATTCAGAATATCTATGAAAAAAAATAATCATCAAAATGTATTGGAAAAAATCCATCAAAAAATATATGGATGAATATTTATTCGAATCCTTAATTAAAAAGCATTTTATTTATTAAAAATTTCTTGAAGAGTTTAATAGAAAACATTAAATCATTATGTAAAGGTTTATTTATAAAATCATTAAACTTATTTATATCATCTTGGTACTTTTTTATTCAAAAACTACACGTTTCATCTTTTTCATCTCTTCTTCAAAAAACATGAAACTTAAAATTTTATTTATTCATAATCATATATTCTTCTTAGAAAAATTGAATCATGCTATTCTCATGTTTATGATTCCAAACATCTTATTCCAAACTTTTAATCCACTTCCTCAGTTCCAATAATTCATAATGTTTAGTCATTGAAATATACTAAAGGTAATCTATAGATCTTTCAATGTCATTGTCTTCTAATGAAATATCTCTTAGTAACATTGTAATGAATTTTCAAGTGTTAATCCTTCTTAAAGACTTATCATCATGGAATTTCATATATTCATATGTATGATTTATTCACTCTACTATTTGTTTCAAATTTTATGAATCATATTTGGAATTTTATCTCAAATATTTTATCTCATGTTTATTTTGAATCAGGGATTCTAAAATATGTTTTATGGGAATTAAATTTCCCAAAAAATTGTTTTTTCCTAAGATATACATAAATAGAGTTTTCAAATCAGGGAAATATTTAGAATAATATTCAATTTTCATAATCAATTAATTGATATAATTCATTTTCATTTTATTTATTTTATTAATCACTATTTGTGCTAAATGTGTAGAATTGGATGATACTTATTGAATATGTGAAGGTGGAAGTCGTAAGGCACACAATTATTATTTATTTTTACTACGGTTTTATTTATATTGTTCAACTAATTGTAATTATTTATTAGACATAGGTTTTTTTTAAACATTTGTCTTTGAATTTAGATATTTTTCTTTCTTCAAGCTTTCTTATTTGAAAAAAACATCTAAATCAACAACCTTTTGATATTGAGATGAAATTGTGGTGGATGATGTTGAAAAACACTCTTCAACATAAAAATATTTATCCAAATATTTTGAGTTCTAATATTAACATCTAGATTAAACTTTACTATATTTCATAATAAATAAATTACATATAATCCTTTTTAAGATTGAGTTTTTTAAAAAGAAATTTCATTTCCATTGTATTTTTTAGCTGATATAGGATGTTCTAATTTTCAATTTTTTTTACTTCTGATGGAACATGATAATTATATTTCATGTTTTATAATGGACACGAGAGAAATGGATAGAGGTTACCCATAAGTTGTAACTTCTAAATTTACATGAAATTATTTTAATCCTTCTAAAAAAGGATATAACAAATTTACCTTTATCATATATTTTATTTTATATCATTTTATTTTCTTATTATTTATGTTTTTCATAAGTCTATTCATTAAAAGATAAGGCCTCAAACATATCCAATAAAAACTATGATAATCCATATTCTTTAATTATTTCATCTTCAAGAAATCCACAAAGGCCTCTTAAGAGATGGTTTTAAATTTCTAATTTGTAAAAAGAGGTGACTTTTCTCATGCCTTTCTCTTTTAAAAATATTTACATTTTATTTTATCTAGTTTTAATATGGTTTGAGCTCAATCTAATTTCTCAACAACATTGTTCAAATAGGGAATAAACACAATACTCATCTAACAGATTCTTTCATCACTAATAAAAAAATACATTCTCCCTTTCTATAGTATAATTATTGTGAATATTCTAAACATTCAAGAATTTAACTAAAAATCTATTACTAAATCATAGAAATTGAATAATATTCATCTTTATAGCTCTACATTTTATATACACTATATAGATGAAGTTAAGTTTCATAATGTTAAACATTTCCATATTACACAAAAAATACAATAGATATATTTTTTGAACTATTAGAGTGTACCTTTCTCTTTTTCATAAAATGAGACAATTATACTTCCAAATTTAATGATTATTTCATATAGAGAAATATGATTCAAATTTTTATCATTCTCATAAGAACAAAACAATGATTTTTTTCTCTAGATTTCTTAATACATTCTCTATTTTTAGGTAACTTATGTGTAACAATATTTTCTTCTTTTTTATAAGGTACTCTGAATAAATCAACCACTTTTCAAAAATTTAACTTGTATAACTCTTTAATCGACGAAAATGTGAAAACCTTGATATTATCTTCTTCACTAAATTAAATTGTGTAATATAATTCACTTATAATATCTTGATAATGAAGATCAAATTTATAATTTTTAATATAATTTATTACCAATCACAAAATATAATTCAATATTTTAGAAAATAATCATACTTATCATTACATTATCTTTTAATAATTATTTATTTTACCATCAAATTACTCAAAAAATCACATGAATAATCAAGTGATACTGAAAGGTTGATGATATTCCATTAGATGAACCAAAATGAATCAGATGAGGAAAAAACCTATTGGTTATAGGTATCGTTTGATACAAGTTGTTGAGGTAGAGGTGGTTACCCACACTTCATTGTATATGCTCAAGAAGGGTGAAACATAAACTTATCTCGATCCAATTATTGAGATTTAAACCCTTTTTTGATTGATAGTTGTAATTATCTCTGAAATATTTTAAAAAAGTTTAAATGCTTTAATGTTTTAAAAAATTTAAGATATATGTTTTATTTTTTATTTTTTATATAAACAATATTAAAATAATAAAATAGATAATAAAAAAGATAGTAAAAATGAAGATATATAAATTAAATAATTACGAAGAAATTGTAAATTTTATTATGATATATTTAATGATGATTGATTCTTCTTGGTATTCTAAAATATTATAATTTCTATAATCCTCTTTTGAAAAATATTTTAATTTTTTTTACAAATGTTTTTCTAGAATACAAAAAGAAGGGAATGTTTTTAAATTGTTTGAAAAATAGAAGAAAACATAAAATATTCAAAATAGGGTAAAGGTTTTAACAAAATAATAAATTTTAAATATAATAAGTAATGTTTATCTAGAATTATGGACTGTCTATCCAAAATTCTGAATACCTTGAAAAAAATAAAGAGTAAGAGTATGTTTCAACAAAGAAATCATGTTCTCTGTAGTTTTTTATTCGAAGATTTTTTATTATAAGTATATGGTTAAAGTGTATGTATATATAAATTTTAATTTTATATTGGCCCTTCCGAAATTCTTTTTAATATATTCAAATCTCTTAAAATGGCTTGTTTTGTAAAAAAACCTACAGTTTGTTATTATATTCCTAATAATTGTAAAATCCTATCACATTTTTAGTTAGATTTTGAAGGAAATGGGGTATTATATCTATGTGTTTATATATTGAGTGATGTTTTGGGTTTTTACATAGAGATTTCAAACTTGTGTTATACGAAAAATTGGTGTTTTATGAAAACTCATACAAAAATCAGTGAGTGCATATTATTTCCCCAACACTTGAGAACATCAAATTTCAGCTACTGATTATTCAGCTTCGGTAGTGGAAATTGAAACTGAGTGTTTTTTATTGAATGTCCATGAAATTAAAGCTTATCATAATAAATTATTAGTTCCATATGTAATTATTCAATCTAATTTACATCCATAAAAATTAGCATCTATTTTTTTAATCTGATTCATTTCAAGATGTATAATATAAACCAGGAGCTATAATTACATTACGATAATAAAAAAATTCACGTTACTACATTAATACAAGACTATATTATATTTTAAGGATATTGATCACATAGTCATACAGAAAACATTAAATCCTGATGACTAGTTTTTAGATATTATAAAATAATGATAATTCATATATAATGATTTTTATCAACTAGTTTCCTATATTCGTCAATAGAAATAGTTTTTTCAGTCATGATATGAGATCTAATAATATTTTAATATCCAAAATGTTTAATAAGATCTTATATATATATATATATATATATATTAAGGTATAATGGTTTATTCTGGTTTTTGAGAAATTTTAAAACCAAGGGAAAAAGATAATTCACCCATCATGCTCATTTGAAGCTCAGATTTCATAAGACCTTCAAAGGAATCAGCAATATATTTTTTAGTTGAGCTAAATATAATGCAATAGGAATAAGTTTGAACAATGATGATATCTTTCATTTTTTTAACAAAATGACTTTGATCCATATCCTTTTTTTTTATTTAAACTCAATTAATCTATCATACTGGGATTTTGGGGCTTGTTTATGTCCATAATGTTCCATAGTAAGTCAAAATAAATTATCTTTATATTTTGTGTTTTCAAAACTAGGAAGTGTTTGTAAGGATCCTAAACCTAGTTACCCAGAGAAGGTGCAATATATTAACACATTATAATGATTAAAAGAACTTCTTATCCTGAAACAATGAATAGTTTGGTAGTTTTTGGAAAACAAGATACAAACATAAGTTCAACATTACAACTGGAAATGGGACTGAACCATATTTTTTCATTTTCTAAAGGTCGTTTTAAGGGTTCCTGGTACCTAAACAATGCACATGAAATACCACTTTACATTTTCAAAATCCAAACCACCTTCAAAATTCAAACATACCACCAACCACGTCTCGAGCCGCGAACCCCGCATCATGCCTCGAGCATTGAACCAATCACCTGTGACCAAACGCATCCATCCACAGCCTTCCTCGACATACATAGCACAAGCATCAATCATATCACCGGAGAATTCCACCGGCACCCACCACCCCAACACCTGCAGCATCCATCAACATAACCACCGTTCATGCTCGCAGATGACACCCAAGAAGGCCAAAACAACCACCAAAACCAAATCCAGGAACCTCAAACAACCATCTCCAAAATAAAGAACCCAACCCTGTATCCAGACCCAGAGCACCAAAAAACAACACAAAACCCTACGCAAAGTCGTACTATGAGATGGAAAATTGGAGAGCATCTTGCCTCCACCTGAGCATCAAAGCCGGTTCAAAGCCACCAGATCCATCCACAAACGCATCACAGAGCAGAAACCAGAAGCAATATTGAAGAAATGAGAGAAATTGTTAATAGAAAACCGGAAAAGAACCTAGCCAAAAACCATATCTTGTTCTGAATCCCATCACCACCAACCAGATGACCCCCAGAGGCCTCGCCCAACCACCAAGTGCCTGCATCCGAGAACGGAGAGTCTCCCTCAACCCGCGGAATCTGGGACTCAGTAGTAGGATGACTGTGCCGCCGTGAAGCCCAAACCAGATAGAGGGTTCGAGACAAGGATGGCTGAAACAAGTGCAGTGTCGCACCGACTGAGCTAAAAAAATATTCTCTATGAACAGTAGACAAAGGTTGGAATATAAGAGCTTGACCGTGGAGAAACCAGGAGGCGGCGACGGAGAGAATCCCCCACGCTGTGTCGTCCCTTACGGGCCCATCACAAGGGAAAATCAATGAATCATCGGTTATACTTGAAATTTATTCCTAATATTCATATTCATAATATAGTAAAAATAAAACATATGAAAGAGGTTAGATAAAATTATCAGTAAGGGTAAGTGATATAGTGGATGTTATCATAAAAATAGACACTAGGCATGGTGAACAACTAAAAACACATGACTTTAAAAATAAACATGCGCATAACATGGAAGGAATTAAAGGTGATTAAATAAGACCATATAAATGATCATAATAGAATGAAAAACCCATTTATATTATACAATCTAAGTAATCCCATGGTTAATTAATTACCAATACTATAATGAGGTAATGTATAATGCTGGACATCTGAAACATATTGTCAAATCCTTGACCAAGACAGCTGAAATTACTAGGTAAAGGACTCAGCCAAAACCCAATTTAGTATTATCTCATTAGACCTAATAATGAATATACGAGATAGAGAGGTACCCACCCTTCACTTTCTATGTCCAATTCATTCATCGTATGTATGGGAATAAACACAAACAAAATTAATATATGACATAAATTTCCCTAATCTGTATACATAAACACTAACCATTGTGAGTAGTATGGTGAATGATATCATGATAGAAAAAACATAGTAAAAATAATCATAATAAAATATGTTATATGATAATCATAATATATTAACATCAATAAAACATAAAATTCAATATAAGAGTTTTTTAGACAAAAATATTCTCATAAATTCATCGAGGAATTCTTGAGAGAAATACACTTTTACTTGGAAAATAATATTTATATTGGAAAAATATTTAAATATAAAAATGTAATGTTTTAGTTTATCCATTATTAAATTATTAGTTTAAAAAATAATTGTGGTATAGAAAAGATTATGTAGTGCAGTTCAAAACAGGTATGAATTTGAGAAGTTTCTCTGAATCAGGATTGTTCATCCAGAAGAATTTATAATGATATTTATAAAACATATAAGTCCTCGTCGAATGAGGAAGGATTATAATTGGTAAAAATAAATATAAAGTAAAAAAAATTATGATGAGTACCTGAGAATAATTAAGAGTTTAATTGGGATTAATTGAGACAAAGTGTAACCTGAATGAAAAAGGAGGTTCAAGTAGAAAACCCTTAACTTATGTCTGAATGAGTTCTGAACATTACCTTAACATCCTGTAAAATCCAATTAAATGCATTAATTATTTATTTAACACCCATATAAACAATTATTTTATTTAATATTGTTTTATTAAGATCGTTTATTTCATTTTGGATGAGTCATATGATTCAATTTTTTTTTCTTAGGACCATTCAATTCCTTAGTTTTCAGGATCCGTTTACTCGTATATGAGTATGGAAGTTACTATCGAATTGGTATAATTCAAAATAAAATGAATTTATATAAGACTAATTAAAATAAATACGATTAAATGGTGATATAATTCATTTTTTATATGTTATTAAATTAGTTATTAGAGAGAACATTAGTGATAATCATTTAGATTCTTCTGGCGATATTTCGATTATTACGAGCTTGTTTTTTCATATGAATTAGTATTATGTATTTATAATAGTTCAGTAAAATTACATATTAAAGATTTTATATTCTTTTAAAACAATCAAAATGATTTCATGACCATACATTAAGGAGAAATTGAATAACTAAGGTTTGTCATCAATGAAGGTTGTAAATCAGTCTCTCTTAGATGATGATTTTGTTTTTGATATAAATGAGAGAGACATAGTAGTTTGTGGAAGTATATTCCATTAAAATGATATAATTACATTATATATATGATAATATACTTATAGTGATCATTTGTACATAGGATATAAGGAGATGAAATAAATGAAAATAAATTGAAAATGAAATTAAAAGAAAAAGGAAGAGGGTCTTCCTTTTGAAATATCCTTCTTGATAACCTCATTAAGGTAAGGGGTTTTGGTCTTTTGGAAAGACCAAGAGCTCATACATTTTTAAAGAGACTAGGTAAGAGGATTTGGTATGAATTTAGATATGCCTCAAGTCTTAGAGGACTGAGGATAAGAGTGGTGAGGGTGGGTTTAATAGTGGAGGAGAGAGGTGATTTTTGAAAATCATATTCATTATTTTATTATTTTGTTCAAGATAAGAAATAGTGTTGATTATTGTGACAAAAAATATTAAAAAGATCATATAAATTCAAACCATGGGTAATTACATCAAAAATTTATCATGAAATAGTGTATTTAGATTCTAATGTATTTATACTATAAATTATTGTATTTTACAATTCACCAAAAATTCATGTATTATAGAAAAATAAAACAAATTCACCATAAATTTTTTTTCGAAATGTATAATTAAAAGAATGGAATCAATTTTATCAAAATATGTTTCTAAATATGTGAAATATAATTTTTAAAAAAATTCATTATTTAAATTAATAATATTGATTTTAATTTTAACCCTGATATTATAGCACTTTCAAAAATTAACTAAGGTCTCATAAAAATTCCCTAATATCACAAAGAAACAAGACATTTATTTATGAAATACATTTTGTGAAAATATATTTTATTTTAAATAAAAATTATTTATTTAAAATAGTAATTAAATATATATTTATCACAAAAATACCAGCACATAATTATTAATTTTTAATATATTATTTGTCATTTATACGATGCCTAAATTTTATTTATACTTACTTGGATGAGGTTACTATTAATAAGGTTCATTTTAGTATTCATTAAGGTACATTACTATTCATAAGGGAGAAGTTAATATTAACTAAAAATATATGTTGATCTTATCAGCCTCTAAATATCCTACTGATCGCAATAGTGTATATCCATTTTTTGAAATTTAAATCAAAGAGGGAAAAAATTATGATTAATCGATCAGTTATAATAACATATTGTTATTTCATAGAGACTTTGTGTTGTATGAATTACATTATATATTAAATTTATTTGTAAAACCTTTGTGTGATATTTTTTTTATACATAAACATTATCCTATACATATCAATTAAAGAGGGCACACTTCACATCCATTTTAAAAAGAGTGAAATTTAAAAATACAACATACATTATTAGAATACATATAGAACAAAATTTATTTAAAAGAGTATATGATTCATTATAATATATTTATTCTTATTGACTATAACCGTTTGAAATAAGTGTAATATTATTTCAAACTATAACTCTATTTTCCTTACCATATTTTCAAAAAAACCATTTTACACCTATTATAAAAAACTATTTAAGATAATCATCCAATTTCAAGACATATTTCCTTTCAAACTCTCTAGGAATATACTACATTGATTTTATCTAATCATTATCTCCAAAAGCCTCTTCAAGATTACTTGGTTAGAATTGTGATAAAAATACACAGTGTTCACATTTTATTTCTTAAAGATATTATAGTTTTAATGAGTTATTCTATATCACCAATGTTTTTATTACTAGGATGATTCCTAAGAGTTATTTTAATTCATATATATTTAATCCATTGATCTTCAACAACATTTTGAATTTATTATTTTGGTAAAATTTCATTTTTAATTTCATTAGTTATTCTTTCATAAGAATAAATTTTTAACATGGGTTTTAAATTTGTATTAGTAAAAACTTCCAAAGATGTGGTTTTATGTATTTCTAATATAAAAGGAGATGTTTCATAAAATTTAACATAAAATATATATTCAATATTACATTTTTCTATTAAAAATTTCATAAAACATAATTTGTATATAATAACCAAGAAAAATTAATTCATTGTATTTTGGAAAAAATTTAGCGAAATTATCATTAGTATTAAAAATGACTACTTTTCATCCAAAAAAATCTAAGTAATATATTTTTTCATTTCTTCCTATACAGAGCACATAAGGGGTTTTATTGAAAAAGTGTCTAAGTAAAACTTTATTTATAACATGATAGATAGAACTAACTACTTCATTCCATTTTTTATAAATTGAACAATCAATAAATATGGTTTATATAATCTCTTAAGGAACTTGATTTATTTATTTAAACTTAAATATTTTTCCAAGTTGTTCTTGGAGTTGAGATGTTTTGTATTATAACTTTCTAAATACAAAAAATTTAAATTAATAATTTACAAATTCTCCATCATGGTCACTAAAAATAGTTATCAAAGATATATTTTTCTCATTTTTAACATGGGCTATAAAAATTTTAATATAGAAAAAGGCTTTTAATTATTTTTCTAGAAAATAAAACCATTTATATCTATTGTAGTCATTATTTAAAACATATATATAATATTTTCCACAAATATTTCATGATTGTTTTATACCAAATAAATATATGTACACTAAATTAAAATCAATAGAAGTTTAAACTTAAATAATATATTTTTTTCATAACTTATGTTTCTTTACAATTTGATTAGGATCACAGACACTATAAGAAGTAAACCTAATATACAGTAGATCTATAAATAGTAATTTATTATAATGTTTATCTAATGTTCTAATGTTACTATGTCTTAATATTCTATTACAAATCAAATATTGATCTTCCAGTACACTAAGGTAATGTAGACATCAGCTCTTAATATATTCTAATCTAAGTATGTAAACATTATCATGCTTGTTAATAGAAATATTGACTTTACTTTTTGAACATTTAATAGCACATTTATCATTCCTGAACCTCACAAGGTAACCTTCATAACATAATTGGATTATGCTAATGACATTGTGTTTATGACCTAAAAAAATAAGTTCTTTTAATTTAAATGATTTCTAAGAAGAAAAATTTTACCAATACCATATAAATCTCCATGACCATTATGACCAAAAGTTAATTTTTCTCCTTTTATCTTGATAATATTTTGAAACATTTTTTTCCATTTATTTGTCTAGAATGACCATTATCCATGAAAAAATATTATTTCTACTGGTACAATTATCATTTTATTCAAAATAAAATGTTAGGATTTGTGTCTCTAACATTTCCTGGTTCTAGAATTATCAGCAAAAAGGACATCATGAATCGACATATATCCAAATCTTTTATGTTGACAATATTTTCATTCTTTAAAAAAGTAATAATTATGAAATCCAAAATATTGTACTCTTTTTAAAGAAAACATATTATTTTAATGTCAACTACTTTAAAATTTTGTAAAAAGGTTTACTTTTTTGGAGAAAAAGTATTATTTTCATAATGAGTTTTTTAATGTTTTTAAATCAAATCTAGAAATACAATTATGTGGTTTAATTTTTCATTACTTTTTATCAAAATACCCATTCCTGTAAAGAATATTTTGACAGTAATTGTTTTTGGATCAAAATTTAATATTTTAGTTTGAAAACTAAATCATTATTCTTATAAGTAGTATTGGAACCTGATTTATAATCTAATTATTTATTATGATTAGTAACTTCTAGGGATTGATTTGTATTCTTGGTATTTTTTTTCATGATCTGCCTTTGGATCTTCATACTTTTTTAGAAATTTCTCTATTTTTTCTAACAAACTAGAAAATCTAGAAAATTATTAAAATATAGGTAAAGAATAAAATTCATCATATGAACTTGTTTTTTTACTCCAAATAATTTGAATCAAATTTATCCTTAGAATATAGATAATTTACATTTAATGTCAAATTGGTAATGGATTTAGATGATAAATGTTCTATTACAAATTCATTATACTTTCCAAATCTAGTATTAAATCTAATAACATATTTATTGCCACAACTACCATTATAATAATTATTTGAATAATCATCTCTCCTACAAGGAATCCAGGTGTCTGAAACATTCATAATTTTTATTCTTTATAAATATAGAACTTTTTAGAAATTCTTTATTTCTTGTATTGTATCATAACTCTTGAAACATCCGATAACACCCCATGTTTTTCAACAAATAAATAGAAATGCATGGAACTTTATTTTAAGTAGATATTTATAACTAGACATTAAAACATAACTTTTCCACTTATATGCTTTGAATTTCAAGAAACTTTCATCTACAATTGTGTTCAGTATGTTATTTAAAGTATATTGGAACCAACTTGTTTTTTTGGCGAATAGTAACATACCCTAATGAATAGTAATATGAATAGTAATATGACCCGAATGAATAGTAAATTGTATTATTATATTATTTTCTTAAGGATTTAAGATAATAACATCTTGATTAATTTTTCTATGTGATAAAAAAGTAGTTATAGTTGTTTAACAATTAATTTTTGAATTAAGATTGATTTTATATAAAAATTAAATTAAAAATATTTAGAATTATTTTTTTCGAAAAATAGAAATCATTTTTGAAATCTACACTTTGATAAATGGATAGGGTGAATTTTGGGAATTTTTCTGAAACAGTTGATTTTTTGGTGAATAGTAAAAAAATATAGTTTTTAGTTTTGGTGAGTTAATGAAATCATTAATGATGTAATAATGATGTTATAAATCTGGTAGACTTGTGTTTAGAAAAATAATATGGGAGGTGTCCCAACACCATGGGAAAATACCAAGGGCAATCCCATGGTTTTGCAAATACCACTCATGAGGTGTCCCTTGGAAACTATTAAAATATTCCCTTAATTTTCCTATAAATACAAACCCATTCCTTAATTAACATAAATCACAATTCATTATAAACGAATATCTTGCTTCCTTACCTTCCAATTAGTCCTCCCATGGTTTCCCCATGTCCCAAAGGTCCCAACCTTCATGTTCTCAGGGTTACCCAATAGGGAATGAAAATTCTCAACTTTGTTCTTTTTCCATTCAAGTTCTCTTTTATGTGGCATAACATTCATGTTTCCATACCATGTCTGTATTTACTTATTATTCTTGATCTACTCTATATTATGATTCATTTATGGTTGGGTGACTCTTTTCCCCTTTATTATTTTCTAAAACCATGTTGCTTTGTTATTAGGCTGCCGAATTTTTGTAAGGGATTTCTCAATTATTATTTTGTTTTGAGTTCCATACCTTTCTTTTTGTGTAACATCATGTTATGTTTTCATGTATCCTTTGATGTTTCTAATTACCTCTATTTTGATGTAAAGACTTGGGTTAGGTTTGGGTGAACTTTTAAGGAAAACTAAGGGTCATTGGGTTGTGCACAGGTGGCACACGGTCTGTCAAACCATGCGAAAAGGGAGGTTAAGTCAGTAGCTTCAGCACGAGCAGAGCACGGTTTGTCTAACTGTGCAGCCAAACCATTCGTGAAGGGTGGCCGAGGCAGTAGCTGATGTATGGCTAGCGCTCATTTTGTCAAACCATGCGATCTAACTGTGTGACCACTTAAATGAGATCCTTAAATTGTGGATATCACTCAGTTTTTCCTCTAAGTGCCTCGTTTGTCCTCCTAAGTGGGTCTAACTCGGGATTTGTCTTCTATTAAAGTCATAGAAGGTTCTCCCATCGTTCCGGAGGTAATACAAAGGCTCCTCTTGGTGAATCGAAGACTGATTCTTGAGTTATGTGATCGTTCTACATCGTTCTTGATTTGTTTCTTAGAACTATTTAGATATACTTCTCTTCTTCTCTCGGTTTCATGGATCCACGCCCATTTTAGGTAGATCTAAGTGTGTAGTACCAGATTTGATGTGTTTTGGTCTTGATCTTCCTAGGAAAAGAGATCCAAGGCGGTTTCTTGAAAAAGAAACCTGGTTTTTATTGAGTGTTATCGACATTTGTGGTTTTGGTCAAAACCTTCGAGTGAGGTGGTTCCGTCCCGACTTTTAAAATTTATTATCAATGTATTTTCTCAATTTATTTCAATTATTAATTTAAATTCATTTTCTCAATTTAATTTCAATTAAATTGATAAAAACTCGATTCCATTGAATTGAGATATTTTAAATGGTTTTGGCATAGAATGTTGGGAAAATCCCAATTCCTTTGAATTGGGTTGAGTTTATGGAAAATTGGTCGATTTGAATTGTTTAATTTAAATTGTGGATTTTATGGAAATGTTTGCAATTGAATTGTTGAATTTAATTAAGGGAATGAAATTTTTAATTATGGAATTGGTTTTGAATGGATTTCAAACATATGAAAATGTCTTAAAATGATTTGATAGAAACCCATTGGTTTTATCTAGTGAAAGAGGCATGTTTTTTAATTAAATCTGTTGTGGTTTTAAATAGAATGAAGTTGGAACTTTTGAAATGGAATAATGGGATTGATTGTATTTTAAGCATTCTTAAAATATTTCTCCCATCATGTAAGAGGACATGAAAGCCTTAGGTAGTTAGTGAGTTATTTGTATACACTCTACGCTACAACAATGATCTAAAACATACTTGCGGTCGGTCACATCCCCAACGGTTTGGTGACGAGTCCCATTTTTCAAGTTTCATAGGGACATTTTTATATACATTTTGCTAAGTTCACATAGAGAGTGTGGAATCCTATAACTGGTTAATACTATTGTACCTTTTGGCAGATCACCATGTTGCTCGCTTGTTTATTTATATTTGAGATATGAATTTATGCCAATGCTTGTGAACTGCTTTGCATGCCTGCTAAACTTATATAAATTGTTTTATATAAATGTTTTACTTGATCAATTATTTTAGAAATATTCCATCATTGTAAATCCATTGTTTAAAATATGTATTTCCATCATTTAAAAATGTATAACATATTTTGTTAGAATATGCTTTTGATTTTCCAAACTAGTTTATCTAAAAATTGGAAGCATTTCTTCGAAAATATATATTTGTCATACATTACGGAATCTTTGGTGGTATCCTACTGGGCTTTGGATCACACACTACTTTTGCCTTCAGATTTTTGTAGACGTTCTTCTTCGAGGATCGAGCAAACAAAAGGGACCTCTTGGAGGCGTATCAAGCTGTTGATCTTTGGTTTTGGTGAGTTGTGTCCTTAGGGACCTTGGGGATATTTTTTCCTTTTCTTTTTGTACTTGGGTTATAGTACTTTGGGCTTTTATGTCTTTTTGTATTCTGGTACTTTACTCCTGGTGGAGTTTATTTTATTTGCATACTGTCTTGTTTCTTTTGCTTTTACATTCTTGTGGCTAAATCGTTCCCACTTGCATGTTGTGTGATGCCTGGTGCTAGTCGTCGACCCGTGGGGATCAGGAACGCCCTTCGGGCTATGTCAGGGCAGGATCGATTATTGGGTTACCAGGGTACCCGGGCTAGTTCGTGACAAAGTGGTATTAGAGGCAGGTTGAGCATCTTTCCTTGATGACAGTATGCATTTGATTTTTCTTGTCAGGACATGGGAGGTAGTTGTGATTTAGTGCCTAACCATGTCTCACCACAATGAACCTTAAGTCACCGGGGTTGGTTTGGGAAATACTACTTGGGGATTAGTTCTAGTATTTTCCCTATTTTTATTTGGATATAGTGGAATCTAAATCTTGTTAGTCCCTTCTATTATGAATAGTTTTCCTTTTTTACTCTGTTTGAGTGTTAATAAAATGTAGTTTTGTGTTGTGTAGAAACATGCCTCCAAGAAGATGTGAGATTATGATCTAAAAAGAGACTACTGCTGAATCTCAGCAAGCGAGTCCTACTGTGGATCTGAATCTGGTTGAGGTGATTGTTTGCAATGTCCATGCTCTAGGACAGGCACCACCTCAACTTCATGTTCAGACTCCAGTTATAGATCCTCATAGTGATATTCTCCGAAGATGTTCCCTAGAGTTCCTACGCCAGAAGCCAACGGTTTTCAAAGGATCCACTGACCCTCAACATGTTGAGGAATGGTTGAGTAAGGTTGAATGTTTGTTTGGGTTCATAGAGACACCTAATGTGATCAAGGTGAAGTGTTCCACCTTCGTACTGGAGGGGCCAAGTAGGATATGGTGGGACACAATGGTGATGACTGGGAAACATGAGGGTTTGGAGTGGAAAGACTTTAGGATTCTTTTCACTACCCAGTTCTATCCAGAATCAATGGTGTTGGCCAATTATATGGAGTTTTTCATGCTTGAGCAGGGCAACAAAACAGTGACTGAGTACTCAAACCACTTTTCTGAGCTGGTAAAGTTTTCTCCTGAGATTTTATCTAATGAGAGGATGATGGCTTGAAGATTCTAGTTGGGGCATTGATTAGATATCCATTCTCACGTTTTCCTACTGAAGCTACCCACTTATACTAATGTTCTAGATAGGGCGATGATGGTTGATATGGACTTGGTAGGAAAGTCAGGGTTGAAGGAGGTTCGCTTCCCTCCTAGTGGAATTGTGGGCTCCTTTAAAGGAAAACAGAAGCATGGATTTTCTCATGGTAGTTCTCAACAGCAGGGTCATCCCAGACCTCCGGTGGCCCCAGGAGGGGCTTCTTTGACTTTCTATCAGTGTGGGAATCCAAAACATTCTAAGAAGGTTTTCACTGAGGTTCCCATGAACTGTAGCTACTACGGCCATTTAGGGCACTTAAGAGATTCTTCCATCACTTCTCATCTCCACGTGGTGGAACAGGATCATCAGCACCTCCAGAAACAGCGGTCCAATCAAATACTTCACGTACAAAAGGGTTCTAGACACATGCATTTGGAACAAAGCTTCTTCACGCAGTGGAAGAGTCGCTAGAGGTAGCTGATACATGTCCTGCAACTGTGAGAGGTACCATTACTATAACTTCATCTTTAGTGACAACTCTTTTTGATACTGGTGCATCTCAATCTTTTATTTCAACTGATCTTGTTAATCTGCTTAATCTACCTATGGAACATTTATCTTGTGTGATGGATATAACTACACCCCTTGGTATAATGATAGATAAGGGTCTTCGTAGTCCTCCTTGTGTCTTCTCTCTATCTGATGTTGATCATGCTTGGAGTTTCTTGGTTCTTGACATGAAATCTTTTGATATCATTTTTGGGATGGATTGGGTCATTGCAAATAAATCCCGGATCGATTTTTACCATCGATGGGTCTACCTTACTACACCCAGTGGTGTGCCCCTTTTTTTAAGGAGAATGGGACCCAAGGTCAAGCAGAGCCATACCCTCTTATCCAGAATTGGGGAATGTTATATCAGCAGTAGATTTTGTTCAGGAGAGGGATACAATGTGTGGTGATCTTCCTCCAGTCATCACTGAGTTTCCCGACGTGTTTCTTTCTGACTTCTCTAGTTTTCCACCAGTAAGGGAGGTTGATTTCTCTATTGACTTAATGTCTGGTACTCAACCAATTTCTATTCCCTCTTATAGAATGGATCCAGCTGAAATAAATGAACTGAAGTCTCAGTTAGACGATATTCTTGAGAAAGGTTTTATACACCCGAGTGTGTCACCTTTGGCAGCACCTGTTCTCTTCGCCAAGAAGGCTGATGGTTCTCTTCTCTTATGTTTTGATTATCGAAATCTCAATCGAGTTATGATAAAGAACAAATATCCATTAACAAGAATTGATTATTGGTTTGATCAATTGAAAGGGCCAAAGTGGTTTTCAAAAATTGATCTTCGATCTGGTTACCATCAGTTGAGTATAAAAGAATATTATGTTCATAAGACCACTTTTCGGAGTAGGTATGGCCATTATGAGTACCTTATTATGACCTTCCGTCCTACCAAATGCTCCTGCAGTTTTAATGGATTTTTTTAACATGGTTTTCCGTGAGTATCTATATTCTTTTGTGGTAGTCTTTGGGGATGAAATTCTTGTGTACTCCAAGTCTGAGGAGGATCATGTGCATCATCTGATAATAGTTCTGGGTCTTCTAAAGAATCACCGACTTTATGCCAAGCTTTCAAAGTGAAGTTTCTAGATTCTAGAAGTGAAATTATTGGGACATGTCATGTCAGAACAAGGAATATTAGTAGATCCTGAAAAGGTGAAGGCTGTTATGACTTGGGAACAACCACGAACTATTTTCGAGATCCGGAGAATCATGGGCTTAGTAAGATATTATCACTGATTTGTTAAAGACTTCTCAAAGTTAGCTTCTCCAATGACAGCTCTGACACGAAAGGGAGTGAAGTTTTCCTTGAATGATAATTTTCAGAGTTCTTTTGGTGAGCTAAAGAGTCTCTTAACTACTATGTTGGTGTTAACTCTTCCTGACACTGGTATAGGTTATGTGGTCTTTAGTGATGCATTGGGTTCAGGTTTGGGATGTGTAGTCTTGCAAGGTAATCCTGTTGTTGCCTATGGGTCTTGTCACCTTAAGCCCCATGAGAAGAACTATCCTACCCATGACCTTGAACATCCAGCTATAATGCGCACACTTAATTGTTGGAGACATTACCTTTATGAAGAAAGGTTTTCTGTGTAATCAGACCACAAGAGCTTGAATTATATATTCTTTCAAAAAGATTTGAATCTTCGCCAAAGTCGTTGGGTGGATTACCTATCATCTTTTGACTTTGACATTGCCCATAACCTGGGGAAAGTGAATGTAGTTGTAGATGAATTAAGCATGAAGCTTCCATCACAGGCTGTGAAAGAATATTCAGAATAGTGTAGTATAATGGCTCTTTGTGCTCAGTTTCATATTGGACTTCAGAGGAAGGGGAATGAAGTTTCTTTATCCAGTGTTCAGTTGACTTATGCTCTACTCGAGTTAATTATTCAGGAACAAAAATAGGATGATGAATTCCATATCATTAGGGACTCTCTTTATGCTGGGGAGACCGACACTCTGTGGTCATTCCCCAAAGAGGGTGTTCTGTGTTATGGAAACCGTTACGTTGTGCTATTAGCGGGAAGGAAGAATGTGATGGGGGGTTTTCATAACTTTCATTGGGTTGTACACCTAGGAACTATGAAGATGTTCTATGACATACAGTGACAGTTCTGGTGGCAAGGTATGAGACGAGACATTGATGAGTTTGTATCTCGTTGCAATACATGCCAGCAGGTGAAAGCCGAGCACCAAAAACCTTCGGGTTTTCTTCAACCACTTCCAGTCCCTACATGGAAGTGGGATGAAATATCGATGGACTTTGTGTCTGGGTTACCCCAAACCCAGAGGAAGAATAATGCGATATGTGTTGTGATCAACAGGCTGGAAAAGTCGGCTCACTTTATACCTATTCGAGATACAACCAAAGTTGAGGAGTTGGAAAATACCTATGTGAAAGAAATTGTTCATTTTCATGGAGTTCCGTCTACTATAGTCTCTGATAGGGATCCTCGGTTTTCTTATCGCTTTTGGAGAGACCTTCAAGAGGCACTGGGATATCAGGTCCATTTGAGCACGGCCTACCATCCACAGTCAGACGGCCAGATAGAGAGAGCAATTCAGATCCTTTAAGATATGCTCTGCGCATGTGTTTTCGACTTTGGTGGGTATTGGGATGATCATCTGGGGATATTTGAGTTTTATTATAACAATGGTTATTGTTCTGTGGTCAAAATCGGTCCATTTGAGTCATTTTATGGATGTCCTTGTAAATCTCTTTTATGTTGGTCGAAGATTGGTGAAAGTTCTTTGGTAGGACCGAGTTTGGTCTAGAAGACAATTGCTAAGATCTAGTTGATTCAATAGAGAATGATGACAGCACAGAGTCGGTACAAGTATTATGCTAATCTTAATCATAATCCTTAAGAGTTCTCAGTTGGTGACCAGGTGTTCTTGAATGTTTCACTCCGTTTAGGTCATCGAGTGCTTGGGAGGAAAGGGAAGCTTCTCCTCGTTTTATGGGACCTTTGGTAGTTTTTGGTCTTGTAGGGAAAGTTCCTTACCATCTAGATCTACCACCACAACTGACATCGATACATAATGTGTTCCATATATCGTAGCTCTGAAAGTATCTCTCTAATCATCTCATGTTGTGAGGTGGAGTGATCTTGAGATTGAACCAGATTTATCTATTGCTGAACGACCATTCTGGGTTGTTGATTCTGAGACCAAGGTACTTCGTGGGAAAATGATACCCCTGGTTCGTGTACTTTGGTAGCATGGTTCTGATTCTCATGAGATGTGGGAAAGGGAGGCACTTATGAGAGAGCAGTGGCCTCATCTTTTTGAGTTGGAGGCTTCTTCATAGGATTTCTGGGGATAGAAAGATCTTATGGTGGGGAGGTTGTAACATCATGTTACATTTTCAGGTACATTTTGATGTTTCTAAGTACCTCTGTTTTGAAGTAAATACTTGGGGTAGGTTTGGGTGACCTTTTAAGGAAAACTATGGGACTTTGGGTTGTGCACGGGCGGGGCACAGTTTGTCAAACCGTGCAGCCAAACCGTCGGATAAGCGACGTTAGGGCAGTAGCTTCTGCATAGGTGGTTCATGGTTTATCTAACCGTGCAGCCAAACTATGCGTGAATGGTGGCCGTGGCAGTAGCTGATGCACGAATAGTGCACGGTTTGTCAAACCGTTTGAACTAACTGTGTGGCCACATAAATGAGATCCTTAAATTGTGGATCTCAGTCATTTTTCCCTCTAAGTTTTATGTTTATCCTACTAAGCGGCTCTAACTAGGGATTTGTCTTCTCCCAAGGTCAGAGAAGGTTCTCCCATCGTTTCAGAGGCCATCCAAAGGCTACTCTTGGTGAATCGATGCTATAATCTTGAGGTATGTGATTGTTCTTCATATTTCTTGACTTGTTTCTTTGATCTACATAGATCTACTTATCTTCTTATCTCGGTTTCTTGGATTCACTCCCATTGTGGGTAGATCAAAGTGTGTGGTACCAATTTTGATGAGTTTGGTCTTGAAGTTTCTAGGGGAATAGTTCTAAGGTGGGTTCTTGAAAAAGAATCCCGGTTTTTCTTGAGTGTTCTTGACCGTTGTGGTTTTGGTCAAAACCTTCGAGTAGGTGGTTCCGTCCCGACTTGCCAAATTTATTATCAATGTATTTTCTTAATTTATTTCAATTATTGATATAAATTCAATTTCTCAAGATAATTTCAATTAAATTGATAAAAACTCAATTCCATTGAATTGAGATATTTGAAATGGTTTTGGCATAGAAATTTGGGAAAACACCAATTCCATTGAATTGGGTGTTTTTATGGAAAATTGGAAGATTTAAATTGTTAAATTTAAATTGTAGATTTGATGGAAATGTTTTCAATTAAATTGTTGAATTTAATTGAGGGAATGAAATGTGTAATGATGGAATTGGTCTTGAATTTATTTTGAACTTATGAAAATGTCTTAAAATGATTTGATAGAAACCCATTGGTTTTATCTTATGAAAGAGTCATGTTTTTGAATAAAACCTGTTATGGTTTTAAATGGAATGAATTTGGAACTGTTGAAATGGAATAATGGGATTGATCTTATTTGAAGAATTCTTAAAATAGTTCACCCATCATGTAAGAGCGCATGAAAGCCATAAGTAGTTAGTGAGTTATTTGGATACACTGTATGCTATGATAATGTTCTAAAACATACTTGTGGCGGGTCACATCCCTGACGGGTTGGTGACAAGTACCCTTTGGCCAGTGTCATAGGGATGTGTGTATACACATTTTTCTATGTTCACATAGAGAGTGCAGAATCCTATAACCGGTACTATAGAACATTTTGGCAGATGACCATGTTGCTTGCTTGTTTATTTATATTTTAGACATAAATTTATGCCAATGCTTTTCAAATGCTTTTCATGCCTGGTGACCTTATATAAAATGTTTTATATAAATTTTTTACTTAAGCCATTGTTTTAGAAATATTCCATCATTGTAAATCCTTTGTTTAAAATATTTATTTCCATCATTTGAAAATGTATAGAATATTTTGTTAGAATATGATTTTGATTTTCCAAACTTGTTTATCTGAAAATTAGATGCTTTTTTTGGAAAATCTATATTTGGAATCCGTTACAGAATCTTTGGTGGTATCCTACTAGGTTTTGGATCACACCCTACTTTGGCCTATGAGTTTTTGTAGACTTTCTTCTTCCAAGATCTAGCAAAGGGAAGGGACCTCTTAGAGTCGTATCTGGCTGTTGATCTTTGGTTTTGGTGATTTGTGTCCTTAGGGACCTTGGGGATGTTTTTTCCTTTTCTTTTTGTTCTTGGGTTATTGTACTTTGGGATTTTATGCCTCTTTATTTATAGTACTTTACTCCCGGTGGAGTTTCTTTTGTTTACATACTACCTTGTTTCTTTTGCTTCTGCATTCTTGTGGCGAAATCATTCCCACTTGCATGTTGTGTGAGGCAAGGTGCTAGTGGTTGACCCGTGGGGATCGGGAACGCCCTTCGGGCTATGTTAGGGTCGGCTCAGTTATCGGGTTACCAGGGTACCCGGGCTAGTTCGTGACATTTTCATTCATCAACAATTTCTACCCAAGAGGCATAAGATCTCTAGAAATAATGTATATTGTGTATTTTCTAATTTTCATGGAAAATTCATCAACATTATTTTTCTCCTCTTCCACCTATTCAAGGAATAGAAACATTGTCTGTGATGTGTAGAATTACCAACATCATGGATGATGTGATTTCAATTTTCATTATCTCATTCATATTTAGTTACGAAACCATTTTTATGGTTGAACCAAGTTATAATATATACATATTATTATTTTTTCCATGGATCTGGAATTATTTTGAAATCATGGTTTTAATTTATAAAATGAAATGAGTTCATTATTTCCAAAAAAACCCATAAAGTGATCTAAAAGAACATCATTAATGTTCTAACTTATGAATCATCCTCATTTAAGAATTAAAAATGATAAATTGTATAATTTATTTTACTGGATATATGTAAATACTACTCCATTCCAATTATGGAGTTTTACTTCCTATTGATAAGAACGTCTACCATGAACCAATCATAAAATCATGTAAAGAACTCACCCAAAAACAGTGCAAGGAGAAAAATACTAACAATTAAAGGGTGAAATGATGTTATAAAATGATAATATAAAATGTTATAGACATGAAACTTTTTCTGTAAAATACTAATAAAACTCTTTTAACCATTATACGGGAATTTTAAACAAGTTTGAAGTAAGACAAACTCGAGGTAACAGAATTCTTAACCCGAATTCCATTCTTTGGGTTAACCTTCTACTTAATTATTTATGTTCTATTAAAATTTTTTGTGTGATGGGTTATATTTATAATAAGTTTAATTCAAGTATTAATAGCTCATATACATACTCTATCCACTCTATCAAGTCTCTCTTCAGTTTGATGTATTTTATAAGTGGCTTTCCTTTTTAAAAACCTGTTTTAAAATTCGGTTTTATGAAATTATAAAGTTATGTTCTTATAGAATTATTGATTTTTTATGATTATGTTTTAGTTCTTGGGCGTTGTTTATGATGAATGGTGGGACCTATATCTCCCTCCAATGCATTTTTTATGTGTATGTTGGATGTCGATCGTATGGTTACTCCAAGTGTAACTGCGATGGTTTCACAAATTGCAAGGTAGTCGTGAGGGTTACCATTTATAAGGTAGCCGAGAGGGTTTCAATATTACATAAGTAATGTCCCAAGATAACTTTATGATATTATTTATGTAATCATGTTTTTTTTGTATCTTGTGTAAGTATCATGTTACACTAAGTTTGTATATATGGGTGACAATCATGTCTTTTGAAAATTATTTCATACGTTGCGAGTATTTATGGACTAATGTGATCTTTCCTTAATTTTCATCACTTAATGTGATTTTGTGCTCATCCCATGTTTTTAAATTATTTTCACAGGTTAATGGATGTGTAATAAAAGGAAGGAAGCCATGTTAAAATTCGAAGAATTGTCAAGGATTCATGTTTATGTTTTTATATTTTATATTTTGATAAAAATGAAAACTGTTTTTATGGTATCCACTATGTAAAAATGTGTAATGTTATGAATGTATTGTACCAATTATCTAAAGATATAAATTTGAAATGATCCACAATGTAAATGTATTGTTTTTTTGACTAAATTCAAGTTTATGTATGTGATATGGTCAGGTCCTTATAGTAGGTATCAGAGGATGTTTTAGATAACTTTAGGGGTTAGGGTGATGTTAATAGAATAACATAAATGATTTTCACTATATTTTTAATTTGAAATGTTTTATCACTTAAATATTACCATGTTACTACATCTAAGATATGTTTGTTTGGAATGGTCATATGTAGAAGGAACCGGGATGCTGAAGAGAGGAGGCACTGACATAATGAAATCCTTTCGGAACTACAACCTGGAATCGTAGGGATTGGAACTGAGAAGTTTTTGATAGTAATGTCTTAGCTAAAGAAGACAATAAATGGTGGTGGAATCCATGCAAGAGAACAAGCAGAGGTACCACAACAGAACATGATAGTAGTGTAACATTTTATGAGACAACACCCTCCTACATTCAATGGATCTTCTGACCCAGTAGCAGCTGAAGGATGGATCGAATCCCTTGAAAATATATTCGATGTAATGGTATGTTTAGACAATAAAAAGGTATGAATTTATATTTATCATTTTAAAGGGGAATCTGATCAGTGGCGGTCAATGGTAAGGAATATACAGGGTAGAGAGTATTTTTATGCTTATAGTGGGATGAATTTAAAAGTATTTTCCTTGAAAAATATTTTCCTATGGTGCTCTGACATAAAATGGAGAATCAATTCCATGAATTGAAACAGAAGGAGGAATATTAAATTCATGTGTATAAAGAAAACTTCACCCGACTGGTGAGGTATGCTTCAAATATTATTCTAGATCTTGGTAGAAAAATCAATCACTACTCCGGACTGATGCCAAGGTATCGAAGGGCTTTGGACTTCCTTGAAATATAAAGTTATGAGAAACTTGTCTGATGTGCTGAGAGGGTAAAGATAGAGTTTTCTGATAATCACGTTTTTTTTGGAAAAAAAGAGAAGAAGAATTCAAGATGGAAAGAAATGGGAAAGAATCATCCAAATAAATCTGATGGTAAGAAAATACAATTTTCATTTTGTAATAAGTGTGGAAAGAAACACCCTGGAGAATGTCTTAACAAAACTGGGATGTGTTTTAAATGTGGTAAGTTTAGACATATGGCTTGAGATTGAAATGAAAATGATCCTAAGACTGTAAAGTGTTTTAAATCTGGTGAAATGGTTCATTATGCAAATTCTTTCCCAAAGAGAGATACGAATGATGCAAAGAAGCCAGACTATAAGTAGAAAAGTGTAGTGGGATCCTTTGCAACTATGTCAGCAGATGTCAGGACATCCAATGAAGTTGTATCGGGTAATTTGTTTGTTAACTATTATTTTTTTATAGTTTTGTTTGATAAGGGGTCTACAAATTCCTTCATATCTGAGAAATATTATAGTAAATTGGAAATATCACCTCAACAAATGAGACCTGATCTTATTGTTAAAACACCAGGGGGAAATGTTATACCAAAGAGGAATTATAAGAATCTTTCTATTATGGTATGTGGAAAGACATTACCTTCAATCATTTTTGTTTTACCCATATTTGAGTTTGATGTTATTCTGGGAATTGACTGTCTTTCTGATTATTATGATAAGATTGAATGTAGAGCTAAAGAAGTTGTTTTTTAGAAAGAGTTTCAGTTTGTATACAAGAACGAACCCATACAATTGATAACATATAAAGAAGCTGAGAAACCATTGAAAGATGTAAATGAAGGTTATCTTTCTCATATTATTGAAAACAAGGGAACTATTCAAATTAATGATGTTCCAGTGGTAAATGAATTCCTTGATGTTTTTCATGATGAGTTACCCGGGGTCATACCTGATCGATAAGTCAAATTCACAATTTAGTTAGTTTCTCATGCTAAGCCAATTTTAAAACCCCCATATCATATGGCTCCAATAGAACTTCATGAATTGAAAATTTAGTTGGAGGGTTTGATTGACAGTGGTTACATTCATCCTAGCACTTCACCATAGGAAGCACATGTTTTATCTGTTAAAAAGAAAGATGGTTCCATGAGACTTTCCATTGATTATAGAGCTTTGAATAAACTTCACTATTAAAAACATGTATCCTTTGCCTCATATCTATGACTTGTTTGATCATCTCCAAAGAGCTCAATACGTTTCCAAGATTGACATCAGATCTGGATACCATCAACTAAAGGTGAATGAGGATGACATCTCGAAAATAGCCTTTTGTACTAGATATAGGCATTATGAATTTGTTGTTATGATGTTTGGAATAACTAATGCACCTTATGTATTCATGAATCTTATGAATAGATTATTTCATGAGTTCTTGGATAATTTTGTTGTTGTATTTTTTGATGACTTTCTGGTATTTTCTAAAAATAAATAGGAACATGAAAAACAACTAAGGGTTGTTTTACAAAAAATAAATGAAAATAAACTATATGGAAAATTCATCAAGTGTGATTTTTTGTTGCAAGAGATTTCTTTTCTTGGTCAAATTATAAATAAGGATGGAATAATAGTTGATCCTACCAAAACAAAAGTAGTTGATGAATGGCCAATACCCACAAATGTTATAGAGATTCGTAGTTTTCTTGGATTAGCAGGTTATTACCGACGTTTTGTGAAGAAATTTTCATGATTATTTATCCCGATAACTAAGTTAACACATAAAGGGGTAAAATTTGTTTGTGTAGAGGAATGTGGTGTTTGTTTTCAGGAACTGAAGAAGAGAATGGTGAATGTTCTAGTTTTGGCCTTACCTTCCTGGAATGGTGAGTTTGTCATCTACAATGATGATTCCTTGAAGGGACATTATTTTCTTTATGCAGAATGATCAGGTAATTGCCTATGCTTTGAGACAACTTAAACCTCAAAAGCTAAATTATCCCACACAAGATTTAGAATTGAAACCTATGGTTTTTTCTTTGAAAATATAGAGGATTTATTTATACAGAAAAAAATGTCAAATATATTCTAACAATAAATGTATGAGGTATATATTCACTCAAAAGGAATTAAACCTGAGGTAGAGAAGGTGTCTAGAACTAATAAAGGATGATGACCACACGATCAGTTACCATCATGGAAAAGAAAACAAAGTGGAGGATTCTTTATGTTAGAAACATCAAGCATCATTAACCATGATACATTTGGAACATGATCCCATGATTAATGATTTGATTAATTTTCACTTAGAAGTTGTTGGTGCAGGGAATACCTCTATTTTGTTTTAGGTTTCAATGCAGTCTTCGTTGTTAGAAAAAATTAATCAAGCACAGAAAAAAGACTATGAGCAACAGAAAAATGTCAAATTGGTTAAAATGGGTAAGTTTCTAGAATATATTCTTGATAAATACTGTGTTTCAAGATTTGTTAAAAGGTTTTGTGTACCTTTTGATTCCTATTTAAAGAAATAATTATTGTGTGGAGCTCATAGTTCACCATTTTCAGTTCATCCTGGCAGTACTAAGATGTACAAAGACCTTCATGAGTATTATTGGTTGGATGGAATGGAAAGTGATATTGCTGATTTTAACATGAGATGTGTGACATTTTAACAGGTTAAAGTAGAGTTATAGTTGCCAAATGGGATGCTTGAGCCATTGCCAGTTCCAGATTGGAAATGGGAGAATGTATCCATGGAAGTTGTGGTTGGACTACATAAGAAAACTCTAGGATACAATGAAATCTGTGTTATTGTTGATCGGATGACAAAATCTACACATTTTCTTTCTATTCGAGATACAATGTCCTTGGATTATATTTCTTGATTTTACCTCAATGAGATTGTCAGGTTTCATGGAGTTCCTATTTCCAGGGTATCTGACCGAGATCCAAGGTTCACATTTAACTTTTGGAAAGGACATCAGAAGTCGTTGGGCACAGAGTAATATTTCAGTACAACTTTTCATCCTCAATCAGATGGGCAGTCAGAACGAATGATTCAAACTTTGGAGGATATGCATCAAGTTTGTTAAATAGCCTATCAGGGAAGTTGAGATCAACATCTTGCTTTAGTTGAGTTTTCTAATAATAATAGTTTTAATTCCAATATTCATATGGCACCTTTTGAGGCCTTGTATGGGAAGCGATGTTAGACTCCAGCATTTTGGGATGAAGTCGGTGAAAGAAGGTTGATGGAGCCAGAATTAGAAGAAGAATTGGCCAAGAATGTTAGGATGATCTAGCAGCACATGAGGACAGCTCAGAGCAGGCAGAAAAGTTATGCAGATAACAGAAGGAAAGACTTCTCTTTCGAGGTAGGTGACCATGTTTTCCTTAAAATATCTCCTTGGAAAAGTGTGATGTGTTTATGTAATAATGGGAAGGTAAGTCCATGGTCCATCAGTCCTTTTGAAATCATCGATAAATTTGGAATAATGGAATACCACGTAGATTTTCCTATGAGTTTGTCTAAGGTACAAAATGTTTCTCATGTTTTGATGTTGAGGAAGTATATGCCAGATTCATCAAATGTCTTGAGCCCAGAAGTAGTTTAGTTGGAAGATAACCTTTCTTATAAATAGAAACTAGTTCAGATTCTTGATCGAAGGGAACATGTTTTTCCAAATATGTTAATCCACCATGTAATGGTTTTGTGGAGAAACCACATGGTTTAAGAAGAAACATGGGATTTTGAAAATTCAATGAGGGGAAAGTACTATCATTTGTTTAATAAGTAAATAAAATTGCGAGGACGCAATTTATAGAAGGTGGGGATAATGTAACGCCCCAAATTTTTCAAAAACAAAATAGAGATGCATGGAACTTTGTTTTATGTAGATATTTTTAACTATCCATTAAAACATAACTTTTCCACTTCTATGTTTTGAATTTCAAGAAACGGTCATCTATAATTATGTTCAGTATGTTATTTGGAGTCTATTTCAACCAACTTGTTTTTTTGGTGAATAGTAATATACGCTTATGAATAGTAATATGAATAGTAATACGACCCTAATGAATAGTAAATTGTATTATTATTTTATTTTCTTATGGATTTAAGATAATGACATCTCGATTAATTTTTCAATGTGATATAATAGCAGTTATTGTTTTTAAATAATTAATTTTTGAATTAAGTATGATTTTATTTAAAAAATAAATTAAAAATATTTAAAAACATATTTTCAAAAAATGGACTTAATTTTTGAAATCTAAATGTTGATAAATGGTTAGGTTGAATTTTGTGATTTTTTTGAAATAGTTGATTTTTTTGGTGAATAGTAAAAAATACAGTATTTAGTTTCAGTCTATTAATGACATCATTAATGATGTAATAATGATGTCATAAAAATGGTTGACTAGTGTATAGTTAAATAATATTTAAAGTGTCACATGTGGCTTATACCATGGGTAAGCCCATGGTATTTTCAAATACCTCTCATGAGGTGTCCCTTGGAAATTATTTAAATATTCCCTTACTTTTCCTATAAACACCAATCGATTTCTTCATTAACATCATTCCCAATTCCTCCTAAATGATGATCTGGCCTCCTTAACATCCAAGTAGTTCTCCCAGGGTTTCCCCAAGACCCCAAGGTCCCAACCTTCAAGTTCTATGGGTTACTCAACAAGGTAAGAAAATTATCAATTTCTTTCTTTTTCCATTCATGTTCTCTTTTATATGGTATAACATTGAAGTTTCCATACCATGTTGTTATTTAATTATTATTATTGATCTAATAAATATTATGATTCATTTCTGGATGGTTTACCATTTTCTTATATCTTTTTAATATTATCTAAAACCATGTTGTGTAGCCGTTAGGCTGCCGAATTTTTGTAAGGGGTTTCTCAATTATTATTTTATTTTGAGTTCCATTATTTTATTTTTCTTTGTTCAAATCTTCTTACTCAAGAGGAATGAAATCTCCAGAAATATTTTATAATCTAAATTTTCTCTTGTGTATGGAAAATTCATCATCAATATTTTTCTCCACTTCCACTTATTCAAGGAATAAAAACATTGTCCGTGATGTGTCAAATTACAAACATCATGGATGATGTGATTTCAATTTTCATTAACTCTTTCATGTATGGTTATGAAACCTTTTTAATGGTTGAACCAGGTTATAATATATATATTATTTTTCATCCATGGTTCTGAAATTCTTTTTTAATCATGGTTTTAATTTATAAAACAAAATTAGGCCGTTATTACCAAAAAAATTACTAAAATGATCTAAACAAACATCATTAATGTTCTAAATTATGAATCATCCACATGTAAACATTCAAAATTCAAAATTTTATAATTCATGTTACTGTATATATGTAAATACTACTCCATTCCAATTCTATTGTTTCACTTCCAATCGACATGAACATCCACCCTAAACCAATCATGGAAATCATGTAAAGAACTCACCCAAAAACAGTGCAAGGAGCAAAAGACTAACAATTAAAGGGTGAAATGATGTTATGAAATGATAATAAAATATTCTATATACATAAAAATGTTTCTGTAAAAATACCAAAAACACTCTTTTAACCATTATACAGGATGTTTAAACATTTTTGATGTAAGACAAACCCAAGGTAAGGGAATTATTAACCAGATTTCCATTCTTTGGGTTAACCTTCTACTTCATTATTTATGTGCTATTTAAATATATTGTGTGATGGGTTTTATTTAAATTATGTTTTATTACATTTATTTACTGTATATATACATACTCCATCCTCTATATTATGTCTCTCTTCACTTTTATGTAATTTATAAGTGGCTTTCCTTTTTAAAATCATCTTTTAAAATTATGTTTTCCGAAATTCTAATGTAATGTATTGTATGGAATTATTCATGTTGTATGATTATGTTGTAGTTATCGGGAATTGTTTATGATGAAGTGTGGAACCTATATCTCCCTTCAATTCATTGGGTATGTGTATTTTGGAGGTTAGCCGTATGGTTACTCCATGTGTAACTGCGATGGTTACACAAATTGTATGGTAGCCATGAGGGTTACAAATTATAAGGTAGCTGAGACGGTTACAAGATTATGCAAGTAACACCGCAAGATACCTTTATTATTTTATTTATGTTATCATGTTTTGTGTTGATGTTTTTTAAATATCATGTTACACTATGTAAGTATATATGGATGACAAACATGTCTTTTGAAAATGCTTTCATACATTACGAGTATTCATGGATTAATGTGGTCGTTCCTTCATTTCCATCTATTTCAATGCTTTTGTTCTCATCCCAGGTTTTTAAATGATTTTCACAGGTTAATGTATGTGTAAGAAAAGGAAAGAAGCCATGTTAAATGTTGAAGAATTTTCACGGAGTCATTTTTTAGTTTTAATGATTTATATTTTGAAAAAAATGGAAACCGTTTTTATAGAATTCACTCTGTAATAATGTGTAATGTTGTGAATGTATTGTCTCGATTATCAAAATATATAAAAATTAATATATAATAAATGTAAAAGTAAGTGTTTTCATGAATAAATTCAAGATTTTGTATGTAATAATGTCAGGTCCTTATACATTAGGTATAATATAAACTGATTTCATACACTCATAACATATCATCTATAATGACTATTTCTTCTCGCTTATTTTTTAATATTTTTCTTATACTTATAATGAAAATAATTATTAAAGACAATAATTTTTATCTTTTAAATGATATTATCAATTTTATTTTCATTTTATTCAAATACACTACTTTCTATATCACTTTTAAATCTGTTCTTCTTTGATGATTTAGATACATTCCCAGCAGATCTATATTTATTAAAAA
Organism: Viscum album; assembly: GCA_963277665.1. NCBI lineage: Eukaryota > Viridiplantae > Streptophyta > Magnoliopsida > Santalales > Viscaceae > Viscum > Viscum album. Next base: position 1,663,960,919 of record OY728153.1, on the reverse strand, counting down.
CATTTGAAGCTATATAAAAACATAATATAATTTTTCATCATATCATTTCTATATACCCTCAATGATACATGAGAGTTATATTAATAACATACAAACTATACTTATTCAGGTGATTAGTATGAACTTGAGCTGATCTTTTATATTCTCATTCGCTAGTAATAATCTCAATAATTGTTTTTACCAAAAATACATCTGTCAGATCTTCTTCTCCAAAATATTATAATCTACTCACTTCTATCAAAATATATGATTCATCTTTGAAATAGATTCTATAGGTAAAAATAAAATTATTGATAAGTATGTATTAAAATAGATATTCTAGTTTCAATAACATTGGATGTTCCAAATTAAGTAATCTCAAGATATTTCCAAATACCGTTAGTTTATTCACAAAATAAAATTTGACTATATATATTCTATTTCATAGATAATTGTAAAGTAACTCTAACCTGGAAATTCATTTGATACTCAATTCAATAATAATTATTAAAATTATCGATATATTTGTGAGCAATCATATAGCTTCCCATCAACATGAAAAACATTTCTACTCAAGTATTTATAAAAAATGTATTCATATGATCTCTCCAATAATCATATTAATAACCACCAATGATGTGTGGTATTATATGATTTTTTTTCCAATAATACAACAATTAAAACTAAAATCATTAAAAATAATCTCAGTCTATTAATAAAACTTGTGTAATGAGTTTATAAGAAATAGAAAAATTAATATAAAATTTATCAATATATAAAAAATATAAACACGTAAATACTTTATAACCAGCTCTAATATCAAACATTGGATAATAATATTATTTAGTTTATATAAAATAATGTTGGGGGTGAATTTTAGTATATTAAAAAATTACCAATTTTCCTTAACCTCTTAATATAGGTTATCAGGTGAACTCTCTGTCTATGTTAGAAAAGAATATTATAATAGAAAAATTTCCTTATATAAATTCAATGTTGAAATAGAAACTTTTGAAAACATGTAATAATGCTATAAATTTGTTAAAAAATCTTACAAAACCTTTATAAAAGATATCCACACTTTAACCTTAAGTGTTAAAGAATTCAAAAAACATGAATTTTGGTATCAATGGTTTTATTCCAAATCATAATGGTATGATTTCCTTTAGTAAAGAAATAGAAAATATAATGATCAAAATAAATTCGGTTTCCCTATCCTTAGGAACCCTCGATCATACAAGATCATAAATACACATTATTTATATAAATTGAATCCCTTGATCAAACCTAATTGAAAAAAAATTAAAAAAACAAAAATATCTTATGGAGTTAACAATTCCCACACAAATTCCTTATGATAAAACTCTCTAAATATTAAAATGAATCATAGAAGTAAATATATATAATTAAAGATAAAAAATAACTTCATATTGTTGTTTATGAAAAATATCTAACCACCAAAAATATTGTTTTTATTTATATAAAAATCCACAATGGTGATATTCCATATCCATTGATAGGGGTTTCAATGGACTTAGATGAACTATTATTCTCATGAAAGGTTCAATTTATCTTCATCTGATGATAACCCTACAAAAACCATTATAATTCTTAATAATTACATCCATTTGAATGAATAATATTCATTTGGTAGAATGTAATTATTCATTTACAATATTTATAATGGTTTTTTCAATGATCATGTCTGACTCTGTTTGATGAATATTTGTTCGATAGAATCAAAAATGATTTTTCTTTGTGGGAATTGATTGTACATTTTCTAATATAATTTATAAATATCCATTTTATTTTAGTTTATCTAACTATTATGAAAATAGGTTAAGTTCAACTAATGTACAAAATTATAGGTTCTACTAGTTAAGAATCTCTAGCCAATGAAAAAATGTTTTTTACATATGATAAAAAATAACCTTCCTATAAAAACGTTATAAGCAATTGGGAAGTATATGGTTTGTAAAATAAATTATTGAAGGAAGTGTGTTGTGATTTTTAAAAATTAGGTAAAAATGTGTTGAATATAAATATTCAACACAATATTAATTATGGTTAATTGGGATGAAATGGTTATTACATTTTGGGAACATATGTTTTATCATAAAGATAACCATGGGGATTGAAATGTGATTTGGTAACTATATGATTAATGATATTTTTAAATAATTTAAATATTTTGGTAACATTATTATATAAAGGTAAATAGAAATACTTTTGGCTAAGTTGGTATTTTATTTGAGAAAAAAGGTCGAATTAACTTTTTGAAGTATTATTGATTTTATTTGGGATTTGTGGTGATTAAGTTTATTTTTTATACAATTATTAAATTTTAGAGATTATATAATTAGGATATATAAATTTCTAAACATATGAAATTGTGAGTGACTAATTATTTTTAGACATAATTGATAAATTCGTCTCAAAATAATATTTTTTCAAGTCCTTCTATATTTTTTTTATTTGAAATTCCTTAAGAATATTTTGAATAATTTATAACATTAGAAATTTATAAAATGTTTAAAGTTTGACTATGGGTTTTATTGTAGATAATTTTAAGATTAATGTATTAATTGTTTGTATTGGATATTATCTTTCCTTGTTCCAACCATTTTGGTTTTCTGTAATGCCTAAAGATAAGAGGAATAACATGGTATCCTTGTATAGACCATGTGATTTGTTAGATGTTTATTTTACATCATTAGTAATTATAACTTTATCTTTAATATTCATTTCATGGAATAATAGATTAAATAGTAGTTGAACCTTACCAAAACACAATGAGGGGATGAAATTTTTCTTATCAAATGGAAATATGCAAAGTATGCATATTTTCTTATGTTCTCTATATTGATGATAATGTAATTTCTCAACTCAAGGAAAATTATCTTGAAATAATTTTTATCCTTTAATGATCATTTATAAGGATTTTATGGTAATTTTTTTATTAAAAATCATAATTTAATTTCTTAAATGGATATTATTTCCATGTTTAATACATCACTTCCTACCAATAATCTTTTTATTCCGGAACATGATTACGTGTTATTCTAATGGAATTTATTATTTCCATTTTACACTTTTCAAGAGTGTGTTTTATTATTCCTTTTAATTTTGTCTGTTTTAAAAAATTATATATGTTTTATAAAAAAAATGAATAGTTTTTCCTTTCTGGATCATATGTTTTATTTTCCACCCCTTGAAATTAAAGTTGGAAAATGATTTAAAATTTTTATAGGACCTGAGATAAACATGTAAGGAAAAAATTTATTTAATGTTTCAGAATGTAATACCATAATAATTTAAAAAAAGTCTATGTTTTACGGTGTATACAAAACACAGCACCATGCTTGAACAAAACAAAAAATAAAATTATTTTAAATATGGCCCTAATAACATTTCTATTGAATTTATGGGTATGAATAAGAGTAACTAAATTATCAAATACATTCATAAAATTATTATTTGATAAAAATTTATATATTAATTATTATAGAATAAGAACTGAATTTTTAGTAAAGTCATTTGATGCTTCAAAAATAGATTTTCATCAAAAATGGTTTTATTGCACTTTGTGCGTAAACATTATAATTATATTCTACCAATTTTAAAAAAATTATTTTATAAAAATTATATCAATTTTAAATTTATCATTCCAATGTTATTTTAGAGTTAAATGATTTTATTTTTCTGAAGAGATTGATTTTTTCATTAAATAGTGAAAAATGTCGATTTTTATAAAAAACATTATTTCATTATGATGTAACTAAAAAGTCCATTATTTTGAATTGGCTTTAAATTTTCATTTACTAAATTTTATTAAACAAAATATAATTAATTTCTTTAAATCAACATTAGTCAAAACATTTTCATAAAGGCATTTGGACAAGTAAAAATGTATTATTTTGTAAAATTAGTTTTCATCAGATTTTTTTGTTTATTTTAAAATTAATTTTATAAACATATTGGTATTTTATTTGAAATAATGGAGCCCATTTTTTAATAAAAAGTTTTAAATTTATTAAACAGGTCAGCTTTATGTTTTGGTCATAATGAATAAAAACCTTAATAAAAACGTTGTCACTACGGTAATGAATAAATATAAAGAACAAGGCTTAATTATAAAATACAGCTTCATAATCATCCATGAACATGAATATATTTAATTCTAATGGTGTAATTCTACCAAAAATTTAAAATATTAAAAAATATGGAATTTTATGCCAGTTTTGATTTATAGAGTCTTTTATATTATATGTTCAGAAAAATCCCAAAATGTCTCTATCTAGCTTTAAATAATCGTAATATTTTATGATAGTGGTAAGAACATGTTATGAATGGTTCTAAAATTTTATTTTTAATATTAAAGTATATTATTATTATTGTATTTTTATTAAAAAAAATTAATGAAATATTCACCTTAAATGCTTACACAACACTGATGTAGTTCTTTTTCAAGTGGTAGAAAAATCAAGTAAATTATTTTAAAAACTCTAAATGAAATATTTTTTGAGGGAATTTATTATGTAATATTAATATTTTAGATAAATATAATTTATTATTGTTATTTAAAAAGTTTATATCCAAATTAAATTTCTTTCTTGATACTTTTTAATGTCGAATGATATAAATAGTCACAAAAATGACTTTAAGGTTTTCTATATCAAATATTATTTTATTAAAGGATTTAAAATTCATAAAAAAATTTATCATTACAAAATTGAATGGAATATTGTAAATAATATAAAAACAACACACTTATGGATCACTAATCCTTATATTGTGAATTTCTAGACACCTAAATAGTAAAAAACATTTATATCAAACTAATCATAAAAAGTGTTAATAAGGGGTTCAAATTAAGATATAAGGGTTAAAACGTAAACTAAACTTATATAAATTTAATTATTTGTTATTATTTTGACACATAATCATCCTAGACTCTAAATATATCTATTTAGTTCATAATTAACTTGAATATTAATTTATATTAATTTAATACATTATGTAGTTCCATGGGTGCCCCTCTCATATCTTATATAAGGACACTGACACTCTACTCTTCATAAAAATTAATGAACCACATTGATTTTTCAACACAAATAAATGACTCTTATTAATTTAATTATATATATTCTAGAGGTTATGTTATTCTTAAAATAATATATCTAGGGTAATTCAGTGGAGATCAAAAGGATGTATTTCAAAGAGGAGGTGATTGTCTCAACTGTGCCTATTTATTTTACTTCTCATTATACCTCATTCAATTATTTAATAAACATTAAAAAATTCAGTATTTAACATACATAGATACGTTATTATATTAATTTCATAACATTATTCATCTCCATTTTCTATCAAATGGGAATGAAAACCATTGTTTATGCATACGTGCAAACTACCAGCACGTGAAATGATACATTTTGTTTCCCAACACCACCTTCCATGGTTGGTTATTATGATGGAATTAATTTAAATATATATATTATATCCATGAAATAATTTTAATTATATAAATATAATATATAATATATCTTAATACTATTCTAAACCTTAAAAACATAATCATCTCACGTGTGTCCGTTCCGACTACAGTTTCCATGCCTTGGTGTACCTCATTTTTCCAAAATTACTTCTTATGTACGGTCATGGGGATGGAGTTAATGAATAATTTCTTTTTTTATAACATTATAATAATTTTTTAAAGAAAATATTTTTCTCTTTATTTTCCATCCGATGAAAAGTTAAAATATCGCCCATGTGTATATGCATACTACTGTCTCGCGGGCCGATGTATTTTGCATCTCATGATCAATTATTTTGAATGGATCTGAAATTTTATTTTAGGTTAAAAATGATTGTTTTTAGGTACTAATATTCTATTTCTGATTTAATAATGACTCCTTTAATCATTAGAAACCTACAAATGTTGTGTTGAGGATAATTAACTGAATATCCTCAAAACACCTTTCAAGAACACAATAAATTTAGTTTCAATATAATACATGGTGATAAATGAAATAAAAGAGATTACGATAGGGTAAAATACCTAAATATGTTTCATAAGAAACTAAATAATTAATATATTTTCACTTTATAAGAGTTAAATAATGTACTTGGTATGACAAGAAAGAAAAAAAATAAATTTTTCTTTAAAACCTCATTTTAAAAGGTCAAATATTTTTCTTATATTTTTTATAGATGTTAATATTCCATTAAATGATTAATGTATGTTATAATGTATTTATATTTTAGAATATTTTTATTTCAAGAAATTATTTACTAAATTTATGAATGTTTTAATAGACGACTTTTTTAATGTTTTCAAAATGAGTTATTTTTTGACATTTTTTCAAAAGTATAAATGGAATATTTTTTTACATATAAAATATGATAAAACTTTCCCACCATATTGACTATTATTATTAAAGAATATTAATCTTTATTTTTTATTATAATTTAAAAATAATATCCAATTTCTCAATCTTTTGGGATTTTTTTAAAGAGTTTTTGAAGAAAAGTATTTTTTATCCTAATTTTTACATGATGCCAGAATGTTCTTATATATATAAGTTAAATGGAATATTTTATAATATTTTATGATGTAAATGTAATATTATATGGGTTTTATGTATATTACTGTCATGGATGTTTTTTATGATGATTGTTTTTCCTGGAATATCTCTCCATTGCATTGGGTATTGATTTTGTTCTATGAAGAGTTATGTTGGAATTACCTGAGTAGGTTATTCCATTTTTAAGGATTCTTGTTAGGGTTTTATAAATATTAAGTCCAAAGGATTATATATGAATTTTATTTACCTAAACATTAATTTTTAATATAAATATTGTTATTTTATAATTCAATATATTGATATTTTGTTTAATGTAATAGTTATGAAATTTTAAGGGTAAAAAATTTGTTTTTAATAATATGTTTTTCATGGATTATAATGTTTTCTAATAAAAATTTATACTGAATGGCCCAAAGGATGTAATTTTTTATTATTTATTATAACCCACCATTCAATTGGTGAGGTGGAACCCTTACAAGGCCTGAAGGCTTAGAGATAATTACCTGACCCATAGGGATTAGAGGGAATCACCAAAACAAGACAACGTTGGAAATACTACTCCCTGGAACATGTCATGATATCAGCACTCCAACATTAAAGGGCTAGAAATATAGTTGTCCTCGGTAGAGATGCATAGGCCGAGTACCGATGGTAATGAAATACCCTCTCATTCTTTCAATTCTGGTTATCTCTTATATGGTGAATGTGTCTGCTATGAATCCTTATCTAGAGAATTGTCCCTTGTAGTCTGACTGGTAAATATGAATATTCATGTAGAATGATGGCATTATGGTGGACTACAGACCTTGAGGTGGCCTAAAGGCCTTGAAAGTCAACTGGATCGAAGGCCTTGTGGCCCAAATTGATGAATAGTTCCAGCTACTACAGTACTGAAAAATATATACTATAGTATATGCTACCATACCTTCTCTAGTTCCTACTACAGTACTTCTATAGTACTCTTGAAAAAATGTCTCCACCCAAATTTGATCTCAGGTGTCTTGGTTGCACATGCCCTGTCCTCACCAATCGGGCTGAGGGTCATGTGCACAATGAAAAAATTATTATTATCACTTTCCCTTTATATTTTTTATATTGTGTTTATGAAGAAATTTTGGAATTAAAGCTAATTTCATATGTTAGTAAATTTTTATTTAATCTCAAAATTTATTATGTTAATGTCAAACTCTCTTATATGATCTCTTGAATTTGAAATGGATTAACAAGATTCTTTTTTTGTATATATTTATTAGTGTTAGTTTTTTTGTTAATTAGATGTTTTAAAAAAATTCAAAGGAATTAATGATGACTATTAATGTTAAATAATTTAGATTTCTATATATGGGATTTACCTTGAACGAATCAATTGTGTCATTATAGAGAACATTTTTATGGAAAAATTGATTCTATGTGGAAATGTACACTTTTTTATGTACGAGATTGTCTCATTTCACTAAAACAATTCACCTAAAAGGTAATTGGTTAGGTGTGTGATCCAATATTTTCTTTTTATATTTTAATATTAAATCTTTTTATTCTTTTGATGGATACAATTGGATTCCATTTATCAGAATCAAATCTAGAAATATAATGATTGGGTTTTAGTACAATATTCTGGAATATCGGTACATGTATATTATATTTTTAGAGAATTTATCTATTTCAAACTCAAAACCTAATCATTTAACCCCAATGTATGATCTTATAGGTATTCTTATAATTGACCACATATTTGAATCACATAATTTATAAATGCATTATAGAATGACTTGTAGTAAAGTATCAGTGCAACTGAAGCTTTAGAGGGATCTGGTGTGATATCAATCAAACTCATATATCACTAAAATTGTGTTCACTAGATGCCTCACATAAATTTGTTCATTATCAAATTATCCATTCTTCAAATATATCAAGTTTCCTTAGGACACAATGTATGTCAATCCATTATAGTCTACTCATCAATTTTTTAATCATACACATTAATCTCTATACACATGTACACAAACTGTTTCTTACATAAGTGTGCATTCTCATACCATCCCATTATAGAAGTCATTGAGTGACCTTGGGACACATAGTATGTCAATTAGTTTCTACTCATGTATTCATTATTCACCAAGTATAGAGTAACCAGGTCAATGAATACACCACACACCATTCACCTTAATGTATGTTCACGTCACATATCTCTCTCCAGAATTTTTGTAAACATCATATATTGTATCTATGTATGACCATACACATACTTATTTTAAAAATATTGACGTCCTTGATGTTATACTCATCATACGAGTTGAAAAATACCATCTTAGTTGAGATCCAACTAACGAAATGATCAACAATATACACTACCACCATGTGATTAGAGAATCCTTAAGGATTTCATAAGAAATTTATCAAAGTATAAAGTTTAGAATTTTTGGTATATCTTCATCATATATTAGGGGAAAATCTAAATTCGAACCATGAACCCCTATTATACCCAATACATTGTGTATAACACTCCATCTGGTATACATGATAGGTCATCCAGTGAACACAACCTGTATTGTACCTCAGGTGCATATTATGTATCCTAAAAAAGAATCATACCCATTTTAACCATTAAATTTTATCATAACATATAATAGTCCATGATGAACATCAGTCAGGGATTAGTAAAATTCAAACATTGAGAGTTCAATTATCATTTAGCTTCATGATATATATATGTATATATATATATATGAAACCACTATGAAATAATTATAAATTGGAGATATCATTTTTTATAATATGATACAATCTATTTTATAAAACTTCTCTTGGTATACTTAAAAACAATATATAATAACATGTTTATCATATTATATATAACATACTACCATGTTGACCTTGTGTTTGTTTTAATTCAGGGGTATTTTTAAACTCATTACATCACAAGTTAATTATTTACACATCTATATGTGAAAATAGAATTTAAAACTCCTATTAAATTATTTTGTGTGTAATATCAGTGAATGATTTGAGTTTGAATAATGGTAACATTTATAAATCATTTTCTTCTTGTTCAACTCTTTAAAAATATAAAAACTCAAAAACTCCACAAAATAAAATTATATGATGTTAATAACATCTATTTTCTATATAAAACCCTTTTCTAAGGACATAAAACCCATTCATTGAATTATTTACATTAAAAGGTTCCTTGAAATATTTTGGTGACTATTTTAACTATTTATATTATTACATTATCAATACATCCTAGACATTCTTAGGATATTGAGTCAAAATCAATTTGTATTTTTACTTGTATAATATTTGATTTGTTAACTTTGAACATCTCAAAGTCCAAACATTGTCCTAATACCCTCATAGACCCTATATTATCTTTATTGTATCTTTCTAAGATACACAAACACATTTCAGTTATAAAATAACACTAATTTAATCTTCTAGGAATATATAACATAAAAATAGTTCATTCATATATTATATTGTATTTTATGTGTTTAGAAAATTTTATTGAAAAAATTATTATTCTATAAAATATATAACTGAATTAACTGGGATAAAATCCCCCGTATTTTTAAAAACATCAAGACAAACACTATTATACTCGACAAAACATTTTTTATCATTATATTTCAATGATATTTAACTGAAATGATCATTTCGTTGACAAAAAATTTGTTGCGTTCATAAAATAAATAACAAATAAAAATGTAATATATTACCAAATATTTTTAGAATTGTCTATAAATAATTAACCATTGAATCTATAATGACTTATTCTTATAAAAATATGAAAACAAATTCTTTTCTTTTTGATATGAATTTTATTTTATTAGTGTTAGCAATGAGTGATTTTAATAATCAAATATGCTAGTTTTGAAGAGGATTTGATCATTAAAATTATATTATCTTTTAATAAATAGACATGTAGAAAACCAAAAAATTAAATAACATTAAAATTTAATTCAATAAAAAAAATTCGAAAAATTCAAAAAATAATAATTTATCTATAGAATTTTTTTTAATATTTTGATCCAATATAAAATTTTTTATAAAATTTTTTAAATTTTAATAATTATTACTAATTCTATATTTTCCATTATTTCCATTACCCAATTGAAGAATTGTATTTAAAAAAATAATTTCCTATAGAAAAAAATATAGTATAAAAAATAAAATAATAAACATAAAATAATAAATATTTAATCTTAATATCAAGAAAGGAAAATTTTGATATTGATTTATTAAATTTAGATTTTAAATTCAAAATTTATTTAGACCATTCATATTTTTTACATGAATAGAATCATAAGATTAATTTAAATGTTTAGAATTTTTATTTATATTTTTTCGTAAGGAATCTTAAAAATTCTACCTTATCAGTTCGAGCCATAACACATAACAGAACATTTTGATTTGAATTCATATCTTAAATTTTATACTAAGAATCAACAGTATAATCATCATAAGCATCAAGGTAGCATTCATAGATTTCAATACTTTATATTTTTAATATAATTTTCATTATTACCTTTCATATTTTAGTAGTGGGTCGTATGGTAGAAAATATTGATGTTTCTTGCATTCATTGCATCTGACCACTTTTGAGTTTCCATCACCCATCTTAAACAATTTGTTGAATATTTATTAAATACTCTAAAATCAAAAAATTTATTTTAATGTACCCACATCTTCATTGGATTAATCAGAATATTTTTCTCTATCCTTTTTATAGTATAACTTAAGAGCAACATTTAATTTCATTAATATAATTTATTCATCAACTTCATCTTGCATCTTAGATTCATAAATAATTTGACTGCCAATTAAATTCTCTGTTTTTATATTGATTATATGTGTGTAATATCTAATAGAATTTGATATTATACTTTATTTTGTAGTTATAATTAATATAAATTTTAATTATAGATCATGTCCAACTTTATTTGTTCATAAAATGTAAATATCATTCACTATCTCTAGGATTCATCAAATCTTTTTGGGTGATAAATTCTCATACATACATCTTGAATGTGTCAAATTTAATCTTTAATGTATTATACCATAGTTTTCTAACATTTGAATTTACTTTACAAGGAACAATAGTGTTTTCCTAATACAATTAACTATATCACAAAATTACCTATATTAAATTCATCTTATACTAATATATTTTGAATATCATTCATGGACATTGAATTCAATTCATGTTCACCTTCTTTTTCAGTACTCCAGGTCTCAGGTTCACCATCAATTCTTTGTTATGTTAAAAAAAATAAACATTCATTTCATGATTATTAAAATTAAGAATCATTATTGACTTTTAGAAACCATAATTTTTTCCATTAAAACTTGGATATATAATCATCAAAATATGGTCTTCAAGATCTTTTATTTCAATATATATTTGTATTGTTTGATATTTCTAGATATCTTATAAATGTTAAATATATAATTAACTTAATATAATTCTATAATAACACTAATTGGTAGAGAATAATATATAAACCGTATTCAATATTCCCTTTTTGAAACATGCTTTGATACCAATTATTGGACCACGATGCTTTTGATAAAGACACAATATCGAGAGTAAATCAAGTCCATTAAATAATTTTATCATATTTAATGTTAATTCTCTATATTGATTTGTTTTCACCTTTCTCTTATTTATTTATACAATGAAATAAAAATAAAAATGTAAAGATGTTGAAACAATATATTTTTATAGTGGGTGAAAGCTACAAGAATATATCCTAGTCATCCCCGCAAACACCTACTAAAATCTTATATAAATTTTAGATTCTTTTAATTGGTATGTCAAAGTTAATTACAGGCATACGACACTTAGACCAACTATTTTATTAACCCTTTAGTTCCTTTTACCTTGGACCTTAGAACAATATATGTAATATAAAAACCTTGTTCAACAAAACCATACGCCTGAGCTAACTTCCACATGGTAATATACAATAAAGAAAACTAAAATAATTCTTGAATATATCTAAAATAAGAAATACAACCATATTACAAATTATAATAAAAGATATACAACCAAACACCATACATTTTAAGCCAAACAGGACAAACTAGAAAGTATTGAAAGTCTATATGTGACTAAATATTCACCTCTAAACCCCCCTACATGATTGTAGAGAAACAATAGAATCCAATACGCTATAAGATGCCCTTCCATTTACCTATATCTTGTAATTCAACAACTACAACTACGCAAAAGGCAAAATTATGGTGTGAGCACAAAGTAAAGACCCAAACTTTTTCCCTATCAATTATCACATTATTATAATTGTGTTATATATTATAAAACACTTAACTTATATAGATATCATAATAAAAACATTATCTTTGTAAATTAAGAATAAAATAAGTGATATTTGTAAAAATTATGGAATTTATACGGATGAAATAGTAACATGACCATTGGAAAAGTAATGTGACCATTAGGAATAATAAACTAGAAAATATAATAGTAACATCACCAATGAAAGTTTAAATAAAATTTAGGTAACTAATTAGTGAAAATATGATATATTTATATCTTGGTATAAGTTAATAAATGTTTTAAAAATTGTAAATTAAGTGCAGGTATTTTTTGTAAAACATTAATATTTATTTAAAAATTTATAATTAATATAATTATTTAATATAAGTATTATTTTTATAAAATAGATTCATAAATTAATATTTTGAAGTTTTATGATTATAATATAATTTTATGAGGCCATTATAAATTTTTGAAATTTTTATAAATTCAGTTATAATATTGAACATCATATATTTTAAGTTAATGATGATTTTATTTAAAAAATAAATTTATAATATTAAGAAAATTATTTTCACAAAATAAAATCAATTTTTAAAATTCATATTTCCAAATATGGTTGGGATTATTTTTGTGATTTTTCTAAAAAAGGTGAATGTTTTTGTGAATTGTGAAATACGATAATTTAGATTATAGGATAAATACATAAATTATTGAGTCATGGATGATATAAATATTATTTAAGAACCATTTGTGGGAAATCACATGTTTTAGTTACTGTAATTAGTTATAAGAATCATAATTTTTTCTTTTTTTGATCCAAAATAATAAATAAATTAATAAAATTATTAAAAACACACCTGTCATAAACTATAAATACCACCCTCATCACCTATTATCCTTACACATTACAATCCTTTCAGAATGATAATATTCTAATCAATTTCTATCCCAAACATCTCCCCCACATCCTGGACTTTCTGGTCCCACCAAAATACCATTTAAAATTCCCTTAATGAAGTTCTCAATGAGATAACAGTAAAGAGGTAAAACCTTCCCTCTCCATCTCTTTTAATTTCTTTTCATTTATTATCATTACCACACCATCCATATCCAAAGCAACATGATTAATCTAATATTATATATTTTTTGGAATTTTATTATGTTAATGGAATATCCACCAACAATTCTCCTCACTTCCCCTATTTTTCAACAAATGAAAGCAACATCTGTGGGGTGTTGATTCACCACCTTCGCAAATGATGATTTTTCTTTTTATAATACCACCTTCAAGGATAGTAAAAAACTATTATAATGGTTAAACCAGATTTTAAAATTTATATTAAAACTTTTTTATTGTCATGGAACCTATTAATATGTCACGATTCGACCTATCGGGGTCCAACCCATGACTACCCCATGCCATCCACCCATAGGTTAGGGGATAGGGACTAGCACCGAGTCGGAATGTACCAAAAATGGGAGGAATTATCATAAAGTACCTATACACACACAGACATCTCTAAGACACAATGTATGAAATACAAAAAACAGAATGAATGAATGCATACAACTATTATCCCACAACTAAAGTACGATGGAAAGTAAAGGAAACATAAAAATGGTAAAATATAATCCCACCATGAAGATTTTGTAACAAATGTCTAACTAAAATTGATGACATCCATCCTATTCCAAGAGAGATACCTAAGTTAAAGGTACAATTTTGAAAAATACTTTGGTCTACCCAACTCCAGCTATGCTCCACCCACTCCTGGCCCTCCTAGGATATCATCAAAGGGTGTCCATCTTCATAAGACACGTGCGGTAAAAAACTGTGTAAGGGTGAGTATAAAAATACTTAGTAGGATACCCCAAAACACTAAACATGATGTACCAAGTATATTCATTTCAATTCAGGATTTAATAATATATGTATGATAGATACGAAGAGAGAATAAACCCCATTAATTTTCTAAAAAGACACCATGCCATCTAGTTTCATGCCCAAAACCGCTGTTGGACACCACGAACCCAATATTGATAAACTCACAACAATAGGGATTATATGTTATTGATTCCAAAAACCCTCTTGATGTGGCATACTAAATTGAGAATCAATTCCCTATGCATTGAGGTGATGCTAGTTCCAAAAACATGACTAGGGATGATAGTGGATCACACTCCAGTCTCGCGGAGGGACACTATAACTCCATTTGAGACTTGGCCTCTATAGTGTATCATAATCCTTGGATGTGGTTGTAATGATGCACTTTACCCTCAAGGAACTGACCATGGGAACACACTGAACCTATACTAGACCAACTGTGTAAGAAGAAGAGCCTCAAGTACTGTTGATGCGAGTACACAACGTGTACCAGGGGGTACATTGTGTGTCTAACTATCCCAAGTCATTCCCATTTGGAAGAGACTCACAAGACACTAAGTATCCACATACCCAATGTGTAGTATGACTACCCGGTGTGTAGAGACGCATGGTTCCCCACCTGTTTCACCTAGCCATGTTTATGTTCTGGAGCCATGCCCATGTACCAGTTAGTGTATTTCAAGTCATGTTTGTATAGGAGTACATGTTATATCATTGCGCATGTACTCCAAGTTGTTTCCATTTACTTCCAATGTATATGACATGTCATCTGGGGAGGGTCACATGCCATGTCACAGTGGTTATATGCAGTGTGGTCCTTAACTATGGCCAAACCCTAGCATCATATTTATCAAAACCCACATAATGTATAATCTTAGATTACATGTTGTGTGTTATAGGATTTTCATGAATCCAAAGTTATTATTCAATATCATGTTCATGTTTCCATCACCTTCATATTTGGCATTAATCAAGCTGAAATATGTGGATTTTATCTAGCTGAGCCTCATCGTCGATGACCAAAAGATTTCAGGTGTCAAATCGAGTCAAAAATTAAAGGTGTTGATATGGTTCTTCTTCCAAAGCCAAAGCATTGAAATTGGTGGTTTTCTATCCACCTTGATCCATCTGCTTCCATCACCATCACATCTTTGTTACATCACACCGAGTAGATATATACAATATTGGAACGTTGTACTAAGAATCACATGTGCAATGAGTGATCCGTAAATAGGGAGTCGAACCATGAAACAAGGGGTCATCAATGATGAATGAGAAAATAGGGAGAAAAGAAAAAAGATAAACCCTGAGGAATAGACTACATCCATTATTCATGTTTTCCTACATTCATTTCCATTATAATGATAAATAAAGAGGAATCAAATAATCATACTAAATCTGCCGAATATAACTAGAAATATGATCTTATTCTGCAATCCATAGAGTCTTAAAATGAATCCATTTGTTGATTTATTTGTGAATTTTTCAGAAATTAAGAATGCGGGAAAATAAACCAAAAACAATCATCCTCCCAATAGTTTTGATCAATAATTGATGGATAACTATTTTGATTACACTATTGATGAGATCTTCCAAATCTGCTGGCATGACGATCCCCGATATGATATGGATCCTTTGTTGTACACCAAGAATACTCTCCCCAATCAAAGTCTATGTATCCATGGTTTAGTGGCCAAACCAATGAAAATTTTCGTAGCCATGAACATAAATGGAATGATGTCGCTGCATAGATGAAAAATAAAATAAATATTTCTTTTAAATTTATTGGATTTATTTTGTGCCCCCAAATTTGTTTTTCATAAACGACCCAAGCTGACTAATTTTAAGTAGGGCATTGAGTAAAAATATCATTTTGAAATAAAGGGAGATATTATATTTATGATTTAGGCACCAATTTATGAGTTTTTCCATTTTTTAAGAAAACTGCAAGTGCGTTATTAAATATATTTAGTATATTTCAAACATTTATTCTTGGAACATCAGGCCATGGAATTGCACATCATATTAATGTACTGTCTCCAAAGTAAACTACATAATATTTAAAAATAATACAGGTATAATCCAATATGTTACATACTCCTCACCTTGGAACTTTATGTCCCTAGAAAATAGGGGCTTCTCAAACAGATGAGGGTTCTAAGTATGAATCTATGCCTCCCACTCTCGTGTGATTTCATGGAGATTCACATGCTACCACTTGACATGATCCCAAGGAATCATTCACACACAAAGGATCATGTCCTTCCAATCCTAAATCTATACTATGTACTCAACAAAAGTCACTCAATCCTTGATGTATATCTCTCCCCATTCGATGACATGTTACAGATCTTGCACATAACCCCTTACCTGAAACCCGTGGATGATGTCGTGTACCCGATATAACTGTGGAGGTATATCCAAGAGGTACACCACCTCCCCAACTCAACGTAGTATCTGGAAATGGATGAGGAACCTCATACACAGCTACTCGCCCTGACCAAATCTCTAATATCACTATCATGGTGGAAAAAGAAGGAACACGTGGTCTCCTTCCTCAAACACCAAAGGCCTCCATCACCTATCATTATAAGGCTTTTGAAAGATCTATGTAGACTTCATCTACTCTGAGATAATATCCACCATCTCTATAGTAGATCACACCAACTATAGGCCCATAAGTGCTAACACCCATATGTCATTCCATCAATGTGGTGACTTGCAGGGTTTCCTGTATAAAGCATCGAATTGTTCCATAACAATAGTGTAACGTATCTCTTATGGTATGAAAAATCAAATTTTGGTAGGTGATCCTCCCAACTATAAAAAAAATATAACATGAAATCTCAAAACATCTCCTCTAAAAACTGAATGGTTCGCTCAGTCTGGACATCCATTAGTGGGTGAAATGATATTCCCAAGAGTAACTGGATACCAAATTCCACCTGTAACCCCTTCTAATACCAGAATGTAAAGTGGGAATCATGATCAGAAAAATCGTCGATCGAAATCAATGAACTCAAACTATCTCTGGATTGTTTAGCCATCCCATGATATTGACTAAAATCATCTCTTAAATAGCTAGGAAATGGGCCGACAAGGTAAGTAAGTCAATGATCACCCAAATGGCATTGTGTCCCTCAACCATACATGGTAATACAATCACGAATACCATTGATATCCCATCCAACATCCATTTTGACTCCTAAAGGGGTTGATATAAACCTATATGAACCTGACACTCACCCTCCACTTGCTAATAAGTAAGGAATCTAGAGACAAACTCGAAAAATCTTTTCTTCATCCCTAGTAACCAAAATTGTCCCGAGAGGTCCTGATACATCTTCACCACAACTGGATGTACTTCCAAAGGGGACCTATGAAATTCTATAAGAACCTCCTCCTATAACACTACAGGTACTACTATTTATCCTTTGAAAAGAATGACATTCTTCCCAAATTTGGAATATCCATCATGATCATTTCCTTTGAACGTATGAGCACATCATGTCTCATAGTCAGTATCCTCATACTGTCCCTCCTTGACTCACTATACAAGTGGAGGGATGATAACCATCGATTGGAGGTAGGCTACTCCATATCCATACACTTAGTATAACTTCAATAAATCTAACTTATCTAACAGATCAGTCAGTAACTATGGACTCTATCACTTACTAAAAAAATATTCCACCATGTTCCCCATTCCTGGAGTATAGAAAATCTCAAAAACATAGTACTAGGAGAACTCTAGAATTCACCTCTATCTTATGTTTAGAACCTTATATGATATTATATAATTGATAATATTTTTCTCAATTAGATGAAAAACCACTCACCCATCAAGTAGTGTTGCAACATCTTCAATGAGAAAACAACCGCTACTAACTCAAGATCATGTGTCACATTATTCAACTCATGTGGTCTCAACTGGTGTGAACCATAAGATATCACAGATTTCCTAAACATTAGGAAAAAACCAATATTGATTCCTGATTTATTATATAACACCATGTACTTTACTCCTTCCTACATTAACCACAAGATGGGAGTTCTCCTTAGCCTCTGTCTCATCTTCTAAAAGCACTGTTGGCACATTTTCATCCACAAAAAAGGATTCCCTATCTTCTCAATGATGTCAATGGTTATTAAACTGTAGAGTAGTAAGGTACGAACCTTTGATAGTACCCTTAAAATCCAAGGAAACTCCACACCTTGGTAACACACATGGGTGGATCCTAAGCATACACTGCATCAACATTAACTATATCCACAACAATAACATCCTCTGAGATGATGTGTCCCAAATAATGGAACCACCGAATCCATAACTAGAACTTTGAGAGAGTCTTGAAAATTTGGTTTCCTTTGGAGTGTGTTGATGACATCCTTATGTGTCTTATGTTCTCCTCCTCAGATTCCAAATACACTAGGACTTCATATATGAAATCTACCATGAATAGGTGTATTAATTTTTGAAAATCAGGTTCAT
This sequence comes from Viscum album, assembly GCA_963277665.1. Classification (NCBI taxonomy): domain Eukaryota; kingdom Viridiplantae; phylum Streptophyta; class Magnoliopsida; order Santalales; family Viscaceae; genus Viscum; species Viscum album. The sequence goes on along the minus strand of OY728153.1, from coordinate 1,663,941,696 downwards.
GAGTCCCATGAACATTGTTGGGGACTTCATAATTCCAAAAAGAATTACCATGTACTCATAGTGACCATAATGGAATCTAATGCCCATATTATGTATATCCTCATCCCTTACTCATAACTAGAGATATTCGGATATGAGGTCAATCTTTGAGAACCATCACGACCCTTTCAACGGATCAAAGAGGTTATGCATCCTCAGAAGTGGATAATTTTTCTTCTTGGTCACCAGGTTCAAACATCATAAATTTACACATAACCTCAAGATCAAATATTCCTTCTTGGAAAGAAATACTGGGGACACCTAGGGTGAAACACTTGGTCTTGAAAGGACCTTCTTATGCAAGTCCTCCAGCTGTACCCTTAGCTCAAAAAACTATGTTGGAGCCATCATATATGTAGGTGTAGATATTGGTCCCATATCAGGGTGTAGATCATTACATAATTCTATCTTTCAAAGAGGAGGTAAGACTGGAACATCTTTGGTAACTATATACTCATACTCCTCCACTAATGTAGGAAACAAAGGACTCATAACATCAAATACTCCAAGTATCATCCTATACAAGTGATGAGTAATTTGTTGCAGCCTCTTATGCATGAGTCTGTCCTGTGCTACCTAGAATCCCATTTCAACAAAAAAAACATGGCCCCATAACTATAGACACACCACACTATCCATAAAAAATAGTCAATCTTACCATAAACTGTGGATAAACGATCCATTCCAAGAAAGACATTATAAGGAATCGATGCCGCTACCAAGAGATACAAACTGACACTCTCACCTCCAAGAGTGAGGTCACGCTATCGGGACAAGTGTGTGATCATTGAGTCTCCTCTAGTATGAGTCTCCAAGCATAAGGGTCGACTCAACGATCCAAATAGAAACTCTAAGTCTCAAACATGATTTTTGGAATGAAAATAATGAATAGAACACATGTTTTATAGAACTATAACTACGGTGGAAATGAAACAGATCATACCTCATATCACCCCTAGAGCCTCATGATCATAGGTCTCCATAGTCTATAGATGGCCTCATCCCTATCCAAAATCTCCTTGATCCCAACGTAGACCACATGGGGGTGGTGGAGGAAATAGGTAGAAGCTTCAAACCATTTCTGTTGCCCTGCCTACCCCTCTAATACAACCTTTTCATGACCATACCCACCAGGGTCCAACCGGTGACTACCCCAATCCTGCCTCCAATAGGCTATGGGTTGGTGACTAGAACTTAGAATGCATATCTCACAAAGGATAGGCATTACCCAAAATTAATTGTATACATGCACACATCTCCAAGACACACAATTATGAAATGTAAAACAAATGAAAAAAATGCATGCATACAATTAAGATCCCGTGACCAGAGTACGAATGGAAGTAAATGAATTATAAATAGGGACAAATACAATACAACCACAAAGAGTCTGTAACACATGACTAACTAAATCTGTAGAAGTACAACATGATCCAAGGGTGAGGAATAGGTCAATTGTACACTCCCAAAAAACACCTAGGTCTACCCAGCTCCAGTTATGCTCCATCCACTCATGGTCCCCCTAGGATATCATCAATAGGGCCAGTATCTGCATAAGACATGACACGTGAGGGAACTACCTATTTAGGAGTGAGTATAACAATACTAAGTAGGATACCAAGAATACACTAAACATGACAACCCATGAAAAGTCAGCTCAATACAAGATATAACAATTTATATATGATATGTACTAAGAGAGAAGAAAACCCTGATATACTCAGGAAAAATATAATGCCATTATGTGATCATAACAAACATACAGCCAGAGGATTCTTCTCAAAGAACGTTTCTTCTAAGACTAATCACCCCTCAATTTATAATATCAACCGAGATTACCAGAAAATATGTCTAACTCATTTAGGACCTACCAAAAGAATACTAATTAGTCAAAGTAGACTATGCTACATTTATAGGGGTTACACCCAGAATAGCTAGGGGACACCATGAACCCAATGTGGATAAACCTACTACATAGGGGATCATATAACGATGATTCCACAAACCTTATCAATGAGGCCTACTAAATGAAGGATCAATTCCCTACTTAGGTAGTTCATGCTGATACAAAAAAAACACTTCTAGGGATGATATAGGATCGCAATCCAGTCTCATGGAGGGACACCACAACTCTATATGAGACTCCGTTTCTAGAGGGGATCACAATCCAGTGATTTTAATGTAATTCCACATTATACCCTTGAAGAAAGGACCAAGGGGACACACTCAACCTATACTAGTTAAAACTATGAAAACAAATATCCTCAAGAACTATTGATGGGAGTACATGACATGTCCCACGAGGTACACGACATGTCTGGATTTGCAACTACTTCTCATCAAGAAGTTCCTCAAATGACATATAGTATCAATATACATGATAAATTGTAAGAGTACATGATGTGTAGAGACCCACGGTCCCCTGCCCTAGTCGCTTGGTCATGTCTGTGTACTTGAGTCATGCTCGTGTATAGGTCCATGTATGCCAAGTCGTGTTCATGTGGTAGTACATGGTGTATTTGTGCCTGTGTAATCCAAACGATGTCCATGTAATTATGAAGTTGACACCGAGTCATCTGGGGAGGGTCGCACACTATGTAAAAGGGGTCACAAGTCGTGTGGTCCTTATTTCCAACCAAACCCTAGTGCCTCATCCAGGGGGCGCCACACACTATGCAATCCTGTATTACACTCCAAGTGTTACTTGATTTTCAATTATCCCTGGTTCTTCCTCCTGCTCATGCTCATGTTATCATCACCTTCAGATCCAGCTTCAATCAAGCCGAACTATGTAGATCTACTTTATTTGAGCCTCACCATCGATGAGAAACACACTCTGACCATCAAATCTGGTTGGAAATCGAAGGTGTTCATATAGTTCTTCTTTGACGCCCGATGCTCATAAATTGTGGGTTTCTAAACTTCCTTGATCAGTCACCCGCCATCACCTTTTCACCTTTGTTTCATCACACCAATTACAGTTGTACAATCTCATATTGTTGTTCCATAAATCGTGGGTGCAACGATCAATCTGTCGATTGGGAGTCGAACCGCGAACCAAGGGGTAACTCATGATGAATGAGAAAAGAGGGAGAAAATCACAATAACCAACATGAGGAAAGATCCTTATAAATATTTTGTGTTATACTTGATTAGTTTCCTTAAAAATGGTAAATGAATATGAATGGAACAATCCTAAAAATCTTCTGAATAAATCCCAAAAATATGATCCCATCCCACAAGGAGTTCAATATGCAAATCAATATGTTTGATGATTGATTTATGTTCATAATGAATATTAAGAACATTGAAAAATCTGCCTAAAACATTAATACTACCTAGAGTTTCGATCGATCGTTAATGAATACTTTTTTTGATGCCATCGATGATGAGATCCTCCAATGTCACATGCATAGCGATCCACAATCTGATTTAGATCCATTATCATCCTCCAATAATTCTCCCCCAAAATGAAATCTAGGTCTCTATGGTTTAGCATCCAACCCAGAGATAATATACCTTACGATGAACTTATGGGGGAGAAATTAACTCTGTCGAATAAAAATAAAATAAATATTTCATTTACATTATTTTATTAATTTCACACCCCGAACAACATTTTCCCAAATGAACCACACTGAATAATGTTAAATCATTCCTAGGGTAAAAATTCCATTTTGAATCCAATAGTGCCCTCATATTTTTGATCTAGGAACACATTTAGGAGATATTCCATCTATTTAGAAACAACATGCATGAGTGACATTTAATATATTAAATATATTTTAAATATTTATTCCATGAATATAGTGCATCTGAATCATACGTCATTTTAGCACTTAGACTTGAAAAATAATCTATATAATTTTCAAAAAATAATACATCAAAAATAGACGTCATTAAATTATCTCCAATTTGGTGAATTATGTCACCGAATAGCCAAAACAAGGTCTACTCAACAATATGAGGGTATTGGGCACGAATATGAGCCTATTAATCTAATTTTCTCTCATGGAAATTATTGTTCTACTACCAGACATGAAACAAAGGAATTTATCACCCATGAAGTATCATATCATACCGATCCTCAATCTCTATTGGATACTCATAAAAGATATCTTAATCTTCTATTTCCAACTCACCCTAGTCGATGACGTGGGTTGGGTTGTGCACATACCTCTTTATATGCGACATGTAAAGGATGTCGTGTACCCAATCTAACTACAGAGGTAGTTTTAAGTGGTAAGTTACCATTCCAACTCTACATAGTATCTAGAAAGGGATGATGAACCTTAGAGATATCTTGCCTCCCCAGCCTGATCTCCATAATCAATGTCAAGGTCAAACCTAAAGGAACACATGGTCTCTTTATTCAAAATCCAACAACCTCCATCACCTATAAACACAATACTTTAGATTGATCTATGTTGTTTTCATCCACTCCAAGATGATATTATACTTTTTGTAGTATCTCACACAAACTACAGGCCCATGAGTGCTGACTCCCATGGGTATGTCCCGCAATGTGGTGACCTATAGGTTTACCCATACCAATCCTCGAAAGGTGCCATACCAATGGTGGAATGGTTTAATTTTTTTACACAAACTCTCCCAGTGGTAATTTATCATCACATATGTGTACAATGTCTAAAATGGAATCTCTCAACATGTCTACTAGAACCTAAATGCTCCCCCAATCTGGTCATCTGTCTGTGGGTGAAATGCTATACTCATGCATTACTGGGTCCCAAACACCTCCTGTAATCCATTCCATAACCTGAATGTAAAAAAATCAGCATGATAATAAAATCATCGATGGACCACCATAGAGTCTAACTATTTCAATAATGCAGAGGGGACCCATTCTATCCATTGGACTCTTTTCTTAGATAGCTAGGAAGTGGGATGACTTGGTGAGTCAGTGAACGATCACCCAGATAGAATCATTTCCCCTGGATGTATGTGGTAAACCCTTAATAATGTCCATCGATATCCTATCCCACTTCTATTCTGGACCCTTAAGGTTTTGGCCTAAACCTGCTAGAACCATGCGCTCATCCTTCTCATTCTAAAATGTGAGGCACTGAGAGGGAAAACCTACAACTACTTTCTTCATCCTTGGCCGCTAAAATTGACATCAGTGGTCCAGGTACATGTTTTCCACACCTGGACTCTGTAAGAGTGGAGATATGAAAACCATCGACTGGAGATAATAAACTCCATATCCATCCAAAAAGGATAATTATAACAAGGACAACTACTCTATTTCATATTTCATCAACTAAGATTTAGATATCTTACTGAGAGAATCTTCCACCATGTTCCCCTTCTGAGGAGTATATAAAACCTCAAACTCATAGTCTTGGAGGAACTCTAACAATCACCTCTATCTAATGTAGAGATCATTCATAAAGGCAATATAATTGATACTCTTACTGTCAGAGAAAATGAAATCTCGATCACCCATCTGGTTGTGTCACCACATAATCAATGTGAAAACCCATCATCTAACTGAAGGTTATGGGTCTCATAATTATACTCATACGGTCTCAATTGGAAAGAACCATAGGTAATCACCACTTGCCTCTTCATCATGAGACAACCATGCCCAGTTTCTAATAAATCGTCGATCAACAAATACTCAAAACCTTCCTATGGTAACCTCATGATGGGAGTACACATTAACCTCTGCCTCATCTCATGAAAGTAGTGTGGGAACTATTCCGTTCACACAAAAGGCATCCCCTTTTGTGTCAAATCATTCAAGGGTGATGAACTCTGGAGAAGTTGGGTAAAAAAATCCGATAGTACCATACAAATCCAAGGAAACTCCACACCTGAATAACACTCTTCGGTGGATCCAAAACAATAACTTCATCAACCTTCACTAGGTCCACTCCAACACTAGCCTCTATGATGATGTTTCCTAGAAAATGGACCCCCCGAAGCCAAAACAATAACTTCAAGATCTTTCTAAAATGTCGGTGATCTCAAAGGGTTTCCAGGACCATCTTCATGTGTCTCACTTCCTTCTTCTCATATTTCAAATACACTAGGATTTAATTAATGAATAATACCACAAACAGGTCTAAAAACACATGAAAGATCTAGTTTATGAGTCTCATGAACACTACTAGGGAATTTTTCATGGAAGATGACATCACAGTGTACACATATTGATCATAACAACTTCTAAAGGATATCTTTAGTATATCATCATCCTGTAGTAACATCGGGTGATTGCCTAATCGAGGACAATCATTGAGTACCATAATGTCCCTTTTAGAAGATCATAGTGGCCATCAATACTCAACAGTGGATAATATTTCTTCAAAGTAACATGGTTCAAGAACCATAAATCCACACATAGACTCAAGCTCCCATATCCCTTCATGGAAAACAATAATGGAGCTTCCCAGGGTGAAACACTAGGTCTCACAAAGACATTATTTTGAAAGTCCTACAACTGCAACCTCAGCTCACGAAGCTCTATTGGAGTTATCCAATATATAGGTCTATATATCAGTGTAGCATTAGGGTATAAATCAATAGATAATTCTATCTCTCTGTGGGGAGGTAAACCTATAACATCTTCATGAAATATGTCCACATACTCTACCGACACTACAGGAAACTGAGGACTCATAACATCCACTGCACCGAGGGTCAAACTAGACAACTGTTGAGTAATTGGATGCACCCTCATATTCGTGATTCAGTCTTATGATTTCATGATTTCCTTTTCATGAACAAAATAAAACATGGTCCCCTCATTATGGACACACCACACTATTCACCTATAAGATTTAATATGAGCATTAACTATGGATAACAAGTACATACCATGAATGATGTCATAAGGCCTTGACGCCACTACCAAGATATCCCAACCGAAAATCTTATCTATATCAGTTGGGTAAAACTGTTGTCACCAGTGTGTGATCATTGAGTCTCCCCCAGTAGGTGTATCTAAGTGTAAGGGTCGATTCAATGGTTCAACCACAAACTCTGAGTCTCAAACATGATTTTTGGAATGAAAATAATGAAATGCACCTCTATCTATAAAAAATGAAGGTAATTTTAAAAGACACATATCATACATCATTACATCCCTGTAACCTCAGGGTCATAGCCCTCCATAGCCTACATGTGACATCATCCCATTCCACCATCACCCTGAGCCTAGAGTGGACCACCTAGGGGTGGTTGTGGTAATAGGTCAAAGTTGAGCACCTACTTCTTCAATTCCTACCCCTCTAATACCACTCTAACATAATCAGTCCCACTAGGGATTGACTCATGTCTACCCCAATCCTACCTTCTAAAGGACAAGGTCTAGTGACTAGCACTGAGTAGGAATACCCCACAAATGAGAGGAATTATCCTAATGTACCTTTACACACACACATATCCATGAACAAAAATGTATAAATGAAAAATAATTGACAGAATGCATTCATGTAACTAAGATCCCCCATCCAGAGTATGAAAAGAAGTAAAAGAAAAATAAATAGGGCTAAATACAATCCAATATAAAGAGAATGTAACCCAATTCTAACTAAACCTATAGAATTCCAACCAACTCCTTGGGAAAGGTCTAAGTCAACACTAATATCTTAGAAATATCCTCAGTTTTTCTAGCTCCAGCTATTCTCTACCCACTAATGGTCCTCCCAGGATTCCATTAAAAGAGCCACCATCTGCACAAGAAACAACTTGTTTGGGAAAATCACATAGAGGGGTGAGTATGACAATACTCAATACGATACCTTGAAAACACTCAAAATAACACACCAAGTATAGTCATCTCAATATAAGATATAAAGAAATTTATGATAGATAACAAGAGAGAATAAAACCCAGATATATTTAGGGAAAACATAACGCCATTAAGAAATCAAAACCAAAATCTAGCCATAGGATTCTGCTCCGAGCATGCTTGTTTTGGGGTAACTCACACCTCGCGCCATGATATTATCAGTGAAACTCGATAAATAGTCCTCTCTCATGTAGACCCCAACAAATAAAAACACATTATTCAGAAAATACTATGATACATATAGAGGGGGTCACACCCAGAATAGATGGGGGACACCATAGACCCAATATGGATATACCCTCTATGAAGGGGATCATATTTTAATGATTCCACAAACCCTACTCATGCGGCCTACTTAAAAGAGGATCAATAAACTTTTCATGGAGGTCATGAAGATTCTACAAAATCAACTTGGGATGATAGAGTATCACACTCCAGTCTAGCGAAGGTACAATATAACTCTATCAGAGACTCATCCCCTAGAGGGGATCACACTCTAGTGAGGATTGTGTAGTGTTGTATTGTAACCTTGAGGAAAGGACCAAGGGAGAACTCCCAAACAATATTGGTCCAAACTAGGAAAAGGAATATCCTAAAGCACTCTTTATGGAATTAAACGTCATGTTCGAGGGGGTACATGGTGTATCTAGCAAGCCTAAGTCTTGACAATGTAGAAGATCCATACAAGACAAGTATTCTCCATATAAACAATGTGTAGTGTGATTACATGGCATTAAGAGAATAATGGTTCCCCTCCCATTTCACCTGGCCATTTTTGTGTACTGATATTATGTCCATGTACCATTTTGTGTATGCCAAGTTGTGTCCATGTGGGAGTACATGTTGTGTCAGGTTCTATTTAGTGTAACCGCTTTTTGTAAAATTATGATGTACATCATGAGTCTTTTGGGGAGTGTCACACGCCATGAGACATGGATCACACTTTGTGTTTTCTTTAAATATTTTTATAACATATCACCACCTCTAGGAGACCCCACCTGCTGTGTAATCCCGAACTACATGCTATGTATTATGAGATTTTCTAGAATTTATAGTTCTTTCTCCCACTAGAAGTTTCATTGTGGTCTCCTTTAGATTTATCTTCAAACATGCCAAAATATGTTGATCTTCTCCAGCTAAGCCACACCATTGATAAGAAACACACTCCAACTATCAAATCTGGTCAGAAATCAAAGGTGTTCTTATGGTTCATCATCCATGTACGAAGCTCAAAAAAAGGAGGATTCAAAACATCCTTGATCCATATTTCTCCAGCATTGTCAAACCTCCATTTCATTGCATTGATTCTGGATCTAAATATCAGATCGTTGCACCAAGAATTGTGCGTACTATGATTGATCAGTTGGTAGGGATTCAAACAATGAACCAAGGGGTCACCCTCTAGGAATATGAAATGACAAAGAAAATTACAAAGAAATATCTTGAGTGATGAACCTAATTAATTGTTTTTTTCAGACTCTATGTTTTTTCATTTGAATGATAAAAGAATAGAAATCAAACAATCGTGAGAAATCTCTTGAATAAACCCCGTAAATATGATCCCATCCTACAAGGTGTTCGATCTGAAAATCAATTAGTTTATCAATTAATTTATGTTTTTCATGAAAAAAAATAATGGGGAAATTTACACATAAACCAATCATCCTTCATGGTGTTTTGATCAATCCTTAAAGATAAATAGTTGTGTTTCCACCATTGATGAGATCCTCCAACTCCATTGGCTTGCTGATCCACCATCTAATCCAGATATCTTGGCATTTTCCAAGAATGTCCTTAGAAAATGGGGACTAGGTCTCTAGGGTTTAATTTCCAACTATGACATAGATTCCTTAGCCATGAAATTATAGGGGAGTAAGTCACGGCGTTGAAGAGAAATAAAATGAATCTTTCTTTTAATTTATTCAATTATTTGTGCACCCGACAACTTTTTCACAAACAACCTGCACCGACTAATGTTATGTCACACCTAGTGTAAAATTTCAATTCTGAACTAAATTGTGCCCTTATATTTTTGATCTGGGAACCCCGTTAAGAGTTCTTCAATATAGTTTACAATACCATTTATTTTTTATTTCATACATTTAGTATATTTCAATCATTTATTATGGGAACACTGAGCCTTGGAATCACATGATGTCACACCAACTGGTCTCCATAATAATCAATATAATTTTTCAAAATAATATAAAAAAAATATGAGATGTTATAATATATAAATTATATTAAATAATAAATAAAAACTTGACAGTGATGTTCTAAAAGGTTCCAAAATAATATAAACGTCAAACATTAACATTTCATCTAATGATTACTCATAATATATGGAAATACATTGATATTTGATACAATTTAATGTTATGGAAGTTCATTACAAAAATATAATTTCAATTTTGGATAACTATTCCCAGTTTACATGATATTTAATACATAAATACAAGTGATACAATTAAGGAAACCAAATAAATGATCACCCACGAACGAAAAAATTGAATCTTATAACTGAACAGAAATTCTATATTTGAGCTTAATAAAATTATAATAAATCAGATAAATTTATAAGAGGTTATTATTTAATTAATTATTTAATATAACTTCATTATCTAGAACATTAATTTCATGTGTAGAACAATTTCAGATATAAGGTATGGGATTCTCTCCGAACCCCTATTTTCCCTTTGGGATATAATTTCTCTCCCTTTACCCAAATGTAATTTTTAATTATTCTTCAGTAATCATCTTAAATTATATATTTATGTTCAAATCATAATTTTATAACTCAATTATTATTTATATTATGTGGAAATACTTGTTTTATAAGGTTCCCTTCATAATTCCTCCTGATAAGAAATCTCGATTAAGAGGAACATATTAATTTCATAAAATTATTCAGGTGCCATCAATAAATAAATACCTTGGACTTTTGGTTAGGGTATATTTAAATAAAAGTACCATCCACAAAATATTTTATGCCAAGTCATTGCTTCTAAAAAATATTTTTATCAACAAAAACTATTTTTTTCATATCTATTTTATACAAACAATTATACCATTTCCCTCAATAAAAGCTCTTTAATATTTTCCCTTAAAAAACAATAAAATTTATCATTTATAAAATTTCTAAATACTCTTTTTACAGATTTTCAATTCTAAAGGACATAATTTTTCATCATCTATACAAAAGTTTCCATATAAATTTCCATTTCTGATTTACATCCATTATTTCTTGGAAACCATTGTTAAAGACCCATTTGTAATTCCTTAGGAAATGATTACGATACCAATTTATTTACAAGGGTAAGCCCTATATTTGATTATTCATGCATAACACATATGTAGGGACATGTTATGATGGATGCACCTAGATAGTGCTATAATTCATTGTGTAATGTTTAGTATCATGAGATTTCATGTTGGGACATGGGGTAAACCTGATTCTTTTATTGGACATTGGATACCATGTGCAATAGTCTTGGAAGATATCCTTGACTCATTCATATTTTAGGATTTATGTTGTTTCAGCACTCCTATAATGAAATGATTACATGATCCCATGTTTTACATGTTATACTTATTATTATCTATTTTACATGCATTTTTATTTCATCATGTTAGGCCTTCTAAACCATCTGATATGCTTTATTCCTATGTTTATTCCCTTATTGGAAATTTTGGATCAGCCATTTTGTTCATGTATTTATTTAGGTTATCCTATAAAGATGAAATTTCTTAATGGAAGTTAGGACCTATTTATCAATGATTAATATAATGATGTTTTATTCTAGTTACATGTTGTCAGTTTCATGTAACTAATATTTCAAAGAAATAAGCCATTACGATCCTTACCTTATAATTATTAGTTAATTATTCTTAAAATCGCTTAATAATATGTGTATAAGGCTAGGTTTTCTATTTCTGGTATCATATCATGGTCTAGTTATTTTTAGAGATTATGACTAGAAAACATTTTAAATAACTCTGGATAATTCTATCACCATGGATAAAATATATTGAAACATAGGGAATGCCATGTTAGGATATTATTTTCATTTAAAAGTTTACCCTTCCATATTCAAAGATATGTTCCTATATTTTTATTCAAAAAATATTGAAACCCCTAATTATATATTATTTATCTTAGTTAAAAGAGGGAAGGTGGAAGATTATGAAAAATTCTTGTCTCTATTCCTAAAGAACTACTTTCAATGATAATCTTTAAGTCATGCTCATGTGACTATGAAACTTTTTCTAATATCTAGGTTACATGAAAAAAACATAATGAGGAATCCAATACCTCTACCATCACCCGATTATTTCAAGGATAACATTTTTTCTATTATAGAACCTTGTTCTCTCAAATTTTATTCAATGCTAAGCATGGAATGTACCATCATGATCTTTTAAAATTCCAATAATTATTTAAAACACTTAAAGCACTCAATTATTTTCTAGATATTATAGAAGAGGGAGATCTCTTAGAAACCTATATTTATTTAATTGTAGATTTCTATCACTGGGGAAAAATAAAAACTGATTTACCAAAACCCTAGTTTGAAATATTTGCAGATAAATCAGTAATATTGTTGTATAAAAAACTTGTTCAATATGATGTTTCAAAATTATATACAAGAAATAGTTTTTTATGATTTATATATGCTTCCATAGATATAATCCCAGATGCCCGAGTTTTTTTTGGATAAAGGAAGTAGATTGTTATGAAAATATATTATGTTACCATTGTGATAGTTGAAACCATTCTCCTTAGAGGAAATTCCAACCAGAAAGATTGAAGACCTGATTGTGGTGATGAAGACCCTAAATAATGATGCTTGGAAAGTTATCCTTATGATTTTATTATTTTTGGAATAAAATTAAATATTGAGGGTGAAATTTCATAACGGTGAAAAATGTAATGGCCTGTATGTTCTATCAATTGATATTCGCTTCTTATATTTATGTTATATAATAAAAAACTCATACATCACATAAAGAACCTAATAAAAATATTATTTTCACAAATTAAGAATGATATAAGTGGTATTTATAAAAATTAATAAACCTATACCAATGAAACGGTAACTTGACTGTTTGAATAGTAATGTGACCATTAGGAATAGTAAACGAAACAAAAGAATAGTAACCCCATATTTGAAATTATAAATAAATTTTTAAGTATACTATGAATAAAAATATGATATATTTAAATCTTAGTATATGTAAATAAATTTTATAAAAATGTTAAATTATGTTATAGGATTTTTTTATAAAGTGTAAATGACTATTTAAAATTTTATAATTAATACAATGATTTAAAAGAAAATTTATTTTCATAAAATTTAATTTTAAATTAATATTTAGTTTTATAATTATTATAAGATAATTTTATGAGACCAATGATAATTTTTGAACTGATCATAAATTCGGTTATAATATTAAAATTTGTTTTTTCGAGTAAATTATGATTTTATATAAAAATTAATTTTATTATATTTTGAAAATTATTTTCATAAAATGTAGTCCAATTTTTAATTTTACTTGTCAAAAAATAGTAGGGGTGAATTTTAGGGATTTTTCTAAAGTTGATGAATTTTTGGTGAATAGTGAAATATAGTAATTTATGGTATAAGAAAACTAGATGAATTATTAAGTCATGGATGATGTAATAACCATTAGTTAGAAGTCACATGCACTATTTAATATAATCAGTAATAACAATAAACACACTTTCTTTTTCTTTATCTAGAATAATAAACTAATAGATAAAATAAAAATAAAACACCCCTCTCCAGCCTAATAAAGTACCACCCCTCACGAACTCTTATCCTCACACCTTATAATCCTCAGATCTTACTAATATTTTTCAAAAAAAAATCTCCCAAACCTATACCCCATGTTATGGTCTTTAAGGTGTCACCAAAAGACCATTTCAAACTCCTATAAAGAGGTTCTCAAGGAGACGACACTCAAGTAGTAATACCTTACCTTCTCCTCTTTCAATTTAATTGATTTTATTATACATCCCTCCCCTATGATATAAAATGTCAGATGATAAATCTTGTATCATATATATACTGGAATTTTGTTATTTTAATGAAATATCCTCCATCAATTCTATTCTTTTTCCCATTTTTTCAATAAAAGAAAACAACATTCGTGTGGAGTCAACTCACCACCTTCATGGATGATGATTTTTTATTTTCTAATAATAACTTCAATGATGGTCATAAATCCATTATAATGGTTAAAAATATTTTATAAATTGTTTTTTAAATTAATTAGTGGAATGGATCATATATATATATTCACTATTAAATAGTAATTAAAACCTGATTCATGATGATCGATAAGATGTCCAAAATAATATTAACAAATATCATTAACATTTCATCTAATTAATCCACCTCATATCTATAAGTAAAATGATATATAATACCAATTAATATTATTTAATTTCATTAATAACATATAATTTCTATTTCGGATTACTATTCCCATTTTTCATGATCTTTCATCCGTGTATACAAGTGAAATAATCCTGAAAACTATGGAAATGAACACCCCCAAACGACAAAATTGAATCTCATAACTCAAAAAAATCCCAAAATGAACTTAATATAACTAATAATAAATAAAATAAACATATAATAAGTTTCTAATTAATTAATTAATTCATATAATTTAATTATCCAGGGCATTAATTTCTAGTGTAGAACACTTTCAGAAAAAAGTTAAAAGATTCTCTCTAAACCCCTATTTTTCCTCCAAGATACACTTTATCCCAACTTACACCTAGGAAATTATTAATTATTAGTATTTAATATTTATAAATAATGATTATTGGTTAGAAAAATATATTCATAGCTCAATTATTCATTCTTTGATGTCGGGAATACATGTTTTATTTGATTCCATTCTAAATTCTTCCTAATATACAAGCCCGATTAAAGAGAATTTCTCAATTTCATTTGCATTTTTAATTACCAACCATAATATGTTATAGGCCACCTATATTCTTCGAAAAAATATATTTATCATGAATTTTTTTTGTTCATTTTTGGTCTTATACAAAAAAATCATACCTTTACCCACTGTAAAGACTCATTAATATTTCTCTTAAACTGTATTAATGTTGTATAGATCTAAAGATTCTTTAGCACTATTTTTACAAGTTTTAACATCATCTAGAAATCAGTTATCATTTTCTATAACTAATTTCACATAATAATGTTCAAGTATGATTTAAATTAATTCATTCATGTATAGCTTCCTAATACAACCATTTGTTAAGCCCTATGAAATGATTAGTATACGCATTTATTTTCATGAATAACACTTATCATTAATACATATGTTTGATTACTCATGTGGCACACATAAAAGTGATTTTGTTGTTGTTTCTAGATAGTGCTATAATGATGTGTATAAGGATTAGTCCCATTGGACATCATGTAGGTATAGTGAGTAAATATGATTCCATTATGGGACTTTGTCTTCCATGTGCAATGGTCATGGAAGTTAGCATTCAATAATGATAATTTATTGTTTTATGATATTTCTACATTCCTTTGTTTCTATGATTACATGATCCCTTATTCCAAATGCTATTATTCCTTTTTTATCCTTGTTCCTTTCCTTTTTAGGATATCATGTTATGCCATCTAACCAATGTGCTAAGATTAACTCTTATGTCTATTCCCTTACAAAGGTTTTAGCTCATCCCTTTGGTACATGTATTTCCCTAGCTTATCCTATTTAGATGTAGGATCTAAAATTATGTTAGGAGGTCTTTATGGATTATTAATATAATAATTTTAAATTCATGTTATGGGTTTTCTATTTTACGTACCAAATCTTCCAAAGACAACGGACATTACAATCCTTGGCATGTGATTATTGGTTAATTATGCATAAAATCATGTAATAATATGTGTTAAAGGATAAGTTTGATATACAAAAACCCCATTATGATACCACCACTGAGTCTATTAAAGGACTAATATCATGAAAACATTTTTTTATCCTTTAAAACAAAACATTTTTACAAAGTATTTTCCAAAATTCAAACCATTTTTAAATCATTTTATTTTCCCTTTGGTTTTTTTATAAAATCATTTCAATTTCTCTAAATAGAAATTTGAAATTTATATATTATACAATATCAAATCATATCCATGAATCATAAGGTAATCTTGTAAACAGAAATCCATGACACACCATCATGTTATTCCATGAGATATAACCTCATATAAAAAATAAGTGATTAACAATCCATGATATAAACCACCATGCAATAAAAATCCATAAATAACAAGAACATTATCATTTGGGCTCTAGACTATACGACAACACATACCAGGCATATAAGAGCCTAATCTAAGCCAAATGTTTGATCCAACTGGTATTGGGTGTTTCCAAGCATTTCAATATCAACAAAAACCAGTAGTGGTTCTCTCACACTAAGGTTGACTACGTATATTTTCCCACACACCCAAGGTTACCAATGTTCCAAGGTTTTTAGATAATATTTCAAAACAATGATCAAAATTTATAAAATATTTTTCAAAAGCAATCCAAACTGCTCCAGTGTTTGAGAAAACCATTTTCCCAATCTGAACACATCAATTTTTAAATAAAATCCATTTAAAAACATTTAGATTTTCATGAAATCATTTAAAACCACAAACCACTTCTATTCAATGAAAAAAATGAATTTATCAAGAATGATAATAAATTAACCAAATTAACAAATTTTATTGAAACAACTACTTCAAAATAGTATAAACCTATCCACATTCGACAGTGGTGTTTAGAAACCAAGATATCAGCCTTTGAATTTCATAGAATGATAAGAATCTAGAGAGTAATAACACAATAACTCTGATGACCAATCAATGAATGACTGATCTAGAAGTCGTGGAGATCTCCAAAATCACCTATGCTAAGTTTTGAGTAAAAAATTGAAGGATACATTGTGGAATGAATTTAAAATAACTAATATAATGCCTTAAAAATACAAATCATGAGAATTATGTGGTTTGTAATCCCATTACATGATGTGAATTCTTTTACTGATGAAAACACAAAACATTCTACAATATTTTAATAAAAAATAAATCTTAGTCATTACATGAAATGAACTTCAAATACAAAGGATGAAACCATCATTCCCTAAAAAATATTATCATCTTCTGCCCGTTGACCATTACGCTGTGTGAAATACATTTATACAGTTTGTTATTTCCCAGAAGATAAAAAACAAGCTAGTAATCAGCAAAAAAAATTCCAAATATCTCATGAGGTTATATGAACATTGAGATAATAAATCAAATATATCTAAAGTTTTATACCTAAACTCCATTAATTAAAAATACATACATCACCAAACATTTGGGTATTTTACATAAAAATGGATATCCATACCCGAAAATCCCAAAAACACACCCAAACTAGAATGATAAAAAAAGTAATGAAAGAAGGAGTACCTAAAAATCATAATGTTGTGTCACAATTCCCCCACCATAAATTGTTTCTACCCCCATAAATACCTCAAATTACTGTACATTCAAAAATATAAATCCACTACTTCCCCATCTACAATTACCTCTCTCACATGCTGTGGCTATCTTATCTACACTACCACAGTACCCAAAACAACGGAATTGTTTTACCATAAAATAACATATCTATGTGATACATAATTGGAACCATATTCTCAACCATATTGGTGTTAGTACCAAGATAAATATACTACCATACAATTAGATGTGAAGGATCTAGTATATACCACCTCATTTGAGAAACATAAAAAAATGTTTTGGATAGATGTCATATTAGATAGAAATTATTATTGATAGTATAACATTACCATTTATATTCAATGATATCAAAGGGACCCAAATACTGTGGTTCCAACATTCCCTACATACCCAAATGATGATGTTATAGGAGAGGTGAAACTTTAAGAAAAAAAAATATCACCATCTTCAAACTCTAGAAATCAGTGATGAAAGCCCACATAATATTTATAAAACAATTGTGTCGTGATCAATCTCTTCCAGATCAACATCAACCTCTCTATAATCTCATAAAAAGACTCAACCCATCCAATAATGGCCTTCCCAACTCTTCCTAACACAAAGAAGATATATATTTCCACACAAAAAAATCCTCAAAGGGAAACATAATTATTGAATTTGGATAACTATTTTTATAAAAAGATTGACTAGAGGAAAATGATTTTACCGTGATCCTTCAAATCAAATAGAACAAGTCTCAAGCATATCATCTAGAACCTAGATTTATTTCTCAATATATCTATCCATCTATGGATGATATACTTGTTCTCGATCTAATTTGGGAACAAATATCCTCCTATAAACCTTTCCAAAACCTGTATGTGAACCTCATTTTTTCTTTTAGAAAAAACTGCAAGGGGAACAAATGATTAATAACAATCTATCAGACTTACAAGCCCCAAGATGTTCCACCATCATCATCTCCTTGATAGGGAAGTAATGTTTTGATTTCACGGGCTGATCAATGATCACCCAAATTTAATCCTTCCAACTAGTATTATCTATAATTCCACTGACAAAATCCATGGAAATATCATCCCATTCCATACTAGAATTGGTACGGGATTTAAAAAACTAGAATGTCTCTAGTTTTCGCCTTAATTCGCTGATAAGTAGGACACCATGATATAAAATACACAATAGACTGTCTTATCCCCTACCACCAATACTTACATCTAAAATCATGATGCATCATGGTAGCCTCGTTGTTCATAGACGAATCCAATTGATTTCCACTATCCATCCACTCCTGCCTTAGGGAAAATGTAACAACCAAACATCCATGGAATCATGTAGTGCCATTTGGTTTCCAAGACCACCCACCAGAGGTCTCTACACTATAAATTCTTTCATCCAAGCATTCAAACATTTTTTCTATCACCTACCAGAGCCAAAATCACTCATAAAAAGATAAATAAAATTTATTCAGATATACAAACACCTTCCAACCAACCTCTTATAATCCCAAGATCATATCAGCAAAAAAAATAATTAGAGACCACTCCCCAACTGATTCTTACATTTCTTGTGTCTGTAATTTTCTTCTCAACACATCTGAAACAACATTTCCCTTCCCTAGGGTGTATCAAATATCAAAATCAAAAGTATTAGGTACTCCACCTAGAATCTCTATCAAAATTTCAGATCCTTTTGAGTAGAAATATATTTTAGATTCTTATGATTAGAATAGACAGTAACAACATTCCCCAAAGCGATAGTGTCACTATATTTTGAGTTCACTCATAACTGTTTCTGACTCAGTATTGTGGGTAGGGTGGTTCTGCTCACGAGGACATAACTGTTGTGAGCCATAAGTCACCACATCTTTTCCTTGCATTAGGACACATCCCAAACCTGTTACATAAGCATGAAAGAAAACCTCATTACCTTATACATGTCCTAGAAGAATCAAAATCAGTATTAATTTCAACCTCACATTTAAAGACTCAATATATAAATGATAATTTTCATTCCATTTAATCATTACACCCTTATAGGTTAAAGCGATCATCAAAGATGAGACCATGGAGAAATCCTGAAAACCCCGTCTATAGTAACAAGCTAAGCCCATGAAGAATTACATCATGAATATATTTTTCAGATAATCCTAGGATATTACAACCTCTATCATTTCATGATCCATTGAGAAACCCATATTTGATATCACATGACCCCTAAATTTCACTACCCAGATCCAAAACATTCATTTGGAATGATTACCATACAAAATATGTTATTTGATGGTTCAAATAATGATATCTACATTTCCCAAGTGCTCGCACATTGACTTGGTGTACACCAAAATATCATAAAAAACCATAAAATCCAAGAATTGATGAATGATCTTGTTCATATAATTTATAAACTCCATATGAGAGTTTTCCTAACCAAATGGAATAACCAAATACTCTAAATTCACATATATTGTTTTAAATGATGTCTTTGGTATATCATATTCTCATATCCTAAAATAATTGTATCATGATCTGAGGCCAATCGTTAAAAACCTACATGCCCCTAGAAGCTGGTTAGAAAGGCCATTAATCCAATGAAAATGAATTTTTTTTCTTATCAGCAACCCGATACAAATTCTGATAGTGAAAACGAAGTCTAAAGCTCCAATATTCAGTTTTAGAAAATAGGAAATGAGAAACTCATGTTGACATGCTAGGATAAATAAATTATGTAGCCCCTTAGTCTTCATTTTGTAAATTAATTTCAACTAACATAGAGAGCGTCATTCAATAAGATCGAATAGAAATGACCATCAAACCAGGGGGAAGTTCAATAGTAAACTCAACCTTTCTATGAGGTGGTAAACTATAAAAATAATCCAAAAATTTCTCAGGGTATACACAAACCACTGGAAAAATTAAACTTCCCCAAAAGGTTTAATTGCATCCAAAAACATCTTTGAAGACTGTATTGAGATTATACCAAAATAACGAAAAACTAACCCTTCCCTTCCCGATCTAGAGTCTGACTCACCCTAAAATACATGATTGACCCCATCAATAGATAATTACTATACCCAATACTGATAATTTTCTATCTAGTACATATCACTGATAATACATTCCATGTTGATAATCATGTTGAATATATCAATGACAATAACTAAAATTTCCCATAACACCTCAAATTCATTTATCATCACATGACACACTGTGCACGTAAAAAACTTTTTCAGACTTCTTTCCCATATTCTTCGAAAGATTCATCAAGTATGATATATGTTTCAAACACAAGAACAATATTTAAACCAAATTTGATGATATAAATTAATGAGTAAAAAATATATTAATAAAATCTAGCACCATTGAATATGAAATAAATAATGTACCAGTAATTGTAGCTGACCCTACTTCAGATTCCTCTAGCGCATACTCCACTACATAATTACATCTAGTATTAGCTCATTCCATAGCTTCTTTAGCCACATAAAGATCACAATAGCTTGATGATTGGACCCACCCACGTGGAATCATCTTCATATACCTAAAAAACATTATTGAATGTGGATTATTCCTTACTTCTCAGTGATATCCTTTCCGAAAATCATTTTTTATGCATAGATCATTCGTACATATGAAAAAACATTGGAGGCTCTTTATAATTCAACTTGTTATGACTAGGTTTCCCACACATATAGAAAACAATATTTTTTTATCCTGACGAATCTCTCAAGATTGATATGGAAAAAAATAACTACCTTTTTTGCATCCTTTTTGGAATGAAGATACACATTGGATAACAACTACGCCAACTGATGCTCCACTAATACATTTCTTCCCATCTATGTCTACCTTAGCCAAATAAACTTTTTCAACTACCTCCATAATAGTTTGAAGAAGAATGAGAATAAACATCAACTGAATCATAGGAATCATTACCAAATCAATCGTTTGAGCCTTTAGGTCCTTATTAGGGACATTCTATGGTGTCAGATTAACCAAACCATGAAAATTGGTATAATACTTCAGAAAAGTATACTCCACCTACTAAAAGGTCTATATTTCTTGGCTATTCGCCCCTAGTAATATCTCAAGATAAAACTAATGGTTGGATATGTTATTAATGTATGTTAAATTAATATTTTCATGCAACATAGCTTGCACAATATCATCCCACAATCTACTTCCAAGTCCTTCTTGTATATACATGCAAAAAATACACCTTAGAAATCTTGAATAGTCTTCAAGAAATAGAAGATGTTGTCTATATTCTCAATCCACTCCTCAGATAACTATTGTCCCTTGTCACCACAGAAGACATTTGGAATATTCATGGTTAATTCAGATCCATGATCCATCACACATACCTGGTTCTCAACACCCAATTATCCCTGAGTCAGAATAATTTAAATCACAACATTTACCCAAGATGGGCGCACTAGACGATTTTCATGTGGGACCTGGCTCATAAATTCCTCTCTCATATTCGGAAGATATCTCCTCAAGGGAGTTTTTTTATAAAAATAAGAGAATAAAAAATTAGATCATGATAAAATTTCATAATATTAAAAACACTTTCAAAATTCAAAATAATGCTTTAAAATAATAACAATATAACACTATTATGAATTATAAAGAGGAAATTCGTTAATTAAAAAATAATTGGTCTATTTAAATATACTTACCTTATATTTAATTCAAATTAAATCAAAATCCAAGTCTCGAACATGGTAAAAATAAATAACCACCTATGGTAAATCATGTTCAGTCATGAAAGTGATCCAACAAGGAACCTTATGAGTACTTACTATTCGAATCCAAAAATTCCTAACTCTTGTTTACACAAGACAAAAAACCAAACTCTGGAATCGTTAACAAACATCAAGAAAGAACAACCATTTGATACTAAATTGTAATAGACCAACCCAGGTCAACCAAACCATACAACTAAGATGACAACAACATGTTGAGACATAACAAATACAATTAAAACAAGTCTATAATATATCCAAAAAAATACATTCAACATGTTTAAAAAGAGAAAGAAAATATATATTACTAGAAACCATATAATCCATGACAAACTTTACAAAACTAGAAAGTATAAAAATTTTCCATGTAACCAAAAATATCTTCAAAAACACACCACTATGAAGGGAATGAAAAAAGAAAAGCCTACATGCTACAAGATACCCTTCCGTTTTCGTGTATCCTAAAATAAATAATCCATAAATTCATAAAGGTATAAGTAGGGTGTGGGAATAAATCCTAGTAAGATACCACCATATATTCAATAAGAGGTCTAATATCCTTAATGTAATAGTTCTATTATTTAAAACAAAATAGTACTACAAGCATATTAAAAAATATAATCCATATGAAAATTATTTTATTTTCAACTTAGTTATTTATAAAACCATTTCATATTCTCAAACTAGAAATATGAAATCAATAAGTGATAAAACATGAAAGAATATCGATGTATCATAAGGTAAGACAGTAAACGCATAACCATGACATTACATTATTGGATGTAATGTTATAAAACCAAATATAAAAACCTCTGATAAAAAATCCATTGTAAAAACCACCATGTGATAAAAATCCATAAATGCCCATGAACACTATAATTTCAGTTTTATCCAAGAGAAAAATATGTACTAGACATAAATGATCCTTAAAATGTACAAAAAATGGATCCAAATGATAATGAATTCTACCATATTATATCAATATAAAAAACAACCATTAGTGGCTCCACACACAATAAGGATTCCTACGTATATTTTCTAACACTTACAAGGTTCCCAAAGTTCCATGTTTGACAAATTACATTTCATAACCAATATCAAAATTTATAAAAAATTTGAAAATAAAATCCAAACTACATTGGTGTTTGAAAAACCCATTTATAAATCAGAACAAATTCATTTTATTGAAATCCCCTTCAAATCCATTTATCTTACAGAGAAATCATTTGATACCACAAATAAATTCTATTAAATGAACAAACCAAAAACATCATCAAGATAGATAATCAATTAATCAAATTAACCCATTATATTGAAAACCAAAACACAAAATGTTTTAAACATAGTCACCTTTGATAATGGGTGATTGGAAACAAAAATATCATCACTGGAATAATAAGGCAGAATAAAAAATCAATTGGTGAACCTCAACAACATTAATGAATAGTCAGCGAATGCACAATCTAGAATGTGATAAGGTCTCCAAAATAACCTATGGTGAGCTATGGGTGGCCAAAGGGACGCTTCATAGTTGAATGAAATGAAAATAACACGTATGTTTCCCTAAAACCACAAATCAAGAGAATTATATAACATGTTATCCCATTACTTGACATTGATTCCACAAAGGCTAAAAACAATAAAAAACACATCCATTTTTTTTAAAACCTATTTTTATCCATTATTTGATTTGAAATTAATATAAATCGGAATGTAAACTTCACGACCTAAACCATATTCACGAATTATACATGATAACCATTACATGGAATGAAATCACGTTACATGGTGTGTAATTGACCAGATTATAATAAACAAGCCATTTCTCAATAGAAAAAGTCTAAAAACCCTATGAAATTCTCCAAAAAATAGAGTATTCCCTAAAATATATTAACGCATTTATACCCAGACACCATTAATTGAAACAAACATATATCCAAAAACATTAATTATTTTCCCAAATAAAGATATATTTCCCTATGAATCCTACAAACAAAAGAAAACCAGGATGATTAAAAAGTCATGAACAATGGAATAACGGAAAATAAGAGTGGGATAATAAAATATACAAGTAGTTTAAACTTATAAAATAGATAACAAGTACTTGACACATCAATACAGTATGTAGTGAAAATAGTTTCCACTATGCCCAAAACTAATTCCAAGTGGCTTCCACTTCCTCCACAACTATGTGTATGTAGTTTTAACTATTATTATTAATTTTTAAGGTGTAAAATTTAATTTTTTCTTTAATACATAGTTTAAAACTATAAACAACTAAAATTAGATAGATCTTATATCATAGAATCTGTCTTTAAGGTGTAGCAACTGTGAAGAAATCCTTTGTTTAAATGTTCTTCAATGAGAACAAAATTGATCATCTCATTTCTGGGTAATCTATTTTCTCTTTATTATCATCGGGTGATAATGTAAAATAGATGAAGTATGATGATTCCTTAATACTAAAATTATAATCCTTTTCATGTATTTCAAAATTCTCATTTTTCTACTTGATTTGTCTAGAAAGCTAATATATATAATTGGAATGAATCTATATTTTTGATCTACTCCCTACATCTCTAATAGTAAAAAATAACAAAGACAACGCTTCCGTCGATTTCCCCTTAAATATAGCAAAGAAATTTTAGTATTCACTGAAAATAAATTATGAATTAATTTAAAATAGATTTGAATAATTTTAATCATATTCCCAAAAATATATATTTTTTATTTTTTTTACATAATTCATTGAATTTATCTAAACAACATACATACTAATTATAGATTTTAGATTTGAATTCAATATAAAACCACTAGAAATTATCTCCATAATTTTTTAAATTGAATTTTTTTATACATACCTATGATATTTAGATTAAAATAAATATGGTATAACATATTTTTCTTATTATAAAATCCAATAACATATCAATACATAAGATAATTTTTAATATAAGGAAACGTGTAATATTTTTTCCACATTTAGTATAATATTAATAATATATTATAATTTTCCAAGGAATCCAATGTTCATTTGGAATAAATTCACCCCCATTGTATTTTTAATATTTTCTATGGATGTGTACGAAATTGAATCCATGCCTAAGAAATTTTACATTAGAAAAAATCCACTCATAATATAATTTCTAAAACATCAGATGATTCAACATATATTTCCCTTTTTCCAAAATATTTATACATTATATATTTAATCAAATTACACTATATACATAATATAGCACTCATTCTATGTGATACACAATATGTCAAACTTCTCCAGGCATCCAAAAATCCAATACGTAAGAAGTATACATTTAATATGTAACACATTTCCCTATTCAAAAATTGTTGAAATATCAATATGTAATATATTCATGAGATTTTAATTGATATGTATGGTAATTCTATCTATGCATAATAAATTTTTCTAATTTTAATGAAACTTATCATTTCTAACTATCATGAATTTCAATTATCAACCAACACATAATATATTTTATTTCATATAATTTGTAGGTATAATAATTATCTATATCCAATGTATCAATAAATATATTATAAAAATCCAATTACCAAAAACATCTATGTATGCATAAAATAATTCCATACATTAAAAATTTTCTATTGTAAAAATATCAATACATCAAAAAAAATTAGCCAATCTTTATATGAAATATTTTTCCTATACATAGAAAATTTCATTAACAATAAATGTGACTGTAATAAAATAATAAATTAAATAATAATGATAAATTAAAAATATATAACAACTATAAAATATTAACAGTGATTAATTAATAAATAATGAATAAAATAATATTTATATAATATAAATAAAATTGGTGATTGAAGTAATTATCAAAACATAGATAATGTGGATTGGATTCACTAAACACATACAAGTGTTTGTTGCACATCATTGGATATAATATTTACATGGGTTAGGGTTTTGTTTTTGAATCAATAATAGGGGATTTACCATTTTAATATAGGATTTTAAATTTGTAATGTTTTTGAATAGGAATTTCAAAAGGGAAATGCTCTGGGTTAAAGAAATGGTTTTTAAATGGGATTTCAAAATATATTCTAGTTTTAGAAGCCGAAAATAAATTATATTCATGGTGTATTTCAAATGAATTTTTTTCAAGGGACTTCTGTGTGTAATTCAGAAAGTAATGCCCTTCCAAATGTTTTGAAAATGATTTCTAACTAATATTTTAATGGAAATAAAAGTAGTATTTTTTAAATTGGTTTGGTGTGACTGACCACAGGATGATACGGTCCTATTTTCCAAAGATCAAATGGTTGTGTGAGATTCATTGATTTTGGTTTCCTTTTATGTTATCTCCAATTTCATAGGGATTCGTGATATATAGGGACATTATATGAAACCATACCTTGGGTTATTTGTGGGTAGGACTAGGTTTGTATTTCCAGTGATCTTCTCGATGACCATATAAATATGGGACCATGGTAGGTCCCCATGGGTTGTTTTAGTGGAAGAAATATTTTTATCCATAAATATTTGAGCTTATTATTTATATTCTTGTTATGCTTAGTGAGATATCACATAATATGGGAGATTAGTTCATTGGATAACATTGGGTTTGTGTGATACACCTTAGATAGATATAGGACATATTGGGGGAAAAAGAATTCTACCTATATGAAATTATTAAAACCCTTAATGAGTGGCTATTCTCCATCATAATTATAGTATTTTCCTCTTGATTAAAATTACTTTTTAAGGTAATAGATTTTCCCATTTTTCTTGTGATTTATGTTTAAGACTGTATTCATAGCTAGTAGTATTAGTATTATAATGACCCTCAGTATTGATTTAGGCATGGGATTTAAAAAATAAGGGAATGCCTCTTATATTTATTCATATTATGAGTGTGGGTTTCGTCTTTAATGAGTTTGGTTTGATAAAGGGAATAGGTATGTATTCTACGAGGAAGTTAAAAATTTATTTAAACGTAATTGATTAGGATATGAATATATTGAGAAGTAATGTCTAGTACAACTTCAGATATTGATATTTTTATTGAGGATAATTTCTCATTTTAATTTTGAGGTTTCTTACACTAATTATTTACCATATTGGGATAAGGACTCCCATTAGTTGTACTCTTTGACATGGTCCTAAAAATAGGACAACAGGATGATGATACACTATGAATGATAGTGGATGGTTTTTGAGATATGCGGATAGCTTCCTACTTTGATATGATGAAATTCCTTTTTATATAGTTCCACTTAAGTTAAGATAATGAACATAGAAAATAATTATTGATTATAACTAGATATTCATTCTAAGTGATCGGTTTATAATAGATGTTTTGTATCCACATGTAGTGGAATATAACTAAAATGTTGACTTGTAAACTCTAATATAGATGATGAGGTAATATTGGGTGATTTTTTTGATATATTTTTTCAAGGACTGGTTAGTAGATATGAGAGTTAGGAATTCTTTTTCATATGATTGGGACAAATGAATTAATTTTTTAAATTTATATTTCATGAGATTGTAAAATAGTTTATATTCAATGATTTGGTCCCTCTATGACATCTGTTTTTTGTTTTAATTAATATTAAAAATTATTCATAAATTTTTGGGCCATATTTTATTTCTTATTATTGTTATTCTTTTTATGATCATTATTTACCATGATATTTTGGTTTTTTATTTCTTATGAGTAGTGAGATGAAAGGTTGTCAAAAAGAGGCTCTAAAAGATTGAGATTCTTTATTTATGTGAGGTGATTCCCCATTTTGATTACATCTAATGAGATGAGAGTAACTATATGGTATAACGTTTTGTGTTAGGATGGTATATGAGCCATAAATTATAGGATGGTTGGACCTTGCCTAAATTGTTTAGTGTTAGATTATGCGCATGTTCCTTTTTTCATGATTGTAAACATATAAACCATTTATTATAATTAAAGTGTTATGTTTCTGGGTGTGTTGAGTTATAATCAACATTGGCTTAAATTCATATTATCTTGGTCAGTATCACATAATGAGTTTCAATGAGTATGGATATCCAACTACGTCGTTAGACTCACCCACATTTATAAACATGACATTGTAAACAATATACATGTGTAAAACTTCATGTTTTAATTTTAGTTTAATTAATAAATAAAGTGTTTTTGATATATCTTAGGATTATTATTCTATTAGGGTTTATTGATTAAATGTGTGGTTATGTGAGTTTTGATAAGGGATATCCAATTTATTTCTTAGTTGTATCACATTTCACCATCTACAATACCAACTATTTTACTATTTATTTTTAATCATGTGATAAAAATATGCTATTAAAAATCACTTATTATTATTTTATGTTATTTATAATTTAAATATATATATTCTAGATCATTTGGTGACCTCTTAACAACGTATTTTTTTCAATGGTTGGTTATGTTCATTATATGGATGGTTTATGCTAAAATTTATGTATATTTAGAAATTGAACTTACAATTTATATTAGAGGTAATAGTCTCCCCAAAAATATTTCTATATTTCACCACTAGTGAAAAAAAATTGGTATATTGGGATGGGTTCCTAAGGTCTTATAGAACACCCTTCTCATGTACTACTTAGGAAGACTATTCTGGCATGTTATAACATGTATTATTAAATTTTTTATAAAATAAATTTGATTTTTAATTGTAAATATTTAAAATATTAATCCTTTTATATTTTTTATTTTATAACTTGTGTAGTGATTGGGGGAAATTTTTATCCTAGTGGGATATTTTGGATAATAAAAGTGTAGTGACTCTTATAATGGTAGTTTCAAGGATTTTAATATATCAAGGGTAACATAGTGGTTCCCCTATAATTTTTTTCTACTTATTTTTTATATGGGTAACTATTTGGTAGTGACTTCATAAACTAAGATTCTAAATTTCTTTAATATAAAAGTTTGTTTCTACTGATGTTCTCTTTTAGTGGTTATTTGGTTGTTTTCTTTACTATCATTCATTTTTTTCTCTATTACATATACAACCTATCATATTTCTTGGGGCCTTTTTTATGGTAACCAATGAATTTCATGGGATTTTAAATTTATGTTATTTGGTACTTTATTTATCTTTCTAATTTTTTTCTTTAGATTCCAGGTCTATATAATCAGTTCTAATGTTGAATTTGAAGAGAAATATATTAAATTGGGTGTCCCTAGTTGTGGGTGGCTAGTTTAGTGAAAAATAATTTTTAGGGAGTGTATGATGTGGTGGAGTAAGAGATATTATGTAAAAAACTATAAGGGGGGGGGGTAATTGTTAAGATGTTTATATTTTCCAAAAATATTTAACTTTTATTCATCGGTTATATAATTATGCATCATTCCACCATTTCTATTTTAATTAAAATGGATAACCTTTATATTGGTTGTAACATTAGTGTTATTGAATATAACTGAAATTTAATTCTTTATTGAAGATATTTTTAATTTTATTTTAATATGAATATATTTTTTGGTTTATAATTATGTATTATTGTTAGTTATACCCAAATAATGAGTAGTATCCCTCCATGAGGTAGTTTATTTGATGGAATTGTTATTAATAGTTTATAAAGGATTCATGATCAATAGAGGTGGTCAAATAATATTATATAAATATGAAAATGGATCCTTATATAGTGGATGTAAATATTATATATAAAATATTTTCCACATATTAAAATATTTAGTTTGTGTACATATAGGTAGATAGATAAATAAATAGTTATTTTCCATCCTATGAAAGGATACAAACACATACATAGTTTTCCCTTATAAATTTTTCCAAGGAGGTATAAATTTCATCTTAGAACCTGAGAATTAGTAATAAAGGATTCATGGATCCTCATGGTGTTGTAAGAATTATTATGCAACACTCATAGTATTACATCTCTAGGTGGTAAGGGAGAAACCTATTGATATTATGAGACTATAATTTGAATGATCTATAGTATGATTTAATTGATTGATCATTTATAATTAATAATTTATTTTATATGTGTATGTCATTAAAACTCACACAAGCATATACCTGATTAATCATTTATGGGATCTGAGATAACATGTTGGAAACTACTAGATATTTGAACATAAAACCTACACATGAACCACGATGGGTATGTAGTTTCACTTATGGAAATTCAGGTATAAGAGAGCACATGAGTAGTTGTTTGGATAACATATTAGTTAGTACGTTATCTGTTTTACAGAGATAGATTCCACTTGGTGATGTGGGGGTAGAAACTAACATTGGTAGGATAGGGCATTGTCATTTCACCACACCTATGTATTTATACAATTATGAATATTCCTATTTATCGAATTACTATACCTATAATTGTTTGATTTTTCGGTTTCATAAATATATATGGTTTATAGATAATTAGACAAGTATGAAATAAACCAATTAATATAATGGTTTCTAGTTCTATTAATTTCCATTATACAAATGGTTCTTGTTATATTTTCAGTATATACATTTATAGATCTAGGATGTACTTAAAAGAGAAAAATTAATTCCCTAATGATTAACATATTCCCTCAATCCTTGTCATAATCCCCTAGATATTTTTGAATATTATTTTGGTTTATGGTGGAATATTTTGTGTCTGTAGAAGATTTAGGTTGGGTAGTAACATTCTTAATGAAACCTAATATTCCAAATGAGTTGTACCTCTTAGAATTTTCT
The DNA here is from genome assembly GCA_963277665.1 of Viscum album. NCBI lineage: Eukaryota > Viridiplantae > Streptophyta > Magnoliopsida > Santalales > Viscaceae > Viscum > Viscum album. Next base: position 1,663,910,831 of record OY728153.1, on the reverse strand, counting down.
CCTTAAACACTAATTTTTCTCCACATATAATTTTGGTGATATCATCTTCAACTCTAAAGAAATTTAATATCTATGATTTATATTATCGTATTTGGGGAAAGAGATTCAGGTATCTTATCAATTTTCAGAAAATTGATTTTTATTAAGGTTTATTTTCATCCATTTCATTCTATTTATTTTAATTTGAATATAATATTTTTTTAGTTGTTTTAGAGTGATTATATATCCATTGATAGTGAATATTTATTTAAAAACTAATGTTAGTTGGCCTCTTCTATTTTTTGGAGTTTAATTTAAAAAATTTATATAAATTATAATGATTGTTGTATTTTTTAACTTTTTTTTATATTCCAAATGATATTTGAAATAAATTATTTTTAGTAAAAAGATATATTATATGAATTATTTTAGTATAATCATGTGATTTTTTTGGGAATATTATAGAAATATTATTTTAATATTTAAAAAATATTGAATTATTTGAAAAATTAAATATTATTACTAAAAAATGATTAACCATTATTAATAGAATTAAATATGGGGTTTTATTACTAGAAATGAAATATTCATCCATTTGTTATGATCTATAATGATGTTTGTGGATAATTATATTTATATAAATATTTTTAGAATTTAATGAATTAAAATGGTAAATACATGTCATTATATATTATCATGTGTTGTGAATGTATATTTTCTTTATTAATATATATCAGTACACTTAAAATTTGGTGATTGATTTTAAATTATCATTATTATTGTTTTCACAAAAAAAAATTATGATAATGATAATTTATTAGCTATTGATGTGATAAATTTATAGCATGTTTATGTTAATTGGGTATATCGTTTAATGAAATTAGAGTTCCATTTATGTATATTATATGTACGAACGTATTGGATTATAAATGGATTCAATGACTGTGTATGGGTTGGGAAATATTATAATGATTTCCATGAATTTAGATAATAATGTATATATTCCATGGGTTTTTCCAAGATATTTTATTTTCAATGTGTTTTCAAAACCCTCAGACTTTATGAAATATATTCTTTCCAAATAAATTTATTTTCTTAGATATCTTACATTACACACAACTCCGAGTTTTAACAAACAATGATATTCTATTAATATTATGATTTAAACATAAATATTATATCCTAGTTATTAAACATGGTGATATGAATATGAATAGTTTTTTTTAAAATTAATAATAATGGTTTTATATTAAGAAAAACTATTGTTATGAAAAAAGTTAATTTTTAGTAAAGTAATTATATGAATTAAAAAACATTTTCTCAAATTTTATATTTCATTTTCTGAAAGAATAGAAATAATTATCTTCTTTAAAATTTTATAACAATTATTTTAAAAAAACTAATTTTTGAAATATACATTTAAAATTTATCATTGGGGGAACTTTTCATAATTTTCGGAAAATAATAATTTCAAGAAGAATAGTAAAAAATTCTAATTTTAATATAGTTTTTTTTTATTTTAAATAATTAACAAGATAAATTTTATTTTAATATGGTTTTAAAATTAAAATTAGTTGTCTTATGTTGTTATTAATCAAATTTTGGTCATTATAATAAAACTCATGTTGATTTTTGATGTTAAAAAATTTTATAATTATTGTGATTTTATCTTTGGAATACTGTTTTTTCAACATGTCAGCGAGATTAATTTTAAATAATTTTTTTCCCACTTATATTAATAGAATATGAAAAATTGGATTCATTATTTTGAATCAAAATAATTAATATTATATAAAATTTTTAGATTTATTTAATTATTAATTGAATAGTAACCCCATTAAAAAATTAATTATATTGGTTTTGTTTAAAACATGTTTAATGGTGTGTTAAAAAAAGAACCGGGTATGTTTCTAAAGACAATATTTTCTCCATGTAATACATTGAAATATATTTGATATTTTTTTCAGAGATAGGGACAAAGAAGAAGCACGATTCTGATGTCTGATGTACCTAAAATAAATTTTTTTAAAATTTTAAATATATTTTATATTACACACACATAGTTTCATAAAGAAAGTGGGATATCAGTTAAACAGTCTCAAATAAATAAATTGAGAACATGGTTGATTCAAACTTGTGTGATCTCCCTTAGGCGCAAACTAATGTTGGATGTTGCAAGGTGTTCATATATACTGACTGGGGGAGGGTGCGTTAAAATGAATAAATAAATAAATTTTACTTATTAAATTAAACACCTAAAACATAGACTAATCTATAGATTGAATTTAATAAATGGTCATAATGGTTAGCGGCATAAACCTGTGAACATTTTGAAATTATCCCTTCCACCTGTCATTGGCGTATCAAGATTAAATGAAAACAAGTTTCTTGATCCTTGAAAATTGAGGCTCATCAAACACAACCACTTATATCAATCATTCTGAGCACATTATTCCTCAAAATATAGTTTAATCACAATATATAACTTTTCAATTGTGGAATTTTCACCATATTATTAAATATAGTTAGTATGATCTAATCTATCTCTTGATCTGGTTTAAATAATTCCCCATCATGTGACTACGTATCAGTTTCCAATTAATCATTACATTTATCCCTGATAATCCATTTTCTCGTGAAATATTCACCAATTAGTGTTTGTTGGCCAAAACAATTGTGGGGAATCATTATTTAACCTTTGTAAATGTTTCTTTCACCAAATTTTTCTTCTTGTTCTTTATCATTGGCACATAGGTCCATGGTTCAACATTATGAGGCAAGGTCAAGGATGACAGAACACCCTAATATATGATAGATTAATTTGAAATGAAAATATCAGTGAATAGGGGATGATTTTGGATGATTAGAGGTATATGAGTGATTTCACTAAGGATCATAATATGGGTGAGGTGATGAGGGGTTCCATGGGTTATGACGGTACGTAGGAATTCATTTGGGTGAATCATAATTCCATTTTCTAGCCAATGAATGAATAAAAACGATGAATGGGTGATTCCCCTTATATTTTAGGCATCCTAGAGGTTATATTCAAAGAGGTGCTTGTGGAACTAGGATGTCTGGGTATATATATTGGTTTATGGAAAAAACATGAATACACACCATGTAGTTCCGATGAATACATGCCATGTATTAGCCTTATATCTGGGAAACTATGGTTTAGAAAAAGATAAGGGCTCAATTCCATGTGTCTATGATACAAGACATGTGAACCTCCTAAGGTAGACAAACCATGTGATAGTACAACATGATAATGGCCCTGTCTGGGAGGACACACCATGTAATAGAGTACACAAGAATGACTAATATACACGAACACTGCTAGGAGAAAGGTTGGGACCTTGAGTTTCTTAGAGACACTGTGTATTACCATTACACAGTATATAGTGAAACATGGTAAGTTATTTGTATACTGGTAGGTAATCAGATAGGTAGATTAGAGATACCACATACCGTGTGGGTCCCCTTACATACAGTGTACCCTTAATTTCTTATTGAGGACACTTCTTCCTCTTTTATCTCTTTTGTTTGGATTTGAATTATGCACCTCGAGCAGCCTATCCTGATTGTTTATTCCTGAATAATGTGATGTTGGAATTCATGGTATATTTTGATATATAATTCATGTTTTTTTGAATGTGACTATTCAATAGGAGATGCTCGATGACATTCGTGATTAAGAAGGATCACTAGATAGACTTGAGTGGAACCATCATACTGTGCATGTCATGGGTCCCGTAATTATATAAAGATTGAAACCCTGTTATATTGTAGGGAATGGGTCCTCTATCTACCATAATATTGGAAACATCCTGTTGGGATGTGAATGGGACCTCTACATACCTATATAGTGTTCCCCTCCTATGGTACATGGCATGGGTCCTCTAACTAACCTTAGAGTGGAACCCTCATACTAGGCTTGGCATGATTCATCTATCTACTATCATAGTAAAACAAACCTATTAAGAAGGGCATGGGTTCTCTAACGATCACTATAGTTGCACCCTCATGTTGTACTGGGGAATGGGTTCTCTATATACTATCTGAGTTCCACCCTCCTATAGTGTTAGGGAATGGGTCCTCGATTGACCATATGAGTGGAACCCTCCCATGGTATAGTGAATGGGTCCTCTATTTATCTACTAATTGGAACCCTCATGTTTTATTAGGTCATGTGTTATCTACATAAATATTGTGCCCCTCAACTATGAGGCATAACAGTGAGGAGTGGATAGAATTTTATGCCTCTTTGGATAGATGCACGAGATACTGGTAATCAATTATGGACCTTTGGAACTACTGGCACTCAATCTTGGGTTGGTTCTGGATATGGAGAAATAATTTCTCTCTTTTTTGATATTATTTTGTTTATTATATATATATCCATGTAACTCTATTTTTTCACTCTCTTGTTATGGGTTGAACTATCAATTAATATATTGTCTCTCACAACCCCTTATAATTTGGGGGCATCCTTCTAGGTAAGTATATACTCAACCCTGCATGGGTATTAGACACTCTCATGTTTTCTATAGATGATGTATAGGTTAGAAAAAATTAAATAGGATTATAGGGATACCTAGTTAATTGGAAAATATATGTTAGTTTGATCTTAGTTATTTGGAGTTGGAATCTCTCATAATTTACTTCTCCAGTTTAATTTAGGTTGGAGCATCTATCTAGTTGGGAATGCATTTTTTCCCTTTTCTTTTTAGTTGACACTGGAATACTCTAGTACTCCCATGTGGTTTTACATGCATGGTTTATTCACTAGATGTTGTGTCATTTATTATCATTACTTTTCACTTCTACATAGAGATGGTTGGGTGTGTTCTTAAATGTACATTTCAAAAAGTCCTATCATATTAGTTTTTGTTTTCACCGATTGTATCCAGTCCCTAGAATATGAAGGTGATCCTGAGGTAGTTGAGGCTCAATACCTATTGGGTCAGGTCTTGACATATTTGTATCACAACCACTTATTACTTGGGAAAGAGTTTAGAGTTCCCCCTTAGGAGGATTCAGTTGGGATTTAGGTCAATAATGTAAAAGTGTTTCAACAGTACCTTTCAGGCTATGTAACCCAGTGGTGGTGTGGTTGCCAATTTATCCATTCACTAGGACTCCGACTACCAATTTTTCCACTCAACATACTGAGAATTTGGATATAGGGATCAGTGGTACAAGTATCATATATGATTGATTATTTGACTTCAAATCTTGAGTTACCTCCCCATAAATATATATATCAGTGTGTGTGAGTGTGTGTCTGTGTCTGTGTTCATCTAACCATGGTATGTCATGATTAAATATTTAGTATTACTCTACTAAGATAGATAGTTGAGTTACCGATTCCAGATTGTGGTGATGATCCTATGGGTGATGAGGCCTCATTTCAGGGCCCATCTCACAAGATTATTCCTCCATGTGGACAAGTAGAAACACCCCACTCATTGAGAAAAAAATTATACTAGTAGAGCAGGCTAAGGATACGCACAACCTTAGCGCACTCTTCGAGTTCTAGATCTATAGGCCGTTGAGGTTCTACAGTGAGCCATATCCATAGGCAGTGGATGATTGGTTAGTGTTAGTGATCCATTTTCTATGGATTATCTAGAAACTTATTAATTATGTGGTTTCACTGGCATCTAGCCTTTTCTATGGAGCAGTTGGGTATTGGTCAGGTCTTGTTACGCAGATGCATGATGATTCAAAATGCTCATGGACCAACTTACAGGATCTATTTTGTGTGGATTATATCCAATAATGATTTCACAAATTAATGATTCAAGAGATTATAGAGCTTCAGTAGTGATGGATGATAATGGATGATTATGCTCTGCGGTTCCCAGACCTTACGCGATTCTCCCTCATGATTATTTAGGATGGATACTACTAGGAACAAAAGTTTTAGTAGGGTCTCCGTAGAGATATCCATGCATGTTTATCACCCGTTTTTATTACCAAATATGTCGTGATGTTGGATAAGGCATTGGTGACATAGAAATTGTTGTCAGAAGGACTCTAAGAAGCTAGATCTGGCAATGAGCATTATAGTGATGATTCATCTACAGTAGCTAGTGGGCACCAATCGAAAGGATTTCAGCATAGGTGATATTCCCAAGATGAGGCTCAAGAACAAGGTCAGGGACAACATAGAGGACCAGTGTAGCCTATATAGGTTCAGCAATTACATGTGATTGTTGAGGTCCCATGGAGTGTGATTTACCAACCTAACATGCAGAGGAGCACATAAGATTATTGGATGGACCGCTAAATAATAATAAGCACTACGATCACAAATCTTTCAATCAATGGAAGGTTGGGCCACATAGAGTAAGAGATGAAAGAAGAATATGTGGGGCTCTAGGAAGAAAATATATGGGTGTTTGATGATTCTATGATATCCGTTCACAACCACAAGAAGACAACCCATGTCAAAATCTAGGAGATGGCTATCATGAAAATAGATAGATGCAGGATATTGATATTTATGACATAGTGGAGCATGATAAATTTAGAGTTACGATCTATGTTTATCATACTCCTTCATTATTACTAGACATATTTTGGAGTAATTCAATTATAACATTACTCCTGGAGCTAGAGTTGGATCTCCCCATTGAGGCTTTATCCCATCAAGTTTTTCTTTTGGTGCTTACAGGGAATGATTCTTTTATATTTGTAATGTGCTGGCTGTGCAATCTATCACTAGGTGTTGAGAGGTACTCATCAAAACTATTGGTATTTTGGATGGAAGCCAATGATAATATATGGGGTATGGATTTGTTGACCATAGACTGAGCCCAGATTGACTGTCACCATAAGCGAGTCATATTCCTTTACACTAATGGGACGTGATTATCTTTTATGGGTGAGGGAGTTCTCAGGAATGGACGAGTGGGGTTTTTTCTAACGGAGGCTACAGCCCATTACCAGTCAGTTGGAAAGTGTATCACTTGGTGCATAAGGATTTTCAGGAATCCGGTTTCCACTTATCCAAGAAGATTTTATGAATTTATTGACGTTTCAGGACTACCTCTAAAGAAGGAGAAAGAGTTTTTCATAGAATTTCATCCTAGGAGTACAACAATGTATTATAGGTAATATCATATGGCCTCTACGATGATTTTGGATAAATGGATTTATGTGTAGGACCTTTGAGATAAGGCTTTAATCATGACCAGGGTGTTCCGCTAGGAAGATACAACATTATTCATGAAGAAAGAGGAAATGATCTTTTAGTTTTTTGTGTATTATTGTAGGCTAGACCAGGGAAAAAATAAAAGAAAACTACCCCTTTACAATTATTGGTGACCTATTGTTTTGGTTGTGAGGAATGAGATGTTTCATAGAGATTATCTTTGGTCCATATACCATGAGTGGAGAGTTTGGGAGTCTGATATTCTAATGTTGTCATTCTCATGTCACTACAAACACTAGGAGTTACTGGTGATTCCTTTCAGTGTGATGAATATTCATGTTGTGGTCATGGATTGGATAAAATGGATCTTCCACCCATACATGGACTGATTTTTCATCGACTTCATTAAAGAAATACATATATTCAATGCATCAGAGGAGGATCATGCATAGAACATGGGGATTGTCCAAGATTTTATTTTGGAGCACCAGATTTTTTGTAATCTATTAAAATTCATGTTATGGATCAATAAGGTTCAGTTTTTAGGGAATTTTATTTTTGATCATAGATTATCAATGGACATGGAGAATATTGATCATGTGCTAGCAAGGGATCCACACATGATAATGTCATAGGTATGGAGTTTTATATCTTGGTGAGGTACTACTGGTGGCATGTTCTAGACTTTTCCATAATTGTATCCCCATTGAATGCCCTGACATGGAATGGGCATCCATTTACCTGGAATGAGTAGTTCTTGGGATAGTTTGAGATGTTTAGGATAAGGAAGATGAGTGCTCCATTATGGTGAAAATCTATGGAAGGAGTTGTGTATTATGTGTATTTCACTGATTCAGGAGTTTGGGTCCGCAACATATTGATGCAGAGAATATATGTTATTTCATATGGGTAGAGGAATTTTATACCCCATGAGAAAAACTATGTGACACATGACCTAGAGATGACAGTGGTAGTATTCTCTCTGAGGGTGTGGAGACACAATATTCTCGGGGAGAAAATTATTGTTTACTCAGACCATCAAAGCCTCAAGAAACTCTTTCTACAGAGTGACATGACTTGAGGAAGAGACACTGGTTGCAATTACAATAGGAATATGAACTTTATATAGTATATACTAATGGTAATGGAAATGTTCTGGAAGATTATCTGAGCAGTAAGTCTTAGTATTTTTTGGTGCCTGAGATATCTAAGAAATAGAATTCATTTATGCTGACCCTGACTGAGTAGGAGGGTGAAATATTTCATATGATAGTGTTGTATACTCTTACACTACTTCAATGTGTGAGAGAGTACAAATTCATAGATATCAATTGTGATGTGTAATGTGAAAAGATATCCTTAGTAGATTCACTAGATATATTTTATGAATGAGTGAATCATTTTATCATTTTTCAGGTATAGAATGTGTTCCTAGTCATCACACGAGAAGAGGTGGTGAGTGGTTTTTACAATTCTACTTAGGTTTTACTTACAGGTGTGGGGTAGATGTACATAGACATTCAATGATAGTTCTGAAGGGATAAAAAGAGATAGAATGTGGTTACATTCATCTCTTAGTGTATAATTTTTCAGTAGGTGGTGGCTGAGCAGCATGTTCCTTTATGTTTGTTATAATCCTTTTAAGATTATGATTTGGAAATGGGACAACATATCCACAAATTTCATGGCAATACATATTGCAAAAACAAGAGGCCATTACTTCATTTGGGTGACAGTTGACCAACTCACGATGTGGGAACACTTATTTACTATTAGGTATAATAGTTATAATGCCCCAATACAAGAAGCAAAGAGCTAGTGAATTATTTTAATACATTGACATGATTTAAAGGAATCATGTCGATGTCAAGGAATCATGTCTTGAAGGGCGGATCCATTTAGCTGTCTTAGAAAATAGATTATATATATGAACGTTAAATAACAATTTCTAACATAAAAAATAGCATAAATAATCTTTTGAGAATACCATTATTACCATATATTATCCCAGCATATCAATCAGAATAAACTTTATAGCATCATGGGAAAATAATATATAAGAAATGTGTGAGCTTAGTTGCTCAGTAAGGATAAATATTTCCACAAAATCTATAAACTTTTAAGGAAAGTTGTATAATAAAAACAACACACTTTTAAACATAAACATGAACATAATATGGAAATAATAAATCAAACATTACCATTTAAACTTGAACATGGTTATTATAAAAGAAAAATAATCACATGTAAAACAAATTTTATAACAAGGTAATGCATAATTCCATACATAATAACTACTACATCAAGGCCTTATCATAAGACCATTAACAAATATTCTGTTGAGGCCTTGTGCTAAGACACTAGTTTGTCTAATGAGACCTATAGAGGTATCATGACGTTATAGTAGACCCCACCACTCACTTACAATTTCCAATGCATTCCTCATATAAAATGGGTGAAACGTAACGAAACATTAATATTAAAATTAGCATACGAAATGTTAATACTTTAGTTATAAACCATGAATGGAATAAAAATATCACATCCAAAGCCAAACATATCATAACTTATTCTATATAATAAAAACGATTTTATTGTAACAAATAAACCTTAATGAAGAATTTAATCTAATAAAGGATATCGACAATGATGAAAATTATCTGTGAAAAAATTTCAGGAAAATATCCCTTTCATTCTAGAAATCATTTAAATGTCACACAATTTATAACAGATTTCACATAAAATATATTTTTGAATAATATTTTCCCATACCACTTTGAAAAATTTGAAAGACATTAACATTTTAAAACCAAAATTTCCATATAAATAATTTATTAAAATAATTTTGAAAACATGGACATTAATTTAATAGATTTATTAAAATAAATCATTAAAAAATTTAAAATGATTATATATTTAAATTTTCCCATACATAAAACCTTATAAAATTCATTTTGAAATCATTTTAATTATACATGTAAATTTATGATAAACATGTCCCACTAAATAAAAAATATAAACAATATCAGATAATAATGATATTGAGAAATTAACCCTTACCTTAGATCCGAACATCTATGTACATACATAGAACTCCTGTATAATGGTTTTAAAAATATTATTAACTTATATCAAAATCATAATAATATTTATGGTATCATATATGATTCTATTATAATTTTATATTATCCATTTATTAACATTTCCATGTTAGTGCATCATTTCAGGTAATATCACTTTGTTTATCATAAGTGTTTGGAATTGTCATTCTTGATCATATTACTTTGATCATGATTTAATTACATCCAGAATGTATAGTATTATTTATATACCATATATATACATTATATATATATAATGGATATATATATATATATAATGTAACACATTGTTCATGGAGACATTATGTCGTACGTACGCATGAACATAGTTTCTGATTTCTTATCGTATTGAATATATGTATGTGAATGCCATATATTTACACACACATATATATATAATTATAGTAGAATTTTTATTTCATATATTTCATAATAATTAAAAAATATATTTATTTATTTATAATCATTCCTAGGTGGTTAAAGTAGATAATGAATCTCATCGCATTATGGAGACGATCAGTTGTACGTACGCACCAGCAACAATATCATTTACTTAATGGTAAAATGGAATGGAATTGGATATAAAATGAATTTTAAAATATAAATATCATGTTATATTTATTATTTAAATTCAATATATTCATATTTATACCCATATATAAAAATTCTACATGAAAAACAATTAACACCACAAAGTGTAGACGATAAGCATTACGCACGCTTGCACACATGGTGGTATTTTTTTTAATAGGATGGTTAAACATAGGTATACAGTTATCCCATAATCTTAAAAAAATATCATCATATAATATATTCTTGATTTGTTATTTGAGTATGGTAAAAACATCATATGAGGAATTAGAAATAGAAATGAACATTACAAGAAGGGATAAACAATTACCTCTTCTTTGAGTTCCTCCTTTTTATTTTCACAAAAGTAATCCATAAGTTGGATTTATTCTCAATTTGAAACCTTTAGGATGATGTGAGAAAAGTTTGGAGGAGTTGTGGGAATGGTTTTTCAATGACAAAGGACTTTGGAGCTGTGAATAAGTGGGTAGAGGTGGTGACTTTTTATTAGAGGGAGGAGGGGCACTTTTAGAAATGATTAAAATATTAAATTATTATATAATTTGTTTTATTATAATAGCTTAAAATTGATTTATTCTGAGTATAATATAAATATTGGTAGATCCCATATCATCCAATAGGTTTTAGACATGATTAGGTTATTAATGTATCCTTATCTTTTGGGAATAACCCATAGTTAAATAGTTTAACTCTTACTAGGTCTTGTTGTTTCCTTATACTATAGGGTTCATTATGTAACTAAAAAATTCCAAGGGAACATAAAGTGTATCATTAATGAAATTTATAAAATTATCTATGTCATTTTGAATAATATTAGATTTTTAGAATTTTTATATCATTTAATAAAATATTTTTTGTCTAAAAAACAGATATATGTCAATTTTGACACTATTTAGTAATTTAATTGGATTAAAGTCATAAAAACCTGATTCTTTCGAAAAAAATCGTTAAGAAATACCCTATATGTCAATTTCATCCACAAAATTCATGGATGGAAAAAATATTCAAAAAATATTTATTTTAATATTTATAATATCATTTGATTGATTCTTTCATTAATAAAGAAAATACTTCATCATTATTGTGTCATAAATATATATAATTATTTAATATATAAAAATTAAATATAAGATACCATGATGTTTAAATTAGTTTTATATTTCTATGTAATATTTATATTCAATGTGATCAGTCATATACCCCTATATTAAAATTGTTTTAGTAAAATATACATGTCTATGTTATATTTATCTTTATTTTAAATTAATTCTTATAACATATCATTATGACACCCATGTGGTCCCCTAATGCCAAACATTCTTACTAAGTATTATCATGGTCGAATATATCTCATCCCATCGGATTATGACATATGTAAGAGTAGTATTATATTATTATAATATAATTTTCTTACCCAAATTTTTTCTGATTTACACTTTAACCATGTTAAATAAAAATAATTACTAATGTTATCATTCATAATGTCCAAATATATAATGTAAATATTTAAATAATTTGGAACTTATGATTTTTAATATGTAATAAATTCTTCCAAATTCAAAAAATACAATTTTTCGGAATTAATTTAAAATTCATTCTCATTGAAAAAACAAGAAACCATGTTTTTAAGAATTAAAAACTATCAAAAGATTGAAATGTGTTTATGTCAACTTTATATGTAAAAATACTTATAATGACATTAAATATATTAAATGAAAAAAATATTATCTAACTATACTTTAAGACCACACAAAAGTATAATTTGACACTATAAATTAATTCGATTAGAAAAGTTGTTTTCAATTAAAATTTAGTATTTACACTATTCATGAAAATATGAAAGTTATCAAAAAAGTAACAAAAATTTATCTAAACAAAATTTCAATTCCTAGATTCAAAATAATAATTAAATTATTTTATATTGGATATATAAGTGTCAAATATTGGATTTAAAATTGGTTAACGATTAAAAGGTGGAAAACAACATTTTTTTTAAAATACTTTTTTTGCCTATTAAATTTAATTTGTACACAGATTATATCTAATAGTAACAATATATGATTTTTAAAAGTATATGGGATATATAAAATTAAAATATTTCTTAATACTATTCATAACCACTTTTTAAACAGCTAGCTTGATAGGTCGTGTTGTGGTTGAACATGGGGTTGCGTACAACGCAAACTGTTGAATTATTTAAAAATTAAGAGTACTATAAAAGCTTTGGGTGTTGTTACATTATACCCTCCTTCAATAAATTGTGTATTCTCTATATAATCCCAGGATTGAAAACTAGTGGTATGAAATTTCAAAATATCTTAGATGAAATCCAACATCAAAAAATTGATTGATGAGACCTCTATTTTTATATAAAGAACAGAAGGCGTGAAGGTTAGTATAAATAACACATACTAGGCTCCCCTGTAGAAAAATATGTATATGGAAGAGAATAATAATCATTATGTTCTGATGTAGAGTGAAATAGAATATTGTTAGGAAAATGTTAACAAGAAGAAAGATATATCTATGATGATCTAAGGGACCAATTGATTCATTGAAAAAGAAAGTAATAGGAATATATTTTTGTTTTATGATCATTTCACTACTCTAGTAGAGTTAATTTAATTCAATGACTAAGAATACAAATAATAATACTTTATTTACAGATAATATTTCATCCAAAAAAATAATTCCTAGCACAAACTCATCTTTCTTTTCAACAGATAAAACTCAAAAATATTATATTTATCTCAATTGTATACGGTTAAAAATATGAACATATATTATTTAAATAAAGAAAACTATGTTATAATAAGTAGGTACTTCTTGCAGGCTAGTGGTAGGTGATAAATTCTTGTCTTACTTTGGTTGTGGGTTCGATTCCCACACCTTTGTTCGACGTGGTGGGTTATCGGCTGACCTGCAGGTTGAATTTTTATAAAACTATGGTACTATAAAATTCCAAAAATAATCTTAAGAAATGTTTTAACCTTAAAAAATACTATCCAATTTTCAAATTAATCCATTACAACCTTTAGAGTTATCCAAAATACTCCAAACCCATCTCTGTCTAAAATGTCTTTAAATTTCCAAAATAACTTGTAACATCATATTCCCAAAACAACCTAATGTTGCTCTTATTTTCACAAAACGAATATATGATTACCTTCATAATATTAAAGCCATAATGAAAACTAATAGTACAGAAATGAAATCCTTATAAATATATATCACATTTTTTTTATAACAAGAATCCAAAAACACAAATACACTAATTATTCCACTTGTACTATAGTAACAGCATAAGCTTGACCTTGATCCATTTGGTTTTTCTGAGCTATATTTCCTTTAAGATTTAGAAAATAATTTTTATAATGTCTCATATCCTTAAAATGATAACATTGAAATAATTCTTTCTTTCCCTTACAATCACGATACAGGTGAAATTTTTCTCTACATTTGTAACAAACTCCCATTCCTTTTACGCAGGTATTATGGTGTTTCTTCTCACAATTATCACATAATAGAAAATTCATCTTTCCCTTTTTTTCTTTTATCTGCCTATTTCTCCACCATTATATTATTATATTAAATTTATTTAATGTCATAATACATAGGGAATAATTTTTCTTTCTTGATAACACACAAGTCTATATTTTCATATGAAGTGAATGTTTATGAATGGATAACCACCATTGATCTGCATTTTCTGAGAGACGATAAACTGTGATGAAAACTTTTCCCATTTGTTACATCCCAATGAATGATATATTTTCTCATAGAATCATATCCACTATTCATCTATAATAGGATTTGTAGTCCCATTGAATTTTTGTGTTTATTATCTTGTGAAGCGGTCTAACATTTATCCTCAAGATTGTGGATACAGATTATCCATACAAGTAAGCTTATTATTCATAACCTGAGTAAGCTATCCAAGTATTGTTGTAAGATGTTCAGAAAGGGTTGTGACACTAGCTCAACTATCATTATCTTGTATAGGAGGTAAATTACTATATGGATTATGTGTGTTGATATGATAACCATTTCATCCACTAGACACCTTTTCAAAATAATAGAATACAATATATTAGGTTATGAATCATAATTCACAACTCCATACTAGTAATATACATTACATAAATTGGAAAATATGTGCTTATCTAAACCATAATCATAAATATGGTTCATTTTCAATCATATTTACTAAAAAATCCTTCATAATGGTTTGTAATGAAAATATGAATTATCGTATGTATATCCCCTGAGATTGTCAATCCAGGTGTGCAGTAAGGCCCATTGTCATGTACCAGGTTACCCAAAGTCATATTCAGAATAATGGTATGGTGATTTCACCCCACGATACATATGTTCCATAACCACATCCACATGTAGTATCTAGAGAAGGATGTACTATTTCTTATATCGGTGCAATCCCACATTTTCCAAAATTCTAGGGGGTTTTTATATTCATATACTCAAATTCTATCTTTGGGTTAGGATCACTAATAAAATATTTTTAAATATATTTCCATGGTTTTTTATAATCATTCTATGATACCAACTGCAATTCTCCGACCCCCACAGAGCCAAGGCAATATTTTAATACATTGGTATGATTACTAGGAATCAAGTCCTAAAGGACTGATTAGTTTAGTATTATTAGAAAAAGGGTTATATACATGAATGTTACATAACACTTTCTAAGATAAAAAATTAAATAAATAATCCTTTGACAACAATATTATTCCCCTAGCTTAACCATGTGTATCAATAATAACACACATCATGGAATCCTGGGAAAATAAAACATAAGAAAGTGGTGAGCTTAGATTCTCAATAAAGGTAAATAATTCATTTGAAGCTATAAACATTTGACAAAAGATTTATTAAAAAAACATTTCAAATTAAACATGAACATAATATGGAAAAAATAAATCAAATAATACCATATGAACATTCACATGGATAATCTACTATTCTAATAATCACATGTAAGAAATTATTTTATAACGATGAAATGCATAATGCCGAACATAATAACTACTATGTCAAGTCCTTGTGGCAATACCATTCACAAATATTTTATCGAGGTCTAGTGACAAGATAGTAGTTTGTCACATGAGACCTACCGATGCATCGAGGTGTTATAGTGGGCCCCACCCTTTATTTACTATGTCTAATGCATTCCTCATATGAAAAAGGTGATACAAAAGTTAATAATTAATATTAAATATAGCTTACAAAATGTTAAAACTCTAACCATAAACCATGAATGGTATAAAAATATCTCAACCATAGTCAAACATATCATAACATATTCAATACAATATGGAAGAATGTATTTTAATAAATCAACCTCAATCAAGAATAAAATCTAACAAAGTATATAGACATAGATAAAAATAAACAGTAAAAATATTTGAGAGAAATATCCCTTTCTTTCTTGAAATTATCTAAAAGTCAGACAATTTATGAAAGATTTAATTTAAAGGATATTTATAAATCAATTTTTCTTATACCAATTCGAAACAATTTAAAGGGAGTAACATTTAAAAAAACCATATCTGTTTAAATAAATCCTTAAAATCATTTGGAAAACATGGACATTAATTAGATAGATTATAAAATTAAATATTTAAAACATTTAAAATGATTATATAGTTAAAGATACCCTTACATAAAACCTTATAAAATGAATTTTGAAATTTTATTATGAATCATGGACATGGATGTTTAATATGTTCCAATATATACATACATATAAAGAATCTCATGTAATAATGAGATTGTTGAATTTATCCTTAGCTTAGATCTCATAATCTCTGTACTTGTCTAAGAATCATTTATAATGTTTTTAAAAATAATATGAACTTATATCAAAATAATAATAATATTTATGATATAATATATGATTCTTTTTTGACTTTATATTACCAATTTATTAACAATACCATGTTAATTCAACATTTCATGTAATACTGCTTTGTTTATCGTAAGTGTTTTGACATGTTATTCTTAATAATATTACTTAAATTATTATTAACTTACTTATTGAATATATAATATTATTTATATATAATATAATTTCAAAATATGAATATAATATATATATATATATATAATGGAATACACTGCTCATGGAGACGGTAGGTCGTATGTACGTGTGAATGCTCTTTCCATTTTCTTATTGTATTGAATAGAAGTAAGTGAATGAAATAAATATACCCATATATATATCGTTATAGTTTACTTATTATATCATATATTTCATTATAATTAATAATAATATATATACATACATATATATGTGTGTGTTTTTAAAATCATTCATGGGTGGTTAAAGTGGAGAATGAATCTCATCACGTCCTTGAGACAGTAAGTCGTATGTATGCACGAGCGATGATATCATTTCCATAATGGTCAAATGGAATATAATTGGATATAATATTTATTTTAAAGAAACAATGTAATGTTTTAGTCATTATTTACATCTATTATATTCATCATTATACCCATAGAAATAAAGTGTACATGAAAAACAATTTACACCAGAATGTGGAGACGATAAGTCGTAGGGACACACACATGGTGGTATTAATTTTCATATGATGCATAAAAAGATGAATATTGTTTTAGAATAATATTTACAATATATCATAATAAACTATATTCTAAACTAATTATTTTAGAATGTTAACAACTTATTAAGAGGATTTAGAAGGAGAAATGAACTTTGAAAGAAGGGATAAAACAATTACATATTATTCAGGTTTCCCCTTTTGATTTTCAAAAAAGGACTCAATAAGATAGATTTATGTCAAATGGTTTAAATCTTGTATGAATTGAAGAATTTTTTTAAAGAGATTTGGGTATGTTTTGGCTAAGGGAAAGGGCTTTGAAGTTTTGAATAAGTTTGTAGAGGTGGTTCCCTTTTATATGAGGAGGGAACTTTAGGAAAAGAATGAAATATTAATTTATTATAAAAACATTTTCGGTTTTTAATTACTCCAAATTGATTTAGTTCTACGATAATATGATTATGGCTCTAAATATTCTCAAAAAATAGATTTTATACCTGCTTAGGTCCTCAAATGACCATATCGATTGGTATTAACCCTTAGTTAAATAGTTTTACTCTTAACATGTCTTCTTGTATTTGTATCCAATAGAATTACTTTAGTTACTATAAAATTACAAGGGAACATAATTTAGACCATTAATGACATTTTCAACATTATATAAATAATTTTGATGAATCTTAGCTTTTTAGGATTGTTATATCATGTAATAAAATTGTATTTGTCTTACTAACATATTTATGACAATTTTAATATTATTTATTAATTGTTTTTTTAAAGTCAAAACAACTTGATTACATTGAAAAAAAGCATTAAATCATAACTCATATGTCAATGTCATCCATAATATTCATGGATTGCATAAAAACATTCAAATTATATTTATTTTAATATTTATAATGTTGTTTTTTGATTCCTTCATTAATAAAAAAATACTACATCATTATTGTGTCAAAAATAAATTTTACTATTTAATGCCAAAAAATTACAAATAAAATACCACAATGTAGAAAATATGTTTATATTTCAAATTAACATTAATATTTAAAAAGATAAGTTATATAACACTATATTAAAATTGTTTTAGTAAAATATATTTCTTTATGTTATATTTATCCTTATTTTAAATTAATTAATATAATAAGCCATTACCACACCGATGTGGTAACCACATTCCAAATATTCATCCTGAGAATGATCATGGTAAAATATATCTCATATAATATTATTATTAACCATGTTAGGATAGTATTATATTTTTATAATATTATTTGATAACCATTATTTATCTGATTTATCATTTATCAATGGTAAATAATTTATAAAGTCACTTTTCATAAAGTCCAAAAATAAAAGTTACCTGTTTAAAAAAGTTGTACCATCTGATTCCAAATATTGAATCCATTTATCCAAATTCGTAACAAAGAATTTTCAAAAATTATTTTAAAATTAATTTCTGTTATCAGAATAATAAAGATGGTTTTTAAGAAGTAAAAATTATCAAAATATTGACATGTGTTTATGTTCAATTTAAATGTAAAAATAATTATAATTAAATAAAATATATTAAATGGTAAAAATATAATATAATTATACTCTAAGACCACTCAAATTTATAATTTAACACTATTAATTATATCGATTAAAAAATTTCTTTTCAATAAAAATTTACAATTTATCACTATTCATCATGATAAGAACGTTATCAGAAAAGTACAACAAAATTTATACAAAATATCTTTTTTCACCTATATTAAAGAATAATAATTTTTTTTTCAAATTGAAAATGTAAAAGTGTCAAATATTGTATTTAAAAAGGGTTCTCCATTAAAAGTTTTAAAAACTACAATTTTTTAATAATACTTATATTGTATGAAAAATTGAATTTTTACTTATATTATATCTAATAAACACAATATTTGAAAGTTTAAATTATATGGGATATATATAATTCAAAATTTTATTAATAATATTTATAACCACTTTTTAAATGGCTAGTTTGATAGTTCATGTTACACTTGAACACAGTGTTGTGTACAAGGCACACTATTGAATTAATAAAAAATGAAACATACTGTAAAAGTTTGGGGTATTACATGAGTTTGGTGGAGTGTTTTTGAATTTTTATGTAGAGAATATTTTCCACCGTCTTTGGTTTACCTCAACTATTGTATCATATCATGATGTGATGTTCCCATCATGGTTGTAGAGAGGAATTCATGATGAATTCGGGACCTAGATGAGGATAAGTACAACTTTCCACCCCCAAACAGATGGGAAAATGTGCACACTATCTAGGTATTAAAAGATAATCTGAGGGATCATATGTTATAATTTTTTTAGAGATATTAAAATCTCTTTGTCTTAGTAGTTTTTTCATAAAATAATAGCTTCTACTCTGTTATCAATATGTCACCATCTGAGGCCCTTTATGAGAGACCCTACATGTCACCATTATGACAGGAAGAGATCAGTGAGTCATCTATTATTATGCTAGAGAGAGTGAATGAGACAACATTGAAGTCATGGGTCATCTATGTGTGGATTAGGATAGCCCAATGAATTTAAAAAACTTATGTAGATTTACATCATAGGCCCTTGGATTTGAAAAAGGAGACCACTTATTTCTAATAGTCTCTCCATGATGAGAGTTATGGAGATTCAACCAGGGTGGAAAGTTATCTAGGATGTTCATTAGGACGTTTGAGATATTTTAGAGGATTGGACAGGTTTATTACCACCTCACACTTTATGCACAGTTGGAGTGGGTGCACGAGATCTTCTATGTATTGCATCTGAGGCGATACATGTATGAACCCATACACATTATTAACAGGTTTGAGAGAGAATACGAGGTTGGTTACACTTTTGTAGAGTACCCAATATAAATTTAGGATTGGTAGGAGTGTAAACTACATGGATAGATCATTCCATTGGTCCATTTTTGTGGTATCACAACAGCATGCAGGAGGGCTTATGGGAGTGAGAGGGAAAGATTAGGGCTCCGTATCCCGAGTTTTTTGTTTATTTTTTCCTCTCTCATGAGATGGAAGTATTATAGGTGGGCATAATTTAGAGACCCGTTTTTTCCTATAGGACATTGAAATACATATAAGAATTCTTTTAGATCCATGCACTGAGATGGTATATGATTCCAAGGATCGGTGTGCATAGTATTAATTTTCTAAAAATATTAAATATATTTTATATTGCACACACATTTATTATCATATAAATTTTTATATCTTCTAAACAGAGCCTTGGATTGAAAATATGAGACCACTATTGAACCTAGAATTTGAGGTTTACTGAAGGCATGACAATAATTTCGTCAGCATGGGGCATCCATATACAGTGATAGTTGGTGTGTACATTTAATTTAAATAAATAAATAAAAATAATTATTTTATTAAAAAACTAAAAAGTAGTTTATTTTATAGAAATAATTTTTATGACAGATCGACTGGGTAAATTTCACAACCTTGCAACCATTGAGAGGGGTTTCCTTCCACCTGTCATTGGAGAATAAACATCAGGTGATAATGATATTCCTTATTGAGGTGAATCGATGTTCAACGAATGCAATATCTTATATTATTTTTTGGAGTGTTCATTATTCATCATCAAATGATCCAATTTTTAGGTAGGAATCATCATTTATGCATTTTCACCCCGTTTGTTTAATAATTCATGGCCAATGATTATCTTACCCTTGTCCATGTATATTTATCACAACTGATCATCACGTTCTTTACTGTTGGCCCATAGGGCCATGGTCTAAAATTTTCCCAGAGGGACTGATCCTGATCGATCCCCTGGATTCATAATGGATTCAAATTTGATAAATGGTTCAAAGATCATAATATTGTTCCAAATGATTTTAAGTATGTGGGTGATTCAACCAAGGATTGGGATATTAGTAAGGTGACGGGAGGCTCTATAGTCTATGGTGGATCATATAACTTCTTACAGGTTATCGAAATTCCATTTTATGGCCAATGTACATCCAAAAATCAAGAGCACAAGCATCCCCTTCGATTTTGGATAGCTTATAAGTGATATTAAAATAGAAATTCCTGAAACTTGGAAGAAAATTCCTGGATATGAGTTTCTATAAATAACTCAACTCTATGTTGTGCAGTTCAGATGAACACTCAACATGTAGTACCCCTACAACAACAACTCTAGGGTTTTGGAAAAGATAAGGATCAAATGTCTTGTGAAAGGAAAACATTCAATATTAACCTCCCTTGGTAGACACACCATGTGATAGAAGCACATAGGAAGGACCCCATATGATAGGAAACATTGTGTACTGGAGTTCAGGGGAATGGCCAGTATACACTGACACAACTAGGATCACAGGAAAGACCCTGAGTGGATGCAACACATTATGTAGTACCCATACATATTTTTTAAAGATACATGGGTATTTACACATTTATTAGTACTGGAGAGGGATAAAAAATCATTTGGGTCCCCTTACACGATGTGTAACCCTAATTTCGTTTTGAGGGATCTTTTACCGATCATGCCAATTTCTTTTGGACTCAGATTCTGGCCCAATATTAACCTATCTTGATTGATTTACATGTAGAATGATATGGTGTGATTTTTTGTTTATTTTATGATTTTATGTGATGTTTTTGTGTTAAAAACATCATTTGGATACACTCAATTGTGGTGGTGATCATGCAGAATCACCAAAGACAATAGAGTGGAACCCTACTCCTGGATATGGCATGGGTTATCTACTTATTGTAATAGAGTGGAATCATCTTGTTCGAAATCGTATGTGTCCTCTATCTACCCATATATGTTCACACTAATTATATGTAAGGAATCGGTCCAATACCTATCTATAGAGTGGAACCATCTTCTGAGTTAGATCTTGGTTCCGCTATCTACCCTCAAAGTGGAACCCCCATACTGGGAAGGGAATGGGTCCTCTACCTACTATTAGATTGTAACCCACATATTAGGTAGGGAATGGGTACTCTAGAAATCACCTGAGAGGCACCCTCTAATTGTACTAGGGAATGGTTCCTCTATATACTAAATTAGTGGAACCTTCTAGCAGTGTCATGGCATGGTTAATCAATCGAACATTAGAGTGGATTATTCATGTGAGATAAAAAAGGGGTCATCTATCTATCTACTTTTGTGGAACCCACTAGTTGTATTAGAGAATGGGTCATCTACCTAGATATTGTTCCCCTCTGCTACACGCCATTGGGGCGAGGTGTGTATTAAATTGTATGTATCTTTGGATAGATGAGTGAGATGATGGGAATCAATGATGGACCTTTAGAATTGTTGGAACTATTTCCTAGGTAGGGTTGGGAGATGGAGATCCCCTTTCTCTCTTGTATGGGATTATTTCGTTCCGAATATATATATATATATATATATATCCTTGTTTTTGGACTTTGTTACTCACTTATTGAGGAATGATTTTTCTATTCCAGTCATGTCTCTTATTGATATGCATTTGGGTGTTAGTAAATCCTACTATCTAGGTATATACTCATACCTACATGGGCAATGTGTGCCTGTGTGTTATCTTATGCATATAATGAATAGGTCTGAGGTGATTACAGTGTATTAAACAAATACCTAGTGCATTGGACTATGTACATTGGCCAAAGCTTATAGGTTCAGAGATCTTTCCACTCAACATTTAATTTCCTAGTTTTTTATGGTTGGGACATCTATCTAGTTCTGTTTGTATTTTCACCTTTCCTATATAGTTTATACTATCATACTTTTGTACTCCCTAAAGGTTTTACATACATGGTTTATTTTCTATTTGATTCATATTTTATTATTTGTACTCTTCTCATATGCATGGATATGGGTAGGTGTTCGAATTCAGGTACATTCAGAAACGGCCTAACATATTATTTATTCCTTTCGATGCTTGCCTCCATCCCCTGGCCTACGGAGGTGGGCTAGGGTTAGTTATGGATATAGCCTCATTGGTTTGGGTCATGAAAACTCCTTCCAATAAAACTTTTCTAAATCCAATTGGAAAGATATATATGAACCATATAATATCCCACCATTGAATCTTATGCCACTTAGATTAATTTCTCTTGGTAAATTCTTTATCATTTTTGAGTTTTTTGGGAAATTTGTAAGTAGTTCCCATGTGGGTTCCTTTCCACACATATAAAAGGACATAGTCTCTCATCTCCAATTCAATATTAAAATGATATTTGTACTAGAAAATACCTTACCATATCTTTTATTTACATCCCTAACCATGTATTATCTACCTTATTTTTATTATATAACCCTGTTAATATGTCTTTTGGTGTTGACCTAAAGAGGTTTTCCGAATAAGAGTTATTTTTATTTACCAAGCATTTTTATAATATTTCTTATTTCACCTCCTTTAAATATTATTCAAATAAGATGATATTAAAAAATGATTATCTAACATAAACTTATATATTATTATTTTTTTATAATAACCTATTTCCTTCTCTACTCCAATCAAATGGTAAATGAAACTGTTGATCATTTGTACGACATACTACTACCTCATGAACTGATGCAATTAGTTTTACATCACCTCCTATGATGGATGGATACAATGATGGATTTAACATATTTATTTTATATTTTTGAAATAACTATACATATTTGATTATAGCATCACATATATCTTAGTGCCTTCCAATCCACTAGAAAATGACAATGTCACTCGTGGGAATGTGTGCATTTCCTCCCCTACAAAACGATGTGATACATTTTTCATTTTATTTTGAAATGGATGGTATTAAGGATAGATTTAGTTAATTTTTAAGAAAAATATGATATAAAAATCATTTTTAAAGTATATATATTGATTAATTTTATTTCATTACCACATTTTATAAAATTTAAACTAAATTCATGCGTACATACGACATAGCATTTCAATGAATGATGTATTCCATTTTTTATATCTATGATTCATGGATTATAATATATATATATATAATTAAAATGTATGATATTTTTATAATTCCAAATATCATTAATCTATGTAATCAATATAAAATTAAAAGGACTAAAAATACAACTACAAAACATACATGAAAAACAAAGCAGTTATTTCCCAAAACAGGATTTTAACAATGAATTGTTAATAAAAGGGTAATAAAAGGTCATAAGTAAAACCAATATGGAATTATATAAATAATTATGGTTTTTTGTAATATTAAAATATTCTTATGTTTATTATCCAATATTTATTAACACATACCGATAAATTTGATACTTAAGGTAAGGGAATTTTGTCTCACATTTATTTACGCGGGATACATTCAGTATACACCACTGGTTTATTTTTGTGGTGCATATATACTATCTATGAATGTATTATATTAGTATTATAAATAAATTATTGGATATACATATCTATATATTTTATTTCATTCATGGGGCCTACATTTCAAAAGATACAAATTGATAACAATTCTATGTTATCGTTTTTTGTTTTATTAGAATTGTTTGTGATTATGATCGCGATGAATATATTATGATACATATATCAACAAACTAACATATTTTCATATACTTTCTTTATTTATTGAAAATTATTTTTTTCCATTAATTTTACTCACTTTTATAACAAAATAGACCAAAATAATGTTTTTAATTAAAAAGACTCTATTTCTCGGTTCGGTTGAAAATCCTTTTTCTTCCATGTCCACGATTTTCTAAAAATGTTTTAAAGGAACTTATTAGTATTACTCAATTGATGTTAAAATAATTTTTTTAACCATGTTTATCTTTTTAGGAAGTTTTTTGAAAATTAATTTTTGTTTTTCATCCAAACATGGTTGTTGGTAATTTTTGGAGAAAATATGAAAGGAATATTTGTTTTAATGAGTAAGAAAGGAATTAAATTTTCACTAATCATGAAAAATATATTATTTAAAGTGTTCGTTAAATTTTTTTCAATGTTACTTTTTAATTGAATTTTTTATGTAATATTTGGTATATATTTTTATTTGAAAATTGAATTGGTATTTTTGGGGGGTGGATTAATGATTTTTTATGGAATTCATATTCATAAATGACCACAAAATTAGGTGTTTATTTTCTTTTTGTAGGAATATGGTGTAATTTTTCCATACATATTCTTTATATAGATGATTCAGGAATATTATTAGTATGAAAATATGTTTTTGAAGTCCATTTCATTCCAAGGGTTATACTATGCGAATGGTTTTATGAAACCTTGTTCATTTTAAAGGGTTTTTATATTATGAATGTTTTATTATCTTGTAGAACACAAATGTATATATTATGTAAAGGGTGGGACATATATATCCATCTAAAACCATGAGTAAATATTAATTCTTTATGAGATAAAAAGATACATGGGATATTTTCCCTATCCTGAGATAAGAAGGTATATTGGAAGTTATCCCAAGCCCAGAACAAGAGGGTACATGAGATGTTATCCCAAGACCTAAACCAGAGGTTGCATGGAAGGTTATATAAAGACCAAAAGTGGGTATAAGGGAAGTTATCTCAATACTAAATGAGGTTACACAAGTGGGTATCCCAAGCCAAATTTAAATATATGGGTGGTTATCCTAAGCCTAAAATGTAATGAATGTCTAGATAGGTATCCTTGACAAAATATTTTATATGATTATGTGTGTGAAACAAATATATGTTTTATAAAAATGTAATGATCTAATAAATTATTTTATTTCATTCCTTTATGATTAATGCATTATAAATTTCCACTATTTATGAAATGACTCAATTTTAAAATCTATGGTATTTGGGGTATGTTTTTCAAATTTTACTCTCTTATTCACATACCCTTATACTGTTATTATGTTGATATATACCTTATTTACCCTTAATGAGAATCTAATATCACACATTATTATTTCTCATTTCCCCTAGTTATAAAGAATGGTATAATGTATGATATGACCAATAAGGGTTCTATTTGGGAATAAAATTGTTGGATATGATATAGTCCACCTATGAAATAGCTATTTATGTATCCCAATATTCAAATATACAAAACCATTACAATCACCATGTGTTGTTTTAAATAATTAACTGGATATTCATATGTTAAGAAGTAATATGTATATATATGTAAATCCAATGTCATTATTGATGGTATTAGAGTAATGATTTAGTTAACATTTTAAAAATATGATGATAAAAATTTGGTGAGATATCTAGGGTTATGTATGTTGATATGTCTAAGGATATGGTAACTATGTATTATAATATGAAAATTAAATGCATTGAGAATCAAAAATCATTACATGAATAATGGGATAAAGGAGGTCTAAAAATGTGAAGGCCAAGAGTGTCTCTAAGAGCAACGTCTGTGAATTCTGGGGGGGAAGGGATCTGAGGGAGTTGAACATTGAGAGGGATGTGTAATGGGTTTCCCTGGTAGCCAAGAATTCTTCTAGTTGGTAACCCTCGCACCACGTTTTTGGTATGTCAGTATCATGGGGGATGGGAGCCTTACACTTGAGAATGAAATAAGTGATGTTCTATGGTGGGGGTGTCACCTTTAAGGGATCTCCAGATTCTTTTTGAGTCTGTTTCAACAATTGTAAGAGAGATATAACTAGAGAGGAAGATCTCTAATCTGATGTCCATGGATTTTTCTTCGGCCACCATAGTGTCACTCGCCCTAATAAATCCATTGAACGCAAGGATGATAGAAATCATAGTGGAACTAGCAGTTCCACCTCCCCTTAAGTTACCCTAGATGAAAGCACCATATGTGTTGAGTTTGAGCCCGTCGAGAGGGAGAAACCATCTAAACCATGACCCATAAGGAATGTGGGTTGGAGGGGAAAGATGCCCCATTTTTTCAATGTAACGTCTATGGGAAGGCTCTGAGTCATGGTGATTATGGAGGTGACTTAAATCAGAGGTAAGTAGCCTAGTCTTAATAGCAAGTGCAAGGAGGTCTTAACCTTCTCCGCCATTTCTATGAACATCTATGGACCTGGGAGTTTTCACTCCCCAACTTCATCCCAACCTGTCAGTGTTCTTCACCTCTGCCCATAAAGGGCTTCATAAGGAGACATTTGGATTCTTGAGTGGAAACTATTGTTGTAAGATAACTCAACTAGAAAAAGATGTTGATCCTGTCTTCCTTTGATGTTTACTGATATTTCTATCAACATATCCTGAAGTGTTTGGATAATCCACTTAGATTTTCCATCAGTTTGAGGATGATAAGTCGTAATAAAGATCAACTATGTATTTATATCATATTGAAGACTCTTCCAGAACATAGAGGTGAATCTTGGATCTTAATTTGATTAAATAGATAGTAGTACTCCATGAATCCTTTCCACTTATTTGATCTATATATGTGCTAGTTGATTCAATGAGAAATCCTCTTGAATTAAAATGGAGTATAAATTCTTTGTAAGATGATCCACAAAAATCCATATATCACTGTTTCCTTTGGATGTCTTCAGAATTCTGGTGACAAAGTCTATGGTGATGTTTTCCCATTTCCATGCTGGTATGGGTAATGATTGCATCATCTCGTTAGACATATTAATCTCAATCTTTACATGATAACATATATGGAACTTTGATGAATTCTTAATGAACTCACTCTACAGGTTATCCCACCAATAATGCTCACATATAAGATGATACATCTTTGTGTTTCTTCTGTGAATAGAGATATTCGAACTATGTGAATCATCCAAAAGAACATTCATTTACTCAAAACTAGTTGTAACCCATAGTCTTGTACCAAATATCATTATTACTTCTTTATTAACACTGAAATACTAGGATTTCCCTTTTTTAATAGTTTCCAGTTTCTTATGAATTCCTACTTCATCCTTTTGAGAATCCATTCACCTTTCCAAAAGATATGGTTGAGCAATCATTTATGAAAAGATTCTTGTTGTTCTCTTCTTTTTGATTCCCATGTCCATATTAATCAACTATAAGAATATTTTATCCTTTTCAATTCTCATCAATGATGGAATTTCGGGGTCATTTCTACTTAGAGCATCCACCAACATGTTTTCTTTCCTAAGGTGGTAATGGATTGAGCAGTCATAGACTTTGATCAGCTCTAACCATATTAGTTAGAACATATTAAACTCATTATTAGTGAATATATACATGAGCCTTTTGTGGTCCTTGTATATTTCACACTTCTCCCCAAAGAGGTAATGATGCCAAATTTTCAAAGTGAAGATTTCTTCAACCAACTCCAAGTCATGTGTTTGATAGTTTTTCCCATGAAATATCAATTTCCTTGAAGCATAGTTAAGTAATTTTTCATTTTTCATCAAAACACAACCCATGAAATTCTTTGAATCATCACTAAATACCATAAACATTTCTGCACTGGTGGGTAGTGTGAGAACAACTATAGTGAAAAGCCTCTTTTTCAACTCTTTGAAGCTATCATTTCAATCATCACTCCAAGAAAACATTACTCCCTTATGAGTAAGCTTAGTAATAGGAGTTGACAATAATGAAACATTTCTAAAAAATTGGTGATAATATCCTGATAACACCAGGAATCTATGGATAAATATTATTGATGCTAGCCTCGGCCATCCCTCTATTGAAACTTATTTGGAGGGATTTATAGATATCCCATTACTTATGATGATACAACTGATGAATGACACCTCCTACAACCATAAGTCACACTTGTTGTACTTTTCATATATCTTTTCCTTTTTTAAGGTCTCTAGTACAATTATTAGATGATCCTCATGACCCCCCTTGGTTTTAGAGTATATTAGAATATCTTTTATAAAGACTACCACACATATTTTTATGTAATCTCTAATGACTCTATTCATCAAGTCCATGAAGGTTGTTAGAGGATTAGTGTGTCCGAAAAGGCATTACTATGAATTTATAATGCTTGTTTCTTGTACGAAAATAAATCCTTGGTATATCCTCTTTCTTCACCATTACATGGTAATATCCCAACCAAAACTCCACCATGGAGAACTATTGTGCTCCATGTAACTGATCGAACAAGTCATCAATTTGTGGAAGAATATACTTGTTCTTTACCTTGATTTTGTTGATCTCATGATAATCAATAAACGGTACATTGACCCATCATTCTTCATGAAATATAGTATTAGTTCACCCCCTGATGAAGAACATGGGCGTATAAAACCATTATCCAGATTCTCATGTAGTTATTTCATTATCTCTTTAAGCTCCACAACATCAATTCTATACGGAGTCTTGGATATTGGAAACTCCCCAGGAATAATATCAATTGGGAATTATAAATCTCTTATAAGAGGAAGACCAAAATATTCCTTGAGAAACACATCAATTAATTCCCTAACAGTTGGAATGTCATCATAGATGGTTGATTCCTTTGACACAATCATCTAATCCAAATACATGTGCTCATAGGGCAGTAATATCCACGCTTGAGATGATAGTACTAAAGAAGATTCATCCTCCTCCTTGCACTTGTACAGAATCGGGGGTCAATTCCCCATATGGATAGTGGATTCCCTCTCATAGAAATTAATATTGGATCTATATAAGGAAATCCAATCTACACCAATAAATGAATAAAATTCCACAGTGGGGATTATAACGGGGTTCTCCAGGATGTTCAATCCACAAATTATAATAGTGGATGAGTTATATGAATTGGATATAATGATTTCCACATTTTCCATTCTCACCGACATCATTACTTCCATAACTTGTAGTGGTGTTGTGATTTTTATACTAAAATTTCATGATATAAAAGATTTCATAGAACCATAATTAAAAATTAAATACTCTATTCTGGAATTAATAACTAGAATACCTATCACTACATCATTTTCGAGGTTCACTTCAGTGGTAGTGATGGAAAAAGATTTCCCATGCGGCCTTGGAGGTTGTTGGTTGCCTCTGAAAAACATTATCTTTGGGAACTAGTTTGAAATGTTCCATTTTTATTTGAAGTCGATAAAATGAACAATGCATTGAGGGTCAAATGGAGAATTCTTCTCCTCTATCATAGCTTCAGGTTTTTCTTGTCAGCAGTTAATGGCCAGGTCCCTTCTCTTCCACATCTAAAGAATTTTGTCAACCCCTTCAAGCAATTTCCAGGGTGATTCTTTCCGCAACAATAGAATTATCCATCAGTCCTCCAGAATTGAATTCTACCTTACACTAATTATCCCCATGATACCCCTAAGATTCTCCAATCTCCATTTCGACTTTTCAGGCATGTAGAACAATTTCCTCATAGATCTCGATGTCACGAATCACTATGGATTTCATTAGGCAAGGTTTTACCCCACCCAAGAAGTGGTCAACCTTGTATTTCAGGGTAACAATAGAGAAGAAGGCATATCATACAATTCTAGTGAATTGTTTATCATTTTCTCTGATGTATTCTTCATATTTTTTCTTTATAGAAAGGAATTCCCTTTTCATCAAATGATGGAGGGTGCGCAAAAAAAATTATCAAATTTTTTTTCCAGAAATCAATCCATTCTAATCGCTCGATCTCTTCATCATGATTCATATTTTTATTCAATGTACACAATTGATCAGATTCACCATCCATTTGATAAGAAGCTATAAAAACCTTCACTTTTCAAGAACATTTATGGATGAAGAATATCCTTTCAATGGTGTTTATCCATTATTCAGTAATTGAGGGATTGGATGGTCCATTAAAAGTAGGAGGACCTCGCTCATGAAGTTATCAATTGCGAATTGTTCTTTCAATGGGGGTGGGGGTTAATGTTCTTCTTGACCAATGTTTCTATTAAAATCATGAGGTAACTGAGATAATATCATGAAAAAGTTTGCAACTCCCACTCCCATCGAGTTGGGAATCTCATTAGAACCGTTGTAACATTGATCTTCACATAGGTTGTTACCTTATTTTCTCCTATTACATATCATTATATGGAAAAAAAGAAATTTTAGTGGTGACACATAAAGGTTAATCGCAAGAAAAAAATGGATGACTTATAAATTACTTTTTTCCCTTAACTTGTGAATTTATAGGATTCAATATATTTTATCCATGATCAACTTCCCAACATACATTTTTAGGGGTATTTGTTCCCTTAATAATGGTTCATACTAGCATTTTGAGTTTACCAAAGCAATATCTCCTAGGAGTGTCATAACTAAGACTGCATCAAGTCCTATTGTCATGTACCTGTTCCCGTTCTAGTCTATCTCAAAGATGGGTTTTCAGGTTTTACCCCAAGATACATCTGTGCTAGAGACACCTCTACCTACTCGTATCTATATTGGGATATATTTTCTCAATAAACCACTTTATCAATACAGAATAAGATTTAGGGATGTTTATATTATACTTAGTATTATCCCTTAGAATTTTACTAGGGCTTTCTAATACTAATACCCAAGAAAACTAATCCTCCCTCTGATACCAACTATAACAACCCTTCTCTTTATTTAACACTAAAAATATAATTTATTACATAAAATATTCACCTGATACAATATTGAAGATCAAGGGTTCTAGTGTCTTTGTGGCTTAGGAACATTACATAACAACTTAAACAATGAAATACAAATATTAATTGGAAATATGTTTTACCTGACCACAACATTCCATCATACGTATCATTTCATGGGATAACCTAGAGAAATTCATAAGAAAACAATGAGCAATAATACTTGGATTTCTTATGTGGAGGTGAGTCACACTCTCAAAGGAATTATTTTAAAAAGATAAAATGTTTAATTATCCTTGGAGTGTCCACAAAATATTTGTAAAATAAATAAAACACACCTAAAATCACATTATTTTAATTTTAAAACATATATGGACAAACATATCATTTATAATATTTTATTACATAACTATTAGGTCATTATGATGTCATAAAAAAAATTATATAATTAAACTTTCTTTAATTTTTAATCCAAAATTCGAATGTCTCAGAAAATTATGAAATATTCACCATTTGATAATTTCGACATTATAATTCCAAACATAATATTAATTTTATCTAAATAATTTTCCAAACATTATAATTTTTAATTTTAATATAAAAACAAACATTTATCTAAAATTTATGGGTTGGACAAAAACTGTTTACAATCTTTAATAAAAATTAAATTTGTATTCATAAAAATTATACGTTCATTTATATTTCATAAAAAGTAATTTATTAATAATATTATAATATCATTTAATTAAAAAGTCCATTAATTAATAATAATATATTTCATAATTGAATATTGATTAATACTACAATTTGTGCATTAAAAAACAATTTTCAAGGTAAAAATAATAAAATGAATCTATATTCATTATTATATAAAAAAATAATGCCAATATTCCTAGTGCTATAGTATTGTAACATAACCCCTTATAGAACCCACATAAGACTGAATGTTAAGGTGTGCGATGGTAAAAAAACTCTTGGGTGGCTCAAATATTATCGCTCGGGTGGTAATGTCTATCAACATCCACTTCTCCCATAGGTGGTTCTGTTCAAGCATAATGTGTTGAAGATTTTCTTGGGCTTGGTTAAGTGAAAAGCCCAATGCCACCACCTCCATTCTGACCTATGACAAATGGGGTCATATGGAGCAATTCTACTATATGCGGCCATCACTTCATTTATCTGAGTAAATTGTATTTGTTAAAGATCTATATTTATACTAATCATGTAATCTCTATTCAACTATTATAATAGAAATAGTAAAAATTCATAACAGTATTTTGAAATCCAAAACATAAAACCAAGGATGTTTATATTTTATATAACCACAATTATACATTTAATTAGATCAAGAGGAATTTTCATTAATAAATAATTGGTTCATTACAGTAAACCCCTGACCGACTATATGGATATACATTGATTCCTAAATAATATAATGTTAAACTAGGCTAAGATGTAGGAACTGAAAAAAATATCATTAGAGACCTCAAAATACCCAATGAGACTCATGGTATGGGTGAAAAAATTCAACTCCATATAGACATACGATTTTTCCATGTTAGGATTAATGATTATAATCAAACCCATGAGCTTTTTTTTATGTCCTAGAAAATATCATCAGTGAACTCAACAACTCATTAGATTGATCTCTCTTCCAAAAAATCATGTTTTTCCTCAAAGATCCATTGATGGGTGATGTTTCCAAGACTATTATTAATTATTTTATCCA
Organism: Viscum album; assembly: GCA_963277665.1. NCBI lineage: Eukaryota > Viridiplantae > Streptophyta > Magnoliopsida > Santalales > Viscaceae > Viscum > Viscum album. Next base: position 1,663,877,244 of record OY728153.1, on the reverse strand, counting down.
TGACCTTGTTTTCAAGTTACACAAGATCATGGGCCAGTATTGTGAGATAGAGTAAGGAGATACATCCTTGGGGATAAATATCATGGTGGTTGTGATGAAAACCATGGGAGAGAGTCGCCTGTAATTAAGTCCTGGATTGACTTAGAGAGGTATTTTTTTATGATGCTACATGAGGAAATGAAAACATCACCTGGAAATCCATCTGGGCTCAGTGTGCTATCGATGTTGAGGAGGTTCACTGCACCACATATTTTTTTCTCATTTGGGATACTAATAAGAATATCATTATCCTGATTGGAAATGTTGTGGTGGATTGAGAAAAATATATATGCCTTCCAAGAAGGGTATCTGTCCAGGAAGCGGGGGTTTGGATCACATAAGATGTTTTTTATGTGGAAAAAAACCATACCTCCATGTAACCCCAAGTGACTGGTAAACGATCAGTCCTCGAGGATGATGTTGGGAATGTGAGCTCAGTGCTTCTTCTTCAGGAAGGCATGGAAGTAATAAATGTTCTAATCCCCCTCTCTATGCGAGGAGACATGGGTAATTTCGTGGATACACCACTCTTGTTCCAGAATGGTCTCATTGAGTCATTTTTCTTTATGGAAAAGGGTGGGGAAGGCATCTACATCCCATTTATCTTCCAAGGAAGCTTTAATAATATCGATGTCTTTGGTAATTTCATCGTTGTCTGAGTGGTTAGGTTCAAGAGTTGTATACAAAGCTAGAACAGCCGATTTAAAGTGTCCAAGTTTCATGTGGAGCCCTACCTAGCTACTTTGTTTGCAAGGAGAGTTCCAAGAAATATACATTGTCTCCATAAATATTAGGTTCTATTCCCATGCTTTGGGGAAGGATTAGCATATCGATCTCGAGGGACCCTGTCTCATGAGAAGAAGGAGGGGGGAGTGGTCAGACAACATTCAGACCAAGTGAGAGAGCTTAGTGTTCTGAATGGCTGGGTAGAGTGAAGGTTGTCCGGGTAGCGGTTGAGTCAACACTAGGTCCTCCTATTACCTCGCTTGTTGTTACACCATGAGAGTTTGTCTCCTATGAAGCCGAGTTCAAGGACCCCCTCACATGTAGCTAAGGAGGATAAGAACATACTATCATTGAGGGGGAAGGATAAACCACCTTTTTCATAGGAATGCATAATTTTGTTGAAATCACCACCAACTATCCATGGTTCCTCCCTCGAGAGGAAGAGGATATGATCTGACTAGTGCTTCTCGCACTGATTAGCATCACACATGGCATATACAATGGGGAAAAAGAAGGTGAGGCTACCATCTATCACTTAAACTGTGATATGTTGATCAGATGATTCTAATATATTGACCATCAATATGGAATACCAAAATATACAGATGTGGTGGTTAAGCGGGTTTCCATGTATAAAAAAGAACAATAAAATCCTTTTAGAAATCTCTCCAATCTTGGAAGAGCACTATTTCGGCTCCATGACCACAACAATTGAAAAATTAATTTTAAATATACTGGAGGAGAGAAATTACATCTTCACTCTATCCCCAATGCCACAAGAATTACAAATGATTTGAATGATCATTGGAATAGGGAGCGCCCGGTAGTACCACCAGACGACGAGGGAATCTAGCTTGGCTCTGATGAGTGAGCACAAATGGCGCTGGTTTGGGATCTGGTGAGAATTCTATTAGAGGAAGTTTTTTGGGAAAGGGGTGATCTAGGATGGTAAATGGGGTCGAGGTGAGAGCAGCCTCTTCTCTTGGTCGACTAGCTTAGAGGGGAGAGATCCACCACTAGATATAAAACCTCAAAAGAGTTGGATGTGGGAATAGGTGAACAAATAATGGAGACCAGTGACTACATTTTACTGGGAGTGCATGCCTTAGACAGGGATAGGGGGAATATCCATAAGAGAGGAGTCCAGTGTAAAAGGATCCATAACCATGAAGGGGGTGGAGGGGGAGGAGAGGGGGAAAGAGGGGCCGCACTCAAACAGGGGATCCATTCGGGGAGATCAGGGGTGAGGTTGTGGTGGGTGGGACATGAATAAGGTCCATGCATAAGGGGGACACAATCATTTCAGGATGAAGAGTTCTGGGTGAAAATGGGTGGTAGGTGGGAGGGGAAGCAGGGGGTGGGGAAGAGGGAACCAGGGCTGGGGCTAGGGATGTGGATTGATGGGAACACTGAACTGTGGAAAACATGTAGACTAAAGGATGATGAGAGAAAATTGTGGAGGATGATTCACCTCTCTAATAATGATCATGTATCTTTGATTAGGTGTGGTTAGAAGAGCACCTCATATAGTCGAAGGACGCGTGACCTTGTGTGTGACAGAAGCCACAGATCTAGGCCGGTGAGGGATAGAAAAGCCATTAGGTCCAATATAGTGAGTCCCCAATGCGGATGAGAAGCTAAGGCGGGGCCACAGAAAAAGGTCCAAATCCACACAAATGTGGGTAGAAGAAGTGTCAATCAGGCATAAGTTCTAGTCATCCAGATACAGGAACTCTCCATGGGAGTTCCCAATCACCTCTAGAAAGGCCAGGTTCTAAAATATAATGGGGGGACCAAGGAGGGTGATCCATACCACATAAATCATATAATCCCAGCCGTAGTGGATGTACATTGACCACATGGAGAGATGAAAGCGCCACCAATTGACAGATATGGGGCACCACTCCTGGGTATGCACAAAATCTTTACTAGGTCTCATGATGATTAATAAGGTATTGTTGCTATGATCTGAAACCCTTACAAGCACATAAAAACTGAAACCGCAAAAAAAAATCATGTAAGAGGCCTAGAGGAGGTTTTTCAACCCCAAACGGGGTGATGATTGACCATCGGAGCAGTGAGGAAGCCTCCTTGAAGGACGAAGGCGGCCATGATTGGACAAGTTTTCTGTTGTTTATTTCCACACAGGTGGGCTCTATGTGGACTATCAGAAATTGAAAACATGGGTGAAGGGGAGGAGAAAAGAGTAGGATTGTTTTTAGTGAAGGATTCATTTTTTCAGTATATAGGATTACAGGGGGCATTCTGTCCGCTCCAGTGGAGGAGGATGAATCACCCTTGCAACGTTCGAAGATAGAGGGGGCACTTGCAGTGCCTTCTAAAAATTAAAAAATAATAATTCCCTTGAATTTGAAAAAGGATATGTATAAGGATATATATAAGGATATGGTTAAAGATATTAATATGTGAAATAATGTATTTGATAATTATGGTGGTGGATATAGTAGGTGGTTTTAAAGAAATTACATCCCTATGTAGATACAACATATGGATGTGGCACTCACATAGTATCACTGATGGATAATAACTCTAAAAATGGTGTATTGAGATAGAATCGATCATCACCTAGTGAAAAATAATGTTCTTTACTGTAATCCTAGTTTATAACTCTTATTGGATATTATTGGGAAATTCACAAACACATTAAAAACCTTCAAGAAAGATTTTAGTAATTACCATGAATGTCCTAGGTTATGCCTGAGGTATCATAGATTGAAAATAAGGGTCATTATTTATATATCATTTATGTTATTTTTTAGGATTTTATGGTTTCTGAAGTTTACTATTGTAACATACACAATAATTTTTTGTTTTAGTCAATGGATTGAACCCAAAATATTTGTATTAGTTGTGAGTGTGATTGAAAATGCATTGACTGTCTGCTTGCGAAACCATAAATATTGGGAGATGGAATGAAAAATATCATCTCTATACATACACAACATTCAAAACATATAAATCATAGTAAAAATACAAATGATGAAATGATGTAAAAATATTCTATTGAGTCCCTCATGAGGAAATTCCCAAATTAATTTAATGATTTTACTGATCTACTAGTTATAGAGAAATGGACCAGTTCAACTATGAAGATATTTTCCATTATCTTTTGTTTGGGGCATAAAAAATCATTTTGGATTTCTATTAATTGGAAGGTGAAGTAGATAAATTGTGTAATGTTATCATGAATATGAGGAAATATTAAAAAATTGACTCCATGGATTAATATGATTTTATGAGATTATTTTTAACTAGTTACAATCCTCTCATTATTTATATAAAAATAGAGATGTAATTCCTTGAGCTATAATAAAAGGATGATGAATCCATTGGTACCTATGAGGAAACTTTTACAAGACTTTCATAGTGTGCATCTGGTATTGTCATCCAACCTAAATGTAGGGTTGATCGATTATTTTGATGCATTAAACCAAGTATACAAAGGGAATTAGTCATAAGGGACATTAGTAACTCTAAAGAAATCATTCAATATTATATCAAGGTGTAAATAGAGATTGGTTTTACCCATAAATATCGTGGTTTTGATAAGAAAATAAATTTGGAATTAAAATGAAACACTAATAATATAGATTGAAGAAGAAGAGATTTCATTGATGATTAATACGTGGAAGGAATTATTGAGTAAATAGCCTTAAGGGGACTACAAAATGTTTTAACTGTGGAAAAGAATTTTATCGTGATACTAAATTCCAAAGGGATGGGAATAAGTTATCTAATGATGTGAATATCTTAAAAGATCCATAGAATACACTACCTACAACTAAGTGTTTAAAATTATTGGATTTTTTGAATTTTTCTAACTAGTTCTCAAATATGAAGGCTAATGATGATCCCCAACATCGAGAACCTATTATACAAAAAGTAAATGGAAATTCTAATTCTATCACTATTTATCCTGGGGGTTATAATAACAATGTGGTTTAAGGTACACTTATCGTCAACTATAATAATACTAATGTCTTATTCAACTAGGGATCTACCCAAAATTTAATATCTGAATAATTTTCTCTAGGTATAAAAATACCAACTAAATGATTAGTTATTGAATTTTTAGTGAAAACCTCTAATTTTATGATGATCATGTATCAAGTATATGATTATTCTTTGGAATATGTCTTTGGTAATGTGCTTCTCTAGAATCTGGTTATTCTCCCTTTAGAGGAATTTGATGTTATCATCAACATGGATTGGATTTATGTAAATAAATCACACATAAATCATCAAGGAAGGCACATAAAATTTTATATTCCAGACAAGCTAATAATCATCAATCATTGAGATGATAAATATGAAATTATGATGAAAATAAAATCCAATGTATGCGTAATAATTTCCATTCAAAAAATTTGTTTCACATAGATGGTTGGGGAGAAACTCAACATCAATGATATGCTTATTTTTCAGGTTTTTTTTGATGGATTTATAAATGAGTTTTCTAGTATTCCACCAAAACATGAAGTTATGTTCTCAGTAGAACTCATACATTATTATATAAAAATTTAAAATAATACCTATAGAATAGACCCAATTGAGTTGCAGGAAATGAAAATGTAACTCTAAGAGAATCTTGACAAGGGATTTATTCATACAAGGGTGTCATAATGGGGTGATCCAGTTAATTTTGTTAAGAATAAAGATGGATGTATGTGACATTTCATTGATTATCATGTATTAAACACGATAAAAAATAATAAAAAGTATCCCCTGTCTAGTAATGATGACTTTTTAAATCAGTTTCATAGATATAAATATTTTCCAAAGATTGAACTATGATCTTGATATATTTATTTGAGGGTTAAGAAGGGGGATATACCCAAGATAGCATTTAATATTAGGTATGGACACTATGAGTATATATTTATGCCATTTGGTCTTATGAATTCCCCTTCTATCTTACTATATTTAGTGAATAGAGTATTTAAAGATTACCCATATCAGTTTTAGTCTATATATATATATATAATATTAATATATATTCAATTATATAGGAAGAGAATAAATATGACATGAGAATTTTGTTGAAGAACCTATGGAAGGACAAAATATATGAAACATTTACATAATATGTATTTTGGAAACAAAAAAGTTACAATTTGGGGTCATATAATATTATGATATGGTATAATGGTGGATCCAGCAATGATTCAAACTACAGAGCAATGGCATAGACCAACCATTTTGACTAATATTTGAAGTTTTCTTAGTAATTATAGATATTATTGATGATTTTTGGATAATTTCTCATGTTTTTTCAATCCACTAACTATGTTAACTCAATATGGAGACAAGTTACTCTAGATGGATGAATGTGAGGAAATTTTGAGGAAATTCAGATAAGGTTAGTCAACTCACCTATTTATAAATTACCCTGTAGTGGATGAGGGTATATAATCTATTGTGAAGCATCAATGAAGGGATTCAGATGTGTTCTCATGATGAATGATATAGTGATAACTTATTTCTCATGAAAATTAAAGGACCATAAGAAATATTTCCCAAATAATGATTTGGATATAATAGTGGTAAATTTTTCATTAAATATATAGAGGAATAATCATTATAGAGAAGTTGTGATATATATATTCATCCTAAAATTTTATGTTATATGTTTACATAGATAGAGTTGAACATGAATTGGAGTATATGACTGGATTATATTGAATATTATAACTGATCAATAGATTACAACTCTGGGAAAGTGAATATGGTGGCTGATGATTTGTGTTGAATGGATTAGGCAAGATTATCTATGATGAGGAACACAAAAGGTCCATTATTTATATATTTTCCGAGGATGGATCAGGAAATCATGAAGGAAGAGTAAAAATCATATACTTATCAAATAAGTCCTCAACCATCAATCCATGTGAATATTAAAGATGCCAAGATGGAAGATGGAGAGCTCTAGAAGATGGTCAAACATTTTCCTTAGTTTATCCATGTTTATTAGGGAATGATAAGGTTCAAGAACTATGCATCTATTTCTTACATACCCAATTTCAGGAAAGATATGTTAGAGGACACTATATAGGAACCTAAGGATATAAAAAGACATAATTTGGTTAATTTTTTCGAATTAGAGTGACAAATTTTGAGAGTGAAATTAATTTTAAGGGGGTAGAATGTAACACAAGAGGATTTTATGAAATATAATTTTTCAAATAAATTTCATTTCCTCGATATCCTTTGTTACACACAAAACCAAGTTTTAACAAACTTTGATATACTGTTATTATTTTTATTTAATCATGAATGTTCCATCCTATCTTTTAAACAAGCAAAAACGGAGATGAAAAAAAATTAAAATTAAATATAATTTTTTTTATATAAATTAATAATATTGATAAAAAATTATTAATGTTTTTTAATGTCTTTATTTTCATTAGAAATACATTTTTCATAAAACTTTATTTATTGATTTTTGTGACCAAATAGTAAAATTAATTTTTACTCTTTTAGAAATTTTATTTCAAAATCTAAACCTAATTTTTGAAATATTCATTTCTACATTAACATTGAGTGATATTTTGAGAATATTCTAGAAATATAAAATTTTAGATGAATTGTAAAATAATAATATTTTTTTATTAAAAAGAACATTTTTTATTAAATAAGTTACAATATAAATTATATTTAAATATTCATTTGAAAGTTTAATATTTTTAATTATGTTAATAATAACCTAAATTTTTTCATTGTGATCAAATTCATATTTATTTTGGATATATAGACTTTTAATACTTACAAAACGTTTCTCTTCGAAAAAACCTATTTTTCATCATGTGTATGGGTTGAAATTAAAAATTAAAATATTAACCTTATGTGAATTAAATTTGACAAAATTCATTTCATATTGGGAATTATATTAAAAATATTTAAAATTAAATTAAAATTATTTTTTTTCAAAATAAAAAGTAAACACAATAAAAATAATTCTACAGCTAAGGATTAAATGTATTTATCAGATGTTAAACAAAATTATGTGGGTATTTTTTCTAATAAAAATGTGTAAATATTATAGTATGGACATATTTAAACCATATCCTATAACAATTTAAAATATAAGTTTATTTTGATGCAATTTTTCCGGGTGATTACTCTATCATTGTTTTCTTTTGGAAATTTCCATGTAGTTTTCAAGTGGGGTCATTTATCCACATATAAGAGACATACCCTATAATCTCCTCATAAAATTGACAATGACTTTTGGTTTTTCTAATAACATTAAAAATATTTTTCTTACATACCTCCTCACATCTTAAATGTCGTATTTTTATTAGAAAAACACTTGTAATATGTTTTTGGTTCTAACCTAAGAAGGTTGTCCAATGAAGAGGTATCATTCATAATTGATCATTTTAATTTTATATAATCTTCCAAAAATATCAAGTATTCTTAAAATATGATTATATAGTTACATAAATATATAAAATATAATTAGACTTTGTTATTTTATTTTTATAACCTACATGTCTCTCCACATCCATTAAAGGGAAACGAAATCGTCGATCATGTCTACGACGGACTACTGTCTCACGATTGGATGTAATTAATTTTCCATCATCAACTATAAAGGATAAATATAATTATGAATTCATGATATTTATATTATATTTATGAAATATTTATTCTTCTGTAATTAAAATTTCAAATCAAACTTATTACATTCCAATCTGTTGGAAAACGATAACTTCTCTCATGTGTATGTGTGGACTACCACCACTATGAAGCAATGTGATACATTTTTTGTTTTATTTTGAAATAGATAGTAATAAGGATATATTTAGTAAAAATATATTATATTTATGATATAGAAATGATTCAGTAAATGAGATATGTTATTTAATTTTTTTTCATTTCATCCATTGAGAAAAACGAAACTAAGCTTATGTGTGCATACGACCTACAATCTTTCTGAACGTTGTAATTAATTTTCTATCTATAACTTTTACACTTTAAAAAATAAATATATGATTAATATATTTGATATTTATATCATGGTTAAAATTATTAATATGATTTAACCCTAATCAAAGTAAAATTACAAAAAAATACCAAACAAAAACATATGTGAAAAATGAAGTAGTTATCACCCAAATGATTGTTTAAACTAGAAAATGTCAATAAATTTGTATTAAAAGGTTATAAGTAAATAAAATATGGTATGGAATATATGTGTGTGTGTGGTTATGTAAAATATTAATAATAATCCAATATTTATTATACATGAGTTCTGAATGTGTACGTAGAAAGTGGATACTTCAGGTTTGAGGATTCCATATCAATTATATTTCTGTAGGAAACATGCCTTATAATCAACATATATATTTATTTTGGTGTATATATAATACCCAACAATTACTTTTATAATTACTGTAATTAAACATATAGTATATATATAAATATTTTAATCAAAGTTTATATATTTCATGGTATTTACTATTCAAAGTATACAAATGTGGTAATGTTTTAATGTTACAATCTCTTTGTTTATTGACATTATTTATGATTATGATTTAGGTTATGAAATATTATGATATATTTGTCATGAGAGAAATTAATTTTTTAATCACCTCATTATTTCTAAGTAATAAATTTTCTATTTTCAATTTCCACCATTTTTGTACTAGAGAGACAAAAATATTTTTTTAAGAAAAAATACATTATTTATATCAGCAGATGAAATTTATTTTTATTGTATGTACATGTTTTCTAAAAAAATTAAATGATAATTTTAATATTATAAAAAAATTATTTTTTTTACCCATGATTGAATTTTTAATTTTTTTTTCAAAATAATATCTCTTTACCATTTTCCTAATGAGTTAGTTTTGAGTTTTTATTAAAAATGGGAGAGAAATATTTTCTTTATCATGTAAAAGATAAATATTTTTTTCTACCATAATCATGACTCTATTTAAATATTACTTCACAATATTTCAAGGTTATTTTCCGAATAAAATTCCATAATATTTTGGAACTTTTATGATGTTAAAATAGAGAGTATATTTTCCTATAGAATGTTTTAATGATATTTTTGTAGAATTCATATTCATCAACAAGAACAAGAAAAATTCTATTTTCATGATTTACTGGGGATTTTATCCAATCGTACAATCATTTTTATTTTCCCTATACAGTTTTTTTATGATTATGATGAAAATATGTTAATGAAACCCTTTTCTTTCCCATGAGTTATACTATAATGAATTATTTATGAAACTCCTTTCCTTTTATTATGTTATAATATGATAACTGTTTTGTGATATTGTGTCACATAAATATATGGATTATGAGATTGTTTAGATTTATATTTATCTCAAATTTGTTGGGTAATGATTAAAGTTATATTATATTAAATGGAATTCAAGATGTTATCCCAATACTGAAATAAGAAGTTACATAAGAGGTTATATCAAGCTCAAAACAACATGGTAAACATAAGGTTATACCATGACTGAAATAATATGGGATATGGGAGGCTATCCCAATACTAAAATAGGGTACACAAGTGGTTATTGCAAGACCAAAAGAGGGTATATATGTGGTTATCCCTTTCCCAAATAGGTATATAGGTAGTTATCCCAATCCCAACAAGTTATGAATGTCTAGGTGGGTATCCTTGAAATAAGACTTTCTATGCTTATATGTATGACACAAATATATTTATTTATTTTTTGTTATGATTAGATAGGATATGTTATTTTATTCATTTTTGATTCATGTCTTATGAAATTTCATGATTTATTCCATGACTCATGTTTAAAATATGTGATATAAAGGTATAGTTTTCAAATGTTAACTCATGTTATCATGCTTTATACTATTTTTATGTTGATTTTGAGCCAGATTAACGATTCTGAGAATATGATCCCACCCTTTAATATGTATATTTAAAATGGTTATGAATAAATTAATTATGTATGACATATATATGTTTGGTGTTATTTATAAAGAACATATTTGGGAGATGATGTAGTTCACTTATGAAGTTGTTTTTTATATGTCCCAGTTTCTAATGTTACTAAAGTATTCTAGTACTCATGATGTTTATTATATACTGAAATTAATAATCATATTTCGTGATATAAAATCTATATATGTAAATCCTGGGTCATTATGAAATTTCATGAAAAATATTTTAAATATTAAATGGAATTGTCCAAAGAAGGTATATATAATATAAAAATGCATACATTAGCTCTAGAGAATTTAAAATAGTTGATTTTATGGAATGTTAAATAATTTAATATCTTTAAACAACTTAAATAAAAATATTATAAACTCTAGGTGATGTTGGGAGTCACAATAGATTCTTCTATGATTATTTATCACACTGTGTATGTATAAAACCCATATGCCTAAATATTTTATATACGTTAATACTAGTGATATCAAGACACCATTTTATAAAATTATAAATATAAGGTGATATTGATGTGCTAAATTTATTAAGCTTTTATAGATTTTGGGTGGATTTTTTTTAACTTATGGTTTATTTTAAATATTTGTCTTATAAAATTTATACATGGTATGTAATTATATTTTATTTGGAAGAATTCTATCATTAAGGACTAAATTTACAGATAGAAAAAAATAAGATTGATTTTTTATATACAATGAAATAATAATAAATATACCATGGAATGAAATGTAATATATTCCAAAACATTTTATCCCTATATATATAGTATGATGTTATTTATAATACAGTATACCTTAAAACATATAAACTTTGAAGAATGAAATATAGGTTAGACTCAAATATTATCTCACAAGGATGCATTTGGCCATATAAGTATCCTCTTATCACTTTATTATATTTGTGTTCTTTAATTTAATGAAGGTAAATAAATAAGTGGTGTGCGAGCTGTGATGAAAAAGGAAAAGGTATGTATGCATATGAAAATGATGATGAATTTAATAAGAATCTATAAACTAGTCCAAGTATTGTTACAAAATTCAATTTCATCAAAGTTTTTATTTGAATTCCATCATAAATATATTCTATTTAGTGTATAAACTATTATTTTTTCCACCTTTACTATTATTTATTTGAAATTAGTGTATTTCATTTGTAGTACCAAAAATCCATTATTCTAGGGAAATTTTATCTACATTTACAAGGTTTTAAGAGTCCCAAAAGATCATAATTAATCAAAAATCCACTATATGTGTCCATTAAAAATTGGCAGGATAGTTTATAGTCTATATAAACTGGCCTATTTCATATTTCATCTAGTTTTACAATTTTACACTATTACATAAACTACTTAAGATATAATGTTTACCAGTTTTTATCTTTTAAGTAAAATTATAATGTTTTAATAATGAATAATTTATTACCATGTTTATGTTTTAAAATGGTTAATGAATGAGTTATTCTAAATGATATGGTTGAAAATTAATTAAACAATATCACCCTAAATTTTTTCCATAATTTAATTTTAGAATGAATTTCATATTGTTTATAGTAAAAAATGCCCACAACACTAGGTATAAACAAGACACAATTTAGTCATATTTTGCATCATCAATTAAATTATAACACTTTTATATAATTTATACAGTAAATTTATATGTTATATATACACTAAAATATTTTTAAATTCAAATAATATATTTTATTACGATTAAGATATAAATAATCCCAATTTTACACATTAAAACCTATATTTTAATAAAAGTAGTTTTAACGCCTTTTAATGGGTCCCCTATTTTAAATCAAAATTTTGGAACATTTAAAATTTTAATAAAAAAAATAAAACATATCTTTTAAATAAAACTTAGAAATTATGTTAGTATAAATTTTTCTTAATTTTCTGAGAAGTTTCAATTTTTAATGAATGGGGAAAAATACCAAATTTCAATCCAAAAAATATTTTTATTATAATTTATTTATAAAGATAAATTATGTTTTTTATTGGTTTTAAATATTAATTATACAAATTCTAATACAATTAATCCAATTTATGTCATTATAATAAATTTCACATTGATATTAGATATAACAACATAGCAAACTTTGGAACAATTTTACTTTAAAAACTTACATTATCATGTGATATGCAGAACTAATTTTAAATTAAATTCTACAACTTATGTGATTGGAATTTTCAAACATTGTTTCCCTATTTTTAATAAAAATAATTTACAATTTCGAATAAGTTAAAATTAGTTTTTTACAAAAAAATATTATTGAAATTGATTAAAATTAATTACTGTAAATAAAAGAAAAACTAGATTAACAAATGACTAAACCTTAATATTAAGAGGAAAAAAACATGAAACGTGATCAAAATACATTTCTGACATATTTATACCCTATACTCCATTGTATTTTTTTACCATTATTGTAGCCATGTTTTAATGAAAAAATGTGGGTGGACTTCCATTTTAAAAAAATTACAAGAATGCCACTCATTTACCACTATAAAAAGGTACCCACCCCTCCCATTTATTTACATATCTCAATCCATATGGATTACCAAATATATTCTCAATTAATCTCCCCACACCCCTAACCTCGTCCTAGACTCCCCACTTTTGGAATAAATCCATCCAAGGATTCCCATTGGTGCCAATGAAAATGACTAACACAAAGAAGTGGTAACATCTATCCTCAAGATATTTAGTTTTGCATTCATTATCCACCCCTTATGATATTATTATTCCAAAATTATATAATAATAAAATAATCCTGTATATAATTATATGTTTTTATGTCATGGTTTCTACCTTCACCCACACAGACATCCAACAAATGGGTATGGAAATTACCGTTCTTGCAAGACCAACTCACGCCTCTTGAAACGATGTCGTACCATTTTATGTTACCACATTTCATGGTTGGAAATTATTATAGAAAAACTATTTATATATAATATATTTGATATTTATTATGTATTTAGGCATCTTTAGTTTTTATATAACACATAACTTTATTCATTTCATTTTTTGTAAATATGATAACGTCATTTGTGGAAGTGTGGACTACCACCTCTTTAAATCGCTGTGATTCATTCATGCAATACATGGAACATATTAAGGATGATTTTAATAAAAATATGGGACATATATGAAATTAATATTATAATGGAACTATATTAAGTAGATTTATCTTTTTTCTTTGGGATCAAAGGCATGGAATGGGCTTCACTCGACTGTTTTATTACAGGGGTTTTTAGGCCTCTCCCAATTACTTACATATGGTTTGAATAATTCTACCTCCCTAAAAAATACCAACAGTTCCCTCATCCGTAGCTCGGTATAGACCTGACTTCGAAAGGTAGGAGGTCTCATAAATATTTAGACCCAACGACTATAGGGGACTTGTATTAGTCCAGAGGATGGGGGTTGGGCTCATCACACCCTTTTTGTGATAATTGTTTCCCACTACGGGACTCTCTTATAGATTTAAGATATGATTCGAAATATATTCCTAATCTAGATACATGTCCAGTTACCCTAGTCCTATTTTATGTGTGAATGATTGGCGTCTCTTCGACGAATCCATCTATATGTATCCAGGGTTCTCCATCATTTTCTGGTAATGGAAAACTCCATGTATATATATATATATAATATATATAACAATTTTATAGAAAATATGATTCCATGAAAGGAGGCGGTTAATATTATGAGGTGGTTATTGAGCCATTATGAGGCAACCAACATATAATAGTTATTATAGGAATCAAAACCAACATAGTTCATTGGACCCATTCCGTTTAATGTCATGAATAAAGGACTCATATGAGTGGTCTAGGACATGAAGTATTGATGATCAGGTCTGGTAGGGGCGTCCTATATATCTTGAGTATAGATAAAATTAGAGTTACCATAGGAAATTGTTTCATGGATTATATATCGAGGTCACCCATATCATTGGAGAGACTCATTCTGCAGATGATATTACTATTTAGACTCCCTAAGCTCTTGTGATCAATGATTGGTTTGGGAAATACAGGGGTCTTAAAATGATCTTTCCATTTCTCATAAAGTAGGACTTATGTGATGGGACTACCCTTTGATGTTTTATCATTGATCTTGGGTCTTATAAAGGCATCCTAGGTATCATATTTATTGCTGGAATCTATGTTCTTATAGTTCAATTGATTTCTTAGTATGTTGATGTATGAGTTAAGGTGATCATCTCTTAGGAATAATTCGGTCCCTACATATGAGATGTTAGGTTCTTATAAGGACTTACACCAAAAGGGTTTTTTATATGATCATGTAATTGAGTATGGTTTACTAATTATCCTAGTTATTGTTGGAATCATAGTTCTCATAGTTCTATTTATCCAAGATTATACACTGAGGTCACCCATACCATTATCGAGGTTTATAGTGAAGTTTTCATGATCATTGAAACTCCCTAAGACCATGTGATCCCTTATCATTCAGAGAAAAAGGTATTCTAAGTATTAAATGTCATTTCATTGGATAAGGTACTTAGAAGCTGGGATTTCAATGGATGATCAATATAGATCTAGAACATTGGGGATAGGTAGCCTATGTATCCTAAAAATGGTTGAAATCAGAGTCAGCGTAGTTACCTTTATCTGGGATTATACAATGTGAATATACTAATGAGTGGGTAATACACTCTAAGTTTGGAAATGTTAACAGGTCCTGTGATTCCAAGAAGAGCTCACCTACTTTTCCAATGGGTATCACATTACATAGTTGACTTATCTTGGATTCCATCACATGACCTAAATGGCTTGTTTAGGTGGTGGCATATGATCCAACTAACATGACCAGTTTTCATTCTCAAGAGTTTTATTGACACATATGTATGGTTCCTCAAGTGTTATTTTTACATGATTCGAAGAATGTTGTATATATTTGATAACATTCTTAGAGGGCATCGTGAGACCTGACTATCATATATGGAGTGCATCGCGTATCTCAACTGACATTCCCAGACGGTGTCAAGTGACCTGGCCTTTATATATGGAGGTAATAGTGGGTATCTAATGAATCCCCGGAGGGTATCTTAAGAGCTTAGATCTCATGACTAGATGTGACAATGTGATTTGACTAACATGAGGGAAAATAGTTATATCAGTTAGGATATCTATCAGAAGCACGTCTCAAGGATCATGATATAGACTCATATGATCATATGAGATTAAATTAGTGGTCCCATTATGTAACGCCCCGACCCCAGTTACCCAGAGTCGGTGCATTATTACCTAACATTGGCATGATCACAAGAAAGATCAAATCTCGAAAGACCGATTGGTTTAGTAGTCTTGGAAACACTAGATATATTCATAAGTCTTACATTACATCATAAAATGAAAAACTACTACAGCAACATATTGTCTCCATAATCCACACTCATATCCCCACATAATATCCCTGCAGGTCATTCATAATTTACTTCTTCACTTCCTGGGAAAAATAAAACATAGAAAAGGGGTGAGCTCAAATGCCCGGTAAGGATAACAATATAGCGGAAACTTTCATAAATAAGAATAAAAATTTAAGGCAATGTATAACTAAAACAAAAGCCTTTTAAACTTGAACTTTTAACATAGTATAGCATAAATAAAATGAAATAATTCCATTTACTTATTCACATGGTTATTCTACTAATCGAATAATCACATGCAAAATCAATAACCACTTTCATAATGATGGAATGCATAATGCCAGACTATCATAACCACATAGCCAAGGCCTCATGCCAAGACTACAAATAAGATTTTGTCAAGGCCTTGTGCCAAGACACTAGTTTGTCTCATGAGACCTACCGATGCATCGAGGAGCTATAGCGGGCTCCACCCGTCACATATTAAGTCCAATGCATTCCCATATGAAAAGGTTTAAACATAACATAAACATTTGTATTAAAACTAGCATAAAAAATGTCAATAATTTCACTATACACTATGAATGGTATAAAAATAGCACATCCACAGTCAAACATATCACAAAACCTTCAATACAATATAGAAGTTTTGTATCATAATAAATCAATTTCACATAAGCGTAAAATCCATTAAAGGATGTTGACATAGATGAAATCAAAACTCTTTTTAGAGAAATATCTCTTTCTATTTTGAAATCATTTAAGAGTCATATATTTATAAAATAAAACATTTTCTTTGAAAATATTCTTATAATCTTGTAAGGGAAGCTTCGACGATTTTATAATGGTGGAAAATAACCGCACCTGCCGTATAAGTTAAAAAAAACATTCTTACCTTAATTCTATCGAAAAGGTTAAAAAGCACCTTTTTTGGAAAACGACGGAAAGATTCCTTTATAAACCTCTTATAAAAAGTCAAAAAAGGGTATAAATGACTTTAACCCATATTCTAGTAAATAGTAAAAATGTTTTGAAATTAATTTTTAAGAAACATGGACGTAGATGATAAAGAGATCCCAGTAGATTATTACGTATAAACAACCTCGGATAATGAAGAGATTGTGAAATAAACCCTTACCTTGTACTTTTCCTTGGTTGGGGTAGGTTAACCTCCTGTATAATGGTGAAATAATTGTTATTAAATTATACAAGAATCATATATATTAATATGATATCATATATGATCTTTTAACATTGATTTGTTAATAATATCTTAGAATTATCGTCGTTTCGGGTGTTAACTTACTCATTTTCTTTTATATGTTTTGTTACATAAGCCATGTTTGTAATGGATAGGTTGTATATTATTCATATCCAGAATGATATCAAGTCCTTAATCATCATTTTTAAATCATAAAATGATAATTATACTTGAATGGATACGATGGAGAATGAATCTTATCGCGTTCGTGGAGACGGTAGTCCGTACGTACGCACGAGCGACAATATCATTCTTTTGATATAAAAATAATATATAAATGGATGGTATATCATATATACAGAATCATTAACATGTTATATTTATTATTTACATGAGTTACACATCATTATTATACCCATCCAAATAATAATATATTGAATAACAATTACACCACGACGTGGAGAGGGTAAGCCGTACGTACGCACGTATGGTGACATGTTATTCAAAGGGTGGATAGAATAATGAATATGGTTGTACCATATTTATAATAACATCACAGTATATATAAGATACTGTAGTTATTATTTTAGAATGGTAACAACAAATAAAGAAGAAGTGGAAGAAGAAAGGAACTTGAAAAGGGGTGGTGAAAACATTACCTCTTCTTCGGGTTCTTCCTTTTAATTTGATCAAAAGGGCTCCTTAGGTTGGATTTCTGATCAAACTAAGGCCTCTAGGTTGTAGTGAGGGATGTTTGGAGAGTATATGGGCAGAGTTTGGCCGAACCAAAAGGCTTTTAAGGTGTGAAGAAATGAGAAGGAGGAGTGCCCTTTTATAAGAGGGGTGAGGGGCACCTTTGGAAAAGCTAGAAATAATAATTTATAATAAATTCATATTCGGTTTTTAATGGCTCAAAAGTTTATTATTAAAATTTTAAGGTGGGGATAGGTCGAAAACCACTCAACCAATAGAATTTAGACAGGTTTGGGTACTTATATTAACCTTATCTTTAAGTATTAACTCTAAGTTAATTAGTTTCACTTTTACAATGTCTCTTTGTATTTTTATATAATATGGTTAAAAAAGTTACTATATATATCCAAGAGACCCCCAAGTGGTCCATTAATTATGAACCTATCATGATATAAGTCTCTTGGCCGAACCTTAGATTTTTAGGAATTTAATATCAATTAATAATATAATTTTTGTTTTAAGAACTCTTTTATGTCAATTTTGATACTATTCAATAGTTGATTTTTGTGAAACTCATAACAGATTGATTACTTCGAAAAAAGTCAATTAAATCAATACTAATATATCATATTATCCTATAAAATTAGTTTAATTCATTAAAAGTTTCATATTATATTTATTTGGGTATTTATAATATCAATTATTTTAATTTTTCACTATTATAGTAATTAATTCATCATCATTGTGTCATAAATAAATTAAATTATTTAATGTCTAAAAATTATAAATGAACATTCACTATGTAGGAAATCTTTTTATCTTTCTAATGAATATTTATAATCTAAAATCCAACATATATAACCCTATGTAAAAATTGTTTTTCTAAAAGATATATGCTTGTGTCATTTTTGTATTCATTTTAACTTAATTAAAATAAAGTGTCCTTATCACCTACAAGTGGCACCATGTGGTCCCAAAATCGGCAGAAAGATGCCTATGGTCGAACATGTATCAACCAATAAGTTTAGGACATGTTTTAGGGTAATTTAGTATTATTATAATATTATTCTTTAACCCTTATTTACCGGATTTACCCTTAACCATGGTAAATAAAATATTTACCGCAGTAATTATTCAAAATGTCTAAAAATAAAAGTTACCTATTTACACAATTTGAACATCCTGATTCCAAATATGGAATCCATTTTTCTAAATTCAAAACACAGAAGTGGTAGAAATTAATTTAAAATTAATTCCCGCTGTCAAAACAAAAAGCGTGTTTTTAAGAGATAATAACTATCAAAAGATTGACACTTGTTTATGTTCGGTTTAATTGTAAAATTATGTCCAATGACCAAAATTCTATTAAATGGTAAAAATATATTCTAAATATACTTTAAAACCACTCAAATTCATAATTTATCACTATTAAATATTTTGATTAAAAAAGTTGTTTTTAATTAAAATTTAGTAATTTTCACTATTCATCAAAATATGAAAGTTATCTGAAATGTACCAAAATTTCACCTTAGGCTAAATTCGATATTCCAAATCCAAAAATGAAGTCCATTTTGAAATATAAAATATATATAATTTCAAAAAGTAGGTATTACTATTCATAACGGCTAGTTTGATTGGTTATGGTGTGTTAGAACTCGGTGTTGCGTACAACACACGCTATCACATTATTCAAAGAGAAGCGTACCGTAGAAGCTTGGGGTGTTACATTCTCCCCTCCTTCAAATAATTTCGTCCTCGAAATTTCTAGAATACTTATCACATGAAAATACTCGGGTGGTTCTTCATCATAAGTTCCTCGAGTTCCCACGTTGCCTCTTCCATCTTATGGTTTCTCCACAAAACTTTTACCAGACGCGTCGTCCGGTTTCTCAGTATTTGTTCTCTCGTATCAAGAATCCTGACGGGCTCTTCGCAATAAGACAGATCAGGTTCCATTTCTAATTCCTCATAGGTGAGTACATGTGTTGGGTCAGGCATGTATTTCCTCAACAGAGATACGTGGAACACATCGTGAACTTTAGAGAGACTTGGCGGCATTTCCAATCGGTAAGCTACAACCCCAATTCGTTCTAGAATTTCGAAGGGTCCGATGTACCTGGGACTCAATTTACCTTTCTTACCAAAACGTATGACTCCCTTCCATGGAGATACCTTCAGGAAAACATGATCACCGACTTGAAATTCCAAATCCTTCCTTCGATTATCGGCATAGCTCTTCTGCCTACTTTGAGCTGCTCTGATGTGATTTTGGATTACCTTCACCTTTTCCATCATTTCCTCCACCAGTTCTGGACCTACAAGTTTTCTTTCACCGACGTCATCCCAACAGGTTGGTGTACGACATCTCTTTCCGTATAACGCTTCATATGGTGCCATCTGAATACTCGAATGGAAGATATTGTTATTGGAAAATTCTACCAGAGGTAAATATTGATCCCACATACCCTGAAAGTCAAGTGAGCAAGATCTCAACATGTCTTCTAAGGTTTGAATAGTCCGTTCTGATTGTCCGTCTGTCTGAGGATGGTAAGCAGTGCTCAAATTAAGTTCAGTATCCAAGGATTTCTGAAGACTTTTCCAAAATTTTGAAGTAAAACAGGGATCACGATCAGAAACAATCGATAGGGGTACTCCATGAAGTCTCACAACTTCATTAATATATAGTCTTTCTAGACGTTCCAGGGGTAGATCTTCTCTTATAGCAAGAAAATGTGCTAACTTGGTAAGAAGATCAATAATAACCCATATTTCATCGTTCCTTATAGGAGTCTTTGGTAGCCCCATGACAAATTCCATCGTAATATTGTCCCATTTCCACTCCGGTATGGGAAGAGGTTGCATGACTCCTCCAGGTTGTTACCTTCCAGCTTTCACTTGTTGACAAACCATACATCTTTACACAAAATCAGCAATCTCCCTCTTCATGTTGTCCCACCAAAAATGTTCCTTCAAATCTCTATACATTTTGGTGCTCCCAGGGTGTATAGAGAAATTGGAACTATGAGCATCTTCCAGCAATTCCCTTTTTAGATCAGGTATATCAGGAACACAATGTCTCTTCCCAAATTTCAAAATTCCATCTTCATATACAAAGTCTCTCAATCTCCCATCATTCACAGATTTAATCTTCTTTCGAAATTCTTCATCATCGGTCTGAGAAATCTTAATCCTTTCTAGTAAAGATGGTTTGGAAACCATTTGAAAAAGCATTGATGTTTCACCTTCCCTGGTTATTCCCATGTCCATATTTACTAGATCCAAGAAAATTGGATCCCTTTCAATTCTCATATTGTTCAAAACTCCATGGTATTTTCTACTCAAAGCATCTGCCACCTTGTTTGCTTTACCCGGGTGGTAGTGTATCGTGCAATCATAATCCTTGAGTAATTCAAGACATCTCCTTTGCCTCATGTTGAGTTCTTTTTGTGAGAAAATATACTTCAAACTCTTGTGATCAGTATAAATCTCACATTTTTCACCATAGAGGTAGTGCCTCCATATCTTCAACGCAAAGATCACAGCTGCTAACTCGATATCATGAGTAGGATAGTTTTGTTCATGAATTTTCAACTGTCGTGATGCATAGGCAATAACTCTATCATTCTGCATAAGGACCCAACCAAGTCCTTTCTTTGATGCATCACTATAAATAACGAACCCATCATTCCCCGATGGTAGAGTCAATATAGGAGAATTGACTAATCTTCTCTTCAGTTCATCGAAACATTCTTCACACTCTTTTGTCCAAACAAATTTAACCCCTTTACGTGTGAGCTTCGTTAATGGGTTAGCCAATCGGGAAAAATTCTGGACGAAACGTCGATAATAACCTGCCAAACCAATAAAACTGCGTACCTCAGTTATACTCGTAGGTGCTGGCCATTCTTGGATTGCCTTGGTCTTAGAAAGATCAACAGAGATTCCATCTTTAGAGACAATATGGCCAAGAAAAGAAATCTCCTGAAGCCAGAATTCACACTTGCTAAAGTTCCCATATAATTCATGCATCCTCGGGTTACTCACCATTCCGTACACATCCCCGGATGAAATACCTTATCCTCTCCGTCCCCACTACAAGACGATAAACTAAAAACTAGTCTGGCCTTTCCAACCGAGGCCCAGCCTCAGGCCCCCTGGCCTTCTCGGGCCCTGGCCCAAATTCTTACCCAGAGTGTATGGTGTGGTATGGGATTATATCCTCATTCACATTGGGTTATTCTCCTGGTCGTAGCCCTCTCTTATTTGGGGTGTCTTGCTCCTTTTTTCATCCTCACTGTAAAACTTTAAACTGCAAAATGGTTGGGCCTTTCTGACCGAGGCCCAGCCTCTGGCCCCTTGGCCTTATCGAGCCCCAACCCAAGTTCTTACCCATAGTGTATGATGTGGTATGGGATTATGTCCCCATTCACGTCGAGGTTATTCACCATGTCGTATACCTCCCTTGTTTGGGGTATCATACTCCTATCTTCGTCCTCACTAAAAGACGTTAAACTACAAACTAGACGGGCCTTTCCAAACGAGGCCCGACCCCATCTTGGCCCCATGTGTTTCATTCTCCCATGAGAGAGATATATGGTGTGGTATGGGATTTTGTCATTGTTCACGTCAGGTTTGTAACAACCATTCCATGTACCTCTTTCTCATGAGGGTTCATTATCCCCTTCTTCTATGACTCCTCTTTTCAAATCGGCCGCTCTGAAGATGATCCCCTCAATCCACTTCGATGATTCACCAATGTACCCAATGGTACTCTAGTTTAGCATCTGGAATGTCGGATTCTACCCAGACATGCTATCGCCCATTTCTCAGGTTTCATATTCTCCCACATTAGGGCTTCCATCACATTTTACATCCAAAGGGACCCCCGAATGGCATGGAGTCTAGGCCTAATAGCTCTCCACCCATCATGGGCCAACATCCTTGAGTGTTTTAGACAACAAATCGATACAAGTACCGTGTTGTGAATATGGTCAGTAGTTGATGCTCATTTGTTCGTCCACATTTCAGGCTAATGCGATATGGATACTATGTTTCGAACACAGTCAATATTTATACTCCATCTCCATTCCAACCCCATTAAGACAAAAATTTAGGTTACATGATTCACAACCTTATTCACCTCATCCGGTCCACGTAGAACTTTGAAATTCTTGGAACTATTCCTCAGTGTGCATCCGCACGTTATGAGGGAAATTCCGCTATAAGGAAGTCATTTGGGGCTCCACCAGTTTCCCTTTTTCATATATTCCACGTATTTCAAATACCTTATCCACCCATGTTTCCTACACCGAGTTCAACTCACATAGGCTTAGGGATCAGGTTAGTGTTTGCCTTTACATGGGATAATCCCCCTTCTACATGGTCTGAGTTCAAAGACCTTCAACTGAGATCTTTTTTTTGTTTCCCCTTCATGAAACAACATACAGTTCTATTCCCATATTCATGGGATATGTAGGAACGGCTGAATTTCTAGGCTTCGAGGCCTGCACCATCTCTCAGAAATCTCTCTTTCACCTTAGCCCCTTGGCCTACCCTTCCCCAGAGAAAGAAATGTATGGTGTTATATAAGATTATGTCCTCATTCGCGTTGGGTTTGTAACACCCATGCCACACACCTCTCCCTTCTGGGATTTCTCTATACATGTGTTCTATATTCATCCCTTCAAATTGGATACTCTCAAGTTGGGAACCCCCCTCGACCCTCATCGGCGGTGCACTAATGTGCCTAAGGGTACTCTGGTTTAGCACCAGGAATGTCGGATTCTATCTGGACATGTTTTCATCGATTTTTCCGGATTCATGTTCCCATTTATTTGGGCTTCCATCACCTTTCACGCCCAAAGGGACCCGCGAATGGCCTGGATGCTCAGCCCAAGGGTCGTCCTGTAGGACCCGGGGACACCCTGAGAGGGGAGGGGTGAATCAGCGTGAAAAATATTTATTTTAATGTGATTGATCTTGTTCCCATGTTGGTAGGAACATGTTAAACTTGTATGATGAATATGATCAGAAAGCAAACAATCATATGCAGAGAGATGACACGTCACAATTTACTTGGTTCACGACTAAGGGATATGTCCAAGGAGCATACACCGACATGTTTTTGTTATTACCAAATTACACTAAACACTACTAGCTATGTATTACAAAGGTTCTGGAACAGTCACTCTGTCCCAGGCTTACTGCCATTACAAAGGTTCAGGGATAGCTCACTGCGTCCCTCGGGTCACTCCCGTTGACTCCCCCAGACTCACTGCCTTTGGTGAAGTCCCACTCAGTTTATATATGTGAAGGTCTCTTCATCTTCACTAATGAATATATCCTCTGTTGTATGTAGATGCTCTGTTGAAGTTCAACTCTCACCCGTAGACTATTCTCACTTTGCACCGAAGGTATCGGGCAATCTTCCCGGTTTCGTGCAGCTCCAAAAAGACTGGCGTGCTTCAACTACGCTTGGCGCACTTTTCCTAGCCAGCGTGAAAGTGTCAAAGCCATCATTCATGTTATAACTGGCATGCAGGTCCACCTCAACCACTTGCGCAAAATTCACTTCATCAACTTCAAACTTGCGCGACTCACATTCTTTTCCAACCAAACCAATTTTTGCACGCAAAGGTCAACTGTCACACTTCTTCAAATCTTGGCATGCAAGTGTGACCAAACCTCCTGCATGACACTTCCTTTTCCAACTCCAAACTTGGGTGACCCACACCCTTTCTCGCCCAAACTGCCTTTGGACATGCAACAAACAACTGTCTCGCAACTTATACTTGCGCGACCCACAACCACTTGCGCGACCACTACACCTGCGCGACGGGAGCACAGAATTTCTCTAAGTCTCGAACTTCCTACCAAATGAGGAGGGGTCGACTTGTGTTTATAGTAATTTGGATACCCTACGTGACATCGAGCAAGTATTCCTTCGACGCGCAAGTTTCGGCGCACAAGTCTCTACCACACAAGTCACATGCATGACCAACCCTAAAACTTGGGTGCCCCTTATCCATTTTCCATGTTTTGATGTTCTGATCTTGAAAAAAATTAGGCATGCAAGTTTCCTCTCCTTTAATTACACAGCGCACAAGTCCCTTTTACAAAAACCACTTTTCTTCATTTGCCGATTTTCAGGCCCTGAAATTTGGCAAACACTGGAAAAAATGCCACCTTCAATACTGTTACATGTTTGTTCAATATGGTCACTTTGCTGGAACACATTCTGAACTTCCCCTGAGGATTGAAAACAAACACAAACCATACTCCAATTCATGCATCGAACAACCATGGTTCCAACAATATCCCCCTTTGGGTTTGTTGGCAATCAGTAAATAAATTCAATAGAGCACCATCCATAGGCAAACCACAAATGAAAGAATCCACTCAGCCAATACTTTAAGTCTACGTGAGCAATGCATAGTGTAGAAAACAAGAGAGGAAGCTTGAATTGGGTTCCCGTGTTTTGGAATTCTTAATGACGCCCATGAAATTCTCTTACATTGTCGTAGAAGCATTTCATGCCTGAATTTATTCCTTTCTCACCCATTGACAATAAACCCAAAGACTGGTAATTGTTCATTGTTTAGCTCAAACCACACTCCCCCTGGATAGTATCTCCCCCACAAACCTGCAACGCATCCATTGAAATCTTAGAAACAATTAACATAACTGGGGAGAGGGGTATTGCGTAACCTCTTTATGCACTAAGAGGTGGCTGAAAACCGAGGTTCAACCGATGCTTCTCAAACACAGCCACTGATAGTGGTTTGGTCAGAATGTCAGCCACTTGCTCATTATTTCCCACAATATCCATTCTAATCACCCCTTCTTCAAATTTTTCTTTGATAAAGTGATACCTTATTTCAATATGTTTCATAAGATAATGTTGAATAGGATTATTCATAAGATCAATTGCGCTCTTGTTATCACAGTAAATAACCATTGGTAGTTTCACCTCATCACCAATATATGTTAGTTGTTGCTTCATCCATAGCAATTGAGTCCATGCCTTTGTGGTGGAGATATACTCAGTTTCAGTAGTACTAAGAGAAGTACTTTCTTGTTTATTTCTCAACCAATCAACACATTTATTGCCAATATATAATGCACCACCACTAGTGGACTTTCTATCTACAACATTTCCATCCCATTAAGCATCAGAATATGCTGATAATTCACTGTCCCTTCTAGCAGCAAATTATAATCCACAATTGTGAGTACATGGAATATACCTCATGATTCTTTTTACTACTTCCATATGTTCCTCCTTTGGATTACTTTGAATGCGGGCTGAAAGACATATGGAAAAGACAATATCAGGTCGTGTCACTGTCAGGTACAGTAGGCTCTCAATGATCAACCTGTACATGGTGGGATCTACAGAGGTCCCATCCTCATGCTCTCCAAGTTAAGTTCCAACTGCAATCGAAGTTGACATTGGTTTGGGGTCTTGCATATTAAAATTCTTCAACATATCTCTTGCATACTTTTCCTGAGAAATGAAAGTGTAATCCTTCTTTTGAATCACCTGCAGCCCCATGAATTATGTGAGCTCCCCAATCAAAGACATTTCAAATTCTGATTTCATGTGATTGGAAAATTCATCCACTGATATCTACCGTCTGCCACAAAATATGATATCATCAATGTAGACTATAACTATGAATTGATCTTTTGGAGAATTATTCACATATAGATTGTGATATACTCCTCCTATTTTGAATTCTAGCTTCCTGAGATACGAGTCCTGCCGGAAATACCATGCTCGTGGTGCCTTCTTCAAATCATACAGAGCTTTCTTCAGTTTGCAGACCTTTGTTTCATCAGTACCAAGAACAAAACCCACTAGTTGTTCAATGTATACTTCTTCTTCGAGTACACCATTCAATAATGATGTCTTTATATCCATCTGATATAATTTATATCCTCTTTGGAGAGCCATGCAAGGAAAATCTTGATTGACTGTAGTCTAGCCACTAAAGCAAAGGTGTCTTCAACATCAATGCCTTCAATGTGGGAGTATCCTTTACATACGAGTCGTTCCTTGTTTCTAATAACACTTCCATGCTCATCAAACTTATTCTTGAAGACCCATTTTGTAACAATCACATTGTGACCTCCGGGTATCTGGACCAGATCCCATGTCTGATTTTTTCAATATGATATAACTCTTCATTCATGGCTTTCACCGATGATTTATCCTTTGTAGCTTTTTCAAATGAGGGTGGCTCCACAACTGATAGAAATGCAAACTATGTGTTATTTATCATCCTCCTTGTTTGTGTGGGTGCATTCATGTCCCCAATTATGTTAGATGGATCAATATCAGCTCTTCAATTTCACCTGTGTGGTTCAGTTGCATTCTCTCCAGCTATAGTTTCTTCTTCAGATTCTTCTTCTGAGTCAACATCATGATGTGACTACTGAGTGTTTTTTACAGCTTCCTCTATTTCTGTATTTGTATTTTCTCCACGTTCACTTTCTTCCTCACTTTCTATCACATCAGCATATGATATCCATGAAGCATTTGTGGTATTCTTTTCAATAATCTTAACATCAATGCTTTTTAAATCCTTCCAAATTGATTTTTCAAACACTTGTAGGATTTTTTGTTCATTTAGTATCTGAGGAAAACTCCTTTATCTGCATTGTCACCATACTTTCCTTGATTTCCATCTTTGTTTCTGATGAAGCATTTACTCCCAAAAACACGAAAGAATTTCAAAGAGGGAATCCTTCCATGCCACAATTCATATGTTGTATTAATATCACCTATAAAGACTTGTAAATTTCAAGGAAAGTTTTTTCTTAATATCTTTGGAATTTTACGAGTCCACAATTTCATACGGCACCTGATTCTGAGGCCCAGTGTGCCCAGAATCAATTTTCCAAAGTTTAGCTCTGGTACGTTTAGTAAACGAACGAGCGGGTTTTTCTAACTTTTGAACCGGTGCTCAGAATCGAAATCTGAGGGCACCGATGAAACCGCAGCGCCTGTAATTTCTTAAGAAGTTCTTTTCTGATGTTGCGTTTGCTCGGGAAGTGTTGTTTAAAATTTTGGTTTAAGTGAAATAAAATTGTGTTAAAAATTTTATTTCTCTTTTATATGTGTTAGATCCTAGGTGTGGGAGTTGTAGTGGGACCCACTGGTTGTTAACTTCCCATGAGAGGATTAAAGGTGAGGTGGGTCCCACATGAGCCCACCCCTTCACATTCCCCTAACTCCTCTTGATAGGATATTAGTGAGGTAGGGCCCACAGGAGCCCCACCCCTTCAAATTCCCTAGCACCTCTAACTCCCCCCACATGAGTTATGTAACTCTTCCACATTAATACATGCCAACTAAACACCTAATTAATTTCACAACACATGTTTAATTAATTAGGTGAATTCAAATTTTGAAATTTTAATAATGTTGGCATAAGTAATAAAATAAGGCAAAAGCCTTATTTTATTTTTGGTTGTTTCATTGTGTAAAGACTTAGGAGAGAATACTCCATGTCTAGATGAACTTCATCTTCTACATTGAAGAACATCGAGGCTTCGACGAATAACGTTGTCACACCATTCCTTCTTCTCCCTGTGTCAAAGAATGAAAGACGTTGCTTCCTCCTTAGACGTTCTCCATCGATGTATATGGAGCCTCACCCTGCGATGCCTTCTTCCACGACGCAGGCTTCCGCAAATATCTTTGAGGTAGGGGTTTAATTTGTAAATATTAATAAACCCATGATTGGTCCCTCCGAAACAAAGAACGCAGATCAAGTCATTATTAAGTTGATCCGTGAAAGTATATGTTTGCGGGTTGGGAATATTTGATTGCGGGGAAAAACGTCAGGGGTTTGATTTTAGAATGTTCTCTCGTGATTTTTTCCTTCTAAACAAAGAACGTGAATCAACTCTTTATCCGCCAACGTTATTATATTTACTGGTGTGTTTTTGGGAACTAGGTTCAGTTTTAGTTGATTAAAATTGTGCCTTGTTAAGTTGTTGAAATCATGTTTTGATTTTTTTTCAATTGATAACACCTAACGTGGAGGGCGTATGCCGAACAAACAGGTCCTGACAACCCTCCGCCGATTGTTTGTTGATGTGCGGACTGACGGGCGACGACGAAACGGGCCGCAATAGCGATTTGAAGACTCCGTAGTGAATTTTGGTGCCGTAATGACCTTAGGCGTAGGCGGAGGTTGAAACGGACAACTGATGCGCGTCCGGTGGTCCGCAGAGAGGGGTTGCACACCGACGGAGAAGACCGCCGCGACTTAGCCGCAGCGGACCGGAACGACAAAGTCGTTCTGGATTTGGGGGCAGCATTATAGCCACGCTGGTTTGCTAGTCAACTGGCAGGAATAGTGCCCCACCCCCCTTCCCGTCCAGCTCAGTCACATGCCGAGCCACATCCCACACTGGGCCAGACCGCCCGTGTCGGGCCGGACCGCCTGTGCTGGGCTTGGCCGCCTGCGCGGGGCCGAGCCGACCGCGCTAGGTCGGGCCGCCCGCGCTGGGTCGGGCCACCTTGTTGGGCCGGGCTGCACTGGCTGGGCCAGACCATGCCAGTCGGGCCAGGCCGCGCCCTAATGGTCTGGACCCGGACCCGGGTCGGGTCGCCTCGGTTCGGGCAGACCCAGGGGGTACTGGGCCGGGTCGGACCGGGCCCAGACCCCCTGTTTTTGGGCAGTTTCGTTCAAACGCCCATATCATGAGGTACAGACCTCCGATCGACGCACTGTATGTTGTGTTCGGATCCATGGATCGAGGAAGTAATTAAGATATATTACACTCAAGGTTTCGGAGAACTTTTGGTATGGCCGGGTTGGTTCGAAACTGAAACCAATCGGGCCCTCGAAGCGGAAACGCTTATAACTTGAGTTCCGGACGTCTGATTGATGTGCCGTCGACTTTGCTGGATTCATATTGTTAAAGCGGTTCTTTTGGTATACTTCACCTGAGGTTTGGACGAAGTTGTAATATGTCCTGGTTGGATTGAACCTGAAATCCAACCGGGCCCCTAGAACGGAAAAGTCAATAACTTTCAGACCGGACGTCCATTTGAAGAACCATCAGTGACATTGGTTATCATGTTGAGAACTGGTCCCTTTGAGTATACCCTATGTGAGTTTGGGGTACAGTTGAGATACGGCCGGGTTGGTTCATACACGAAACAAACCGGGCCCTCGGGACAAAAAGGCTAACAACTCACAGATCGGGTGTTCGATTGACGTGCCATCTGTTGCATTGAGACTCTGATGATGAGGCAGTCCTTTGAGATACTTCTTCATGGTAATTTTTGATAGTTGTAGTATTTACCAGTAGCTCGTGGAGCGGACCCTCCTAGAGACGAGCGTACAGGGTACAAAGACCATGTTGCTGGCTGAGACCTGAAGACTGCTAGTCCGATTCGAGTCGGGGTGACTTGTATAGCCCAGTGGGGAGCACTACTATGTTTGGGTGGTAGACCCACGGTGGGGATAACTACTATGTTTGGGTGGACCCTCGGTACTTGACAGGAGGAGTACCTCTGCAGGCTATTAGGGGGGTGCACTATTGTGTTTGGGTGGAAGACCCTGGTGGGAAGCACTACTGTGTTTGGGTGGCTGACCTGCGGTACTCGACAGGAGGAGTACCTCAGCAGTCTTAGGTTAGTGAGTAGTGCCCTGTAGTTGTGATAGGTTCACTATACTCATCAGAGATGGAGCTCTTCAGAAGTTACGGTTTCGATAATGAAAATCCTGGTTTGAGTTGAGTCGTTGACCTTTGTGTTTTCTTCATGATTGAGATGGGTTACTTGATAACTTAGGTATATGTCTGGGCATATACCTAAGTGGTGGTTATTCGTTGATTTCATATCTGTGTGACACCACTTGATGGTGATGGGTTACTTGATAATGTAGATATAAGTGTGGGATTATACCTAAGAAAGGGTTATCTGTTATAATCCCTCTTTGTGGTTAACCTTGTTGTATTTAGTGAGACTTTGAGGATCTCGGGGTCCCTAGTGAGTATCTTTATACTCACCCCTACATGGGATATGACCTCACCTCGTTGTGTTGGATGTAGATGATGGATAGTGCAGACGGAGGCCGAGTGTTCGAGGACTAGACAGTACCCGGAGGTGGACCTCATGACGAGTCAGTATCCGGAGGTGGACCTCACGACGAGTCAGTTTCCGGAGGTGGACTTCATGATGAGAAGGTACTCGGAGGAGGTTGACGGGCGAGAGTTTTGAGGAGGATATCTGTACCTACCCTTCAGGTAGGATCCGTGGTGGACGATCCAGGAGCTGCACTATCTGTGCCTACCCTTCAGGTAGGATTTGAGGTGGATGACCTAGGAGAAACTTCTAGTCTTCCAGCTCCTTGTATTTTCTGTTGTACTTTCATTCTGTTGTAGTTGTACTTTTCAGTTGGGTTTGTATTCTGTCCCATTTACTTTTTAGCCCTTTCTTTTGTACTTAGTGTGTGTTTCCTCTTGTACTCTGTTGTGTTGTTTACTTTTATAAAGGCAATGCCTTCCCTTTTTATTGGGATTTAAGCCTTTAGTGCTAATCCCCAGCCCCTGGCCTATGGAAGGTGGGCTTGGGGTAGTCACGGCATGGGCCCCGAGAACGGGTCATGAAAAATTGGTATCAAAGGAGTCGGTTCTACCACAGAACTTATAACTTTGATATTTCTTTTCTATGAAGCAATAGTGTTAAGGGTACCGAGTGTGGTTTTCAGTTCAGAGAGTCTAGTGTTGTTGTGGGCGGCCGACGTATCCATACACCAGGACCATGACTTCTGATTTCCAACTCAGTACATGAAAACACTAATTACGTGGGTGTTTTCAAATGTTTTCCCCTTAAAACAGCTCAAAACAAGTCAGCTCACCAAGTATAATCATTTGACTATGTCATATCTGTTTCTTTCAAGATGCATTTCCACGGACGATCAGCTAGAGCCCTGAGAGATGTACATACTGACAGCCTGATGAGTGATGAGGCCTTGGTACAGGGCCCTCTTTCTGTTGAGGTACCAGTGGAGGCACCAATGGTACTACCATATGTTGGGCCACCGATGCCACCAGCCCCAGCAGCAAGCAATGCACGCCGCTTGAGTGTGTTGCCCGAGTTCCAGCGCCAGAGGCCACCAAGGTTCTGGGGAGAGACGAACCCACAAGAAGCTAAGGATTGTCTGGAGGTTGTGGTGAGAGTCTTTAGGATAGTAGGTACACCAGTGGACTTCATGGTGATCCTTGTTGCCAGACTCCTTTGGGCAGCAACATGCAGATGGTGGAGTCGGATGCTCCAATTTTACGATGAGATGACCATTACATGGGGACACTTCAAAACCTTCTTCAGGATGGAGTTTATACCAGTGACTCTACACAGCGAGTGTGCTCATGAGTTTCTGCCTTTGCCAAATTATTTTTCATCAGCAGTCGAGTCATCTGTAGGCAGTAGACAGATGATGCAGAGGTCCAAGAGGACCAGACCAGCAGATGGGTGACCTCGGGATACCAGTTCGGTTGTGCGAGGCACACAAAATAGAGCCAGCCATACGAGGAGCCGGAAGTGTTATGCATGCGGTAGGAAGGGTCACATGCCACATGACTCTCTGAATCCCCGCACAGTTGATCCACAGGCTTTGGAGGAGCCACCGAGACAGAATCAGCGGTGGGTGCTTGAGCAATAGCTGAGCGGTGGACAAGGCAGTAGAGCTCTGGAAGCAGGTGGACAGGAGCGGAACTAGTGGATTTCATTTGTTCTTGGTACTTCTAGTTCCATGTTGTTGTTGAATTTGTGTCTTTGTACTTCGAGCTGCAGAAAGAAATGACACTTATCCTCATGATGTTTACATTCCTTTCCATTGTTTGGGTTGATACTGAGAGGTCCCGGTTAAAACTGTTGACTTGACCCTCACTTTTGAGATTCCTACTGGAGGAGACCCAGTGACCTCACACTGATGCCGATAGTGTGACTCAACCCTAGGAGGTGAGAGTGACGGTTGGGATCTCTTGGTAGTAGCATCGAGGCCTTAAGATGTTGGTCTGGGTATGGATTGGATTCACAGTTCATACCTAGATTGAATGTATTAGAAAAAAAGGTTGTGGTTTACCTACAACGTTGGGATGGTTTTTCCTTGGCCGGTGAAGGGGAAACCCCAGGCAGCACTGGATAAACTCAGGCATAGGAGGGTACGGCCGATCACTCTTGAGTCAGTCAACCATACCCTCGTGGTAGCAGGAGTTTTGAGTTTTAGTTCTAATCAAGAAATGGAGGCCTCTAGAGTTTGAGGATGGTGACCACATCCTTATACAGGTCTCACCTCGACGAGGTCTACAGAGATGTGGCCGAGTTAGAAAGTTATCTCCAAGGTTCAACGGACCTTCCTAGGTCCTCAGCAGGGTAGGAGATGTGGTTTACCGATAAACCTATCCACCTCAGTGACACCGGGTGCATGATGTCATCCACGTACCTCAGCTGGGGAGATACGTGCATGATCCTTCACATCATCGACCACAGGGAGTTGGTCGTCGATGATAGGGCGACATGCACAGAGGTTCCAGTGGAGATTGAGGATCGATAGGAGTGGGTTCTACATGGATGGATGATTCCTTAGGTGCACTATCACTGGCAGCACAAGAACCTCTAGGAGAGCACATGGGAGCGAAAGGCTCAAATTTTTGCGCAGTACCTCTTTGTTTTCCTTAGTGTTTGTTGAAGATTTACGGGGATGTAAATTTCTGAGGTGGGAGTAATGTAATGACCCGGAAATTTCAAAGAAAATTTTTTCATAATTTCTTTGGAATTTAATGAGTCCACAGTTTCTGACGGAACCTGATTCTAAGGCCCGGTGATCCCGGAATCAATTTATGAAGTTTAGCTTGGGTACGTTCAGTGAACGAACGAGCGGGTTTTTCTAACTTTTGAACCGGTGCTCGGAATCGAAATCTGAGGGAACCGATGAAACCGCAGCGCCAGTAATTGCTTAGGAAGACCTTTTCTGAAGTTGTGTTCGCTCGAATAGTGTTGTTTAAAAATGTGGTTTAAGTGAAATAATATTGTGTTAAAAATTTTATTTCTCTTTCCTAAGTGTTAGATCCTAGGTGTGGGAGTTGGAGTGGGACCCACTGGTTGTTAACTTCCCATGAGAGGGTAAAAGGTGAGGTGGGGCCCACACAAGCCCACCCCTTCACATTCCTCTAACTCCTCTTGATAGGATATTAGTGAGGTGGGGCCCACACGAGCCCCACCCCTTCAAATTCCCTAACACCTCTAACTCCCCCCCACATGAGTTATGTAACACTTCCACATTAATGCATTCCAACTAAACACCTAATTAATTTGACAACACAAGTTGAATTAATTAGGTGAATTCAACTTTTGAAATTTTAAAAATGTTGGCATAAGTAATAAAATAAGGCAAAAGCCATATTTTATTTTTGGTTGTTTCGTTGTGTGGAGACTTAGGAGAGAATACTCTAAGTATAGAAGAAATTCATCTTCTATGGTGAAGAATGCCGAGGTTTCGACAAAGAACGATGTCACACCATTCCTTCTTCTCTCCGCGTCAAAGAATGGGAGACACCGCTTCATCCTTAGATGTTCTATATTGAAGTATACGGAGCCTCACCCCACGACGTCGTCTTCCGTTATGCAAGATTCCGCAAATTTCTTTGAGGTAGGGGTTTAATTTGTGAATTTAAATAAACCCATGATTGGTTCCTTCTGAAACAGAGAACGCGGATCAACTCATTATTATATTGATACACGAAATTATATGTTTGTGGGTTGGGAATATTTGATTGCAGGGATAAACGATGGGGGTTTGATTTTAGAATGTTTTCTCGTGA
Organism: Viscum album; assembly: GCA_963277665.1. Classification (NCBI taxonomy): domain Eukaryota; kingdom Viridiplantae; phylum Streptophyta; class Magnoliopsida; order Santalales; family Viscaceae; genus Viscum; species Viscum album. The sequence continues at coordinate 1,663,842,370 of OY728153.1, read as the reverse complement.
TTGTTCCCTTCTAAACAAGAAACTCGGATCAGCTCTTTATATGTGAACGGTATTTTATTTAAGGGTGTGTGGTTGGGAACTAGGTTTAGTTTTAGTTGATTAAAATTGTTCCTTGTTAAGTTGTTGAAATCATGTGTTGATTTTTTTTCAATTGATAACACCTAACGCGGAGGGCGCAAGCCGAACAAACAGGGCCCGACAACCCTCCGCAGATTGTTTGTTGATGTGCGGATTGACAGGTGATGACAAAATAGGCCGCAATAGAGATTTGAAGAATCCGTAGTGAAGTTTGAGTCCCGTAATGACTTTGGAATAGGCAGCGGACGAAACGGACAACCGGTGCGCGTCCAGTGGTCCGCGGAGAGCGGCGGCGGTGCGCTGCCGGAGAAGACTGCCACGGCTGAGCCGCGGCGGACCGGAAAGGAAAAGTCGTTTCGGATTGGGGGGAGGCATTAAATCTTCTCTGGTTCGCTGGTCAATCGGGGGGGAACATCACCCCCCCCCCCTCCTGTCTAGCTCAACAACGTGCCGAACCACGGCCCGCGCCGGGCCGGACCGCGCTCGCCGGGCCAGACCGCGCGCGCTGGGTCGGGCCTCCGGCGCTGGGCTTGGTCGCCCGCACTGGGCTGGGCAGCCCACGCTGGGCCGGGCTGCCCCAACTAGGCTGGACTGCGCCAGCTAGGCCGGGCCGCGTCCTAACGGACTGGACTCAGACCCGAGTCGGGTCGACCCGGTTCGGGCCAACCCAGGGGGAACTGGGTCGGGTCGGACAGGGCCCAGACCCCCTATTTTCAGGCAGTTTCGTTCAAATTCCAATATCTTGGATCACAGACCTCCGATCGATGCACCGTCAGTTGTGTTGGGATCCTTGGATCAAGTCATTCGTTACGGTATATTACACTCAAGGTTTCGGAGAACTTTGGGTATGTCCAGGTTGGTTCGAAACCGAAACCAACCGGGCCCTCGGAGCGGAAACACTTATAACTTGAGTTCCGGACATCCGATTGATGTGTCGTTGACTTTGCTAGATTAATCTTGTTGAAACAGTTCTTTTGGTATAATTCACCTGAGGTTTGGACGTAGTTGGAATATGGCCAAATTGGATTGAACCCGAAATCCAACCGGGCCCCTGGAACGGAAAAGGTTATAACTTTCAAAACGAACGTCTGTTTGATGAACCTTAAGCGACATTGGTGATCACATTGAAAATAGGTCCCTTTGAGTATACCCTATGTGAGTTTAGGGTACAGTTGAGATATGTCCGGGTTGGTTCATACACGAAACCAACCAGGCCCCTGGGACTAAAAGGTTACGAAATCCCAGACCGGGCATTCGATTGACGTGTCGTCTATTGAGTTGAGACACCTATGATGAGGCAGTCCTTTGAGATACTTCTTCGTGGTACTTTGTGATACTTGTAGCATCGACCAATAGCTTATGGATCAGACCCTCTCAGAGACGAGCGTACGGAGTACGGAGACTGTGTAGCTGGCTGAGACCTGAAGACTACTTGTCCGATTTGAGTCTGAGTGACTTGCATAGCCTAGTGGGGAGCACTACTGTGTTTGGGTGGCAGACTCACGGCAGGGAGCAATACTGTGTTTGGGTGGCAGACTCGCAGTACTCGACAAGGGGAGTACCTCTGCAGGATATTAGGGGGGGTGCACTACTGTGTTTGGGTGGAAGACCCCGGTGGGAAGCACTACTGTGTTTGGGTGGGTGACCCGCGGTACTCGACAGGAGGAGTACCTCAATAGTCTTAGGTTAGTGAGCAGTGCCTCAGAGTTCTGGTAGGTTCACTGTACTCGTCAGAGACGGAGCTCTTCAGTAGTTGCGATTTCGATAATGAAAATCCTTGTTTGAGCTGAGTCGTTGACCATTGTGTTTTCCTCATGATTGAGATGGGTTACATTATAACTTAGGTATATGTATGGGAATATACCTAAGTGGCAGTTATCCGTTGATTTCATATCTGTGTGATACCTCTTAATGGTGATGGGTTACTTAATAACTTAGGTATAAGTGTGGGCTTATACCTAAGCACGGGTTATCTGTTAAAATCCTGCTTTGTGGTTACCCTTGTTGGATTTAGTGAGACCTTGAGGATCTCGGGGTCCCTAATGAGTATCGTTATACTCACCCCTACATGGGCTATGCCCGCACCTCATTGTGTTGGATGCAAATGACAGACAATGCAGACGGAGGCCGAGTGTTCGAGGATTGGATGCTACCCGGAGGTTGACCTCATGACGAGTCAGTATCCGGAGGTGGACCTCACGACGAGTCAGTATCTGGAGGTGGACTTCACAACGAGAGGGTAATTGGAGGAGGTTGACTGGCGAGAGAGTTGAGGAGGCTATCTGTACCAACCCTTCATGTAGGATATGTGGAGGACGATCCAGGAGCTGCGCTATTTGTACCTACCCTTCAGGTAGGATTCGAGGTGGACGACCCAGGAGAAACTTCTAGTCTTCCAGCAGCTTATCTTTTCTTTTGTACTTTCGTTCTGTTGTAGTTGTAATTTTTATTTGGGTTTGTTTTCTGGCCCATTTACTTTTCAGCACTTTCTTTTGTACTTAGTGTTTGTTTCTGCTTGTACTATGTTGTGTTGTTTACTTTTGTAAAGGCAATGCATTTCCTTTTTTTTGGGATTTACGCCTTTGGTGTTAGTCTCCAGCCTCTGGCCTATGGAAGGCGTGCTTGGGTTAGTCACAGAACGAGCCCCGAGGACGGGTCGTGACATCACCCATATAAAGTCCTGTTTGATTTTGAATATACACTAAAGCCTGAATAGCCTCTTTCCAGTAATATCGTGGAATACGACTCTCAATCAGCATAGTTTATGCCATGTTGTTCACCTGTCGATTCCTACATTCCAAAAATCCACTTTTTTGTGGATTTCTCACAAAATCTACCTGATTTTGTATCCCATGCTTTGCCAGGTAATGTTCAAATTCAAGGGATGTGTATTCCCCTCCATTGTCAGATCGCAACACATTGATTGTTCATCCAGTATCATTCTCGGCGATTCACTGATATGTTTTCATGCATTCAAGCACCTGTTGTTTCCTGTGAAGGACCATTACACATGACATTCTACTGTAATCATCTATGAAGAGGACAAAGTACCTTTCTCCATGAGTTTCTGAATCCTTTATCAGCCCGCATACATCTGTATGAAATAGATCAAGATGATGAGATTCCCTTTTCTTCTTCGGACGATATGAAATGCCGATCAACTTAAAACGAATGAAAGCATCACAAGACTTTTCATGCTCATGATTCAGGCTGGGAATGTCCATGAAAATCCTCAATTTATATATTTTCTCCTTGTCTTTTTGATTGATGTGTCCCAGACTCCGATGCCACAAATTTTATTCTTCTTCAACAGTCATGGAACCCACATTTTCTTTTCTATCAACATGATACAGGTTGCCTTCTGTTCTGCATCCCTTCATATGTGAATTGTCTGTCTTTCCCTTGATAGTGCAGCCTTTCTGATTAAAAGTAATTATATGTCTCGAGTCATAGAGTTGACTCACGCTGAGTAGATTATGACGTAGGCCATCTATGTAAAGGACTTCAGTCTTCTTTAGCTCTCTATTAGCTAATTCAGTACTTCCACTGCCTTTGATTTTTAGAGCTCCATCATTACCAAATATTACTGTACTATCAACCTTCTTTTTGATTTCCATTAATAGGCCAGCATTACCTTTCATTTGAGATGAACAAACGCTATCCATAATCCAGGTAATGTTGCTTTTTTTAGCTTTGAGGGCCACCTCTGTAAGGATGGATTTCTCAATTTTCTTCCTTTCTTTCCATGAGACGTTAGATTGAGTATAGAGCACTAATGGCCTTTGAATTATCTCATCTGTATACATTGGTTCTTCATAGTCGAAGTCTTCTTCGAGAAGAGAAAACCTATTTCTAAGAGCAACACTATCCTGTTGACGAGGATTGACTTGTTTTGAGATTCATTATGTGGTGTCCATGTCCCTTCTCTGCCAGCAATTAACATCCTTATGACCAAAGTTAGAACAACAAAAACAATATCCATAGAAATTTTTTCTTCTAAAAGAATTAGGATATGAATTTTTTCTCCTCTATTGAACTCCTATATCTTCTACATTCAGATAGATGCTTTCCTCTTCACAATAAGACATGGTATGGCCCAAATATCAACAGAACTGTCATTTCATGAGAGGAAATTCTCGCTTCTATTTATCCTCATTCCTTCTTCTATGGGATAATAGTATGAGGGATCCTTTTTCCATGGGGCTCAAGGATAATATTCTTTTCTTCTTTCAGATTGAATTGGGGGTTTCTGTTTCATCACATCAGAAAACTTTCCCACATCACCCACTTTCAACATGACTTTATTTTGGTCACCTTTATTTGCAACATTTGACAATTCTGCCTCACAACCAATTCCACTATTTCCCCTAGAGTCTAGTATTTGATCATTTAAAATATTTTCAACTCCATTAGAGCCACATTTTTCTCTCTCCAACAGCTCAAAATCTGATAACCTTCCAAAATGTATTTTCTTCTATCATTCTTTCAAAATTGAATCTTTTTCAAGTTTACTCCTAATAGTAATAACTTCATTCTAAAGACCCTCAGCAGTCTTGAATTTTTCCTCTAGTCTGGAGGTGTGGTCATTGATGACCTTGGACTGCTCTTCAATTCTCATCTTCAGATCCACTACCTCATCATTTCTTTCAAGTATTTTAGAATGTACTTTCACTAATTATTCTAGTTGTTCAATTTTCGATTCAAGTTGATCAACATTTTCATTTGATTCTTCTACAATTGATTTCCACTTATGGAAACTCTTAAATTTAATCTTAATCTTACTAACAGTATCCGTAAGTTGCAACTTAGGATCTGCACAAGTTTTCAACTGTTCTTCTCCACTAGTATCTTCTGATTTTTCAACAGTGGCCATCATGGAAGCATGGTTCCCAGTTTTAAATTCTGGTTCATCTTTATCACAGAATTCATTATCATCTTCTTCCTCTTCACGGACAAAACTCTTATTTGCTACTTTATTTCATGATTTGAAGTCTCCCCTTTTGAAAAAACTTTTCTAAGGCTTCTCAATTTTTTCAGAAATGCTATCTTCAATATCGATCTTTCTTGAAAAGTGAGAGGCAATGTAACCAAATTTTCCACAATGAAAGCAAGCTAAAGATAACTTCCCTTTGAATTTTCCATTTCCTTTCTAGAACTTCTTTTCAATTAGAGAAAGAATTTATTTTTCCTCATCATCTTCACCACTAAAATATTTTTAGATTTTTAGTTTCTCAATGGATTTGAATTCCATTTTCTTGATCACTCGAGTCATAGCATCTTCTAGTTTGACCCTCATTTCATATGCCACCAGGCTGATCAGTAGATCATCCAGAGAACGTTTGGAAAGATCTCTTTCCTCAAGGGCTGAAACCTTTTCATTGTAAAGGGCTGTAAGTCTTCTTAAAATTTTATTAACAACTTATATGTCTCTGATTTCTTCATCTAGACCACTAATTTATCCAACCACTTCAGTAATTCTTTTGAAGAAGGAATCTGCATTCTCATCAGGGTACATCTTCAGATCATCAAACCTATTGTGCGGGACTTTTAGTTCCACCTCTGTCACATTGTTATCTCCTTCATAAATATTTTCATGTTTATCCCACATGGACTTTTCTAAGGTGAAACTCATCACTTTTAGATAGATCTGATCAGAAAGTGCTGCGGTGAGAGCATTTTGTGCTTTAGCATCTGCATCATGAATACTCCTATCTGCATCAGTCATAGCCAGCTCTGTTGGATCAGTAACATGTATACCTTGCATAGTGGAAAACAGAACATCCATTCCAAGGGATCTTAAATGAGATCTCATTCTATTCTTCCTGATCTGGAAGTTACTTCCATCGAAAAGAGGGAATCCCCTAACATTGAATGCATTCTCCATGATGACAAAGGACAGATTCAACACCAGCAACCTTTACCCTCTGATACCACTTGTAGGACTCTAAGACACCCTGAGTGGGGAGGGGTGAATCAAGGTGACAACTTTTTCTTTTAATGTGATGGATATTGTTCCCACGTTGGTAGTAACTTGTTAAACCTGTATGATGAATATGATCAGAAAGAAAACATTCACATGCAGAGAGATGACACAACACTTTTTACATGGTTCACCACTAAGGGCTACGACCAAGGGGCATATGCCAAAAAGTTTTTGGTCATACTAAATTCCACTAAACTTTACTATATTTATATTATAATGGTTCGGGCATAATCAATCTGTCCAAGGCTTAATGCCTTTACTAAGGTTCATGGTTAGCTCATTGTGTCCCTCGGGTCACTCCAGTTGACTCACACCAGCTCACTGCCTTTGGTGAAGTCCCACTCAGTTTACAGACATGAAGGTATCTTCACCTTCGCTAATGAATTAATCCTCTGTTGTATTTAGATGCTCTATTGAAGTATAACTCTCTCCCATAGACTAATCTCACTTTACAGCGAAGGTATCGGCCAATCTTCCAGCTTTCGTGCAGCTCCAAAAAGACCGGTGTGCTTCAACAAAACCTGGCGCACTTCTCCAAGCTGACATGAAGGTTTCAAAGCTGGTGTGAAAGTTATAACTGGGGCACAAGTCCACCACAACAACTTGCGTGACACTCACTTTTTCAACTTCAAACTTGCGTGACTCATATTCTTTTCCACCCAAACCAGTTTAGACGCGCAAAGGTCAACTGTCGCACTTCTACAAATCCTAGCATGAAAGTGTCACCAATACTCCTGTGCGACACTTCCATTTCAAACTCCAAACTTTGTCGACCCACACCCTTTCTCTCCCAAACCTCCTTGGACACACAACAAACATGTTTCGCGTAACTTATACATGTGTGACCCACAACCACTGGGGCAACCACTACACCTGTGTAACGGGAGAACTGAATTTCTCTATGTCTCAAACTTCATACCAAATGAGGAGGGGTCAACCTGTATTTATAGTCATTTGCATACCCTGTGCAATGGGGCACAATTATTCCCTTGGTGTGTATGTTTTAGCACGCAAGTCTCTGTCGTGCAAGTCACTTGTGCGACGAACCCTAAAACTTGGGCGCCCCTTATCCCTTTTCCATATTTTGATGTTATGATCTTGAAAAAAATTAGGGGCGCAAGTTTTCTCTCCTTTATGTACACGGCGCGCAAGTCCGTTTTCCAAAAACCACTTTTCTTCATTTTTTGATTTTCAGGCCCAAGAATTTGGCAGACACTGGAAAACGATGCCACCTTCAATACTGTTACCAGCTTGTTCTGTATGATCACTTTGCTGGCACACATTCTGAACTTCCAATGATGATTGACCACAAACACAAACCATTCTCCAATTCATGCATATATCAACCATGGTTCCAACACCTCCGACCATTACAGGCCAACACCCTCTAGGGTTTCAGATAAAAATCGATACAAGTCCCACGTTGTGAATATGGTCAGCGGTTGATGCTAATTTTTTTGTCTCTATTATAGGCTAATGTGATATGGATTCTATGTTTCAAACATGGTCAAAAATCATCCTCCATCATCACAGAAGCCCCGTTATGCCTTGAATGTCGGTTACATGATTCACATCATTTTCTACCCCATCATTTCCAAGTGGAATTTTGACACTCCTGACATTATCCCTCAGTGCGCATCTGCTGGTGAGGAGGAAAAAACTGCAGTAAAGGCACCACTCGAGGCTCCATGCCGACTCACCTTTTCATGTTCTGAACTCTAAGACCATAAACTAAGATCTCTTACAGAACTACATGTGGCTTGATTCCCATCCACATGGGATTCGTAGGAACACCCTGACATCTCGTTTTCAGGTCCAGCTCAATTGGGAGATAGTTTCTCCTACCCCTTACCCTCTCACCTCTATTTTGGCCCCGTGGCCCGTGGTTTCATTCATATAATTACGTACTATGTGGTATAGTATTATGTCCTAATTCATGTCAGGTACGTTTTATTCCACCATGCACATTCCCCCTTTATCCTTGTCTCTACTATGTCTATGTTGCATGATGTTAAAATGCATGCTTGGTCTTATCACATGACCCTAAACTGTGACATTATCATCCTGTCAGCATGACAAAACAAAACACTACATCATGATGCCCTTTCTCAAGGAGACACCATTTTTGGTATCGGTCACATGCCATACAATTTTTCAATGCCTGTATATGGCTTGATTCTTGTGGAGATACCGGGACTTTCTATCCTAGGCCTATCGCTTCACAATAAAAAATAATTCACCATAAGTGATAAAAAAATGTGTCAAATACTAATTCTTTTATTGCGATGGCCACACCCGCACACTACTTTTATCCCTAGAACTGGTACCTTACAGTGCCGCCTCTTAGAACTACATACATCTTGATTCTCATTTTAATGAGATATATATGAATTCCCAAGCACTTCCCCACATGCCCAGCTTGACTCTTGTTTCTGGTCCCTTGACCTAACAAAAATCCTCCTGGGGAACACATGGTAATCTGGACTCTCGGACCTCATTCACGTCTGGTTTAATAATAACACTACCATGTGTCCCCTACACTCCTTAATAATCCATGGTCTGAGATCAATGTCCATAAACTAAGACCACTCTTTGTCCTTGTCGCATGACATTACACTACACGACAACTTTTAGAACTACGTATGGATTGATTCCCATCCTCATGGGATATGTAGAGACGCCCAGGCATTTCACATTGGGTCCAGCCTCAGGGATCATAAATCCTATTCTTCCTCATTTTCGTCCCCCTGTCCTGACCCCTTGTGGGGAACCATGTAACTGAAACTTTCCCCTGAACAAGTTCGGGATGCCCACCGATGACATTTGGTAGCGACGACTCCCTTGCCAGAGAGGTCCTGTCTAAATGAAGGAACAATCCATGATCAGACTGATGTTCCCATCTAATGTGTTTCCACCATGGTGGCGTAGTTTCGAGAGTGTTGGATTCTGTCCGAACAAACCATCACTCCACATTCCATGCTTTGTGTGCCCCATATTTGGACCCTCTTCATCTTTCATTGTCTAAGGTAACCCCCTAACAATATATATGTTTGTTCTATGTCCCACCTATTATCCTGGACCATCGTTCCAAAAGTCTAATAGATTACATTTTGAGTCAGGCCCCGTGTTTCGAACATGGTCAATGGTCAGCCCTCATTTTCTATCCCCATTCCAGGCTAACACAATAAGGATTTTGTGTTTCAAATGTGGTTAATAGTTATTATTTATTATTACGCCCCCCTATAGTGTTCTGAATCCTAGTTATCATGATTCACACCTTCCAACCCCATATGTTCGGATTGATTCCAGCGCCCCTGGTGTTACCCGGTTCGGGCACAAGAGCACACAAGGAAAATAGTAATTCAGATGTTCTAAGAGTTTCATTCTCTAGTTAGGTCTCTTCCATTTCCTCCTAGAAATATGTGCGAGTTAATCAAACCCTAGATGACTGAAGCATTGTTTGCAGTCATACATTTGAATTGGGGTGATAAGGTGGTCACCCTTGTTTCTCATATTGGGCCCGACCCACGTGAGCTTAGGGATTGATTGAGGGACGCTCCACGAATGTCATAAAAATGAAATAAACCAATATAAACAAAAACATTCATGCATTCTATGGAATCAATCAATCAAAGAATGAAATTACATTTGAGGGTTTGTAATCACTACAGTACTGAGGGTCGAATCCCCCCATAGATGGGTTTACCTCGTCAAAAGAGCATAGCAGCTCTGCCACCCTCTAGCCGGTGGAATCTAAGAGTTGTTGCCACCTATTCAGCTCCCGCTCCTCCTCGACAGCGATGGGGCGCAATTCTTCAGCTGTGATCTGGGCCTGCTTTACATCAGTCTGAATGGCAGTCATCTCCTCAAAAGCTCGCTTTATGGCTAATTCGGCCTCCACCAGCTGGGATTTCAACCGTTATATGAGATCTGATTGCGCGTCAAGGGAAAAAGAATACTCATCCATCGGGCCTATAGCCGTTGAACCTCATCATCAGCCTCCTCGAGCCTTTTGATGTTTACAGCTTTCCTCTACTGCTAGCCACACCAAGGCCACAGTCATAATCCCTAATATTTTCCGTCATAAGATCTCTGACGAGCATGTGAGGATACTGGGCATACACTCCCCTAGCACATAGTCCGTGCAGTTGCGAGCGAAGTCTGTCCATCTCATCCAACTGTAGTGCTTGGGGGTGTCATTGATAAAGCATGTGATCAGCTTCCATGATCAGTGACAGACTGTCTTGCTATCCTCTTCGTCAGAGGTCATCTTGTCCCAGTCAGAACTATTGGTAGGCTCATACATGGGGAACGCCCCTAGGAACTCTTTGGCCAGGTCCACATCTGGTGTTTGATCGGGTGTGGTGGGATCTGGACTATCCGATCGATCCTCATCATTGGATCCTACTCAATGATCTCGGGATCATCCCCATTGATGGTCCTAACAGTGATATGAAGCACCGTCGCTAGGACGGTTGGGGCCTGCGCCTCCACTACCACCGGCATTCCCCTAGGAAGAACGCTGCCAGAAGCCTCGACCAACCTCTCCAATGTTACCCACGCAATTTGAAGAACTGTAAGTGCCAAAAAGATACATGGACATCACTAAAAATGGTTAGGGGATGAAGGTCATACAATTGGTAGAGGGGACCAACAAAGATTAAATCCATGGTCTCACTCTTGGGTTGATGCTGTCAGGACACCGAAGCTTGGCCCCCCATATCTGGTCAGATAGTTTAAAAACTTCGGAGGGGTCACCTCCGGTATCCTAGCCCCATTGGACGCAGCAATAGATGCGGATACAGGCATGGATCCTGAAGGTCCCGCATCTGCATCCACTAAGGGATGAGAATAGGTCCTGTATATAAGACCCTCCTACATGGTTCAGATGTTAACAAGGAGTCCAGAATGACCTCAAAGCAAGTCTTGAAGAAGGGGGTTTAAGATTTTTACCTCAAGGGCCTCCGCTAATTCCTCAATATCCTAGTATTGACCTCAAACTATTCCCTCCTCCAATGGGATCCCTCTTCCGGCCTCGTCTCCCTAGGAGGACTCTTCTGATTCTTCTAACGGAGGGAAGCGTTCACTCAAATCAGCAGCCAATAGCTGCAGGGGAGTAGTGCGATTGAGAAACACTTTGACCTGATTTTTCATTTGACGAGGGGGACCTTGAGAATGCACAAAGTCCTCCAGCTCTGCCAGGTACCGCTTATCTTTCCCCTATGGCACCGCAAATCTGGCCATTATGGTGCCTATTCCCAGAAAATACATCCTAATACGTTTTAGGTGCTACCAAAACTCGGTGGGGCTGAGGAATTTCTTGTAGACTTCCCAGATATCCCAAGCATCCGGGAAGACACCATCCTCCGACATGTCGATATGGCACAACCACTTACCCGGAGCCTGGGTAGGTATCCTGTGGAATCCTCATGGAGACCTCCCCTCTAGATGGCTCTATTCTATGGGAATAGTTGGGTTTGTTACCACTACAGGATCTCTGACCATTGCCTCACCCTCAACTGGTGCAGGCCTCACCACCACGACAGCCCCGCCACTGCAGGATTCCCTTACTGCCTTCCGCCCCCGGCCCTGAGGTCGGGAAATCTCACCATCACTGACCCGAATGGTTGGTTGTTTCAACATCTCCCCTGGATAGGATGCCTCCCAACTCGAGGCATTTCATTTACCATGCCGAGGATAACAGTCGGCAGAGGAAACCCGTTCCTCATTTTCCTATCTTTCCTTGTGAACATGATCCACATCTGCCTCATCACGCATGGGTGTTCTTCATGGCACACCTCCAGGTAGACTTGTGGGGTCAGTCACTACAAACACCAGAATTTCCTTGCAAACTGGTGTGGGGTAATGGCTCGCAGAGGGGCTCATGGTCCACCCTCTCCACTGGGACTCCACCTAGAAAAACCAGGACATAGGCCCAGTGCACTTCTGTCCCCCGACAGTCATCAAGAAATACCCCCATCGGCAACATAAATGGGTAGAAATTGAATTCCTCCACCCTCCACACCTGGTCCAGAACAGAAGGTGCGGTCATCTTGTGTATAACTCTCATGGCAGCATTCAGGATTGATGGGCAGAAGATTGAGTTAGGAGGAGAGATAGGGTTCGGGTATTCGTAAACTCCCCTGATATGTGCTGTTATCCATCCATAAAGGAGGTGGAATGTCCCACATACCCTCTGTAGCCTTTTCCCTTGACGATGTGCAACAACACCTTATAAATCATGGAGGGCATCGGGATTTCAAGGTTGACCCGCCCTCCTGTCGTCAATGTGGATGCCAAGATGAATGCACTTGGGCGTACTCCCATTTTGGTATCCCTCACTGGCAGGATCCAACCACAGATCAGATCTGCAATGAATGCCGCCAACCTAACTATTGGTTGTTTCTTGGTGCTGAAAATGAATTCCCACATTTTCCACTAGCTGTCCTCCAAAAGCCACCAATATGAGTGTTCCTTGCCTCGTTGATCCCCCTTTCAACTAGTCCAAGGCCTCGACAGAAACTGCCTGTTTTCTGGGATATTCAATAATTCTTTGAACCACCTCCTGAACTACACATCCCTTACTGCATCCATGTCCTCCCCGGGGACTAGCTCCATCAGTGCCATCACCAGTCATGGAATTTGATCTCGATCCTCCCATGCACTCATGATTGGGAGGAATTTTTCATACATCACCCCCATTATCAGGACCCTTGAGAACTGGTGCACATCCCACAAACTGATACCGACCTCCCCATGGTGTAATTTGAAGGTATTGGTCCTTGACGATTATCTACTCAACAGCTCTGGAATTAGCTGTTTCAGTTGATATATGTGGAATTGAGAGGCCCAGGCTGCCTCATAGAAACCCACTCTCCTCATATCAGCCCCAAACTCCTCGCACGAGGTGCCTACCTAATAGGTCCAGGCCCAATCGTCTGTGAAAATGCCGCCCAGGCATAGGTCACATTCCTCAGACCACCCCTTCCTCAGGGTCCTCAAAGATGCCTTCAATATCGTGTGGTATAGAGGAGGATATGTCTCTGGCTACAATGCCTTCCCATCAGCATTATTCAGGTGGTTGTATAAACAATCAGCATTGACGGGTGTGAAATCCTCCTGTGCATGGCCATCAACCTCCATGAACCATCGGCGTTGGCATAGAGTTCTCCTAAACTAGTAAGAAAGTTCGTCCCGACTTCCTTATGGGATGAAGACATCATCCCTTCACCCAAATCCATACAATGGAAACCTCATACACAACTGGTAGTTTTTCTGGCTCTCCGACAGTAGCTGCACCAGTGAATCGTGAATGGAGTGTCTCTATACCATTTCTCCCAGAACTAGACCATTCTCCATCTCGTCCCTTCTGGTGGTATCCACAAGGACCCCCGAGCAACGTCTTGACGAGCCATTCAGTTTTGATATTTGGGATCTTTTTTGGGTTGGTTTGCAGTGATTTTTCGCAATGCTAGTTCATGGAGAACGTTTGCAAAGCCCGTTTGTGGAGCCCTACATTGTCCTTCAAACACAGAGTCGCAAAGCACTGAGACACAGAGTCAAAGACCCATGGAAACGCCATGAAGTAGAGGGCCCGACTCACAAAGAGCAGTCACGAAGTAAGGGGAGATTTGTGAATAGAGGGTGCTAAATTCCAAATTTTGGAGAATAGAAAAGACAAAAGAGAGTTCAGGTCGCCTATTTTTAGGTGGGGGACCCTCAGATCTTCACGGCATGCCTTGACCAAAGCATGCTTCATGGAACATCTAGTCGGAGCGTCGCTTTCCCACATAGTGAGTCCTCTTCACGAGATTGCTTCTCAAAAGACTGAAGATTTTGGCAATTGACCCTTAGACTTCGACCCTTGATTTCTCCATAGCTCCACGTCTGAGGGGTGGCATTTCTTGACACCAAAACTTGGGGTGGAGAATAAGACACAGACCCGATGGCTGCCTCATGAAGCCCATTCATGGAGAACCGGCCACATCGCTCCACCGCGAAGCAAGGAGGCGGTAACGCTCTACGACCACCCTTGACGTTTGCAACCCATTGGGAAGCATGGAGGCGGTAATTCTCCACGACCTCCCATGACGTTCACGACTCACTGTGAACCAAGGAGGCAGTAATGCTCCGTAACTTCCCTAGACCTTTGTGACCCGCCGCGACGCCCGAAGGCGGTAACGCTCCGCGACCGCATTAAACATTCCTGAGGCGCCGAGAAGAAGATGACTTCCTCTTGGTGCCAAATGAGAGTTTTTTCACGGTTCCTATCCCCTATAAATACTGACCTCCCCCCAAGTTTAAGAGGTGGAAAATCCGACCTTTCGACTTCCTAGCTCCCAAATCGTGAATCACCCTTCTGCTCTGTGAACCATGAGCTGTGCGAGGTACTTATGCTCTACGAAGTGCCTCCCCGTTGCCTCGTTTTGATCCTCTCTTCCAATAGGGATGCCTTTCACAGAGCCTAAGGGTCTCCGCGAAAGAAGGGTATCCCCAAGGGGACCCGGGTCATTGCGAAGTATTTATGCTTCACGAAACACCCTTCACAAACACATGATCTGCATGCCAAGGCAGGGTCACTGTACTTCCCGAAGCACATTTCTTCATGATGCCTTGCTTCGCAAGGCACCTTTGCTCTATAAGGTAGTGCTCTGTGAATCCCTTTTTACATCGTGAAGCACCTCCTATATGCACTATTGCCCTATGCTTAGGCTGAGGTGACCCAATTTATAAGGCACACCCCTTTGCAAGTACCCTCCATCACACGGAGAAGCAGAGTTTCACAAGGCCCCTTTCTATGAACCCCTCTGCGTTGAAATTCATTTTCCCGTCCAACCCTCCAGTTTTGAGTGATGTGATTTCAACATCCCTTGGACGATACTTCCCATTGCGTTGATTCGCCTCATGCTTCTTTTCATAGGCACGCTAACTGCTATTTATTCTTCGCATATCCACGCTAACGTGGACCCCCAAAGGTTCACTCCATAACACCCTCAAACCACAGCGTTGTCGATGCCTTCCCTTCCACAAGGAGTAGAGGGTACCAGTTTTGTATGTCTGAGGGGTGCTGAGAAAACCCACCATGTCCAAGCTACAGGATGTTGAACTGCCAAGCACCATTTCCCTCAGCACATGACATTAAACTGTGACATCCCCCCATGCATCCTACGTTGGGAAAGGGAAACCACCCTTGTGCATGTCCCAAGCTTTTCTTACAGGAGGTAGCATCTCATCTCCTCCTCTCTTCTTGGGAGCCAAGTCCCTCTACCGCTAGGCTTTGTCAACATCAAGCCTCCATCCTCGAGTATATCCCAACCACTTTAGGCTTATAACCACGCATAAGCCATTGTTTCCTATTTGGGCCACTAACTACGTGTAAGCCCCACTCCACATCCCATGGATTCACCTTTCACGACGTGATTTTCATGTCTATGCTTTATCTTGTTTCTTACACCAAGCATGACTCACATGGGATTAGAGTGAGCACTAACCATGAAATCTTACCTGGGAAGCCTAGAGTGTAATCCCGCACACATAACAACCCATTGGTCGTCCCGACCCCCTTCACGTCAGTTCACCAACACCCGGGAAACCTAGAGTGTAAGCCCTACACCCTTCACATCAGTTCACTAACAACCATCAAAACTACAAAGACTTTGATCCTTACCAAGGCAAGGTACGTAGGAAGGCTCCATGAGGTTCAAGTACAACACTCAGTCATTCCGATAGCTTTCACGTTGGTCCACTAACTCCTTGGGTTGCCTCAGAGCGTATGCCCAAAATGCCACCATCCGAACAACAAGGGAATTGATCCTTGATAAGGTGAGGTACGTAGGAAGCCTCTATGAGGTTCATGCCCAACGTCGAGCATCCTAGATTGTAAGCCCCACAACCATTCGAACTACGAGTACTTTGATCCTTGTTAAGGTGCGGTATGTAGGAAGCCTCCACGAGGTTCAAGCCCAACACCGGGCATCCTAGAGTGTAATCCCCACACCCATCCAAACTACAAGGACGTTGATCCTTGATAAGGCGAGGTATGTAGAAATCCTCCACAAGGTTCAAGCCAAACGTCGTGCAACCTAGAGTGTAAGCCCCAAACCCATCCAAACTGCGAGTACTTTGAACCTTGCTATGGTGAGGTATGTAGGAAGCCTCCATGAGGATCATGCCCAACGTCGGGTAGCCCAGAGTGTAAGCCCAACACCCAACTTTCCCATCCAAACTATGAGGACATTGATCCTTGCTAAGGTGAGGTTTGTAGGAAGACTCCATGAGGTTCAATCCCACCATCCATTGGTTGTCCCGACACCCTTCACATCGATTCACCAACACCTTGGGCCGCTACAAAGCGTAAGCCCCAAATGCCACCATCTGAACTATGAGGACTTTGATCCTTGATAAGGTGAGATACGCAGGAAGCCTCCATGAGGTTCAAGCCCAACGCCAGGCATCCTAGAGTGTAAGCCGCAAACCCATCTAAACTGTGTGGTCTTTGATCCTTTCTAATGAGTAAGTAGGAAGCCTCCACAAGGTTCAAGACCACTACCCATTGGACCCCAGGTCCTCCTTCATGTTGGTTCACCCCCATCCTGCATGATGTTAAACTGTGCACCTCCATTCATTGGTAAACCATTGTCACTCTATTCAGTGGTAATCCATTTCCACCTCCATTCAACGTTAAGCCATTATTAACTCCATTTAGTGGTAAGCTGTTGTAACTCCATTCAGCAGTAAGCCATTGTAACCTCCATTCATCGGTAAGCCATTATCACCTCTATTTAATGGTAATCCATTGTCACCTCTATCCTGCACTAAGACATTTTCACCTTCATTCATCGGTAAGTCGTTGTCACTCTTTTCAGCGGTATGCTACTATGACTTCATCCAGAAATAACCCATTGAGGACCCCAATTGGTGGCAAGTCGTCGTCATATGAACTACGTGGACTTTGATTCACTGCCACTGGGATACATAGGAGGCCTCTTCGAGGCTCAAGACCAAAACCATCGTCATACTCATGACGGATCCATCCCATTCGCCATACAGTTCACAGAACCATCCATTATCCACCCTGGTTCCTACCCGGGTCGGCACATCCCAGTGGGATCATGCCACCTCATACACCATTCCCCTCAACAGTAACCGGGAGGTCAACTATGCATTGGCCCCAATATCGGTGTTCCCTATAGGGGTTCTCCCATCTGATCCACTCTAGTCAGTGTTCTGATCAGTCCGATCTATCTCCACTAGATGTTAAACTTGTGGCATACCCTTTGTTAAATTTGGGATGCTGAGGAAAACCTCGGTTTCATTCCCATGGCATATGATTTCCCACGCTCCATGTGGGATTCCTCGGGCTTTCGCGCCCTAGAAAAGTCCTATAATTAGAAACATAAGACAGACACACCAATCCCCCAGCGTCCAGACATGCCAGTGATGCCCAACATGACTACTCCTCTGACCAAAGGTTGCTGCCCTAGCTGGACCCCTCGGAATGTCAAGACAGAAGTAGTGAAATTAACTGGTGTCCATAAAGATATGGTGTAAGGAAGAGTTTCATGAACAACATGTTAAATCAATAAGGGAGACCCAAACTTGATAACGAGTTCCGAGGAGGAATATATAGACGGAAGAACTGACATCCCATCATCCCATTTCAATCAAGAAGAAAACATCCCTAAATAAGAGATGGATTCCACCCATCTTTGGAAAGCAATAATGCGGGGCAACAAAGCTGTGCTTTTCATACTCAAGCAGACGGACACGCATGCCCCGACGAAAGCGTCAGAATCATACTGAAGATAAAATTGACTATAAATATTAATTATAAAGATAAAAATATTCTCTAAGTAATGGTATTTTATTTATAATTTTTAGTATTTAATAACTAAATTTCTTTATGACACAATGATGATGCAGTAATTACCTTATTAAAGAAAGATTAAAATAATTGATATTATAAATATCCAATTAATTGTAATTTGAGACATTTGACGAATTAAACTACTTTTTTAGGTTAATATGACATGTTAGGGTTGATTAAATAATTTTTTTCAAAGTAATCATGCTGTTATTATTTTCAAAAAAACCAAATACTAAATAATGTCAAAATTGACAAAAATAAGTTTTTGAAACAAATACAATATTATTGGTTGTTATAATATTCTTAAAAATCTAAGGATCAGAAAAAGGGATTAAATAGTATTATATATGTCATTAATGAACCACTTTAGGTTCTCTTGGAAGTTTAATGTATGTTTACTAACCATATAGTTTAAGAATATAAGAATACACGGTAAAAGTAAAACTATTTATCTAAGAGTTAAATCTAAATGATAGAGTTAAAATGGTAACCTAATCTTATATAGAACCTATTGGTTAAGAAGTTTTAGAACCATAACTACCTTATTTTTGAAATAAATCATTTTGGAGCCATTATATACTGAAAATGATTTCATTATAAAATAATATTTCAAGATTTTCATAAAGTGACCCTCACCTCTCTTATAAAAGGGTACTTCCCCTAATCTTAATTTCACACCTCCAAAGAAATTTGGCTTGACCATCCCATATCCAAATAGTTTTCCAACATTTTTACCTTCATCCTATATGTCTTCCTTTGGTCATAATGCCATATTAAGGAGTCCTTTTTGTCAAATCCAAAGGAAGAACCTGAAGAAGAGATAAATATTTCATCACCTCTTTCAAGTTCTTTTCTTCTCCCAGTTCCTCTTTATTTGTTGTTTCCATTCTAAAATAATAACTACAGTATATTATATAAAATATGATTTTATTATAAAAATGTTACAACCATATTCCTTATTCAATCCATCATATGAATGACAAAGTCACAATACGTTTGTAAGTACGGCTTACCGTCTCCATGTCATGGTGTAGTTTGTTATTGAATCATTTTATTATTTGGATGGGTATAATAATGATTATAACTGATATAAATAACAAATAGAACATGATAAAGATTATTTATATATTATATACCATCCTATTACATATAATTTCCCCATCAATATAATGATATTTTCACTCTTGCATACGTACGGATTATCATATCCATGTACGCGATGAGATTAATTCCACATCATAATAATTCAAGAATAATTTTCAATATATGATTAAAAATAATTTTTCTGGACATAATATAATTTTTTATATGAATCAAATACATCATATCCATAACAAAAATTTCTTACATAACAAATCATATAAAGGAAACTGAATAAGTTAACACCCGAAACGATGATACTACTGAAACATTATTAAAAAGGAATATTATAAGATCATATATGATATCATATTTATGTATTTGGTTCTTGAAAAATTTAATGAAAACTATTTCACTGTTATACTGGATTTTAACCAATACTATACTATGGAAAAGTACAAGGTAAGGGGTTTCTTATCTCACTTTTAATTCTGTGAGATTTCCATTGTTCACCGCTTAATTATTGCATGTGGTGTATTGTGTTCTGCCATTTCAAATATATTATCATTATTATCTTTTTATTAATAATATTCAAAGATTCATTTGGTGGTTATTGACTTTTTTCAGCTGACTCGATTGATTATAACATGGTAATGAGTTTTCATCTCACCTTTTATTTTCGTAAGATTCATGCTAAATTGCTATTATTTTATTTTGTGTGGTGTATGAACTACCCATGATTGTATTCCATAGATAATATATATTAATTTATTGGTATTTTAATATTAATTATACGACCCTTCTTTCATTGTGTGTATGTTTCGTAAGTCACCATATCAGTAAGGGGATTCTGAATTTTGATTTCCACTCATTGGGTTTTACACAAACTTTATTGAATATTTTACTCCAAGATTGTGTATGAAATAACTATTTATTTATTTATGTAGTAATTTCCACTCCCCTTTGTGTTGTTATTATTTTGATACACATAATCATTCCATTTATAAATTCTCAAGTCATCGATATGAACTTGATAAGATTAATCTTAACTCAATTTTCATTCATTGAGTTAAACATCCAAGTCATTGGTGTTGTTGATAATATTTAGTGTATTTTCATTCAAGTTTTTGATAATATTTAGTGTATTTATATTTTTCACACATAATTATTTCATTTATTTATCCTCAACCTAAGGATGAAGTCTTTATAAGGTATTTCATATCAACATACATTCCATTGAGACTTATTTGTTGTTATGTGCCAATACAATTTTATTTAGTGAATATAATATACATTTACATCATATATCATGAAACCCTTTAATTTCATGATATTATTAGTTTTTTATTACCTCGATTATTTGCATTCCAGCATCTCTCATTTGGTTACAAACTCTAACAAAAAAATTATTTTAAATATTATAGAAATTTATTCTTCTAAATATTTCTCATTAATGTCAATGTTTTAAAAATGGTTTTAAGGATTTATTTATATGGACATTAATGTTTAAAATTAAAATTACTTTTAAAAGATTCAATGTGTTATTGAACACTTTGACTCAAAAATCTATTTTAAACAGCTTCTTGATAAATAGTGATACTTTTAAATGATTTCAAGAAAAAGGAGGATATCTCACTCAAATAGTTTTGATGATTATTTTCATCTATGTAAATATTCTTTATTAGTATCGATTGTGGTTAATTTATTATAATACAATCTTCCATATTGTATTGAATGTGTAATGATTGACTGTGGATGTGCTATTTTTATACTATTCATGGTTTATGGTTAAAGTATTGACATTTTGATTGCTATTTTTAATATGAATGTATAGATTATGTTTCACCCTTTCATATGAGGAATTCATTGGACTTAGTAAGTGACCGGTGGAGCCTGTTATAGCTCCTAGATGCATCAGTAGGTCTAATGAGACAAACTAGAGTCTTGGCACAAGGCTTTGAAAAAATATTATTTGTAGTCTTGGCACAAGGCCTTGACTATGTGGTTATGAAGTCTGGAAATATGCATTCCATCATTATGAAAATGGCTATTGATAATACATGTGATTATTTGACTAGTAGAATATCCACGTGAAGAAGTAAATGGAATTTTTATATTTATATTTTCCATATTATGTTGATGTTTATGTTTAAAGGCTTGTATTCTAGTATTATACATTTACTTAAATGTTTGTTCTTAATTATGACAGTTTCCTCTATATTGTTATCCTTAATGAGCATCTGATCTCACCCCTTTCTTATGTTCTATTCTTTCCAAGATTCAAAGAAGTATATTACAACTAACCAACAGGAATAGGATATGGGATATAAGAGGGTTCAAAGGGGACACAATTTTGTTATTGTTTTAAAATTTATGATGTAATGTAAAACTTGTGTATGTATATTGTACTTCCAAGGATAATAAACTGATTGGTATTTTGGGACATTATTCCTTGTATCATGCCAATTTTATGTAATAAAGCACCCATTCTATGTAACTGGGGTTGGGGTGTTACAGTTGGTATCAGGAGAAGTTTAGTACAACCCTTGGAAGTTAGATTTAGAAAAATAGACTCTGATTATGAAACACAAACCTAAGATAAACATTGAGTATTAGAATAGAAGAACATCCAAAAAATTTGGTAATGTAAATATTAAGTGGGGTTTCCATGAAATACATCCCTGTCTGGATACGAGTAGGTAGAGGCAGCTCTGGCATAGATGTACCTAGGATTAAAAACTCGGATAAGGAGTTTCAGTTTTAAGCTGGGGTATCCTGGTACATGACAACAGGTCTTGCTACACACTTTGTTACAACAGTTGTGGGGGATATGCTAAGGATAATTCAAATTATCATTACAAACTAATTTCGAGGATTTTAATATAAGATGAGAATAAACAATCTTGGTTAATCCTAAGGTTTTTTAGATTGAAAATAAAGTGTTATGATATTCTCTAAATTATTTTATGACACACATTAGGATCTCTTGTGTTAGAAAATGGATGGATTCCAAGGAAGTTATAGTAACATTGACCATGATGTACAAGGTGGGAACAGTGGTGGAAATGAGCAAAAAAGTGAATTATTGATAGGTGAAAAAGATATTGTGTTCATGCCTAATCAGGTTTCAACAATAAGATCAACAATATATACATTAACCATCCCCCGGACACAACAATGAAGACAAAGGCGGTGAATGACAAGAGCTACAGTAGTGGAGACCATGGAGAAAACAAATCTCAATTTCCATCATGCGGGAAATGTGGGAGACACCTTGGAAAGTGTCTCAATGGATCAAATAAATGCATTATGTGTTTGAAATAAGGACATAAAGTAATGAATTTCCAAATAAAAATGAAGAGTATGATGGAATAAAATAAAAGTGATCCGAAGAATCCATATATAGTAATTTTCTGTAAAAGTTGGGGACCTGGGAATTACCAGATTAAATTCCCTTTTCTTTAGGATAACCTCATGGTCAAGGAATATCCTATGTGCAATTAAATGGATGTCGAAATGTTTAAAAGTATTAGTTAACTTTGTTGATGGGATTACCTTGGAAGAGTTTTATCTTTTTTGTGAAACCCTACAGTTTGTTATGTGAAAATTCTATTTTAGGAAGAAGTACCTTTTCTGTTATTGTAATAAATAACCATTTGGGCTTATATGATCCTTGAATTTGAGGAAATTTCAAGTTATTAAATTTTGGGATGAAAATGTGAGGAATGAAATTAAATTTGTGGTGAATTTATGTTATGGTTTTTTGAAGATTTTTATCTGATTTTGGGAATGTTATAAAATATAGTTATTGAAAAAGGACAACACGCTAACCGTGTGACAACCAGTCACATCAGGCAAAGCTGCGGGAATCAAACCCACAACTAGAGTGTGATTTGGATTTATCAATTACCACTGGACTACGGGAATTCCCTGGTAAGTGTGAGTAATTTTTTTAGTTAATGATCTTATATATCAATAATAAGTTTATTTGGGATCTTTTTTCTTATCAAATAGATATCCTTAGTATCAGAAAATTATTTGGTGATTAAGTGATAAATGTTATTTTACACAACGTTCGCTTTGTAGGGAAAACTATATGCCTAAAGAAAATAGAATTCTATGAGATTTGTTTTGAGGAGTAATGGTGGATTTTTATCTATGTTTTTATTGTGGCTTTATAGCCATTTGGGTTATTTATGGATATGATTAACCTATCATAGAGAACATGTGATGAGGTTAATTACATTATGTATGTGACTTTAAGAGTAGTCGAAGTTATTTGGAGATACAATTTAACGTGGAAGACTATGTAATCAAATTATTCTATGTTTTGGGATTAAAAATTAGTTTAGATTATATTGAAGGATTTTAAAGACAATTGTTTATTGAATGGTATTTATTGGACTTTGGGTATTGTTGGTTTAATTTGAGAAATTAGGATAGGAATTTCTTTCTATAATGAATTATCCATTTTGTAGATCATCTGATCTTTTTCTAACCATTTTGGTTTTGGTTAATCTTTAATGAAAACTTAAATATATAGTTTATCTTTTGTGGGTAATGTGATTCTCTAGAAGTTGCTTTGAGTGCTTCAGGTGTGACTAAGTCATCCTGAATACTCATCATTTAAAAACATGATTAATTAGTGGTATAAATTTTTTAAAGGAAGAAACACTACTAAAAAAGTAAGTATATCCTTTAATGTTCTTAGTAAATATCATAAATAAATCCCTCAACTTTATGAATTGGAACATAAAACTTAAAAAAAATCCGTCTATTTACTTTTCCTACTGGGAAACTAATGACCGTTTATCTAATCAAAAGTTTGTGGTTTTCTTGTTGTTAACATTATCTTAATCATGTATTCTATCACTATCCATCAGAAATTTACACTTAGTTTATCTATTATATCCATATTTTCCTACATCGAATCCACGTATGGGTTATCTCAGGTGATCTTTGTACTTCTATTTCTTTCATTTAAAGTGTTAGTTTAATTGACTTTTTTTGATGTGGGACTTCCACTGAAGTTCCCAAGACCAATTTTAAAATTGTGAGGACGTAGTTTCCAAAAGGGGGGAATAATGTAACACCCCAATATTTCCTAGTAAGTTATTTTCTTTAATGTAATTCTATAGCTTGCGCTACATAGAACACAGAGTTTGAGCGCACCAAGACTTACAAAACTTGTAGTTAAAAAGTAGTTATAAATAGAATTAACTAAATTTTAAATTTTATATAATCCATATAATTTTAGATTCCATATAATGTGTTTCTCATACATAATATATGAACAAATTTATTTTTTCAGATAAAAGAAGTAATTTTAAAAAAATGAAATTTTAAAACATTATAATTGAAAACCTTTTTTAAAAATAATATATGACACTTTTATATATTAAATTTAATGAAATTAAATGATTATTTATAATTGGGACATAAAAATATATTTTGAATAAATTTTTGGTACATTTCTGATAACATTCATATTTTGTTGAATACTAAAAAATAATAAATTTTAATTGCAAACAACTTATTTAATAGTAAATAATTTACATGTTTATATTATGAATTTGAATTGTTTGAAAGTATAATTAGATGATATTTTTATCATTTAATACATTTTAAGTCATTATATGTAATTTCACATTTATATTTGACATAAACACATGTCAATATTTTGATAGTTTTTACATTAAAAAACCCGCCTATCAGTTTTGACAACATGAATTAATTTTAAATTAATTAATGAAACTTCTATGTTTTGAAATTGGTAATATAGAATTCATTTTTTAATTCATAATATCAAAATTATCTTATGGTTCTCTTTCTGTATTGTCCTCGCCTCCAAAGCGGACTTCCGCCATGTCTGGTGGAAGGATCCGCGATCCGTGGGTCACTAGAGTTTTAGTCTAACCAGGTGGTCCATGGACTCTCATCGAGGGAAAGAGAGTTCGTTGGCAGTGGTCTGGATCTGTCTTCCCGGTTTTCTGTTTCAGTTCCAGAACGAAGGCCTTTTGAAGCTGATCGGCGACTCCATTGGAGTATACTTATGCTTCGATGACAACACGAGGAGGGCCCTGACATCCTCGGAGGCTTGCATCTGTGTCGAGATTGACATCGCATGTTTGATGCTGGAGAAGCTGGACCTTCTGGTTGAGGATTCTCTCTCCTGGGAGCAAGATCTGGTTTACCCCGTCTTTCCTAGGTTCTGCCCTCACTGCCTCCTCCAAGGGAATTCCGCTCAGGCTTGTCGTCACCGTGCCCCTAAGGGGCGAGGAGGCATACCAAGGAAGGTTCCAAGGAGGGGTGGTGTTCGACCTCCTCCCTCGGATAATGTGGAGAAGCACCTGCAGGTGTTGATGGATCTTGCTTCCTCCTCCTCGGCGTCGAGGATCCCCTCTAGGGTGCCTCCGGAGCCTGCGGTGTAGGCCCTTCCTGATGATGCCCTTGCCATCTCACTGGTCATTCCAAGGAGTATTTGTCACCTCCAGGTCCCCACCTCCCAGCTTTCTCATGTCAGGCTCGCCCAGCCCACGGCAATAGGAGGTCAGTTTTGTGTTAAGCTCCTGGGGATCAGGTCCTGGCTTCCAGTTGCAGATGTGGTGTTGAAGAGTCAATCAGGGGTGGACCAATGGGTCTTGGAGTTTCTCCCACAAGTCTTAGGCGATGATCCTAGGGTGACCTCTCCCCCTCCCTTGGCTATAATGGGCTAGCCCACCCAGTTTTCTCTCGAGGGTTCTCCCACCTGTGGTGGGGATGCCAGTGAAGGTGGGTCTCGGTCAGCAGTCCAAGCAAGGGGGAAGCGAAACTTGAGCATGCTAGGTAGTCCCTCTTCCCCCTCTGAGTGGACGCCGAATGGGACCGGGGTTTGTACTAGATCGTAGGGCAAGCTGCACCAAGGGGCGACATCCTCCCTTGTTTCAAAGGCTAAGGTCTCTGGAGCCAGCACCAGGGCACTCACCTTTTAAATGATTCCCATGTTAATTTGGAATGCCAGGGGGCTTGGAGCCCAGGTAAAATCATATTTTCTCGCCTCTGAATCTTCCAGGAAAAAGCTGTATGTGGTGGCTATTCTTGAACACAAACAACAACCTACCAAAATTGGAGAGTACACTAGAATTATTCGGATGCATGGCTGCATGCAGGCTGAGTCGGTTAACAGGTTCATCTGGTTTTTTTGGAATAAAGGATGCTCGGTGAGCTTGGTTCAAGCTGAGGATCAGTTCATTACCGTTAAGGTCAGCATTGGTCTGGTCTCCTTCTTTGCTTCTTTAATTTATGGAAGCTGCGATATGAACACCTGGGAGTCCATGTGGAGGCAGCTAAGTATCTTTGATCCTGGTGTGGAACCGTGGATTGTCGGAGGTGATTTTAATGTGGTTCCAGATCCAGATGAAAGGAAGGGCAGAGGTCCTTTCCCCAGGAAACCAGTCTGGCGTTTGTGCGTTTCATGGCAGCGAAGGGTCTCCTAGACCTAGGCTTTGTGGGTGATCAGTTTACATGGTGTAACAATCATCAAGGACCACGTCACTCATGGGGTAGGCTGGACCGGTGCCTGTCCAATACCCAAACTTTTTCGAGATTATCCAGCACAAAGGTAACTCACCTCGTTCGGGGTCTGTGGGATCATTCCCCCCTCCTTGTCTATCTGCTATCCTCGCACAGGCCGCAGGCGGCATATAGATTCTCGCAGTATTGGGTGGACTCTCTGTGCTATCAGGACATGGTCAGATCAGTGTGGAGTGTTCTTGGTCAAGGCAACTCGTGGCACATTCTACATGGAAAATTAAGGAGGCTTCAGCAGCTAATGAAGGAGTGGTCTATCAACCTGGCACCCCCTGAGGATGAATTAAAAGGCATTATGTAGGGTATTGAATGTATGGAAAGTAGTCTGGAGCAACAGTGGGATGATGGGATCTACGAGGAGATTTCAGTGAAGAAGGGTATAATGGACTACTTACTTCTCATGTAGGAGCATTTGGCTAGAGAGAAGGCCAGAATCAAATGGCTTAAAGTAGGAGGCAGGAACTCGAGCTTCTTTCATGCGTGTGTTACGGAGAGGGAACGACAGGTCAGGCCTAATATACAGTTGGAAGATGGCTCCTTTACAGATGACAGATCCATTGTGGGCGGTTTGGCCAGCTCCTTCTTTCAGGATCTTTTGGCTGGCCCTTAGACGAACGGGCCCTCTGGTTACCCATCAGATTTCATGGACATTTTCGATGTTATTACTAACATGGTTTTTGAGAATATCAATAACAGTCTGGGGGCTGTGCCTGATGATGGGGAGATTAAGAAGGCGCTCTGGCTCTTGGCTCCAGAAAGCGCCCCCGAACAGGATGGTTTCCCTGCTTCTTTCTACTTGGGTTCCTTGGAGATAGTGAAAGAATCCCTGATTGTGGCCATATATGATTTCTTTCATGAGGGTATCTTGCCTAGGGTGGCCTGCAGCACCACTCTCGTTCTCATACCCAAGTCGAAGGCCCCTTCCTCAATCTCGCATTATCGACCGATAAGTATGTGTAATGTCCACTATAAGGTCCTGGAGAGCCTTATAAACTCAAGACTGGTCACTCATCTTCCTCAATGGATCTCTCCAGAACAGCATGGTTTCGTCAAGGGTTGCTCCATCCAGGAGGCGGTTGCCTTGGCGCAGGATTTGTTTAATGGTATCAACTTCAAAACTCACGGTTCAAATTTGGTCATCAAACATGATATGAACAAGTCTTATGATCGAGTCGAATGGAGATTTATTAAAAACGTTTTGGCATGCTTGGGCCACAACTCATGGAACGTGGATATACTCTTCCACTGCTTCAGCACTGCGTGGTTTTCAGTTTTATTTATCGGAAAATCAAACTATTTCTTCAAGTGTACACGGGGCCTTAGGCAAGGGGACCCAATATCTCTCACTCTGTTCATCCTCACTCAGGATTTTTTGAGCCAGCTCCTCCAAAGGAGTATCAATAACGGCGGAATTCTCCCATACCGGTGTCGGTTGAAGGCTCCAGCTATCTCCCATCTCATGTTTTTCGACGATACTATCCACTTTTTGAATGGGAAAAGTAGATCCCTACTGTGTTTAAGCGAGGTGCTGGACGGATACTGCAGATGGAGCGGGCAGAGCATCAACACTGGTAAGAGCGAATTCTTCCTACCAGGTGTGCACTTGAGAGGGTGGAGTCGGTCAGTAGGTGTTTGGGCATTCAGAAGGGGTCATTCCCTATGACTTATCTTGTCGCACCTCTTTCATCGGGGAGACATCAGATCCGGGACTTCGATGTCCTCCTATCTAGGATCACGGAGAGAGTTTTGAACTGGAAAAATAAACTATTATCTTTTGGAGGGAGGATTCCCCTGGTGAACAGCATCTTGGTGGCTGCACCCATCCACGGTCTCTCCTCTAGTAGGGTTCCTAAGGGGGTGATTAGTTCCATCTATAGGATCCTCACCTCTTTCATATAGGACCCGTATGCGGGAGGGAAGCGACACTGGGTGTCCTGGAGCAGAATGGAGAAACCTGTGGGTGAAGGGGGGATCAGTGTGCGGAACCTAAGTGATGCCATTTTCTATATGCAAGAAAGGCTCGCATGGAGCGTGCTGGAACGACATACTCTCTGGGGAAGAACCATGCACTCTCACTCGTCAGGGTGTCGTGGACCGGTGGATAGGGGTAGCTCTACCCTATGGTCGACCGTTGGGCCGATTGTTGAGATCCTTAGGCCTTTTGTGTAGTGGTTGGTTGGGAGAGGTGCACTCTCGTTCTGGAATCAGGACTAGGGGGTGGTGTGCTGGCATTTCTTGGATGCCCCACCATGAATATCACGTTCAGGGAAGTGAGTCTCATCCCATCGTTCATCTCTGCGGTTATGGACACGAGTCAGAGAGAGAGTTTCTGGTGTATTGTGATGAGTTCTGAAGAGGACAGATGTGTCTTCATCGCTTCTGACTCGGGTCTATTCTCATCAAAGAGATTCAGGGGTGTGGAGAATGGATCGATGCAGGCTGGGGGATTGGATGAGATTATCTAGGTGGAAGGAATTCAGACTAGATTTAACTTTCTCACATGGAGGCTCCAGAACAGAGGGTTTCCTACTGATGATAATATTCACAGGCGTAGAATACAGATGGCATCTAAATGTGTGTGTTGTTGAAGGGATCATAGAGAAGAGAGTGCTACCCACCTTTTCTTCGGTAGAGAATGGGAAAATGAGGTTTGGAACTCTCTAGGAGTGTTTTCGGTGATTCTTAATGTATATGGCGATATCATTTCTTTCTTGGAGGACTGGTTTCATGGAACTGAGGGCGGCAGGGTGGAGAAGGTGGCCCGCGTGGTGTTGTTGCAGGCTGGGTGTTAGTGCCTTTGGTAGGCACGAAACAAGATGAAGCATGAGGGAGGGATAGTGACTGCCCATGTTATTATTGTCTGGGAGATAAACCTTCTGTTGGATTGGAATAAGGCTATTAAATCTTGGAAAGAGGCTCCCTCTCTCCACCGTTTCCAGTCCAGGACGAATGTGTCTTCCAGTAGCAGGTGTGGAAACTGGGTTAGCTGGTGAAAACCTTCGGGTGGTTTGAAACTAAATACTGATGGGTCTTGTATTATGGGGTACATGCGCGGTGGAGGAGTTGTGCGGGATGCTTTTGGGTCTATTTATTTATCATTCTTGTCCAGGCTGGGGAAGGGATCCGCTCTCCAAGCGGAGGCTATGGCTATGCTCACCGGCCTCACATTGTGTAGGCAGCACGGGCTGGGCATCTCTGAAGTTGAAACAGACTCCTTGGTTGTCCATGATTCCTTGAAAGGGTGTGGGTTCACAGCTTGGCCAATTTTCTATAATATTAGGAAATGCAAAAGTATTCTCAATACTACCATTAATGTCCGACATACCTGGAGGTAGGGGAACAAGGTGGCGGACTACCTAGCTTTAGTGGCGTACACTAGCACAGAGGATGTGTTTATTCATACGGCGGGCAGTATTAAATCCATGGGGATTGATTTCATTAAAGGGAACGCCCTCGGGCTACATTACTTCAGACCTCCAGAGGCTTTCCTTCGAGGGGGGATCTTTTTTGGCCTCCTTATTTTTGCACTCCTTTTGGATCTCCTTTTTCAATAAAATTACAAAAACAATATAGGATGGAATAACAAAACCACTTTTAATATAGGGTTTTATAGAAGATAAATTCGACTATAAGTATTCATTCAAAATATAACACGATTTCCGACATTATGAAATTTTATTTATAATTTTTAGACATTTAATAATTAAATGTATTAATGACACAATAATGATGATGTAATTACCTTATTAATGAATGATTAAAATAATTGATATTATAAATATCCAAATAAATGTAATTTGAGACTTTCGATGAATTATACTAATTTTCTAGGTTAATATGACATTTTAGGGTTGACTAAATAATAATTTTTTTATGTAATCATGCTGTTATGATTTTACCAAAAACCAAATACTAAATAATGTCAATATTGACATAAATTATTTTTTTAAAACAAATAAAATATTGTTGGTTGATATAGTATTCCTAAAAATGTTAGGTTTGGAAAAAGGGATTAAATAATATTATATATTTCATTAATGAACCTCTTTTGGTTCTCTTGGAAGTTTATAGTATGTTTATTAACCATATAGTGTAAGAATACAAGAAGACATGGTAAAAGTTAAACAATTTATCTATGAGTTAAATCTAAATGATAAGGTTAAAATGGTAACCTAAACTTGTCTAAAACCTATTGGTTAAGGGTTTGGAGACACGTAACCACCTTATCTTCGAAATAAATCATTTTGGAGCCATTATAAACCGATAATTATTTTATTATAAAATAATATTTAAAGATTTTCCTAAAGTGACCCCCACTTCTCTAATAAAAGGGTACTTCCCCTTCTCATACTTTCATGCCTCCGAAGCCATTTTCCATAGCCAAACCTTTTCCATATATCCTCAAAACATTCCTCCCTTCATACTAGAGGTATTACCTTGGTCAGAAAGCCATCCTATGGAGCCCTTTAGTTAAAATCAAAATGAATAACCCGAAGAAAAGATAAATATCTAATCACCTCTTTTAAGTTCTTTTATTCATCCACATCCTCATTAATTATTGTTTCCATTATAAAATAATAACTCTAGTATCATATATATAATTTTATGTTATTATAAAAATGGTACAACCATATTGTTTATTCTATCATCATATGAATGACAAAATCACCATACGTGCATACGTACGTCTTACAGTCTCCACGTCGAGGTGTAGTTTGTTATTCAAACACTTCATTATTTGGATGGGTATAATAATGTGTATAATTGATGTAAATAATAAATATAACAAGTTAATTATTCTTTATATATGATATAAAATCCAATTACATATGATTTCCCCATCAATATAATTATATTGTCGCTCATGCGTACGTACGGATTACCATCACCACGTACGCGATGAGATTCATTTTCCATCGTAATCATTACAGAATAATTTTCATTATATGAATAAAAATAATGTTAATGAACATAATATAAATCTGTATATGAATAAAATAAAAAATATGAATAACAAATATGACTTACATAACCAAGAATATAAAGGAAAACGAATCAGTTAACACCTGAAACGATGATACTACTGAAATATTATTAACAAATAAATATTTGAAGATCATATATGATATAATATTTAGGTATTTAGTTCTTGATTAATTTAATAACAATTATTTCACCATTATAAAAGAGTTTATCTTACACTAGACTAAAGAAAAGTACATGGTAAGGGGTTTCATATCTCACTTTTAATTCCATGAGATTTCCATTATTCCCCACTTATTTATTGCATGTGGTGTATTTTGTACTACCATTTGATATATATTATCATTATTTTCTTTATATTCATGGTATTCTATGATTAATATGGTGGTTATTAACTTTTTGTTCATACAAATCGTTTGATTACAACATAGTAATGTGTTTTCATCTCAATTCTTATTTCCGTGAGATTCATGCTATATTGCCACTATTTCCATTTTTGTGGTGTATATACTTCCCATGATTGTATTACTTATGTAATATAATTTAATTAATGGGTATTTAAATATTTATTTTACGATCCATCTTTCATGGGGTGTATGTTTCGTATGTCACCAAATCGGTTAAGGAATTTCTAATTTTGATTTCCACTCATTGGGTTTAACGTAGAATTATTTTAATATTTTACTCCAAGATTTTGTGTGAAATCATTATTTTTTAAAATATGTAGTAATTTACATTCCCCTTTTTGAGTTTATTATTTTGATAAACATAATCACTCCACTGATAAATTATCAATTCATCGATATGAATATGATACGATTAATCTTAACTCAATTTCCATTCATCAAGTTAAACATCAAAGTGATTTGTTTTGTTGTTACAAGACTATGTTTAAAAGTCCTCTGATTGTTTTACACTTAATATCCTATTAGATTTAGTGTATTTATATTATTTACACATAATTATTTCATTGATTTTTCCTTATCCTAAGGATACAATCTTTATAAGGGATTTTATCTCAACTTACATTCCATTGAGACTTTGTTGTTGTCATGGAAGAATTCACTTTTATTTGGGGTATATACTGTACTTTGACATCATATATCATGAAAACCTTTCTTCTCATGATATTATTATTTTTTTTATTACTCAATTATTTGTATTCATGAGTCTTTCATTTGGTTAGGAACTCTATCTAAAATATCATTTTAAATGTTTTAAAAATTTATTCTTCTAAATCGTTCTCATTAATGTCCAGGTTTTAAAAATGGTATTACAGATTTAATTTTATGGACATTAATGTCTTAAAATTATAATTCCGTATAAATGTTTCAAAGTGGTATGGGACTCTTTGATTAAAAAATATATTTTAAAGAGATTTTTGATAAATAGTGATACTTTTAACTGTTTTTAAGAAAATGGGGGAAATTTCTCTAAAATAATTTTGATGATTATTTTTCTCTATTCCAATATCCTTCATTATTATTGATTGATGTTAATTTATTATAATAAAATCTTCAATATTTCATTAAATTAATTATGTTTGACTATGGATGTGCTATTTTTATACCATTCATGATTTATGGTTAAATTATTGACATTTTGTTTGCTAGTTTTAATATGAATGTTTTGATTATGTTTCACCCTTTCATATGAAGAATGCATTGGACTTAGTAAGTGACAGTTGGTTCCCACTATAGCTCTTCGATGCATCAGTAGGTCTCATAAGACAAACTTCTGTCTTGGAATAGGGTCTTGAAAAAATCTTATTTGTAGTCTTGGCCCAAGGCCTTGACTATGTGGTTATGAAGTCTGACATTATGCATTCCAACATTTTTAAATTGGTTATTGATATTACATGTTATTATTAGACTAGTATAATATCAATGTGATGAAGTAAATTGCATTATTTGATTTATGTTTTCCATATTATGTTGAAGTTTAAGTTTAAAAGGCTTGTGTTCTAGTCTTATACATTGCATTAATTTTTGTTCTTATTTATGATAGTTTACGCTATATTGTTATCCTTACTAAGCATCTTTTCTCACCCGTTTATTATATTCTATTTTTCACTGTATTTAAATAATTATATAATTATTATCTTGTAGGAATAGGCTAAGGGATATAAGAGTGTTCAAAGGGGACACAATGTTGTAGTTTTTTATTACATTATGTAATGTAAAACTTATGTATGTATCTAGTACTTCCAAGGATAATAAATTGATCGATATTTTGGGATATGATTCCTTATATCATGCCAATGTTATTTAATAATACACCTCTTCTAGGTTACTGGGGTTGGGGCATTACAACAAGTTAATCTGGTCCAATGACACATGGATGGAACGAGAAGAGAAATCGGTTCAGTAATGGACTTTGTCCGCTATGATGGTCTTGGAAAAGAGCCTTCACTAATATGAAATAATATTCTAGGATTATTTATGTATGCTAAAAGGATTCAAGTCTTATGTTTTTATTATTGGGGTATATTACACTTCTATGATTTATCCCATCACATGACGTTATGATATCTTATCTAGGATAATATTTTCGAGTGTTATGTTCTTCTGAATAATATATGATTCATATTTCCTTTGTTTACCCTTACGGAGAATTTGAGCTCACCCTTTTGTATAGTTATTTTCCCCAGGTCATGAATAAGTGTATTAAATCTGATATGCCAAAACAAGGTCATGTTATGATAAAATAAACAGGAGAAAATATAGATATTTTATGAACAACTTGTTTATGTTTCCATGTTTCTACGGACACTACACATATATGGTCCAGTCACGGTTTTATTATAAG
Organism: Viscum album; assembly: GCA_963277665.1. Classification (NCBI taxonomy): domain Eukaryota; kingdom Viridiplantae; phylum Streptophyta; class Magnoliopsida; order Santalales; family Viscaceae; genus Viscum; species Viscum album. The sequence continues at coordinate 1,663,808,003 of OY728153.1, read as the reverse complement.
TTTTAATAAATATAATTCAAATATAATGTTATAATAATGTATGTAATGTATGGGTCATTATAGGATATCAGCATAACATAGAGATGTCCATATCATTTTTGAATTCCTCATTTATGTGGACTGGATTTCTCGATCCAGAGACAATCTGATGCGCAATTACAACTCTTGATGGTTGATCAGCTATGGGTGGGAGGATATTCATCTTTAGTTGGAGATGATACCTAGTATGAATATTTCCTTTGCATAGATACTTATTGAGTTTCTAGAGAGATCATATTTCATTCTCATATTATTAATACTATTCCTCCTAGGAAGGAACTTCAGTTATTATGGGCGGTTATAAGGATGTAGCTATACCATTCCCTTAATCATTGATATTATTCCACAAAAGGAGATAGAAATTCATTATTTAGTGGTTCCAAATTTTGAATCTTTATTTGGTTCTGGGTGAATGCAACCTCATTTTATGGGTCCAAATCACCCTCCTCCTAGGGTATACTTTCTGGGTTGTGGCCCTCCTGGTTCATGTCTTGATCGATGTCTTCCATGTTGATTGTGAAAACATTCACAGAGGCATATCACGAAATGGTGGTTGTTCCATTGAATTCTACATAATAAGATGATTTTTCACATCTTCCATCTAGGTTTCTATTCGAACCCTTGGCCTTATTGGTAAATTTTGGCTTGAGACCCCGATATGGTCTGATTTTCTTTACCATACCTTCCTCCCATCTCAACCAATGAACAATAAATTTGAGAGAGTTTTTAGTTGTGATTGTCAAGCGAGCCCCAACCAATAGAGGTTTGTCTTGTGGTGTGAGGAATATGTGGGACACCGATCGTTGATTTTTCCATCCCATCCTATAGAATACTAATTCTCTCTATGGTGATGATGATGATGAAAATTCCCCCATCCCTATAGGGTAGGGGTAATTTGGTGACACCATTGGCATTGATTGGGCTTGTTGATGATGATCTAATGACTTGAGTCGGGGAATTGATCATCCCTAGGATGAACAAGATGATATAAAATCCCCTAGATTAGTGGGTTGGTGGTGATCTATAGTCACCCCCAAATCTTTCAAGTCCCTATTAAGGGATGATGAACCTGAAGATGATGATTGAGATAAATATTCCCCCTGTATAGTGGGATTGGGTTCACTTGCAGCTATCTAGTATAGGTATTGAATCCTCGTTGTGATTAGAAATATGAGGGTTGGAGGTGGTGGAAAATATTCTCTGGGCCCAGGGGGATGAGTCCGCTCTTTGATGAATGCTATGGAAGCTGCAATTGTAACCCATCTGATGTGGCACATCTAGGCTCACGTCGGAGATGATTGTGATGGAAGCCCATGATGAGAATTACTTTTCATTGGAAGCTATTTTAATGATCCAAACATTATTCTTCTTGTTCATAAAGTGTTCCCATTTCTTCAAGGGGAATAGTTTGAAGTCTTATTCTATATCACCTTTATCTTTTCGTGATGTATGGGAACCGTTGACATGGTTTAAATCCTCTTTAGTGACCAACTGGACTGAGCGTTACCCATCCCCCTGATTTCACTGGTGACCATAACATTACAAGACACCAAATATGAGGAGTTCTCTTATTCTAGTGGTACAAAAAAGTGTATTTCTCTATAATATCCCCATACTCAAATATGGATTCATGGAATATATTTGGAGATCCACATTCTAACCATTATTATGAAATAGTGGAAAGCGTGTTATATATTGCATTTTTCTTTTCCGATTTTGGATCCTATGACATGGAGATGGAATCTTGGTCGAGCTTAAAAAATATTTTTTTTATGTTCTAAAGATAAAACTCATATCCTATATATAGAAGATATCAATACTTCAGTGCTGTGTGATTAGCCCAAATATTTTGGCATATATAGGGAATGCACCCTTTTTTCTAGCTCATCTCGGATATTATACCTAGAAATATCAAGGGGCAAAAGTTAATAGGGAGGTTTTTTCCATATAAATATATCAATTTCAATGTTGGCATCATCAAAATTAGACAAACATGCCCCCATCCAATCAGAACATAGAAGATGGATCTGATGGTCTCTAACTGATGGGAGTGGAGTTTTTCTAGATGTTGATGGGGAACAATGTACAGATGTCCATGATGATTCAATCACTTCTCTATAAAAAGGTTTCAGAGTTTTGGACACCTCTCTACATAGAGGTTTCTATGAAAGGGTTTTATTTCATTTTAAATGGGATATATCAATGTAGTGATGTTGTCCATGGTTGATGTTAGGTGTAGAGTCAATGTGATAAATATCCATATATCCATGCGGAGGATTATTATGGTAATGATTGTATTATTATTTTTCTTCGATGGAAGAATAGACAAACTCTATTGGTTTTGATAATGTGTCTCAAACAACCTCATGGACACTAAAATTAAGCATATTAGTAATATGATACATGATCTATGTCATGCTTGGAATATTTTGACCTACTATTTATGATTGGGTAGGCATACGATCCTACTATGTGGCAGTTTTCAGAACATTTATATAACTGTTTGGAACAATGGGAGTATGATCCCACTGTTGAGAGTCTATTTGAATATTCCAATAATATTTCTAATTATTTTTAGGAATATAAGCATGTCATAAGGAATGTTCCATTATCACTTAGTTATCCTCAGTTAAACCAATAGTATGGCTCCGATAATGATCTGTTGGGATATGCTACTAGTATTTCACTATAGGTGTATGATCCTACCCCATGGAATATTCTACTCTCACCAAGTGATCCCCGGTTGGAAGAGGTATATAAGCCTATTCGAAATATGAATTCCCCATAAAAATGTGTTGAAGCACCACAGGAATGGGAGAAAGAATATGATAATCTTCATGTATTTCTTTGTAATGATGTTGATGTAGTCATTCGTTGGAAAAAGTAGGTATATATATGTGACTTTCTTCCATCAACATCTGATGTATTTCATGTAGATTCACTGATAAGAATATGAGCTTGTCTTGAGTCTTGTTTCATTCTCACTTGGCCATCCTTGGACTAAAAATGGTTATATTCCCAATCTCAGGCACTTGGATTATGTTTTTGGACTTCTTTAATAGGACTATGAGCCTGTACTGATGATTTTTCCCCTCTCACATGGTGGACCCATACTAGAATAGAGATATGAGCCCGATTATGGGCCTTTTTAATATGCCAACAGTCTTTTTTGACCAACATGTTCCCCTTTCCTGAGGTATCTTCCACTCTCACCTAGTGTTCCCCAATTGGAACGCAAGTATGATCCCAGTCTGATGCCTATTCCTTTATCAAAATATGCCAATAATTCTCCTGGAAAGGAGAAATAGTTTTCAATTTCTATAATTAAATAAATTTTTTACAATTATCAGATTTTTCATATACCAAGCTATAAGTTTAACACCCCAATATTTCATAGTATGTTATTTCTTCAAAATAATTCAATAACTTGCACTACACGCAACACCGAGTTCAAGCGCACCACGACTTACCAAACTGGCCGTTCAAAAGAGGTTATGAATAGTATTAACTAAATTTTGAACTTTATATAATACTTATAATTTTAGAATCCATATTATGAGTTTCTTAGACATAATGAAAAAAAAACAAATTCATTATTTTCAGATAAAAAAGAATTTTTTTTAAATGCAATTTTATTGCCTTTTAATGGTGATCCCTTTTTAAATTAAATATTTGAAACTTTTATATATTCAATTTGAAAAAATAAACTTTTTATCTAGAATTGGGACATAAGAATTTAGTTTTAATAAATTTTTGGTATTTTTCCGATAACATTCATATTTGGGTGAATAGTGAAAAATACAATATTTTAATTGAAATAAACTTTTTAAATAAATATAATTTGTAGTGTTAAATTATAAATTTTAATGGTTTGGAAGTATAAATATATTATATTTTTACCATTTAACCCAACTTTATTCATTGGAAGTAATTTCACTTTGAAATTGAATATAAACAAGTATCAATCATTTGTTAGTTATTATTTCTTAAAAACACTCTTTTTGGTTATGAAAATGGGAATTAATTTTAAATTAATAAATAAAACTTATATGTTTTGAATTTGGTAAAATAAAATTAATTTTTGAATTCATAATATCATAATTATCTTAGGGTGAAATTTTGGTATTTTTCTAAAAACATTCAATTTCTGGTGAATAGTGAAAAACACTGAGTTATTGTTTAAAACTGACATTTTATTAAAATATTTATTTATTTTATTTAAATTTATTTTAGGTAAAAATAGATAAATATTACCAATATATGTTCAATGAAATTCTATGGTGTCAGTTTATAATAATTTTACATATATTAAAATTTTATTGAAGTTTTTAATGTCTTTTACCCACCTCCTAGGAGCATTTACAAATTTACATAAAACCTAATATTACCACTTCTATGAGTAGAATCTCAAAAATCTGAGAGACATGATTGATATCAGTATGAAAAATGTGGTTCAATAAGATGAAAATAATTTTTGATTAATAGTAACTTTTGATTTTATTTACAACAGTTAAAAGTAAAAAGGGTAATTAATGGTAAAAATGATATTATTATTACCGTAACACATGTCCTAATTCAATTAGATAAGTGTAATTTGAAAACAAATCTTAGGAATAAAATTTTATCTTTTAGGTCCACATGGATTAGAATAGGGCATTTATTATTATTTAATTCAAAGAAGTGTTAAAATTGTTAAATTCAATATTTAATAACTAAAACATTTTTAATATAGGGATAAACATAAAATAAATTCTACCATAAATATTCATTAGAGAGAGAAAAATAGTTCCTACATAATGGTATTTTATTTATATTTTTTAGACATTAAATAATCAAATTTATTTATGACACAATAATGATTCAATAATTACATAATTAATTAAATATTAAAATATTTGATATTATAAATAACCAAATAAATTTAATTTGAGACTTTTTATGAATTAAACTACCTTTCTAGGTTAATATGACATGTTAGGGTTGGTTATATGATTTTTTTGCGAAGTAATAATTCTTTTATGAATTTTTCAATAACAAAATACAAAATATTGTCAAAATTGACATAAAAGAGTTTTTAAAACAAATATTATATTATTAATTGTTATTCTATTCCTAAAAATAAATGGATTGGCCCAAGGGATTAAATACTGTTGTATATGTCATTAATGAACCACTTGAGGTTCTCTTGGAAGTTATTGTATGTTTATTAACCATATAATATAAAAATACAAAGAGACATGGTAAATGTCAAACTATTTAACAAAGAGTTAAATATAAAAGATAAGGTTAATATAGTGACCCAAAACTATCTAAAACCTATTAGTTGATTTGATTAAGACCCATACCCACTTTATACTTTAAATAATACATTCTTGAGTAATTAGAAACCGAAATTATTTTATTATAAAATAATATTTTAAGTTTTCCCTAAGGTGCCCCTCACCCCTCTTATAAAAGAGAAATTCCTCTTGTCTCAAATTCACACCTCCAATTCCATTTGGCTCAGCCCAACCCAACCCAAATATCCTACCAACTATCTTACCTTCATCCTAGAGGCCTTATTTTGACCATAATGCCAGCCTATGGAGCCCTTTTGATCAAATCAAAAGGAAGAACCCAAAAAAGAGGTTACGATTTCACCACCCTCTTTCAAGTTCTTTTGTTCTCCCAATTACTCTTTATTTGTTATTACCATACCAAAATAATATCCTCAGTACCTTATATGTACTATGATGTTATTAAAAATATGTCACAACCATATTCATTAATTCATTTATCCTATGAATGATAATGTCACCATGCATGCTTACGTACGGCTTACCGTCTCCACGTCGCGGTGTAATTTGTTATTCAACGCTATCTTATTTGGATGGATATAATGATGAGTAATGTGTATATAAATAATTAAAATAAAATTCTATGGGCTATGTAAAATTAATATACCATAAAATTCCACACCTTTATGGAAATTATATTGTCGCTCATGCATACGTACAGATTATCGTCTCCATGGCGCGATGAGATTCATTTGAAAGTTCACCATCAATCGACAATTATAAAAATATATATTAATAATAAGTATGTAATATATGAAATAATAATTCTACTGGAGATATATATATATATATATATATATGTATATGTATTTATGTAATTACATATATCTTATTCACTTCTGTTCAATACGATATGAAAACAGAAACATCAATAATGTGTACTTAAGGTCTACCATCTACATAAATGGTGTTTTCTATTTCATATATCAATCTATTATAAATATTTATATTCTTCTAAATATGTGTGATTTATTAATAATTTTTTATATTCTGGAAGTATTTAAATAATTATCTAAATGATACGATCAAGAATAACATGTTAAAATATGTACGATTAAGAATGAGATTATTACATGAAATGTTAATTTAACATGAAAATCATTATTAAATGGGTAATATAACTTCATAAATGAATCATTTATGATATAATAAATATGAATATGGTTCTGGTATTATCAAATAACATACAATGGTCATTATACATGAGGTTAAATGTACCCTCTACAAAAGGAATGTCCAAGGTAAGGGTTAATTTCACAATCTCTTTATTATCCTTGGTTGTTTTTATGTAAGTATCTACTGGGAAATATTTATTATAGATATCCATGTTTCAAGAAATCATTATCAAAGGGATTATATTAAGGGACATTTTTTAACTAAAACATAATTTCAAATGTTTTAAATATTTATTCTTCTAAATCATTCTCATTAATGTCCATGTATTCAAAATGAATTTAAGGATTTATTTATATGAACATGAATGTTTTTAAAATGTTAATTCCTTTAAAATGTTTCAATGTTGTGTGGGACACTTTGATTCAAAAAATTAATTTAAATGTCTTCCTCTCTAAATTGTGGGATTTTTAATTGTTTTCATGAAAATGGGATATTTCTCCCAAAGAGATTTACAAATAATTTTCATCTATGTCAACATCCATTGATGGATTTTAAACTTGTTTGAAGTTGATTTATTATGATACAAATCTTCCATATTGTATTGAAGGTTTTTGTGATATGTTTAACTGTGGATGTGTTATTTTTAAATCATTCATGGTTTATGGATAATGTATTGCAATTTCATATGCTGGTTTCAATACAAATGTTTATTTTAAGTTTAAACCTTTTCATATAAGGAATGAATTGGACTTAGTAAGTGAAGGGTGGGGCCCGCAATAGCTTCTCGATGCATCGGTAGGTCTCATGAGGCAAACTAGTCTCTTGGCACAAGGCCTTGACCATATCTTATTTGTAGTCTTGTCACAAGGTCTTCACTATGTGGTTAGGAAAGTCATGCATTATGCATTCCATCATTATGAAAGTGTCTATTGATATTGCATGTGATTATTGGACTAGTATAATATCCACGTGAGTAAGTAAATGAAATTTTTTTGATTTATTTTTTCCATATAATGATGAAGTTTATGTTGAAAAATCTTTTGTTTTAGTTTTATACATTTTCTTTAATATTTATGTTTATTTATGAAAGTTTCCGCTATATTGTTATCTTTACTGAGCATATGAGCTCACCCCTTTCTATGCTTTATTTTTACCAGGATGTGAAAAAGTATATTATGAATGACCTGCAGTGATATTCTATGGGATCTTAGTGTTGTCCATGGAAACAATGTTGTTTTTGTTTTCCATTTTATGATGTAATGTAAACCTTATGAATGTATCTAGTACTTCCAAGGCTAAAAACTAATCGGTCTTTCAAGACTTGATCTTTTGTGATCATTCCAATTATATGTAATAATGCAACGACTCTGGGATTTTGGGGTCAGTGAATTATAGTTGGTATCAAAGGAAGTTTAGTATAAACCTTGGAAACATGATTTAGGTAAATTCTGATTAGAGCACATAGCCTTAAGATAGGCTTTGAGGATGAGTTTAGAAGAACTTCCTAAAATGATGGTATTGTAGAGATTGTTTGAGTTTTCCAAGAAATACATACCTGTTTGGAAATAAGTAGGTAGAGGAGGCTCTAGAAGAGATGTACCCAGGAGTAAAACCTGAAAACACCACTTTGAGCTAGACTCGAACGGGAACTGGTGCATGAAAATAGGCCTTGCTGAGCTCTTAGTTACGACACTCCTGGGGGATATGGTTAGGATGATTCTCATTTTCCTTACAAAACATTATTAAGGGTTTATGTGTATATACATCCTCAAAGAAAACATTTTTTAGGATTATGTATTATATCGATAAACTATATAATTTACATTAGGTATCTTAAAAGATTGGAATTATTCATTGCAATTCATAAACGGGCCTAGTGTATAACATTGTATAGAAATGGTGCCCAGTAGAAGGAATGTGAACTCCAACAATACATATGATTTAAAGAGTAATAAGGATCATATGTTGGAGTGTTTTAAAAGAATACATGATGAAGTTGTTTACATATTATTACGTGGAAAAAAGCATCTTCATTGTGTTTACCTTCCTTATAAATTTTGAACTATGAATTTGGGTAGAAGTATTTTGGATAAGTTTAGTTTGAGATTATTTTTGTATTTCCATATAAAGGACAACCAGGAGGGTGGGAAATAACCCGTCGCATCTGGCAAGGCCGCGAGACTTGAACACACAAACAAAGGGTGACAACGGTGTATCACCTACCAGTGGCCCATGTGATTTCCTAGATTGAATAGTGTTGTTTTTTTAAAGGTCTGGTAGATGAATTATAAATTCATTTTTTTGGAACCCTATAATAATAGGATAAATAGAATTTTTTTAAGATCTATTATATTTTAGAGTGAAAGATCAGTTTGTGGTAGAAATTAGTTAAAGGATGGAAATCTACATGTCAAGTATATATTTTTTTCATCTCTTATTCTATGAAGAAATTAATTATTAAATTTTAGGTAAGGGATATTAAAACTAAAGATGTGTTATCCAAATACCTTATGTTTTGTTGAACCAATGATATTTTAAATCATCATAGATTGATGGCTTTGAGGCCCTTAATTCTATACTTGTTTGTGACTGATGAACTCAATCACTCCCTATAAGTATTTATGTTTTCATCCAATTACATGTCTCTAATTGACACCAATGTTCTTCTAATCAGGATCATAATTTTTTGGTGACTTTTTCATTCCCCTTTTCCTCTTATTAAGACTAAATTTTATTAACCTAATTTCCGATGCGGGTTTTCCCAGAAATGAATTTTCTAATTTCAACCTTTTATTTTCGAAAAACAATTTCAAATTGTGAGGATGCAATTTATTAAAGTAGGGAATAATGTAACAGCCCAAGATTTCATAGAACATTATTTATTCATAGTAATTCAATAACTTTCACTGCATGTAACACCGAGTTCAAGCGCACCACGACTTACCATACTAGCCATTCAAAAGAGGTTTTGAATAGTATTAAATAAATTTGGAGCTTTATATACTCCTTATAATTTTAGAATCCATATTATGAGTATCTTAGACACAATGAAAAAAAACAAATTCATTTTTTTCATATAAAAGAATTATTTTTTTAAAAACCAATTTTACCGCTTTTTAATGGAGAAACCTTATTAAATCCAATATTTGAAAATTTTATATATTCAATTTGACAAAATAATATTCTTCTTTATAATTGGGAAAAATAATTTAGATTCAATAAATTTTTGGTGTTTTTATGAAAACTTTCATATTCGGGTGAATATTGAGAAATTCTATAATTTCACTGAACACAACTTTTTTAATCAAAATAATTTGTTGTAATAAATTATAAATTTTAATGGTTTAGAAGTGTAAATAGATTATATTTTTACTATTTAATACAATTTTATTAATTGGAAATAATTTCACTTTGAAATTGATTATAAACAAGTATCAATCTTTTGTAACTTATTATTTCTTAAATACACTATTTTTTTGACAACAGGAGTTAATTTGAAATTAATAAATGAAAATTATATGTTATCAATATGGTAAAATAGACTTAATATTTGAATTCATAATATCAAAATTATCTTAGGGTAAAATTTTGGTATTTTTATGAAAACTTTTCAATTTTTGATGAATAGTTAAAAACACTGAGTTATTGTTTAAAACCGAATTTTTATTTAAATAATTATTTATTTTATTTAAATTTATTTTAGGTCAAACAAGATACATAATACATATATAAGTTCAATTTAATTCATCGGAGTCAGTTTATAATAATTTTAGATGTATAAAAATTTTGTTGAACTTGTTACCTTCTTTTACCCACCTCCTAAGAGCAGTTGCAAATTTATATAAAACATAATTGTACCACTTCTGTAAGTTGAAATTTGAAAATATGAGAGATACAATTTATATTATTAAATTAATGTTTTTCAATGGGATGAAAATAATTTTGGTGAATAGTAACATTTGAATTTTAGTTACCACGGTCAAAAGTAAAAATTGTAATTAAATGTAAAAATGATATTATTATTACCTTAAAACAAGTCCTAATTCTATTGGATAATTGTAATTCGACCAAAAAAACTTAAGAATAATATATGATCCTTTTTTCCACTTGGATTAGATTAGGACATTAATTATTATTTAATTCAAAGAAGAGTTAAAAGTGTTAAATTCAAAGTTTAATAACTAAACCATTTTTAATATAGGGTTACACATAAGATAAATTCGACTATAAATTTTCATTGTAAATATAAGAATATATCCTATATAATGGAATTTTATTTATATTTTTTAGTCATTAAATAATTTAATTCATTTATGACACAATGATGATGCAGTAATTACCTAATTAATGAAAATTAATATATTTGATATTATAAATATCCAAAGAAATGTAATTTTAGACTTTTTAGGAATTACACTAATTTTCGAGGTTAATATGACATGTTAGGGTTGGTTAGATGAATTTTTTTTGAAGTAATAAAGCTGTTATGAATTTTGGAATAACAAAATACCAAATAGTGGAAAATTGTCATAAAAGTGTTTTTAAAACAAATATTATATTATTAATTGGTATTATGTTCATAATAGTCTATGATTCGGCCAAAGGGATTAAATACTATTATATATGACATTAATGAACCAATTGTGGTTCTCTTGGATGTTTATAGTATGTTTATTAACCATATAATATAAAAATACAAATAGACATGGTAAATGTCAAACTATTTAACTAAGAGTTAAAAATAAAAGAGAAGGTTTATATATGTACCCAAACCTATCTAAAACCAATTTTTTGAGTATTTGTAAACCAATCCCCGCATTATCCTTTGTATAATACATTTTTTAGCCATTAGAAAAAAAATTATTTTTTAAAAAATAATATTTTATGTTTTTTCTAAGGTGCCCCTCACCCATCTTATAAAAGGGAACTTCCCCTTCCCTCAAATTCACACCTCCAATGAAATTTGGCACGACCAAAAGTAGCCCAAATATCATCCAAAATATACTCCCTTCATCATAGAGGCCTTAGTTTGATCAGAAATCCAACCTAAGGAGCCCTTTTGATCAAATCAAGAGGAAGAACCCGAAGACGAGGTAATGATATCACCACCCTCTTTCAAGTTCTTTTCTTCATCCACTTACTCTTTCATTTTTATTACCATACCAAAATAATAACACTAGTACCTTATATATACTTTGATGTTATTAGAAATATGGAACAACCATATTCATTATTTTATCCATCCTATGAATGATAATGTCACCATACGTGCGTACATACGGCTTACCGTCTCCACGCCGTGGTGTAATTTGTTATTCAACAGTCTCTTATTTGGATTGATAGAATGATGGGTAATATGTATATAAATAATGAAAACAACATTCTAGGGTCTCTGTAAAATTAATATACCATCCAATTCCTCACCATTAAAGAAATGATATTGTCTCTCGTGCGTACGTATGGATTACCGTCTCCACGACGCGATGATATTCATTTCCAAGTTCACCATTCATCGAGATTTATAAAAATATATTTTACTAATAATTATTTAATATATGATATAATAATGCTATTGAAGATATATATATACATATATTTATTTATGTATATACACATATATTATTCATTTACTTCCATTCAATACGATATGAAAACAGAAACAACGTTTATGCGTACGTACGGCCTACCATCTCCATAAACGGTATTCTCCATTTCATATATCTATATTTTATAAATATTTATATTCTAAATATTTTTTATTTATAAATAAAGGATTATATTCTGGAAGAATATAAATCATGATCTAAATGATATGATCAAGAATAAAAAGCTAAAATATGTATGATAAAGAAAGAGATTATTACCTGAAATGTTAATTTAACATGAATATCATTATTAAATGGGTAGGATAATGTCATAAATTAATCATGTATGATATAATAAATATGAATATGGTTCTGGTATAATATAAAAACATACAATGGTCATTATACTGGAGGTTAAACGTACCTTTGACCAAAGGAAAGTGCATGGTAAGGGTTAATTTCACAATCTCTATATTATTTGAGGTTGTTTTTAGGTAAGTATCTACTGGGATATATTTATTATCCATGTCCATGTTTCAAGAAATCATTTACAAAGGGATTATTTTAAGGGACTTTTTTTTACTAAAACATCATTTGAAATGTTTTAAATATTTATTGTTCTAAATCATTCTCATTAATGTCCTTGTTTTGAAAATGGTTTTAAGGACTTATTTATATGGACATGAATGTTTTTAAAATATTAATTCCTTTCAAATGTTTCAAAGTGGTATGGGACACTTCGATTCAAAAAATGTCTTTAAATTTATTCCTTTGTAAATTTTGTGACTTTTAAATGTTTTCATGAAAAAGGGATATTTCTCTTAAAGAGTATTACAAATCATTTTCTTCTATGTCAACATCCTTTGATGGATTTTAAACTTGTTTGAAATTGATTTATTATGATACAAATATTCTATATTGTATTTAAGGTTTTTTTGATATGTTTGACTATGGATGTGTTATTTTTACACCATTCATGGTTTATGGATATAGTATTGAAATTTCATATGCTAGTTTTAATAAGAATGTTTATTTTATGTTTAAACCTTTTCATATGAGGAATGAATTAGACTTAGTAAGTGACGGGTGGAGCCTGCTATAGCTCCTCGATGAATCGATGGGACTAATGAGACAAACTAGTGCCTTGAAAAAAGGCCTTGACAAAATCTTATTTGTATTCTTGGAACAAGGCCTTTACTATGTGGTTATGAATGTTTGGCATTATTAATTCCATCATTATTTAAGAGGATATTGATATTTCATGTGATTATTCGAAAAGTAGAATATCCATGTGAGTAAGTAAAAGAAATTATTTTGATTTATTTTTTCCATATTATGATGATGTTTATGTTAAAAAGGCTTTTGTTTTAATTTTATTCATTGCCTTAAATGTTTATGCTTATTTATGAATGTTTTTTCTATATTGTTATCCTTACCGAGCATCTAAGATCACCCCTTTCTATGTTTTATTTTTCCCAGGATGCAAAAAATGTATATTTTGACTGACCTGCAGGGATAGTCTATGGGAACTTTGTGTTGTCCATGGAAACAATGTTGTCGTAGTTTTCCATTTTATGATGTAATGTAAACCTTGTGAATGTATCTAGTACTTATAAGGCTACTATACTAATCGGTATTTCGAGACTTGATCTTTTGTGATCATTCCAATGATACGTAATAATGCAACGACTCTGGGCTTCTAGGGTCAGGGCATTACAATAGGTATAAGATTTTTCTTTTATCCTATTATATGCAATAGTGCTAGAATATTTTGACAGATCTCATTAGCTAAATCTATAATATTTTTTAATTTTAGAAAAGTGTGTGAATGGATAAAAGAATGAACATTTTATGTCCCTGTTATGTACTGGAAGATGTGTTCTATTCAATAAGGGGTCTGTGGACACTTTTTTCTTCCTTATTGAATCAACGTATGCCAATGGGCTTCATGTAATGGGGTACTGATATGAAGCCCCCCAATTCCTATTATGGGAATATTCCCAGAGACATGTTTTGATTAGGAAGGGATATGAGCCATCTAATTAGTTCCATCGAGAATATTTTGGAAGAAATTGTCAGTAGGAGTGGGGATATGAGAAATATCCTAGATATCTAGTTCATTCCTCCCCTAATGATCCTTCTTTGCTGCCTATGATTGGGCATCAGATGCGAAAGCATGTTGGGTAGTACTCATAACAGTTGACTAGTGCATACCAGTTGGATGATGCTAGCAACGATGGAAGGAAGGTACCCTCCTCAGCAGCACCTACAACAAAAGGGTTCCATATTTGGTTTCCTAGACCTTATTCATTAGATTTGGAAGGTGGAAATTGTAACACTCTGGGGATAAGCTCCCATAGCGGTTGGTTTTAGTTACCAGGACTACTGGCTTAAAAGAATCCTTCACCAGGTGATGTGAATTTTACAACAACTGTGCCTGTATAGCATCATGGGAGGATTCCATGGTCAAGACTGCACCATGTATTTGGTACTCCCAAACCATCATATTTCCCACCTTCCATTGGGGAATCAAAGCATGTGAGATTACTTTGTGACCCATGGGGGTTGCAACTACGAATGATTTATTGGAGAGAACTCTAGATGATGGAGACATTACCTCAGGTTGTGATGCAATAAATTAGATAAGTATTTGAATTCATGTAGACCACAAGGAGTATGGTTACCAATTATTTTTATATCATAGGAATAAAAATGATCAATCACACATTCATGGTTAACACAATTGTCATATTTTCAAGATATGACCATTATTCTCTTGTGTACTATTAAACCTGAGGATGTAATTATAATAATATCAAATATAGAGGATCATATATATCATCATGCAGGTATTACTAATTTATTAGTGTAGTTTTTTTAAAACAAATTTTCCAAATAGATTCACATCGAGCCTGTAAGGGTTTTTTTATGTGGGGGGAAACAAAATGGTCAAAAGGATTATAATCAAATTATTTGATATTACATAGATCCACACTAGGTTCACCATTTATATTTCTTATAGTGGGAAGAAATTTATTATAGATCATAATCTTGTCATTTTTTTATTTCAGATATTTACTTCAGGTTTTCCATTTTTATTTCATTAGGATCTGAGGTGTGGAATGAGTTTTACTTGATGGTTTGATTGTAGGGGGGTTTTAAGTCCACACTCATTCACTCACATTGGGTTTTATACCATCTTCATCTTATATAAAAACATTAAATGTTACTTACATCTATATTTGGGTATGGAAATGCTTCCCAAATGTTGGAAGTCGCCCAAGTTTTTCAGCCTAAAGACACTTGGTGACTCAGATTATTAGAGAGGATGAGAGGTCGGACTCATCACACTATTTTGGTGGGAATTATTTACAACCCTATGACTGTCTTATATATTTATGATATGTTTTTGAATCCCTTCCTAATCCTAATAGGTGGACGGTTACCCTAAAAAATTACTATAGGTTAGTTCTCTTTTATGTGAGATAGATTTGGGTATCTTCTTCGAATCCATCTGTATGTATCATGTGTTCTCCATCATTTTTCGATAATGGGTTGCTAATTCTATATATATGTGTGTGTGTGTGTGTGATGATGCTATATTTCTAAGAGATTTAGAATGATTTTCCATTCAAGGAGGTAGTTAATGTTTTCAAAAGTGGATTTATCCATTATGAGGTGTCCAACATATCCTAATTATTCCATGAATCAAGACCCACATTTTTTATTGGATATGTGTAGTTTAAATTCATGTGAAAAGAACTCATCTGGGTGATGTGAAACACCACGTATTCAAGATTGAGTTCAGGAGAGAGAATCATAGTTAACATAGTTCATTTGTTTGGGGATTATATATTTATGTAACCCCTATTATTATGGATACTCATGGTGCAAATGATATGATTATTGAGACTCTCTATGCTCATGTGATCCTTTCTCGGTATGAGAAACAAGGGGGTATCAAATGATCATTTAATTACAGATGATTTGGGAATTATGCGCTAGGACATCCCTAAGATGTTTTGTCATTAAGATTATACCATGAGAAGGCATCCTATGTATCATAGTTATTGAAAGGATTTGATTTATCATAGTTCAAATCAATTCTTCAATCTGTTGATGGATGTTGTAGGTGATAATCTCTGGGGAATAATTGGGTCTCGATGACTAAAAATTCAGTGTCATAAAAGGACTTACATTGAAAGGAGTGTTTATTTAATCTAAGGCATTAGGAATTCAGCCAACATATCCCTGTTAGTATTGAAATTAGAGCAATCATAGATCAATTCATAGTGTCTTATACCATGAGGATGTTCATACAATTTTAGAGGTTTAAATTGTAAATTTCATCAACCTTTAAACCCACTAAACCTATATAAGACAAGCTCATTTTGATAAGAAAGTGATATCAAGTAATTAATGTCATTTATTTTAATAATGGACTTAGACGATTGGATTTTCCAAGATAATCAATACGGAGCTCAATCATCAAGAAGAGGTGTCCAACATATCCCAAATATGGTAGGAATTATAGTGTCTATAGTTCACTTTATCAGGGATTTAACATTGAGGATTACTATTGATTAAGGCTTACAATCTAGGTTTGACAATTTTATCATGTACTAGGATTCAATTATGACCAGGACTACTTTCCTAGAGGGTATCACATGATGCATTTGAGTTATCTTGGAAGCCATCACATGAACTAGATGGACTTTTAGGGTGTGTTTAATGATCTAGTTGATGTTCCCATGTGTCATTCTCAAGATTTGGCTTGAATCCTATTGAGGGTGTCATAAGTGTCGGTACAACATGATTTAAATGATTTCATGAATCTTTTCTAACATGCCTAGAGTTAATCGTGAGACCTAATCATCATGTATAAAGGGTGTGTGGGTCTCATCTATCATACCTAGACAGCTTCAGAATACTTAAACCCTCATGTCTAGAGGGTGTCACATGTATCAACTAACATGCCTATAGGGTATCGTGAGAGCTTAGTTTTCAAGCCCATATGAAACAAAGAGACTTAACTGACATGAGAGAACTCCATTATACGAGTCAGGAGATGTATTTGAAGGAAGTCACAAGGATCATGAAATATACTTATAGTGTTGGTGAGATTAACGTTTTTTACGTAGGAGTGTTTTATTACTTTCTCTAACATATCATAAGGATTTCATGAGTCCCAAATAACATGTTGAAGGAGTGTCATGAGATCTAGGCGGTATATCTTGGCATTGTCATGTGCTATCATATGAATCATACAAAGTGAAAAAGGACTGGTGAAGGTGTTTATTTTTATAAGTATTATACTTTTTAATCATGTTTTTATACATTGTATTGAAAATACTATTGGTTTGTTCAGTATTAGTTTCTTTGAGTCTCACAAGATTTATTGTATATGAGGTATGTTATTTTCATGCCTTTCTAGTAGTTCTGTGTGTGATCTGTGAATCATCATGAGAAGTACCTTATGAAGGTAATATGATTTATCAAGTTTATCTCCATTATCTTACTTAATGGAGGAATTTATGGTCACAAGATCAGCTATTTCAAGAAGTCCTCTCTAGCCCTTGTTCGGGAGTGTCCAAAGGTTGATTGTTGAACTGTCTATAGTCCCACAATTGTTTGATGTTGGGGTGCAGAATTTATAAGAATCCCCACCCTGGTTTTTCAATTCTTTATGTGGTGTATCAAGAGAATGTCTGGGTTGGAGTCAGTGAGGGGCTCTTGCACCACGCAGCTTCATAAGTCTCTGATGTGTACTTTTCATAGGGCATCACCTGATTTTCAGTGACAAGAAGTCCCTCTCTTCAATGCCTCCATTATTTGATTTTTTTTCTAATTAATGAGGTCTTGTTTGATCACATGTGCATGACGAAGTACTTCTATATTGTCATATTGAAATGTAAAATGGCCATTTCTAGTTCAAGGGTTCTATTGGTTATGTTTACGTGTCAACTACACTCTTAATAATTTTCTATTTCCACTATATCTTTAAAAAATATAATCAATGAAATAATATTTTTTCAAAAAAAATAATTGAACCAAATGGAATCCATGTTTGTATAAAATGAAAATTAATTTAATGAACCCAACTAACTAACACCATGCTCCATTGTTCCATTTATCCTCACCAATAACTGTTAATCGTCGATTCGTTCACCTTCTTAAAACCTATTAGTGATCAAACTTGATTTTTTTTCACTTCATCCATGATTTTATTAAGTCTGGTGAACATTATATGAACTATAATTTAACACTAGATTCATATCATCTTCTATGATGTATATATAATTACTTGAAAACATTGGATCAATAGCTCTATCAAATTTTATTACAATAGTATCGTCTATAAAAAACCACCCTACTCATCTTCTACTTATATCACATTGAAATGGCCTGAAGCATGTCCATCAAAATGTATTCCAATATATGATAACAATTGTCTCATTATGGAAATGATTTGAGAATATGGTCTGTATTTTTATTTATTATTTCATCCATAACCATTAATAGAAACATAGAACAATCATATTATCGATTTCAATCATGAAAATGAGGCTTAAACAGACAATGGAAAATATATAAATCTTTTTCAAGATCATAATTATATTCTAATCTTAAGAAATGGATGACTTCATTGGAATAGACGACTACCCAACTCAACTACCTGTAGATTTCTTCCATCGACATGCTACAATGTTGAAACATACTCTTCCCAGGTTTATCAAAACTTCAACCATGAATACTTGTGCTAGTAGTAGTATTTTTTTTAATAGACAGTTCTAGTACCTTATTTTTTCAAGGGATTCTAGAATGGTTAGATTAGGTTTGTGGATAACCCCACAAACATGAGTATAGTGAGTGAGGAATAACATTGAATGGAATTTTATATAAAGGTTTATCTCCCCACGATTTCAACATAAGACACCACTAATCACCTTAACACCCATTTTAGTGTTCATTTTTTTTATTATTATAAAAATACCACATATTTTTAAGAGAGATAATTAAGAGGTATATTATCCTTAGAATTGTGAGGGAGTGTGTACCCACTTTTACGCATTATGAGATCATTATAATTTACCATGGTTTTACCCCTTCATTTTTGGGAGTTTTTACACATTACATCGGATTTCATTTTTATTACATTCATTCAATTTATTTTATCTCATAATTATAACTTAATTACTGGGTAAATCACTTTAGGAATGAAAACGTGCTTTTAGAGGGAGTATCTGGACCAATGTTGTGCACATTTTCAGGTATTTCTAATTCTTTTAAATTTAATTATTCTATGTGATTTCAACTTCAGTTGATATTTCACTTCACTAAAAAATTTAATAACGCAATTAAACAAAAAATTTTAAACAAAGGTGGTTCTACATTGATGGTATTTATTGATGGAAGAAAAGTTTGAGATCGAAAAATTCTACATGAATATTTGTTTATTTCCAAACATAAATATGCAAGAACCACTACGGAAGGATAATTTCTAATAGATATATTTTTAATAAAAACCAATGTGAAATTGTATCATGGTTTTAGTGCAATCTAGAATCATGACATGGATGGAAATGTGTCGATTAGTTCTAAAAGTGAAGATATTATATTTAGTGGTGAAGTGATAACTATAGGAGGTAGCCAATATATCAATGATTCATGGATAATTATCTCAAGTAAAACACGGAATGTGATGTTTCATTTGGAATGGATTAATCACTATGAATATATCACAAAATTACTTGCATACACAAGGAATGATCTATGACATCTTGAGCATGGTTCAATATTCTGGTTCCCTGAGCAAATTTTCCACATGAACTCATGTGCACCTCCTAGTACAGTAGAAAATGCCAACTAGAAGCGAGGATCTAATATGTAACCTGTGAATAATATACCCTTTTTATCAACGTTTTATATTAATGGATATAAATAAAAAAATATTCAAATGATAATAAATTGAATCCATAATAATACCATAATAAAAAACCATCCAACAGAATATGATGAATCCAAAATACGAAAAAATGACCACAAACCAAAGTAGTAGATATGTCAGGAAATATATGTTTCATGAATCAAATGAATTCCCAAAATAAAGACACACTATGAAATCCCAAGGGGGTTCTGATATAATCTTCGGTTACATCATCCATGCTCTATCCCGAATCCAAACTCAACAATCTAATGTTAGGGTCATTCCTTTATTTTCCTTCTAACATGAAGTCTGTTTGGGTTCTGATCCGGTGACCCATATAGGGTCTGAGTATAACTCAGTAGTACACCACCAATTATATCTAAATAAATTTCCAATCAATAACAATGTATATGTAGGTATAAAGAAAAAAATCTAAAAATCTAAAGTAAAAAAGTTTTCAATTTAATAATCTTTATGTGGCCACAAAGGGCCTTGGGTACCTAATGAAACTAAAAACAATAATATCTTCTTCGGCCTGTTCCAGATTCTGAACTATCCACCAAAGGGATATCATAATTATTTCTTTAAGTATATTTAATTATTCATTTGATTTCCAATTTCACATAAATACATTACAGTCCTAGAGAATTTTTCTGGAACCCCAAGGTTATTAGGAACTACTGGTTTTATCCCCCAACTAATTGATCACATCAAAATGGAAATAATTTATTATTGGGGACTAGAGAAAAATTATAGAACCTTATGCATATTTAATGTAGTATTACCTAACCCATAACTCAGTTTTCACAATAATGAAAAATATCACATCACATGGACCCACTTTCATAACCCATTAATAACCATGTTTATTACCAATTATTCAAAAAAAAAATGAATAATAACATTATTCCACCAATATCATAATCCCATTAATGATGAAATTTCATAATCCCATTATTCAACCAATTTTATACTCCCATTATTCATCCAATTTCCTAATCCTATAATTCAAACAATATCATAATCACACGGAAAAATCACATAACTAATTCAATATAAAATCCAATTTCCCAACATATAAATTGTAGTTTCACAATCACATAAACTCAATTATTTTCAAAACTATGATAATTGACAATAACACAACCTAACACAATATCGTTGATGAATTTTCATCAAACTGTATCCCTCAATTTGTTGTTGAATTTTCAAAATCATTATAGAGGATATCTAGGATCAAAACCTAGGACCAAAATCCAATGAAACAGATCCTTCCAAACCTAGATCTAAACCAATCACTAAAAGTAAAGATCATCCGTCCAAATGAATATAGAAACATAGTATAGTGATAGATAAACCCAAATGATATGTGATCGCATAAAATATGAGTTGTCAAATCATTACACCAGATCATCGATTCACACTGAACGAGGTTTCTAGAGACATAAATCCTTCTTAAGATCCTTCAAGACTAAAGGATATCATATTGGGTTGATCTGGTGAAATATTTGATACAAAATGGTGTATTCGTTTTCAAATAATTTTTTTGTTTAATTTTCATTGCACACTCTTTTTTTCGATGGTCAAATGGTTTCCTAAACCGTGCGCCTTAACCGTGCCCTTATACTTGGGGGGTGGGGGTTCATTGTAACACCTAGGTAGGTACATGATTTAAAAAACTATGCACTAGCCCTAAAAACCTCTATTATATGAGGGTGCATTGTTTAGGGAGGGAGTCTTTACCATTTTTTCTAACAATGTGAGACCTCTTATAGCTCAAAAATGAATGCATGACATACTGGGGAAAATTGCATGGTGTTACCTAATCATGAGAAAACCATGCATAGCCCAATGGGATTTAAAATTTATCCAAATTATCAAGAAAAAACGCAAAGTAAAACTCAAAAAAAAAACGATCAATAATAGGGGTAAAAAAGTCCCTGAAACCCAGAATGGGGCATCTACATAAAGGTTGGGATCTTACAATATCACCAAATTATAATAGCTTATCATTGGGATGTACTCCTAGGAATCTATATGTTTCCAAGGTAAATATATTAGGCAACTAATACAATTTATATTCTTCCCACTCCCATGTATCCCCATGAACATGATCGTGATACCACAATAGTCATTCTATCGACACTATCACTCCTCACACACATTCCCACCACGATATATAACATGATTCAGATGATCCTCAATGGATGAACATTAGAGAAGATCAAATTATTCATAATTTATTACATAATATGGGTATAGTTTTGACATTAAATGTTGTGACACATGAATCAATCATTCATAGAACTATACCTTTGTGGGAGAGAATGTCAGTATGCCACAGGACTGATCCACTCCACAATTTGAAAGGGTCAAATAAACTTGGGAATCAACTTTCCCAGCCTCATAATACTATATTTAACCTATCTTAGTGAAACCTAAAGGAATGTATTATATAAAAATGTAAACTAAAGGGGTATACAATGTTGTTAAATTTTAAATTTCTTTTTACACCGAGCTGTATCCATACAATTCTGAATCAACTGGACCGACTCTAATTCCTCCTACATATCACTCAGTCCCGAAAACTCTAACTCACTTTCATCCATCCAACATATAGATGATTTTCATGTACTACAAAAAAGTACCTCATATGGTTCCATTTGAATAGTATTATAATAACTATTGTTATAGGATAACTCAAAATGTTCTATGTGATTCTACCTAGTCACACAAAAATCAAGGACATATGATCTTAGCATGCCCTCTTTCACCTCAATATTGCACTCTAATTTCCAATCAATATGTGTGTGGAAAAACATACTATTAATTAGATGGGTACCTGATTATTTCTATAATAATTTCAAGAAGAATGATGGAACGAATTAATCTTGTTTGGAAACTATTCTCCATAGAACCTGGTGAAAACAAACTATCCACCGCACATACATATCCCCAAATGATCCTCTCTAAAAGTCACATAAATAAATAATAATTGGGTTACATTTCTCAACTAGTTCACAATCATCCTAATAAAATAATTCTTTGAAGGTCCCCTCAGAAGTTCCTCCACAAATTCCATGTTCACGACATCTCACATCAATTATAGAATGTGGAATGGCTATAGAAAATGAAAAAGTCATTAATTCTTTCCATTCACCTGCTGATAGGTACAACATTATGTCACAAAAAATATTTTCTATATTTTCATGCATGACCACCAATACTATGAGTTTAGGTTCAGGTACATCTTTCTCAAACTAGGATGAAACAACAATTTCGACGCATGAAAAGAATGCATCAACATATCTCGTAAATATGTAATCACAACATTGCAGTTCTAGAAATAGATTTTTTCAAACTAATCTAAAGTCCAATAAGAAGGTGAATACCCACCTTCAAGGATTTACCCCAAGGAAAAACACTCTATATCCTCAAAATTCCATTCCTTGATCCGGTTTAGAAGTGTGGATTCAACTGATAATGATACAAGTCTCATCTTCCATTGTCTGTCCTAAGCCTCAATATCCATCTCAAAGAGTAAGGTCATCTTCTTCCCTTACTCCTAAGATTACTAAGTCGGGTCCCTCCTACTCATATTTTCACCCACACATTTTCCATCTTGGGTATATAAGTTAGATAAAAGTCAAAAAATTGCATACACTCAACCCATATATGTGGTCGAAGATTCAAATCTAGATGGGAAATGATATATTTCAAAAACTTGTGGTCAGTATACACAATAAAAGTTTTACACAACAGATAATTCCACTAAAAATTCATGGAATAATCATTCACATCTATATAGAGATTGTGTGTAGGGTAATTTGTTTCATATGGAATCAACAACTGTGACCCATACACTACAACTTGACCTCCCTACATCAACACTACTCCATGACTGATCCTCGGATGCATAAAAAACATGGTACAATCCTCACCCGTCTTGGGTAGGATTAATATTTTTGTGTTAGTAAAATGATTATTCAATTCCTGGTAATTATTCTCCCAAGATCGAGGACATAAAAAATTGCCCCCGTTCTTGTTCAATCCTTAAAGTGTTTCTCCCTAGCGGGGAAAGTCCAAGATAAACCTTCAAAAATAAAGAAACAACCCTAAAAATCATTAGATATCAAAAAAATATTAGGATGATCCCAAAAAACCACTATCTACACCTTCTATGGGTATAAAGACACACAATCCTTAGAGATTATGTGGACCATGAAATATACACTCTTGATCCAGGATTGGAACATAAATAACTTGGAATATACCCGATTATCTCTCAATGTACATAGAATTATGTCAAGATATTGGTAATGATCATAAAGAGTCTTAGAGTACAACAATATTCCATCCCTAAAGAAACTTCAAATTGATCTTGGTATGGGTGAGAAATTTGGTTAATCATGTATATAATAAAAATTATATAGTTTTCCACCCCGAACAAAATTACAAAGAACTCATACAGCCCATACCTGCTCATAAAATTTGACTAAGGTATATAATATGGTCTAAATATCAACTAAGGATACCCAGACCACAATTAAATCTTTGAAAAAAAAGAACATATCATCTCAATTGGTCAAAGATATCATTGATATGTGAAAGAGGATATCAGTTCTTCATTTTAATTTGGTTTAACTTACTATAATGAGCACAAAACCATAACATCCCATCATACTTCTTAGTAAGGAAAACCGGGGAACCCCAATGTGACATAATTATATTGATAAATATTTTATCCCTAAATTCTCCAAGATATGTCTTAGGATACTAAATCTTAGTCTGATCCATTCTATAATGTTGAACAAAAACTGGTTCAGCTCCATGGATGATCTTAATTTTCACCTCAACATCCATCTCTAGAGGAAGCATTGATAATTAATCATAGAATAAATCCTAGAAAAAATCCACTACTAGTGGAAAGACAATATGCTTCAATATACTATCATCTAGAAAAAAAATGGAAAACTTGGCAGTGATATCACCCAGTTGTTGACGAACTGGCCCTGCATGACCTACCTAGATATCACACTATATAAGATGAACACAACTATTTACCTCAGATGATGTAAATGTCACTCTCCTATAGTGACAATTGATGTGGTCTCAGTATGATACCAGCCAGTCCATAGACAAGGTCAATTCAAAAACTGACCTGTCATGAATGTACATATCCTAAAGAAAATGATACTCCCCTACCATGGGAGAACACCAATGACATTAATAGATTCCCCTCAACTATAATCGTAATGGATTTTCGATCATCAAAACACCCCTCACAAACTCCACCGTAAGATATAAACCATTCAATAGTTGAAAGCATATAAAGGAATGAGAGTCTCCAATATCAATAAACTCACTAGAATGTGTAGAAAATTCAAGAATAGTACCCCCTGACTATCGATGATCCAACCATGTTAACCAAAATTACATGATGAAATCTTGTTAACTGTAATGCCCCTTCTCCATATAATATAGTTGGTTATATTGAGCTGTACCAATCAAATGATATGATCTATCTTGTCAAAATGTACCATGTCCACCTCCTCCACTTCCATGTACAGAAAAACTCTAACTAGAAATCCAATATGGGGTTGATGAACCCCTTCTAGTACACTGATTCAGCCTTGCCCATCCATCATTACCCATCGATCAAGGGTTTCTAAAATTTCTTTGTATGTGAATCATCATGACATAGATTTTACACTCCACATGTGGTCGGGGACACTAGCTATGAATGTGACCTTACATTCCATAGTAATGGAAATTAACGTGGTTACTAAGATATGTAATTGATCCTTCCCCTTGGGTACTCTATTTAGAATTTTCATAGTTGATATTCTCATTGTGAAAAATTATACTCTCAAAATATCTACATCCTATAAATATAGTAGAAACCACTTATATTTCACTAAAACCCCCTTTAGGTTCCCCTATAAATTTAGAGCCTGATTAACCACCTTTGGAAAATTATTCAATAAAAAGATCTTAACTAGGTACTTAATGTTACATTTCATTCTATCCTGAATTCTTTTGCTACAATTTCCACATCTCCTTACTACACTGGGAAGAAGTGCAAAAAATTAGTAATGTGACAAACCTAGTTCATCATTTACATACTCCTCTAGGTCAACTGCATAAAATTTATGGCTTTCTATTTGTTATTAATATCTGGGTAAAAGTGATCCATGAACTTGTATTAAAAATATTTCTACAACATGTTTTCAAGCTGATCAACCAAAGTATGAATATCAAACCAGTGTTTTCTTGATCCATGATACATATAGGTATCCATTCTGACTCTCCACATTAAAAGTGTCGTTAAATGGCCATGTATCATTAGGATAGACTCAATCCAAAACATAGCTTACTTACGTCAACCCTCACTAGTGAAGGTCAAAGGGTGTTGCAGTTAGAACTCAAGTGTAAAGTAAGAAATATTTCTCATGGTTAGACCTATGACTATATCCATGAACTTTATAAAGAAATAAATGATCTCATGAAATTGATCTCCCATATTTCCACCCAGAACTATTATTGATTCTAGTTCCACTTCTAGAGGTAGATATTCAAACATGGCCTCCCATCATCCTATACAAAAATGTTATCAAGGATGCATGTCTGTACAATTCCAAACACACCTACTAGAGAATGTAACATGTCCTTAACACATTTACGTAGGAGGTAATCACATAAGTCTATAACAAGTTATTCCCCTATACTTCGCCCCACTGTCAAAACTGATGCACTATCATTACCCTCAACCACCCTTCACCTAGGTCATGTACACTATTGGGTAAAGAACTTTCATAATTCCATGTTTCTTAATATACACCAATATATCCATTCTAATATACAATATTTAGCATCATTTTAACCAATTATATTCATCATTAGGCAGCATTGCATCTTAAAATTTAGAAGTAAATAAAACAAATTACTAAAAAAAATGTTTTTTATGGGTTCCTAAAATGATGCATGTCAGAGTCAATACTGAGGGTCTATAATTAGTCTTATAAAATCAAATCTTGTTCCATATGAGGCCATAATCTAAATATCATACAAAAAAATCACGACACAAAAAGTGCATCACCCGAGGTGAAATATCATTTAACTATAAGAAAAATCACCCAGAAAAATAATCCCTCTATAAGTGCCAGGGTTTCCCCAACATATGGGTTAAAAAACACATTAATAAGATCATTAATATGGAATTAATCATCATTTTCCCTTATATACAATTCTTACATAATAAGACAACAAAAGAGAAATGAAATATTTTTAAAAAAACTTTGTTACCTCTTGTCCTAGGTGCCAAAAACTGGTTCCCCAAGATAGTTTTCCATAAAAAATCAGTCATGCCTCACCATACATCAGAGGCTACGGATGAGTATAGGGGTTCTAATATGTAACGTTTTGAGACTATACCTTCTTTATAATACTATCAAAACAAAAAAATATATAAATATAAAAATATAAAAATGATAATAAACAAAAATCATGATAATATTGTAATTAACAACCATCCCACATCACGTGATGAATCCAAAATAGGAAAAATGACCATAATCCCAATTAATATATATTTAATTTGAAATAATTGTCTAGTGTTGAAGGAAAACCCAAAATAAAGACACACTATCAACTCTATTGTAGGTTATGAAAACATGTTTGGTTCCCCAAGCTGTGTTCTATATTGAATACCAATGCATCCATATAACATATGTATTTTTCCCATATCATGTTTTTCAAACATTATGTCTATTCTAGTACCGATCATCCAACCTATGTATGTAGCATGTAAAATTTAGTATGCCACCACCAAGGGAATCTAATAAAATTTCCATTAAATAATAGTGTTGTATATTTATAAATCATATAGAGAAAAATCTAAATTAAAAATCTTCAAAATTTTATATTCCTTAGTAAACTACATAGCTCCCAAGCTCATGATAACACATGAACTAATTATAAATTTTTAAGCTCATGCTATAGACTAATCCATCCACCTAAGGGATATCACATTTCATTCATTCAAGAGATTTCATTATTCATTTAATTTCTAATTTAACATAAATACATCAGGGAATTGAACAGCAATATGTAACCCCATGTTTATATGGAGCCATAATCCCTATCCTACAACTTAGTGATCCCATGAAAATAAATTTGTATAACTCAGGGGCCTATAGTTGAATTCGATAACCCTGTGTGTATTTAGATAAGTAATTCTTAACAAAACAGTCACTGTTCACATCATTATCAAATATACCATCTCATGTTCCCACATTCACAACCCATTATCAACCATGTTTAATAAACATTATTCAATAAATTTCAGAATCCCATTATTCAACCAATATTGTAATCCCATTATTACACTAATTTCACTATCCCACTATTCAAAAAATTTCATAATGATATGGAAAAAAATCAAATAATTGATTAAATTTAATTTTCATTTCCGAACATGTAAATTAAAATGGAACAATGATGTACATACAATTGTAATGAAGACAATGGGAATTGGAAACTAGAGCACCTACCACAGGATTGTAGATGAACACTCACCAAATTGTGACCCTCAATTCGATGTTGAACATTTAAAATCATAAGGACATAGGATATATAGGATAAAACCTAGGACCATGATCAAGTGGATCAATATCAAAAAGAAAAAAGATCTAAAACCATACCCAGCATAGGAAATAAAACATCCAAAATAAGAGATAAATAGGGGATAAAACTAATTATGAGGAGATCACATATCGTAAGAGTGGTCAAATCCTTCCATCAGATCTTTGATTCGTTCTAGAAGGGGATTTTTGATCCATCGAATCCTCCTAGAATAATCTTAGATAAGATTGAATCATATTCGGTCAATTTGAGGTGATTTGGGATAAACATGAAGGTTTAGGAATTTTGAAATAAAATTGCAGTGGTTTAATTTACCATGCACACGATTTCTTGGGAAGGGATCACATCTTTCAAAACTGTGCATTATCACCATGAACCTATACTCATTGGGGTGAACAGTTACTATTTGGTGGGTATACATTCTGACAAACCATGCTCGAACCATGAAAACCTCTTGTCTTTACGGTTATATGGTTTGGTCAAATCACGTTCCACCTCCTATGGCTCCAAAATGGGGTACATGATTTCCTCAGAAAAATGCAAGGTTTTTCCTAATTGTGCATAGCCCAATGAGTATCCAAATTTTTTCAAATTCACCTGAAACAAACCCAAATTAAAACCCAACCATGATATTATCAAAACAAGGGTAATTTAATTGATGTTAAAAATGTAAGAGTAATATTCTAAAATTTTGGGATAGTACAATATCACCACAATAATATTATTAGTGTCGACACCATCAATATAATGATTCCTGATTCTATTGTTTATATCATCAAAGGATTAATCCATGTGAAGGGTATGAAGAAAAAATATAATACATTGTAAAACATGATGATATTGAATGCAATAATTGCATTGAGAATGGATTTATTGAAATTTTTAAGAGCATGATTATGGTGATAGATATGGAGAAGATCTGCATGAGAATGTAAATTCATATGGGGAAGTGTAAAAGGAGGTAAAGATTTTTATCATATCAACTACCCCATTGGAAGCATGGGTTTCATCATGGTATTGAAATCTTGGTCATATATCCATATGAGGATCGATTTGAAATTTTAGTCTTAGTGTATAAAAGGAATCCTTGCCATTTTGTGAGAAATATTTTGTGAGAAATCAAGACAGGTAAAATTTTAGGACTTTAACAACAAGAAGTAAGGATATCTTAGAGTTGATCCATTCTGGAATTTGTAAGGAACCATTTATAACTCTGAGGGGTGTAATGTAAATTGAATCATTCATTGATGATTATTCTATGAGATATTGGGTGTACCCAATAAATAAAGAAGGTGGATGTTTTCAAAATATTCAAAATATTCAAATTATAGAAGGAACATGAATCTTTAAAGAAGATGAAGTCTTTGGGGAATAAAAATGGTGGAAAATATACAAGCGAGGTGTTTGATAATTTTTTTCAATGGGATGACATCAAGAGATAGACCAAGGGGTAATATTTTCCTCTCTTTAATGTATTGGTAGAGTAGATAAAAAACCATATTCGATAGAAAGAGTGTGATATTGATGACTACATAAGTATTCAAAACATTCTAGGTAGAAGCAACGGATAATGAAAATTAAGTGATCAATAGATCACCTTAACTGTTGACTGTTCCGAAAACAATGATATATTTGTGGATTGGTAAACCCATTTACTATTCTCAGTTCCATACATTTGGATGTTTGTTATATGCATTATTTATTGACCATGAATGATCAAATCTAGACTAATGATCTAAAAAATATATCATCATGGGATATGCTGATGGTGATAATTGGTATCTTTTATAGGACCCAACTATACAAAAACTTTTCATTAGAAGAGATTTTATTTTTACAAAATAAATGGTGAAAATTAAAATTGATGGATACATAGAGAAATATAATAATAAAAAAATAGTCTATGTAGTGGATAATTCCAAGGAAGAACCTATTTCCATTGAATCATTACCGGAGCATGATGATCAAGTTCTAGTTGATTCTGGACCATGATGATAAACTAGGGATAAAAGATAACCAGCATGGCACTTAGAATATTTCAATAAGTGAAATATTACATACCGATTATTGGTGGTGGGTAAATAATCAAATTATTTTATGGATGTGTCCTTGATTCTAGATGTATCCTTAGGGGTTGTGGCAATACAAGAAGAACCTGAAGCACTAGGCAAGTGAAATACTTTTTTTTTATTCCATTACCAAATGGAAGGAATACTGTCTGAAATATATGGGTATATATGATCTAGAGGGATAAAATGAACTCAGCGCATGTATCTTTTATATGACTGGTGGTCAAAGGATATTCTTAGAAGGAAGGTATTGATTTCAATGAAATTTTTCCTCCAACTAATAGACCGACGACTCTTCAAATAGTTAAGTAAATGTATTCTATATAAAATTTATATCTAAATCATCTGAATGTGAATAATTATTTTATCTATAGTTATATTGAGGAAGAGATCTACATTATCTAACTGGAATGCTTTATAGAAGAAGGAAAATAGAGAATGATTTGAAGGATAAAAACATCTTTGTACAGTCTCAAGAAGAATCTTAGTAATTTGTACAAGATATTTGATTCCAATATCATGAGACATGGATATAAAACACTTAATTTAGATCCATTAACATATTTAAGATGTTTATATGGAAATTATTTAAATATTATTCTATTGTATGAGTATGATATATTTATCAGAGGTCCCAATAATGATCAGATCTACAATATGATATCATATTTGGCTAGTGAGTTTTATATGAATGACTCAAGACTAGTAGTCAACATTATTGGGATGTATATTATATGAGATATAAATAATTTGAATGTCTTTATATTGTAGATGAATTACATTATTAAATACTTAACACTTCAATATTAATGATTGTAAGACAATATCTGTCATCATCCTATAAATTTAAGTTATCTTCTATGATGAGTCCTAGAAATGAAGGTGAGATGACGGCTATTTCTTAAGTATTATATTAATTAGCAGTGGGGATTTTGATGATCATTGTGGTTTTCACAACATTATACATCACAAATGAAGTGGTTTTAGTTAGTCATTACATTGATAATCCATGTTGAGAATATTGGAACACTGTAAAGTGGATCGGGAGATACAACATGGATACCCCAGATGCTGCATAATGTTATGGAGGATCCAATATTACTATTAGAGGTTATGTTGATTCATATTTTTTAAGTGATAGTGACTATATGAAATCCTCTACATTTTCTGTTTTTTAATCATATAGGAGAAGCTATGAGATGGATTTCAAAGTTATATTCATTTGTGGCTTTATCGATGTCCAAGGAAGATTACTTGGTGAATACATAAAATTATAAGGTAGTGAATTGGATGATAATTTTGTTAGATTATCTTCTGCCTAGAGAAGAGTATATTTACTAATTTTGAGATATTTAGAGAAACATGTACATTAAATATAATCAATATTTTCATTCTAGGATAAAGCACATTGGGGAAAAGTATAGCTTTTATGAGATGTGGTGGAGAAAGGATGTGTGTATATGCATAAAAGATATACTTAAAAAATTTGAAAATTTTTATTATAAAGAATATTGAATATGGTTAGTTAGAATAGTGAAGATCCTCAAGTGTCCCTGTAGATATGTGACAAACTTAGTTTGGAAAATGAAAAATATTTTTGGAGATATTATTGTTTATCAATCAATATTTATGTTCGAGATATTTTTTATTATTTTTTTATTATGGATTTTACTACACCTTATTTTTTTTAATTGAGTAATGGGTGATTGAAGAAGGTGTTGGACAACTCTACCCACTAGGCAGTAGCGAGTTCGGTAAATGGGTGAGAGGTATCCTTAATAAAGGGACCTCTCCCTATAGTTTTATAATTAAGAACCAATAATAAAAATAGATCCCATTTCATTATAAATTTATATGTGTTGTATTTTGTGAGGTGAATTACATATATATTCATGTAAGATAATTACGACGGATATTCTCCTTATAATTTTGGAGGAGTGTGTACCCAGTTTTATCCATAGAGAAATACTTTAATTTACCCATGGATTTATACACCTTTATTTTAGGGGGTTTTCATGTTATATATATATATTATTTTTTCCTAAAAAACTCAGTTTATTTTATCTCACAATTACCTACACAGTAGTGGATTAGTAAATTTAAGTCCCAACAGGAATGTCCCTATGGCAATCCTTATCTATTGAACACCAATTCAATGTTTTATACATTATTTAAAATATATTTCTAAAAAAATAAATGATTATGAAAACTAAATTCAATTATCCTTGTATCAGTTCCCCTATTTATGTTAGGATCAATCAAGGATCAACATACCTCTTAAAATTCCAAATTCGACTAGATCTTGATGATGTTAATTAGTTTTGAATGCTAATCCATTCTCAAGAAGACTCAATGGAGATATTGAATCCACCATGTTACAAAAAATGTATATTGTGCTCTAGTTTCAATTCTTATTCATTCGGGCATGAGTTCTATTTGATATATTCCACATTACACGGATTCAATAAGCTTCAAATCCTAAACATTTGGAAATTATTCTCCCACCATCAGTTGGTATTGAAATATTCTTCATATAATTTCATGAAATAAATAAGGTAGCATAAGGTGGATCAATAAGGGTCAAATAAAAAAGATTAAATAGGGTTCAAATCATAAGAAAAGCGGATTCAGTCACAATCTTACATTCAAAATTCACAAAATAACCCCTCCTAGTTGTCTTTGAATTCAAATAATGTAAATCAATTATTTTATCCAATACCTATAGGATGGAAGTATTCAAATTAGAGGAACTCTACATTCATAAAAATGAACTATTCATTGGGGAGATGAACCATATATTCTTCTAGTTAGTGATTTTTACAAATTAAAATGAACTTTATGTTGATGAAAATGAACTGTACATTTTTTAGTAAACTATAAATGGAAGGAATCCAACATAATGAGTATAGATACTTTTCCAAAAAAATATTCTAAAAAAATCTGTGATATTATTCTAAAATACCTAAATAAATTTATTCAATTTGAAGAAATAACACTTTGAATTCCTTCACAAATTAAATATCCATCCATAATGTAACAAATAATTATCATCTTATTATTTCAAAATTTTATATTTTCAAAAAATAAATTAATTTTTTTACTAAAAAATAATTTCTAATAATTAAATAAGGAACATGAAAAATAATCTAACCAAAATGAGGTTTAAAATTTTAATAAAGAAAAAAATTAGATTTCCAAACTGAAAAATGGAACATGATCCAAAAAATTGGATTCAACAAAAAAATTTGGAACATTTATACAACATAACTACAAATTCGTTGTTATCAAAAAATATTAGTTCAGTTAAAATTCTTATAAATATTTGTTCATAATTTTTATAAAAATTAAATAGAACATTGATGAATTAATCACAAAAAAAATTAATATTTTCAATAAAATATTCATAAAAAAAATATTTTATAAACAAGATGATATTAAATAAGTAACTTCACATTAAATAAAATAATTATTTAAAAAAATAGAATTATTTATATAAATTTGTATTGATAACACATATTAAAATAATGGAAAATAAAATTCACTCACACTTAAGGTATTGTTTTCTCTGAATAAATTAATTCAACAATTTAAGTGGAATTTGAATTAATAGTTTTATTAAGGTATTTAAATTCCATCATTGAAATGATCTTCAAAACAATTACTCTATGTAATCCCTTAATTATAAATGTATGAATTATCATCAAAAAATAAAAGGTTTGGTGAGATTTTAGGTTCTAATTTCACTCTTCCAAAAAAATTTATCCATTCATATTTTGAATCCCAAATATGTTTTATTTCTATTGATATTAAAATTTTACTATACCTATTTTAAAATATAAGATTTAACACTCTTTGTAAAATGTGGGATTTAATAAATAATTATTTAATATTGAATTTATTTTTCCTTTCATGATTGTATATTTTATCTTACACTCAATATTTCATTTAAAACAA
This sequence comes from Viscum album, assembly GCA_963277665.1. Classification (NCBI taxonomy): domain Eukaryota; kingdom Viridiplantae; phylum Streptophyta; class Magnoliopsida; order Santalales; family Viscaceae; genus Viscum; species Viscum album. Next base: position 1,663,773,334 of record OY728153.1, on the reverse strand, counting down.
TTAGGTGAATTTAAATTCTATGTTATTAGTATTTATTTTAAAGTTGTATTTTAAAATTATTTTGATGATACCTTTGAAAAAATTATTTTTATGTTGATTCAAAGCATTTAATTTTGAAAATAAGAATAAAAATGTTTCATGAGATATCTTTTCATGTTTTAACTTCAATTATACTCTTTATCTCTAATATATTTAACTCTTATGCAGTTATATTTTATAAATTAACCAATAAATTAATTCATTAAATACTTATTTTTGGTGGTTAATAATTTTCAATCAAATTATTTAAATTAGATATCACAATATGCTATACCATTTTGAAATTATTTAAAACTAATTTTATTTCTATGGGTTCTCATGAAATGACTAGTGATTTATATCTTACGGAAATCATATGTATGAATAATAAAGGGTTTTTCTTAAATAGACATAAAATACATTGGTTATAGGCTTGTATCTCATGAGATATTGATTTTCTATGTAGACATTGTATCTTAGTGTATGGTAAAATGAAAAGTGATTGGGAGGGGTGAACTTCCATTAAAAATGGAAAAATTGTAATAAAACAGAAAACAAGTTTTAGGGAGATCGAATAAAATTTAAATATTTTGAAGATATAAACAAAAGAATAAATATATACAATGACAGGATATAATTATATATCTTTATAAAAAATAATAATAATAGAATGGAAAATTAAATAAATAAACAAATTAATTTGAAAAATGAATTAAAAACTGATCAATTGAAAACAAGAAATAAATTAATTAATTAAAATATGGAAATATATAATGGAACATTATTTGGTAAGAGAGTTTAAAAATGGATAATGAATATCCCATGTGTCTACCAAATAAATTTCATAAGGATTCATTATATTAGTCCCTTTTCATTAATGGTATCCAATATACCAAAACATTGTTGATTTTTTTTTGTTATAGTATGAAATTTGAAATACCATCAACATTATATTTTTAACAAGTATCACTATAATCATCAAAGAGAATAATCCATTCCTTTTATGTATTATGGTAATAGAACCAAAGAGCTTCACATTAAAGGTAGTGATTACCAATTATAAAAGTTAATGGAATATAGATTGGTTTTATTTGGAGAAATCACATTTTTCATTGTCTTGATTATATCTAAAAATTATAAAAAGAAACTAGGATAGAACGAGAAAATTATGAGATTGAGAATACATTAAAATAGTCACACACTCTGGATTAGATAATATATGATTTTAAAAAGAGATCACTTAAGGATATAATTGGTTATTATATCACATTTCCATTAGAATAAGGATTTGATTGATGATATAGGATTTCAAGCCATCAAAAGGTCTCCAATTGTAGCATTAAAATGATTCAAAAATATCATAGAATTTAAAATAGAGTAATAAAGACATTGAAGACCAAATTAAATGATGTTTGACCAATATTAAAACCATCCCAACAATGAAAATTTATTTTACCATATATTTGTGTACAAGACATGGATGTTTTGTCGTTCAAAATTCCCAACAGTAGGGGAGTGTCCACTAACAGTAGTCTATTTTGGCATTACATCCTACCTGTCCACCATGGCCTGATCTGTGATGTTTTTTTTGTCAATTTTCAAGGAGCATAAAAAAGGGAATCCTCAACATCCATCAATATATTTCCATGTTTCTTTTAGGCTCCTTAAATTGGTAGAAGACACACATAAAGTATTCATCAAGGATATGTAATAGATATTTTAACATTATATCATAAAGTCATCTATACTTATTGTCATCCACGTAGAGGAAGTTGTTAAAAATGTTAATCTGTTTTTTGTGATCATTTAAATAAACAATTGTGAGAAGAATACAAATATCCCCATTTCTGATTATAAAAACATGTGAATAATAAGTGTATTAAATAAATAATATAAATAGATAATATTTATAAATTTTTTTTGATAAGAAATTGAAAAAATATTACTAAAGATATTACCATTTTTTTCTCCACCAATTTAGAATAATAAAAACTTATCCCCTTTAACCAAAAACTTCTTCCATACGTCTAACATATCAATATTCTAGCCCTAAACATAATATTTCGTCCTATATATAATTATAAAAATGAATTTAAAAGTGGGATAAGAGTATTATAAGTGAAAAATTTGAAACTACATTTTTCATCAACAATGATCTTTTAATAGGCGAAAAAATAAAAAAATAAAAAATTTTGAATGTGATAATGTCAAAAAATCTCAAGATTTAAGAAAACCAAATATTTTTAATTTATTTATAAATATCTAATGATAAATTACATTTTGAATTATTTTTGATGAAACTGAGGATTAAAATAAAAATTTGAAGAATAATTTTGAAAAAGGGCATCCCTTATATGAACATTTTAGTAATAAAAAGATTATCTGCCCCTTAAATAATAAATGTACTATATACGTTGAAAGAAAATAAATGAAATAAATGAAATATTATAAAAAAATTCTATGATTATGTATTATAAATGGTTGTGTTAACAATTAATATAAAACTTCCTGAGAGTTTCAAACCTGAATTGGAATAATGGGATACTACTCATGTCCTGGGAGAATTTAAAATTAATCACCAATCCACATCTTTTTGAGTTAAAAACCTAAAGGGGAATCTATTCTAGAACCAAGTAAACTTGTTTTGATAAATATAGGAATAATTTCATGGAAGTATTATAATCACATATGTTTTCAAAAATGAAGATAAATTTGAAAACATTTTTATTTTGACAATAAATTTTTTAAAAAAAGAAAATCATATATTTTGATTAGTTTTGAAATAAAAATTATTTTCATGATTTTCAAATTTAATATATAATAATCACAAGATAAATATGCCAAAATATACTTTATTAAATTCAACGTGATCATGTAGAAGGGGTTTATTAAAATTTTTGATAGTTAAATGTTTGTGATAAAAATCCCAAAAAGATATCAACTTTCTGAAAGTGGTCTCATAAATAAAAGAGTCTCAAATCAATTCACTAAGTGCAAGAGTGTTGAACATTTTTTTTAAAGATAATAATGACACAAGTTTTTTCACACTATATAGGGACACAATATTTTGTTATCCCAAAATCTAATTGTGTTTGTTTCATTGATATAATTTTTTCATAATAACTCTCATCGACTATGTATTCCACTTTTGTAGTAGAAAGAGAAATAATTTTTTTCATTCCACTAATCCATGTCATGAGTTGTTTTACTAGTATATTAAAGATTCCCCTATTATATTTTATATACTTTTTCAATCATCATAAATTAGAATTAAAAAACCAATTAAGATCATAATATGTTTCTTTGGGATAAAATAATTCATGGTTTTTAAATTTATTAAAATATCAATAAATTATTCTGAGATATTTAAAATTATATTACATGGGATTTTATTTTAAATATGCATGAAGGAATATTTGAAATATGATTTTTGGCATTATCATAATAAGGTTAAGTATAATTGAAATCATACTTCTATAAATATTGTTATCAATTATCATTCCTGCATCATCTAACATTTGCTTGTAAGTTATACTCACGACTATTATAATTTCCTTATCATTATCCATGTGAATATTATTCAAGTGTTTATTAGTTCAATTACTTCGGTTTAAAATATTTCCCTTTTTGGTAAATTTAAAAACCAAGAATGAATTTTTGTTCTCCATTAAAACTCATTTAAAATAGTTTATTCATTCAATCTGAAATTCATTAAATTTTATTTAGTATATTTGAAAATAAAATAATAAAAATATATTTTATTGAATGATTAATATTTTTTTAAAATGATTGGAATCAAATTGTCACAATTATAAATCATTTGAATAGAAAATTCGTTAACCTCATATACTATTAAAAACAATTTAAACTAAATTAAAAAGTGAAAGAAAAAATCATTTTAATGGATTCTAGTTGAAGAAATAGTGGTAATGGTTTTACAATAATAAATACCATCTATTTCATTATATCCTTTACGAATATGTTGGGCCTTGTTACATATGACAATTCATTATTGGTTATTTATTTCCCAAAAATACCACTTACTTCTAATAATTGGATGATTATTGAGTTAAACTATAAGATTCAAAACATTATCCGTTTAAAATTAATTAAACTTCTCTCAATTGGAATGTTTAAAATTATCTAAATTATTAGCTTCAATAAGTGATTGAGGTTCAATGTGGTAGAGAAATTTATGATGTTCAACCTCATTTGTTAATGACATTCTAAAATATTTTCCAGATTTCAATTTTCCAAGAAATTTATCATAGGGATGGTATTTCTATTGAGCCATTTCAATTAGTACATAAGATTAATGGTATTTCTAATAATATTTAAATAATTTATAAAATGGAGGTTTTGGTAGTGTCAAACTAGGATGATCAAAATCATCATAAATTTAAGGATGTTATTTTGGAATATTCTCCTCAAATTTCATGCTAATTATCTCTTATATGTTGTTTAGTCCATTTATTAAAGGCTCAATAGGATTTAATTGAATTTACATACCAAATAAGGATAACTTGATTATAATTAGGGAGAAAAATTTCACAAATAATCCTTTTTATTAAGGTCAAATCATTTACAATAGAAAACATTGCATAATCAAGCATTTTTTAATTTTTCTTCAAAATTTCATTATGACATTTTTCTAAAATGTGAATTATAAGAATACAATAAATGATAATTAAAATGGTATTGAACCCCTCATCCAAAAAAAATATGAGAAGACTAAACCCATACAAGAGAGTCCAAGACATTTTTTTGAGGTTCCTATATTTTCTTTCAACAACCACATATTTTGTGGTATTCTAGGAGCGATTGTGTGATGATAACTCTGAGAAGAACAAAAACACATCAAAGGATTTGTCATCAAATCCGACTTGATGGTTAAATATACGGGAAAAGAGTTTATATCTTTATTAATTTATACTTTTTTAAAAGTATAAAATGACATTTCAAGACTCATTATTAAGAGCTAAGAATATAACCCTTATAATGATATTACAGTAATTGATAATTACAATTCGGTAAGTTTTACCCTTGATACAAGAAACTTGTGATGGTCCCAAAGGACATGGTAGAATAGTTATAAGTATTTTTAAAATAAAAAAACATTTTAATATTTGAATTTGGATTTTTGATACTTTCCAAGATGGAAAGGGTCGCAAATTATGTTTTCTTTCAATGATAATTTTGGTAAATCTTGTACAATTAAGTTACTACTAATCTTGACAAGAGAGTGAATATTATAATAATCTATGTTCTGATTCCCAAGATAATATTTAATATAGTTTTAACTTAAACAAAAATTATTTTGACATTAAATATATATTATTTCTATAATTTACAAATTTTATAAATAGGATACTAAATATAAAATATTTTCTTTAGAATTAAACACCATTGAAAATCATTTTAAAATGTAATTTTAAAACCTTGATAAAAAATTGAATAATACATGGTAATTTATGAATTTAGTTAATGGAAAATAACATATCTTTAATAAAAGTAGAGTTACAGAAACCAATAATTCATATATTGGTATTTTTAATTTATGAATCATCTCTTAAAGAGACATTTCCTACATTAATGTCTTCAAAATAATTGAATTTTAAAGGATCACTACACAATTTCTATGAGAACCAACTATCCATATAAAATGTAGAGTCTCATGTGTTTCCTAGAGAAATCCTATAATATAAGAGATTATGAGACCAATAATTTTGGTACCCATATCTTCAATCCACTTAAGTTTGCCAATAAATAATTTTTTATCCAAAACTGTTTGGGACAAGTTTTTCAAGTAGATAATGAGTTGAAATATGAGCAATATTTGGTATACCATATCTATATTTTTTTACAATTTCATTCATAAATAGGATGAACAGATTACTTATAGTAATTTAAAAAAATTTAAAAGATAAATTCTTTCTAAAATTTAGTCATTTTATTAATTTTTGAAAATCGTATTTTATTTAAAACTAACCCTGTAATTATATTTTAAAAAAACATTGATATATTGATGTTTTATTCCAGGTTCATCTACCATGAGTAAAATTAGAAAGAGTATTTTTGAGATCTTTAATTTGAAATTCCAAAATTTCAAAATATAGTTATTCTATTGGTTATAAAACCAAATAATATATTTATTTTAAAAGATATATTTTTTCAGAAACAAATCTATTTTAATTCTTATTATTTTTTTAAATTTTGAAATAACTTCAGAAAAAACATCATGAAATTGATCATTTGAATAAAGATTGTCCTAATAGATGATATAATACATTCTATTATTATAAGGGTAAGAACTAGGAAATATATAATTTATTTCATTATATACAATAACATATAACTTTAGGAACATAGAATTTTTTTACTTAGTTTTTATGTTTCAATTGAGTCATCACTAGCACTCCATGTTAAAATATTTAATGATTAATTTACTCTACTAATATTTCTGTGGAAGTGAAAATCTAGTATTATGTAGCCCTTCCTTTTTATTTGAATAAATTAACTTCAATTTTATTATTTTAATTTTTAATGAATTGATTATATTTTTTTCTTTTCATGCCACATTTGGAGAGTTTAGAGCCTCTCTCTCTATATGTTCCAATTGGGATTACTCCAACAAACCAAAAAAAAATATATGATGAAATTTTTAATCATTTTTAGATGTTTGTAGCTTCCAAGATCAACAATCTTGTTGAAAAAAATTAAAAAAGGGACATGATCTATTGGTGTTTTTATATGAACCTCACTATCATAGCGATGAAATAAGACATTGATCTAGTTGGGAGATTAACATGAATAAGAGGTGCCATAGTACTGTGTTTTTGGAACCAAAATCTGCTCCAATTAGGAGATGATGGTGTGTGATTCTTGGGAATGATGCAGGCATGGGTAGATTTTTTGAGATATATATTTATAAAGGGAAGTTTACCTTGATGATGAATTTCCAGGGGAATATAAGTTGCGAATCACTGACGATATCAGGTCTGGGTGATAGTGGTATCCCAACTCGAAGGAAGGGATACAGATGCACATGTGTGGTGGATTTGGGATCCCAATGGTGATGTTCAATGTCTGCCCAAATGCACATTTGTCATGGAAATGGATATTTTGGCTTGTGAATTTTGATTGTCTGATGATGACGTGAATAAACTGGAAACAACTTTAGTATTATATGGTGATCTATTGAGGGTGATTCCCTTGGTAAAGGGGAATTAATTCCTTCCAAAAGGGTCATGTCCACTGACGATGATGATATTATAGGCTCGAAATGAATCCTTGGAAACAACAAGATCCACTGATGGTGGTGTTGAAGTGTGGGTATGGGATACAAAAGATGATGACTATGGTGTATTTCCATTTCTAGTAGGGCTTTGATGGTAAGGGGTGAAATTCATGTGGATAGGTTGGAGTTACCTCAGGTGGTGGTGGGAATACATCAATTTGAGGGGTGAAGACATTGTGATGTGTAGGTGTGAGGATGACATTATGTGATGTGTGAAAAGGAAGGTGATGACCTCACGATGGTGTGTGAAGTAATGGCTTGTCAGAAAGGCTACGGATTGGGTTTTATTTAGATGGGCCTTTGGGTATTTTTGGACACATGGCATGGGTAATATTTTTTATGTGCACTTTCAGGGATAGATTTATGTGTATATGGGTCTGTATTTGTGGGTCTTCGTGCTAATATGATGTGGTTTTTGGTCACATTAATTTTCATCTTTCGGGTTTTTGTGGTGCTTTAGTTACAAAATAATGTGTGTTGATATTTTTTAAATATTCTTAATACATTTTTGTCTCTTGTACACTTGTTACCTATTCATATATGGTATATCATTTCTTATTCATGTACTTGTTCAAAAATTTGTAAATATGGACAATCTGGATTTCATTTTCTGATACTTTATTTTTTATTTCCTTGAATGAAATTTTATTGTTAGTTTGTTTGGACTCTGTTACCTATTTTTTTCTTTAATTTTCATTGTAATATTATATACCATAATAGAACCAATGATCTCCTCAACCACTATATTATTTATTCCTTTAACTTCTTATATCAAGGTGACTTTTGCTTCCAAATTGATTGGTAAATCCAAAAGTAATTTCAGCAACAATTTTTGAAAAGAAAGATAATTAACCTGAGTATTTATATCATTAAAAATATCAATAAATTGAGAAATCATTTCAGTGATGGAATGTATATGATTACTAGAAAAATAATGAATGTCTTTTCTAAGCATATATCATCTTGTATCATTGACTTTTTCAGTTACTTCCCTTGTTACTTCTATGATTTAAAAAAATTGAGAAATTTTTATTCTAGAAATTTAATGAAACATGTTTGGATATAAAAAATTGCATTTAATTCAATAGGTATATAACAATGCATAACAATATTCTATTCGGGATAACCAATATATCTAAGAAAATATAACTGAGGATGTTTTAAATATACATAATTATTACCATAAAATGGAAGCATAGCCTATAGTCTGTCCTTGAGAAACACCATGGTTGATTGAAAAATCCATTTTAAAATTGAAAATTTTTGGAAATTTTTTTAATGATTATGAAACTATATATTATTTGAATAAATTTGAAAACGAATAAATTCAATATCAGTTTGATACCCAATTTAGGTTTGAGTATAGTACAATGGGATGTGTGGGGGTGAATTTACCATTAAAAAGTAAACTGAAATGATAAAAAGTATTAAGACTTCAAACATCATATATAATTTTTAAATATAATAAAACAAATTTGATAAAAAACTGAATCAAAGTATAAAGCACAATGATATAATTATATACTTTTATAAAATAAGAAGATAAGAAATATATATAGTAAATAAATAAATGAACAATAATTATTGATGGATTAAATAATTGATAAATTAAATACCTAAAAGAGGTAAATAAATTAAAATATAGAAATTAATTTTGGAACATAATTCAGTAATGATGTATGATAATATCTCATAAAGAGCCCCTATTTATACCACCTCAATTTCTTGAAGATTTAATGAAATAGTGCCTCGGTTTTAATGGTATCTGAGATAATAAAAATATCCTTTTATTTTATGTAATAGAACGACTCAAGAAGTAAATTCCACTATATATTTTTTTATAGGTATAAATAAAAAAATAAATAGTCCTTTTCTATTTAATGTTTACACAAATAAAACTCTAGTACCTAAATTTAATGGTAGTGAGCATAATTATAGAATAAAGAGGAATATAGAGAGAGGATTTCATAGAAGAAATCAAATTTTAGCATAGTCTCGATCCTCTCTAAAGGATATGAAGAATCGTAAGGAGGAAATTAGAATATAATGATATTGAAATGATATTACAAAAATCACACACTCTAGTTTAGAGAACATATAATTTAGGAAATAGAGAACATTGAGTGAGGATTAGTGAGTGTCACACAATTGTGTTAGAGAATAGAATCAATTGATGTTGTTGGATGAAAATATATCAAGATGTATCAATTTAAAGACTTCAAATACATCATAAATATTCTTTAAATTTATATGTATTAATTATTACTTGACTATCAAATTTAATTAATCTTGAAAAATATTAAATGTAGCTTGTAAATGACCACCACTTACACTATGCCTCGGTGCACAAAATGATGACCATTTTGACCTTTAAAATTCCCATCACTAGGGGTGTGGAAACAAACATTGGGCCATTTTTACCATCCATACTACCTATCTTTGTATAATATGGTCTTATACATTTTTTACGTATTGGTATAGAGCATAAAAAATATTATCCTTCATTTCCATTAATGAATTTATAAGGTTATTATATCCTTATTCTATGGATTCAACACATCCATTGAGAATTATTTGAGGATCATTCATGGTTCATTCATGATTAAATAATGTTTTTATAAAAAAAAAATTATCACATATATAAAAATTTTAAACACTATAGATAGTGTTTTTGATCAATAAAAAATTAGATTGATAGTAGAACAACAAAAACCATGCTTTTTTCCAACATGATGTGTAGAAAGATTGTTTTTTCTCAAGATAATCTCTAGGAGAGATTTCATTATCATGCAATATTATGTTTTCCATATTAATATATTTAAGAAATAATTCCATGATATGTTATTTTTCTCTGAAATACCTCATTTTTATTATATATACATATGATTATGATCCATAGATCATGTTTATTATCTTACATTCTTATTCCATGGTACATGTTTATTTGTCTGAGATTACAAGTTCTTCTATACGAATTTATAAAGAAATATAATTATTTGATGATATTGTAATATGATATTTCTTCATGGATCATGTTTTCTCATATTCTTATGAGGTAAACCATAATGGAATGTTTAGAATTTTCTCTTATTGATCATTTGAGATCACCCCTATCTCATGTTCCCATTCCCCATGTTATAAATATTTGTATATCACATGAGGAGTCTATAATGGGATCTAGTGTAGTCTAATTATTAAGAAATGATAAAAAGTGTATTAAAACACATTATGTATGCATGAAATATGAAAATACAATAATAGGTTGATTCCTATTATTGCGAGATTATTTGAGAGTTTTATTTTTATGTTTTTAAAAATGATATAAAATAATGATATATTTAACATGGGTTACATCAGCTGGTATCAGATCAAGGTTTTGTTATTTATATGGATTAGTGTAGTTATTTTTGGAAATAGTTTGAGAGAAATTTAGTGAGTAACCTAGTCATATGTCTAATTTGTAACATATCAATTAATATTCATATAAATATATGAAATATATCTAATAATATTTTCAAATTTTGGTATTGAGATGATGCGAGATTCGAAGTTCCGGTATTGATATTATAAAAAATATTAAATATATAATTATTAAGTGTGTAATTTTTTCCTGAAAAAGTGTAATAACTCTTGAATGACTACTCCAATAAAAAATTTGGGACCACCATTGTGTACAGAACATGGGTTTTACCATAGATGAGACATAATATATATTAACTTCCGGAGTTTTGATAAAGTGATTTCATGGGAGAAGATAATAAAATAAATGAATTAAGTTATTTATATTGTTATATTTTGATGTAGAGACATAATTACCATATTGAAATATGATGTTATGTGTAATTCATAGGGTCATACACATTGATCTAATAATTCATAGAGATAACAGGAGGAAGGCTTGATGATTGATGAAAACTAATTGAGAAATGATATTGTTTGTTTTCTCTTCATTTTCCATATAATGGAAATTAATTGATGCCAACATAAATATTTTGTAGGTTCATTCGTCCCCTTTGGTTGTTAATTTCTGCAATGTTTTTTAAATGATCCATCACATGTACTTCCCTGGAAGAAGTTTCAATGAATACAATATATTTTGTCATTATATGACCATTATTTAGTAAAATAAAAGAATACCACATGGGAAGTTCATGATTAATGGAATGATTGAGGTGTGGTGTTGATAATGCGTGATCAAAAGAGGATCAATATCTAATTAGATATTACCTCTAGTGATTTGGGTGTGTAATGATGATGAGGTGCGCCAAAGAATTTTTTTTCAAAGAAAATTAGTGGTCAAAATTTGACTACAGGTGATCATTGAGATAAATTGAGATAGATCCATGATCCATTGGAAGGAATTGTGTTGGATATTATGGTGGAAGTGGAATGGATATAAAACATTAAAAGAACCAGAATATTATATAAAATATAGAAATTCATGGCATGGTCCCCAAAGACACATACTATCTGGGTTCCGGTCTATAGTGTTATGGCTTCACCATGAAATAAAATATCACATGACATGTGACATGTGTCACATGCTATGTGACCCAATACTAGTAGGACAACATGTTCTACAGATTTACATAAGAAATAACATGACCAAGCACATAGGTAAAATAGAGTACATGGGTTTCACCTGATACACAGACATAATCAAGTACATGGGATAACTATTAACAAACAAGAAAAAATCGGAGTACATGGTTTTAACCAGGTGTACATGGGCATGAGTAGAGGAAAATTTTCATGGACATGGGTTGGTATGGGTCTAGAGGTAAACACTATGTACACTCTATATACACAATATACTTCCAATGAGATACCTTGTAGACCTTTATTTAGTCAGTATAGGCTAGTTTCATGTGAGTGTTATTCATTAGTCTATCCCTGTGAGGGTAAAATTTGGGATTACATCTCGTTAAAGGATTGTGATCCACAATATGGGTTCTATTTAAAATAGTGTTCATGGTAACATTATGTGTGTATTGGGGTGGGAATCTTCTATCATATTCATCCAAGGTGGAATTTTTGGTATCAATGTGACCACCATGAACAGGGTTTGGATCACCTATCTAGAATTTTGATCTAGTAGTGTTGGCGTAGTACTCCTGTAGCCATGTGTGGGATACCTAATCTAAGTAGAATTATAATATATATCAAATGGGTACATATTAGGTACGTTTAATGATCAAGATCTATTAGAAGAGAAAATTTAGAGACAACATGGATCTTAGAGTGAGTTCTCCATGAATGAGAGTTACGTTGAATCCGTGGGAAGATTCCTATGACTGGATGTATTGGTGATATTTTATGGGTATATATGGTTTTAAACTTTATTATAATTATGTCTTACAAATTGATTGAAATACCTATTTTTTATCTGACTACCATTTATGATTTATGTATGGTTATTTTAGGGAGTCCAACAGGGTATTATTATACTCACCCCAACATTGGATCTAATCAAACATGTTGTGACTTATAAGGTTGACAAGATTTTTGATGGAGTCCTAGAAGGATCGAGAGAGGACAAAGTATATTGTTTTGCATCACAACCTGAGGTTCTTAATAGTTTTACATTTGATAGTATTCCACTCCTTCTAAGAAAAATGGTGTCTTTGCAGTTTTTCGTGGTTTTATATTTGACACTTTTTATATCCTTTAGTATTTTTATCATACTCTATTAGCGAGATTATAGATGTATTCATGAATTGGTATTAATTATGATTTTTTATAAGTATTTTATGAGATTGGAGATGTGTGAATTCATATCAGTACTTAGGATAAGGCTTCCCATTTGTGTGTTATGCCTAATCTATGCTAGTTGCTAGCCCTTGGCCTATTTGACATGTGCGTGGGGATTTCATGCTCAAATTGTTAAATAAAAATCATAACACTATGGGTTGGGTCATGATATAGTGATATTATAGGAGTCATCTCTAGCTTAGGAAAAGAGTTTTGGTATTTTATAGCTTTGAGGACAGGATTGGGATATATAGTGATAATGTTAAAGTGTTTCATGCTTGTCTTTCATGCTAGGGTTTAACATCCTGCCATCACTCATTGGCTTGTGTTGTAAAAGTGTGTGTTACTAGACTTAGGTGATTCACCCGAGACACCAATGGATGGAAATAAATTCCAAGGGCCTCAAGAATATATGTTGGATGAGTTTCCATTTAAAAGATGAATTTAAAAATAAAAATTCATAAAAAAATACAAATCACTATATGATGCATGAGTAAAAAATAAAAAATTACACATAATCAAACAAACCAAACAATATAATAGTACAAGTAGAAACCAAAAGCCAACATCCAAGTAAAACCAAATATAAAGAACCCACAGAAACAAAATACAACAAACTCAAAACTCTAAAACTGCACCAATCTCCAACAAGAAATTAAATTCACTTGGTATGAAGAAACATCACTAAATAATTGAGATATAATTCCTTTAATTATTTCAAGATAGATAACATATGAGAGGTCATAGTAGTTCCCATACATGGGTGTGTAAAACTCAGAAGGATTTCCCTAATAACTTCGCTACTCAAACTACTAGAAAAACATGCTAACACAGACACAGACACACATATATATAATTGATTAAAATAAATAAAAAGTGTTCATATCAAAGAAAAAAATATTTTTCAATTGATGTAAGTAAAATAAATACTACAAAAATTTCTCATCTCGTTCGTCATACCCATTCCATGATTCCACACACACCTACATATTCATTCCAGGGGGACATATCCATACTATGAGAGGTCTCATTTACATTAACCAATTCATCCCTAGGTGTACAATATCCTTGAACCCTAGGGGCACACTCCCCTTAACAAGGGTCTTGTATTTTATAACTGAATGGAACATAACTCTCATCCAGGGTCACATTGAAAAGATGAACTCACACCACCTATGTATGAAAAAAATCCCAGCTAAGCTAATTCATATAAAAATTTCATTCTCTAAATCATTTCAATATTCATTTTACTTGAATAAAAATACATAATTTACAAATCATCATTTTAAAATTATCATTTTAGAATATTTTCGACAAAACCATCAAATTCAATAAATATTTCAAAACCATCAATAAAGAGACTTCTAACAAGAATCAAATCATTATTTAAAAATCATTTTAAGAAACATATTTATTTCAAACCAATCTTTCAGGTTCTAATCATGTGTAGTAAAGATATAAGCCACCTACCTCAAAATATATTGTGAAAAGAACGAATTGTGCTTAAAACTTATACATATGATCCCCAACTATGTTCACATCATTAAATCCAACATTAAATCCTCATTAAAAAATAAATATATATAGATAAGAGAGTAGTTATATGGTTCTGAGATAGAGGAACACCTTAGATGTAGGAATGATGGATAATAATGTTCACATAATGATGAATTCAGGACTCCAACACAATTTGATTCAAATACTAATCACTACTGGAATGAAATGAATCATCTCTCATGAAATTGGAGGAAAATGGTTCCAAATTATGGGTGAATTAGAGGAAAACAAAGACTTAAAGGAATTAAATATAATTAAATCCTCTAATTTCATCAAGCCAACTGTACATTGCATGGTTAGTTTTAAGGGTTGGAAAATCTATTCAAAAAATATGTGAGTTCTATTATCCCAATCTAATCCCCGGCATGGTATTTTTGTATAGTTAGAAAACCCATGGGCAAATAGTGTGTTCCCCACTATTTCAAGGTGCATGGTTTATCCTATGCATCCGAACAGTATGCACCAACTGTGAACCAACTGTGTTTTTGCCTAGTGCTCATGTTCTTCACTTACATAGGTTTCTAGAGGTTATTTATGTTTTCTACAAACTTTTATCAAAAACGGAACCTCCAAAAAAGATTCTATATCATTAAAAACTCCAATAAACATCCTGAAGCATAAACCAATCATAATATATACTTAAACTACACAAATAAAGTATCACATACCAGAAAATGGTGGGGTTAAATTACTCCCACCATTGGTTTTTCATCTATGAAATGTAGAGAACTAGTGTTTTATTGGAAGTGTTTGAGCCATTTCATAAATATTTCATTGTTTATTATCCCACATTTCTTCATAAATTCAACCATGTTTCCATAAATACGACACTAGGATAATTATTTTCCCATGAAAGGGATTTTCTTTCCTATACAAAATTCATACTGTAATATTAATCAATGTTTTATCTTACTCTTGGTAAGTATTATCCTATCAAATTACATAAACAATATCAGGATGATACTTCTTTAACTGAGACGAATGAAACACTCTACGCACTGAACTAAACTATGGTGAAAAATCCAAATGATATTCCACCTCACCAACTCAATCATGTATATCTAAAGAGACTATATGTTGAAGAGATAACTTTCCCAACATACCAAAATGAGGATTCCCAAGATATAGAGAGATTTTCAAAAACAAATGATCACTCAACTCAAACGAAAATGGTCATCTAGGATGATGCACACTGTATTTCTGATGACTCTGACATATCTCAATTCAATTAATTATCAACTCAATATTTTTCATTGTTTATTATATCACGATGGATCCAAATAGTGATGTATCATCTATTTCCACCCAAAAAAGTGGAGAACTAAAATTAAACCAATACAATTATTGAAAATCAGACACATATATTAAGGAATAATAATTGTTATTGGATAAGAATTCCTCTAAAATTATGTTTTCCTCATATGAGGCACCAAAATCCATTAGATGAAATCTAATCATTTAATACAATGTTTATATTTCCTTTTTAGATTTTCCTACAGTTTGAGGGTGATATTCCATTCTCATAGTTAAATAAGTCCTAAAGGATTAATATAAGGATTTACAAAAACATGAGTAAACCTGGGGTCTTAAATAGATGCAATCAGTACTGAAACTTCATATAGTTTTTTAATATCTCAAATATAGATTTTGGATAATTACTCTATCTTATAGGATATATGAACATGGATAAAATGAGCAGAATTCGTCAGTGGATCTAAAACTAGTCGCAATGAATCATGTTTCCTAACTATTCTCATTACACTTGTCTCCAAATCCATGATTACCAGCTTCCATTTGAAAAATGAAAATTGTGATGACTGTAATTTTCCCACCGGTTGTTGGTGCTCCACCTTTACCTACTGTCATGTGAGCCATCTAAAAAAAATTCTGACACTTCCCTTATCATGCTAATCCACCAAAACTATTATTTTATTTCTCTATACATATTTTTAATTCCTAGATAAACATACCATTTTTAGGGGTGCTAATCATTTGGAATTTGTTCTTGAAAAGCCATATTAACCATGATCTAATATCTAAACCTCAAAACCAAACTCCCTTATAGCTTCAATCCCTCAATGGCCTCCATACTATTGAGTTTCAAACTCATTGTAACACATTTAGGATTATATATTTGTGCTTCTATCACATGTTGAACCAAATAAAGAACATACAAGACTGCGAAAAAACTACAACATCACCCTAGTTAGAAAAATACAGGTTCATGTCAGCTATAACTGACATTAGTTTTCACTGATTTAATGATTATTTATCCAACTAATTATACTACTTCTTCTTTAATGAATATGCTGCGGAAAATCCTTTACACAATGTATACATCAAGTTGAATTTGAAAATTTTATGGAATTTTATCCATCTTCTTATGAGATAGAATTAAATATCTTTGTGAGAAAATATGTTTCAATATATTATTATATGTAAACATCATAAATTTCATACCAAAAATATAATGATATCCTTTTATTGAAGAATTTACTATAAAAAACAATATTAAATAATGTGTTTGATAGTTATTATCCAAAAATCATAATTACCATAATATATAAGAAATAAAATGATCTCCCTGTATAGGAACACATCCCAACCCAGATCCCAATGCATCACAATGGACTAACTAACTATATCCAGGCTCTAGAAATGTAAGGATTTGTTCTAATGTAAGTATAAACCTCATATCATGAAAATATTCCCGAAATTCCTTATTCCATTGGAATGTAACTAATTTCTTTTTTAAAGCTATCATCATGGATTAAAAATGTGAATAATTGTGTGAAAACATTTATCATATCCTTACATGATTAGAAAACAACCAATCTAAAAGAAATTATTTAATGGTTTCAAAGAGATAAAAACTTCTATCATTTTAGGATCTACAAAACCCATTTTTTCAAAAATGAAATTGCCAACGAAACAAACCTCATGTATTCATAAATAATACACTAATTAATTTTCATTCAGATGATGCTCTTGTAATACACCCAACACTATATCCAAGTGTTTCTCGTGATCTTAATTTTTCCTAGAGTATGCCATTATATCATCCACAAATACCACCATTGAAAAATAAAAATACATTTGAAATATTTGATTAATTAGTTCCATAAATACAGGTAGTGAATTCACAAGATCCAATGACATAACAAAAGATAATAATGTCTATATCTTCTTCTGAATGTTTACTTTGGAATATCATCCTTACAGACACTTAGTTGTTGATATCTCTAATCAATGTTGACATTGGAAAACCACTATCCTCCCCTAAATTGATAAAAAAATCTTCAATATATTGAAGAGGATATTGATTTTTATCACAAATTATTAATGCTTATGATAATATATACAAAGCCTATGATTTCCACCTATATTATTCACAAAAAACAAATAGTTATTCCAAGGTGTACAACATGGTAAGATGAACCCTTTATTTTCCCAATCTTCTTACTAATCCTTTAATATCCTTAATTATTTTGGTGCTTTCCTATAAGAAAGAGTAGAAAGTGGACTCGTCCTCAATAGGATATCAATTGTAAACTCTACTTCTATTTTTTGTGGGAACCCTACAAAAACTTCAAGAAACAAATTGAGAAATTGGTCCACTATGGTTAAAATATCTCTATTCCCATTCTCATTTAAAACATTCAATGAAAGATCTATTAATTGGTAATAGATAGTTCCAACCACCCATTCAAAGATTCTTTATATGTTTTTATACAGTTCCCAATCTCCTTTAATGAGATTTCTAACATTATTAGAAAATTTTAACTCACCTATCACGCCTAACAATCAACAAGGGGATCAAAGTTCAGCAACCAATCTATTCTCATAATCAGGTCATATACATTATATTTATCATAGAGAAATACCATACCAACTCAGACCCATAAATTATTATTGAACAAACTCAACATTTCCAATATCAACATTCTCATTATCACAAAGGTATTTAGAGTTTCAAAATTGAAAGAATTATCTCAACATAAAACCATCAAATCAATTACAGGAAAAGATATAAATTTATGATATGAACCAACATCAAAAAAAGCTGGTATAAGGGTATAATTCAAAAAAATCATTCCTCTTGCTGTTGAAGGTCCTGATTAATCATCCATGATCACAATATTAGATCTATACAATTACTAACTGGTTGTAATCTTATCTTTGTTAGCCTATTGATATTTCATAGATTTTTGAGTCATGGTTTCCATATAATCACTATATCATGCTCAATTTTTCTAATGATATCTACTTTTTGAACTTGTCCCTAGAATCAGTATTTTTCTACTCTCATCCCTAGAGTAACTATTTTTCTACTATTGTCTCATTGAATTGTATGATTTCACTAACACTAGAATTTGTAGTACCAGGAATGTAGAGATGAGAATTTTCAATATTATTGAAATCGTGACAAGATCTAGTTGGTTTCATAAAAACTCATTTCATATGCTCAAAATAACCACATGAAAATCATCCATGATTACTATTTGGTTGATGATGATAGATTAAATATTTTATAGCTTCATTTTGAGATATACCACCCCCTTCAGAACAGTTTTCCAGACTCCTAATGTACATAGTATTGGAGTTTACAGTTGTCACCTAAAGAATAAAAATGATTTTTTTGAATTGGTTTTTAAAGATGAAACTTTCATTGACTTCATCCTATTTAAAACCCCTATATAATTAATAATACACTGAACTACAACCTTTTGGAAAATTTCCAAATTCATCCCCGATTAAAAATTTCATAGCTTCACAGAAACAATTATATGAATTTCCCATGAAAATTGTACTAAATTTATATATTTATCCACATAATATATTTCTGAGAGGTTATCCTACATCAAACAGAAGAATCCCATTTTCTTGAAATTTTGACCATGAGAGGATATATGTTTTTGGGAACATAATTCCTTAAAATTCTCCCATGCCAGGATTGATCCAATTTAGCATGAAAATATAAATATAACCCTTGACATGATAAATCCAATAACATATACATTGATAAATTTTCTTTCAACACTAATAGTTCCCCAAGGAAATAAAAGATTCAATTCATCCTATTCCACTAAACTTCTTCTTTTTCTGGATCTTAAACACACATAACAATTGGTGGATTCTGTTTTTGGAACATAAACTAATTATAAACTTTTATTAATTTATCTTTTATATTACCTCAATCCATGGATTTAAAATCCTAGGAAATACTATTTACCAACTATTGGTTCACCTGTTGGTAAGGTGAAACCACATTCTCGATAGCCTCTTCCGGTATGTTCCTACAATGCATAAATAGTGTCATTTTCTATAACTATCACAAAAACCATTTAGTCATACTCTATATCATCCAAATACTTAGATATTATCTATTACCATTTTAACAAGTTCTATAATAATATTATTGCACAATAATACATTTTAACCATTTTTAAAGTACCACCATAAATCCATTTCAAAATCTCCAAATTTGAAATCATGTATAGCACTTTTCAAAAATAATTAAATCTTATCCTTTCAATAAATAATTAACTTAATAATGAATTATGAAGTCCTAGTGGGAATCCATACCATCGATGCATGTCGTACAAATCTTATAAGCTAAACCCAAGATGATGAAGATGAAACTCACCTATTAGTGTCTTAAAACTCTCAAGTACCCTAACACCCTGTAAATTTAATGATCCGCATAAGGAGGTTATCTACGCATGTTTTATTCTCTCTATTTAATGATCGATAATCCAACTACATGGTAAAATCCCAAGAGGTCTATGAACATATCAATAAACCTACCATTTCTATGTTATGAACTATTCAAGTTGATACCTACCACTACTCACCAATTGACTTGGGATGAGCCGGTGGTTGTTACTCGATTTATGTGAAATCACCAATTCAAAAACGAATGTAAATAAATTATTAGGGCCACATAAAAATTATGTGGATGATTTTCCCTTTGATATATAAACATCCAAACCCCAATTTCAAAATAGGAACCATCCAATATATGATGCATGAGTATAACATGCACATCAACACATAATCAAAACAACCAAACTATATCAATGTACAAGAGGAAATGAAGAGACAACAAACTAGGAAAACCAAAGACTACAAAACACAATGAAACAAAAGTCATGCAACCATAAACTCCCAACTATTTCTAAGCTCTAACATGATAAGACACACCCATGGTACCAAGAAGAATAATTAATGAATTGGGATACCTTGCCTTTACATGTGTATAGATAGATGTCACTTTCAAATTCCCAATAGTGTCAAAATAGGGGATGAGTCTAAATTTTTTTAGGATTTCCTCAATGACTTCACAAATCACACCACTGGGAAAAAACATTTTAGTACATTTATATAAAATAGTTATTTTTAAAAAAAAAATCATATTAAATCCAATGCAATTTACTATTGAGTGAAATCAATAAAATCCTTTCAAACATTTCTCATCTCATTAAGAATACCTGTTCTATGATTCCTCACACACATACATTCATGCAAGATTCGGTGATAGTCACATAAAACTAAGAGGTCTCTCATCCATCTACCATGCCATCACTAGGTAACCAATCTATTAATTCCTTAATGGAACACACCCATTATCTAGGGTCACACCTCTTGTACCCTAATGGTACACACCCCATATTTACAATCATGTCGAAATAATAATCTCGCACCACCCATTTATGCCATAACACCATGAAAATTGAATTAAAATAATAATTTCCTTATTTAAAACATCATAATGGTGATTTTCAATGAATAAAAAGAAATCCACAATTAATAAATCATCACTTTAAAATTATATTTCAAGTCAATTTTCCAAAAAAATCCATCATATATATTAAATTTTTCCAAGACATCATAAAAGAGGATTTCAAAAATAATTTCACAAGGTTTTCATAATCATTTGTAGAAAAAAATTATTTTAAACTAATTCTTAATGTTCTAATAATTTTATATTACGATAGAATCCACCTACCTTACAAATGTTCATTAAATAAAGAAGGACACTTAACTCTTCTAGAAAAACTAGAAAATATGTCCCCTCCATTAGATCTAACATGAAATCATCAAAAAAACCTAGAAACGCACAGACACACACATATATACATTAATGGTTAGATATATTATTTTGAGAGAGAGGATAACATGGATCTAAGATTAATGGGGTGGAAGTATCACATACAGATGAATTTGGGCATCCAATGCACTTTTATTTTCCTACATATCACTCCTAGTCTGAAGAGAATCTTATATTATGCCTTGAGAGAAAAAGGATTTCATGTTATCTATGAAATAAGGGGAAAAAGGCTTAATGGGAATAGATAAAATTATATCCACTAATTTTAGAGGTCCATTTGTATGCTACATGGTTTCAAAAACCATTCACTATCCATTCTAGTGTTATTATCTAAAGTCAAACCCCAGCATGGTTAGAATGCATGGATTGAAACACCTATCACTATCCATGTATTCCCCACTATTTCGAGTTTAATGGCTTCTCATGTCCATTCTCAAAGTTTTTCCTAATAGTGTTCCAATTGTGTGCCTTCCAAGTGACTACTATCTTTAAATTCAGGGTTTCATAGTGGTTCATCGTATTTTCTACTAACCATTCCCAAACCGATAATCTCCTTAAAAGACTACCAAAAAATCCATAACCCCATTGAATCTCCCAAAAAATAACCCACTCAATATATACACTCAAAATACATAAATAGTGTCCATGTAACTAAATTTAGAGGTGATAACTAGAATGTTCAGTGTTAATGTGATGACTGATGTAACCATTCACTTGGACATTGATAAAATTATTGTAGACTCTATAAATGTAGGAACTACTTACAGGGAAATTATTGGAATATGAATCATATTATAATTGGTTTTGGTTTCCATTTACTTATTAAGTCACCTCCATAGATATACTCATTGACCATGGTATTTCATGATTTTATTTCAAGATGACTATGAGGTGTCTCCCAACCTAGATTCTATGGCGTGATCAAGAGGATGATACGAAGAGTGATGAGGCTTTAATAAGGGTCCATGTATAAGATATGGAACCTCCAGGAGGTTTACCACTTATTCCACCACCCATTGAGAAAAATATTTCACTAGAATTACTGGTGGAGGATTTCATTAGGTTGAGATCACTCCATGTGTTTCATACATACTGACATCCACGGTTTTAGGGAAATATAATCCCTCAAGTAGTCGAGGATTGGTTAGAGGTAGTCACCTGAGTTTTTTTTGTTATGAGAACACATACAGATCAGATGGTGTTCATAGTGGCGAGTCTTATACATGGTTTTACTAGGTTATGGAAGATCCTTGTGACTCAGTCACATGATGAGATAGATATCTTTAGTAATTATATTGAACATCTCTCTATAAACTAGTTTTGTCTAGCTACATTATGATCAATATGTATATAGTGTTATTTGCAGTTACAATAGTCTAGTATCACCGTGGGAAAGTACATCGAGTGGTTAACTGACCTTTATTGATACTTCTTGGATATATTTTGGGATTCATTCTTCATATAACATATCATTTAGTGGGGAAGACAATAGGATATCCGGGATAATGTGATATCACTTTATGATACCACCTATACTTTAATACTTTAGAAAAATTTAGTCATGGATATATTTTTGGTAGAGAAGACACCGATAGTGGGTGTTGGTAGTTGGAGCCTAAGAGTAGATACCATAGATTAAGGTATAAAATTTTTGGTATTATAGATATAGGTATGTGTGATTCCTTAGGAGTTGATCCAAGGAAAAAGGATTTGTGGTTTAGGTTTCTCAAGATGGATCAAGATATAATAAATAGAGGAGATTCCTCTCTAGTTATGGATGTTGAAATATTGCTCGAGATTTTCCAAACAATAGTAAAACTAATAGGGAGATAGTTAATAGACCACCAAGATAGAGATAATGGTAGGTCAATGGAGTCCTACAGTGTGAATGTTATGGGAGAGGATCATTTTGAGAAATATGTGGAAATATGTAATTTAACTTATTTCAAGAACTACCCCTAGGTGGTCAGCAATAGGATCTGGAAGCTAGTGGTTAGGGATAAAGATAATTGTAGGCAGTGGATGGCTATGCACATGAGACTCTGAGTATGATTAGAGGTATTTTTTGAGTCTTCACTACCATAGCTGTAGTATTAATAAACATAAGTGTGATCCACACTCTTTATGCTAATTTTATGGTTTTAGACATAGTGAGTATGGATGATCCACTGGCTCAACTCTTGCTCTTGGATACTTCCACTTAAGGTGACTTAGTAAAAGAAACTTCTTTTGATATTGTGAAATGACTCTTAGAGGTAGTTTTTGGGAACATGGTTTTCTGGATGCCTCAGGGTCCATACTGAATAGTTTTTTATGTAGAGTTTGGTAGTTATTAACTAGGGGCCTCAGAATTTGAGACCACATGAGAGAAACTATGAAACCCATGATCTAGAGTTGGAATCAGTCATCATCACCTTAATGATATGGGAACACTACATTATGGTTGAGATATTTACCATATATTTTGACTGTAATAGGATCAATTATATATTTTCTCCGAAAGACCTATTCACGAAATAGAGGATATGGATAGAGTTACATAAGTATTATAAATCAAGATAGTATATACTCCTATAAAGTTATATATATTAGATGATTCTCTTATTAAGATATATTTTTATAGTTTATGAATGAGGCTTTATAGTAGTTATCCTCATTGCAGTTATCTTTAGTAGATAAGGATGCTGTGATAAATGTATAATTTATATTTTTAACCCCATTTATTAAAAAAAATTAGGGAGTCTCATCATGGAGATACATACTATGATACCTTTCATACTCAGATACCCACTGGATGTGATCATGATTGATTATTTCATGTTGGGGGGAATGCCATCCTTTTTAGAGGATGAATTATGGTTCCATTCATATTCTATATTGTGGTGATGAGGGAGTTTTATAAATCCCATTTTTAGATAATTATAGCATTCTAAAATATATACTAGGATATCCTATATCATTTCTAGTGTAAAGGTATACAGAAGCTTATAGAGGATTATTTCTCTCGATGTGTCACTTGTTAGTAAGTGAAGGTTGGTTACCATGTTCCACCAAGATTTTCACAAACACATAAGGTTCCATAGTGTAATGGGGATGGTATATCTATTTAATTCATGATTTGGATTCCACATATATTATATGAAATGATTCGTTATGGTTTATTGTAGGCTGAATCAACAATTCATCAAATTTCCTAGCTACCCAAGAGAAGTGTTCAGTAGAGAGAATGGGATACATTTAAATGTTGGTGATATTTTCAGTCTATGGATTCCCAATAATGATCATTTTTTATCATAATGATTGCTTCATGCCATTATTATGGAGATTATTTTTGTTATTATTTAGGACTCATAAGCTTTTGAGCATGCAGTTTACCCTTACAGTGAAGACCATACAATGAAGTCTACTCATGTTTCAATGTAAATTATGCCAGATTGCATGATGGACTTTGGATATAGTTAAGAGGTTCATCCACAATTAATGTTTCTCTGGTACAAAAACCTACCATTCAACCATAAGTATTGAACCATTTGAGGAATTTTTTGGGCGATCTTATAGGTCACCACTTGGTTGGACTAATACAAGGGAGACTACACTTGTTTTCGTAGAGTTAGAGTATGATATGAAAGAAGATTTTTAGATCATATATGAGAGGATTATGACTTCAGATAACCTTATAAAATCATATATATAATGATGATGAAGGTATTTAGAGTTTGATGATGGAGAATATTTTTTTAAGGTTTCAAATTGATGTGTATTGAAAATATTTGTCTAGGGAAGTAAGCTATCTCTAAGATTCATTGTCCATTCTCAGATAATAGATAGTGTAAGAAAGGTGTAACACCTCCTTGCCCTACCACCTATAACACCCTGAGATTTTATGAGAAATATTTTTTTATGTCTCATGTTATACGATACAACGAAGGAATCATTCACTACACACAACACTGGATTGGATTGTGTTACACACAGGAGAAACCTTCCTCGATAGCATGCATTGTACGCAATACCAAGTTTCATTAAAAAAATGATATATTATTATAATATTATGAACTAGCCCTTATAAATAGTATTAAATGAATTTGGAATTATATAACACTATAATTCATCTTACACATTTTCTATAATGAGTTATGAAAACAAAATCAATTGTTTGGATAAAAGAAGTATTTTTCAAAAAAATGTAGTTTTACCACCTTTTGATGTACCACCCATTTTAAATATAATTTTTGACAAGATTATAAGACCAATTTAAAAAATAAACTACTTATTTTGAATCAGGATATAAAAATTTACATTTGATAAATTTTTGATACTTTTCAGATAACTTTCATATTTTGATGAATAGTAAAAATACGCTAAATTTTTCATAAAAAAATTTTTTCATCAAGAAAATTTATATGGTTAAATGATAAAAAGTTAATAGTTTTAAAGTATAAATTGAATATATTTTTACCATTTAATATAATTTATTTCATTACCTTTAATTTTACATCGAATTCATAGGTAAAAATATTTCAATCTTTGACAATGTTTTAAAATTTAAAACACGTTTTCTTAACAATGAGATTAATTTTAAATTAATTACTACAACTTATGTGTTTTGAATTTTTAAAAAAATGATTCTATATTTGGATTAAGTGGGTACAAATTATTTTAAAAGGTTACTTTAATTTTTTTGACACTATGAATAGTAACTACGGTAATTTTTATTTAATACAGTTAAAGGTAAATCGAGTAATTAAGGGTAAAATTAAGATTATAAAATTACCCTAGAACCTGCCACAATTTTATTTTATGAATAAAACTCGACCCATATCACCTAAGAGTCATAATAGATTCGTTTCATGGGATTTTGACAATGAAAATGATATAATTATTTTTAAAACCAAATAAAGTGACAACATGTGACACTCTTATATCTTATATGTGTAATAATTTTAATTTAGTTACAAACTTCATAAAACATAGAATATAAATAGTTTAAAAAATATGACAAAATTATCCACATCATGAGAATTTATTTATAATTTTTAAAGATTAAATAATTATCATTGAGGATGACACAATAGTGATGTAGACATTATTTTATTGATTGAAATATCAAATAAATGGTTTTAAAAATATTAAAATAAATAATATAAGAACTAATTAATGTTATCCACAAAATTTATAGATGAATATGACATATTATGAATCTATTATATATTTTTGATCGAATATATTCTCTGTTTGGATATTATTTAAATGCAAATACATGAATAGTGTTAAAATTGACACTATTGTTATTTTATAAAAATAACTTATTATAAAATTATTTAAAAATCACAAAAATATTTAAAAATTATAAATTGAAATTTATATGGTATAAAATGTCATAAAGTATCCAATTATGGTCAATTCACAACACATAAGTAATTTTCTATAACAATTTAAAAATTTAGAATATTGTTACCACAAATATAAATAAATAGATTAAGAAAGGATAAATCAAGTTGATACGGTTTAAAATAAATTTCCAGAATTTCTAAATTTTATTCGTTGATGAGATTACAAACCTATCTCATCTCATATTTGAATTGAGTAATTTTAGGAGGTTTTTAAATGGGGTTAGAATTTATTATAAATTAATATTTTTTATGTTTCCAGTGGTCCCCCTCTCCTCCCTTATAAAAAGGAACCTCCTCCCAATCATCTTCACCAAAATTTTAGCCTTTAATCTCAATAAACCTCTGACCATTACTCTTATCAACTTCCCTAGTAACATTCTGGAGGTTCTGGTCTTTTAAAAAGACCAACTCTAGTTCATTATGAGGAAGTTTAAAGGTGGTGCGCCGAGGAAGAGGCAATCTCTTCTAACGATTCATTCAAGTTTTGTTATTATTATACTCCATCTTCTTTAGTTTTTTAATTATAAAGTTATATAATCAGTATCAATAATATACTGATATGTTATTATAAATATGAAACAACCCTATTTCACCTTCTATACATCCTACGGAAAACGAAATCATTGTGCGTGCGTACGTACAGAAAACCGTCTCCAGGCCGTGGGGTAATCTGTTTTCCACCACCACCTTACTTGGATGGGTATAATGTTTTAATGAATAGTTATATATGATTAATATAACATGATACTAATTCTTATATATTCTATCATCTAATTAAATACCATTCAATGATTATGGGAACGATATCGTCACTCGTGCGTACTTGCGGCTTACCGTCTCCACAGTGCGATGTGATTCGTTCTCCATGATCTTCATTAAACCATGATTTTATAAATGAATCGAATGAATAAATATGATATATATATATATAATACTAATATAATTCTGTAAATTATATAACTATAGCCTAAAAATAGGAATATAAACTTATCCGAAAAAACATTTGTATGAAAATAAAGCAGTTAATACCCAAACAATGAGTAACAATTAAATGTTACTAACAAACTAATGAAAATATGATCATAAATTTTATCATAAAAATAATTATGATTCTTTAATAGATCTTTAACATTATTTAAATCATTATACAGGAGGTTCGGATAAATATGAAGCATATCAGACCTAAGGTAATAGAAAATCTCGCAATCTCAATTTTTATCCGAGATTGTTTATACTTCGGTATTTACTAGGGAATATTTAACATCCACGTCCATGTTTCCTAAATATGTAATATTATTTCTATCCTAATACAATTTTTTAAATCAAATTTTACCTATTTTTGAAGATTTTAGTAAAATATGTGAAAAGAATATTTTGTTATTTTCAGTACGAGATACTTTTTGACTTTTTCGTCCAAAGTACGAGATGAATTTTTTCTAACTTATACGACATGAATGGATTTTTATGATTTCATAATTCCTATTTCCATGAAGCATACTATGAAATATTTCATGATTATTTTCAACAAAAAATCATTTCCATTGTATTTCTTTTTTAGAAAAGAAAATTATTTTGAAGAAGAAATGATATTTTCGTCAAGAACTGAGTTCAAGTGTTTTATCAAAATTATTTTCCATATAAGATGATATAGGGATCGGTTTATATCTCTATTATTACATTTATTAAATTATGTTATTATGGAATTATTTTTATGATGTCCTTTATCTTATATGAATTATTTTATGATGACATGATGATTATGAATCCCATTTTTATTACATGGGTTATGCTATGATGTATGATTTATGATTTTGTGCCACACATAAGAATGGATTCATTATGAGATGGGTGGGACCCAAATCTCCCTCCAATGCTTTGGTTAAATATTTATATCTCATGAGATAAACATGGCTAGAAGGACAATTTAATCTGGTTAAGTGATACAGGACTGGAACGAGGAGTGAACTTGGTTCAGTATGGGACTTTGTCTGCTATGATGGTCTTGGCAATGAGTCTTGACTAATATGAAATTATTTTCTATGAATATGTGTGTATGTCACAATGTTTCATGTTTTATGTTTTGATTAATGGGATTACATTTCACTACTATGATTTATCCCATGTTATGATATTATGATCTCTTTTGGAGGTTAAGATTTTCAAGATGTTATGTTCTTATGAATATGATATGATTGATATTTCTTTTGTTTGCCCTTACTGAGCATTTGAGCTCAACCTGCTGTATGCATTCTTTTCCCCAGGTCAAGAAGAAGGTTATTAAGTAGGATATTCCAAAAGGGACTCTAGATATGATTAAATAAATAAGAGACAATGTAGATAATTTATGAACCAGTTGGTTATGTTTCCTAGTTTTAAAGACACTGTAACTATATGGTCCTATCATGGTTTTGTTATATATTTTAATAAGTATGCTTCAATTCTGAAGTAATAAAAATTTATATAAAGTATGATTCATTATAGTTGGTATCAGAGGAATGGTATAGTTAACCTTTGGAATCTAGGATGTGAAAGCCTTAGTTAGTACCCTAAGGATTTTTCTAAGAATAGGAAAAAATATTAGTGTTTTAGATGTGGCCACGAATAACCTATGATAGGACTAAAAGTGTGAAATTTTATTACTGATTATGTGGTTTTCTGGTTGTAATTAGTGTTTCTCACACTATGATTCTTCGTTTTAGTCAATGGTTAGAACCTGAAAGAACTGTGTTGATGCTGAATGTGACAGACAATGCAAAGATTGTCCCCCTTAGCAACCAAAAATTATGGGATCTGGAAGGAAAAATCTTGTAGCCATGCTCACACAACATTCTCAAGCAATGAATCATGTAAGACTTCCAAACAAGAAAAGGAGAAGCATTCTATTTAATCCTTCATGAGGCAGCGTCCACATTCATTTAGTGGGTCTTTTGATCCATTAGTGGCTGAAAAATGGATCAATACCACTAAAAAGATATTTTCTATTCTATAATATTCTAAACATGATAAATTCATCTTATCAGTATATAGTTTGGAAGGTGAAGCTAATCAATAGTGTAATCTTATCAACAATACAAAGTAAAGAGACGAAATTGATTCCATGGAATGGGAGGAGTTCAAGAAATTATTTTTCAATAAGTACACCCATTGTATTCTTTGAACAAAGATAAAGAAGGGGTTTATTGAACTAAATAAAAGGGATGATGAAACTATTAGTAACTATGAAGAAAATTTCACAAGACTTGCAAGGTATACTTTCAGAATTATTATTCAACCTGAGGGTAAGATCGATGGATTCGTTAGTGGCTTAAAACCATGTCTTCAATGGACGTTAGCCATAAGGGACTTCAAAAGCTACAAGTAAATTTTTTGATGTGTTCTCAAGGTTGAGATGGAGATTGGAGTAACCCATCAGTCATATGGGTTTGATAAGAAGATGAAAATGGAATTCAAAGGAAAATCTAAAGACCACACTGAAAAGAAGATGAGTTTTCCCTTATACTAAAATTGTGGAAAGAAACATGGAGGGAATTGTCTTAAAGGGAGAAGTAAATGTTTTAAATGTGGAAGAGAAGGTCATCGAGCAATTGAATGTTGAAGTAATGGAAGAAGATTTCTAATGATGTGAACAAAGAAAGGGATACACAGAATGCGCCTCTTATACTTCAATGTTACAAGTGAAAGGAAATCAGACATTATGCTAATCAATTCTTTAATAAATGGGTTTTTGATGATGATCGACATCAACAAACTCTTAAGGCCAAAGGCAAAGGAAAGTCACATGCAATTTCTATCGGTGATGTGGAGTACGATAACGAAGTGTTTAAAGGTACACCTACCATCCACTCTAAAGTAGAAAATGTTTTATTTGATTATGGATCCACCCACCCTTTTATTTATGAAGAATTTTCAATGGGCATCCCCATACACCCGCAACAATTAGATATTGAGTTAGCCATGACAACTCCCAATGGAACAATAGTCGCATCAAAAGTTTATAATTTTACTCCAATAGATGTTTGTCGGAATGTTCTTCTTGCATATCTTGTGATCCTTCCTATAGTGGAATTTGATGAGATTCTTGGAATGTATTGGCTTTCTTTATATTGAGATAATATAAATTTCCAATGAAGGGAAGTCACATTTCAAATTCCTGATCAATCTATGATCATTTATCGATGCAAGGATGAATATAACCTTCCAGTGGAAATTTCTTCCATCTTATGGGTTTTGATTCCAATAAATGAAGGTTATTTAACTCAAATGGTTGGAGAGAAACTCACGATTAAGAATATTCCAATTGTACGGGAGTTTGATGATTTCTTTCCAAAGTAATTGTTGGGTATTCCACCAAATCTTGAAGTTGAGTTTTCAATAGAACTCATACAGGGTTCTATTCCCATTTCAAAGACACCTTATAGAATGGCCCCAATTGAGTTGCAGAAATTGGAGAAGCAACTCCAAGAGAATCTTGATAAGGGATTCATATGCCCTAGTGCATCACCTTAGGGAGCACCTATTCTATTTGTAACGAAGAAAGATGGATCAATGAGACTCTACATTGATTATTGATAACATAACAAGATCACTATCAAGAACAAATATCCTCTCCCACACATTGATGACTTATTTGACCAACTACGTGGAGCTCAATAATTTTCCAAGATTGATATTTATTCATGGTATCATCAATTAAGGGTGAAAAGGGAGGATATAACAATGAGGGATTTTCGTACAAGGTATGGACACTATGAATTTATAGTGATGCCTTTTGGTCTTACTAATTCCCCTGCTATCTTCATAGATCTAATGAATAGAGTCTTTAGAGACAATATTGTTCAGTTTCTGGTAGTCTTTATAGACGATATTCTCGTATATTCGAAGAGAAAGGATGAACATGAAGATCACTTGAGAATGTATTGAAGACCCCAAGAAAGGAAAAGCTTTATTCCAAATTTACCAAATGTAAATTTTGGCTTCAAAAAATTTCATTTTTGGGTCACATAATCTCAAAAGAGGGGATATCTGTGGATTCAGCAAAAATAGAGGTTATTGAAAGATGTTCGAGACAAATAACAGTAACAAAAATCCAATGTTTTCTTAGTTTAGTTGGGTATTATCGATGTTTTGTGAATTATTTCTCAAGATTATCTAACTCACTCACCAAATTAACTCAGAAATGAGGTATGTTTGTTTGGATGGAGGAATGTGAAGAGAATTTCAATGAGCTAAAAAGAAGGTTAGCCAGTGCCCCTCTACTCACACTTCCTTGTAGTGGAGAATGTTTTTTGATCTACAGTGATGCATCCAAGAAAGGGCTGGGGTTTATTCTCCTGAAAAATGATATGGTGATAGCTTATTCCTCACGATAGTTGAAAATCCATGAGCAAAATTACCCAAATCATGATTTGGAGTCAACCGCAGTAATCATTGCATTAATGATTTGGAGGCATTATATTTATGGTGAAAGGTGTGATATTTATACTGATAATAAATGTTTGAATAATATTTTCACACAAAAGGAGCGGAATATTCTCCAAAGAATATGGTTGCAGCTTATTAAGGATTAAAACTGCTATATACATTATCACCCTGGGAAAGCAAACAAGGTGGAAGACACATTAAGTCGATAAGACCGTGATAACTTATCCCTAATGTGGATAAAAAAAGATCTAATATTTATGGATTTACAAAGGATGGATCTTGGAATTTAAATGAAAGGGGAGATATCATATCTTTATCAAATTAATGTTCAAAAATCTATACAAGTGACGATTAAAGAGGCGCAGAAGGAGGATGTTGGGATACAAAAGAAATTTTCCTGAATTAAACCTTCACTGTTATGGGATAATAAGGTTAAGGAATCGTGTCTGTATTCCTCCCATACAAGAATTAAAGAAGGAGCTGCTGGATGAGGCTAATAGTTCTTCATTCTCTATTCATCCTGGAAGTACAAAACTCTACAGGGTCCTAAAATAGTACTTTTGGTGGGATGGTTTAAAAATAGATATCACCGAATACGCATCTCGATGCTTGGTTTGTCAGCATGTTAAGGCCGAGAGATAGAAGTTTAAGGGGATGTTACAAACATTACCCATACCAGAAAGGAAATGGGAAAACATCACTATGGACTTTGTAATCAGACTTCCCAAATATCCAAAGCCAATAATGCTATCTAGGTTATAGTTGATCGTCTTATGAAGTCGGCAAACTTCATTTCTATTAGAGAAGATTTATTTATTGATCATATTGCCAGGATATATGTAATGGAAGTGGTAATATTGCATGGAGTTCCACATTCCATTATATCTGATCGGGATCCGAGGTTTACCTCGAAGTTCTGGCGAAGTGTTCAACATGCCCTGGATACATAGTCATGTTTCACCGCTACCTATCATCCTAAAACAGACGGTCAGTCTGAGAGGAAAATTCAATATTTGGAAGACATGTTGAGAGCTTGCTCTATGGATTTAAATGGTGGTTGGGATCAACACCTACCTTTGGTGGAATTTTCTTATAATAATAGCTTTCACTCTAGTATTTAGATGGATCCTTTTGAAGCTCTCTGTGGAATGAAATACAGAACTCCAACTTGCTGGGATGACGTTGGGGAAAGAATGCTATTTGGAAATGATCTAGCTAATGAGATGGTAGAAAAGTTCAGATCTATTCAACAACACATAAGAGTAGCTCCGAGTCGACAATAAAAGTTATGTCGATAACCGAAGAAAAGACCTAGAGTTTTAAGTGAGAGATAAAGTGTTCTTATGAATATCCCCATGGAAGAGAGTAATGAGATTTGGAAAGTAGGTCTAGCTGAACCCCAGATATATCGGTCCTTTCGAAATACGAGATCATGTCGGGAAGGTGTATTACCAATTGGCACTTCCACCAAATCTCTCTCAAGT